>OY747135.1:28042934-29242934 GCA_963556465.1 Berberis vulgaris
AGTGGCTCTAGAACTTAATCAAGCAATAAACAAGAAAATGCACCGCCTATTTAATGAAGGGATGATCAGAGAAGCTCACTACCCAAACTGGTTAGCCAACACAGTATTAGTAAAGAAAAATAACGACAGAAGAAGGTATGCGTGGACTACACCGAAAAACAATTGCATATAAAAATTGCATCGAAAAAAAAAATTAGGGGCAGATCACAAAGCTAGAAATAATAATTGTCAATAGCCATTAGGGATGACAATAAGGTGGATTAGAGCGGATTTGGGAAAATCCATCTCCCCTCCCCTCCCCCACTAAGGATCGGTATCCCCGATTCCACCCTGTATAATCATTTATTATTTTTTTTGAAACCATCCCCACTCTATACAGATTAGGAAATATCTGTCCCACCCTATTTAACTGCTAAAACAAATATTTATTCTTCTGTAATCATCCTCTCCACTTCACCATCTACAACTAATAATCTGAATTCACTGAATCTGCGAGATAAATGGAAAATCTTGACCTAGTTCCTTCATCATCATCAAAAAATTTGCGCAGCTCTTCTCCAAATCCTAGAGGAGGTGGAGCGCATATTTTCAGTCCGAAGTATGTTGTTTGCTAGCCCCCAATTCCACAAAACTAGAAGAATCACCTTAGCTTTAGCTCTCTCAGACACTGATAAACCCCAGATTCAACTCTGAATCCACCTACCAATCAATCATCCTCACTCTATTGAATTCACCCTTGTTTTCAGCCCAAAAACGAAAGCTTTATCAGTCTGCCCACTCACAACTTCTCATTCTAAGGCTTTCTCTAAAGATCGATTGCAGATCCTTTCACGAAAAAAATATCTTCCAAACCCTTTCAACTTCTCTGCAACTTCATCATCTCATCCAATCCTTTTCTCATGAAGAAGATCTTACTCGAGCGTCGAATGTCGAAAGTTTGTGTCATCGGAAGAAGAAGAATAGAGGCGTCACCACCGTGTTGGAGAGTGGAAATGGCCAAAGGTGTGATGGCTCAGTGGTTGAGTAGTGGCGGATGGTATCACTAGGTCACAGGGCCAATCCCAACCGACGACATTTGGGATGGGAGGGGTAAAGGGATTAAAAAAAAAGTGGAGATGACTCCCTGGAAAGAGGTCGATGGAGATGGGTGTGGTTTAGTAGGATTTTTTGTCTTAAGTGAATAAGGGTATTCTAGTAAAATATATGTATAAACAGATATCCGCAGGGTGGACATGGCCAAATCTGTATCTGCCGCCAATCTATGATGGATACATTTTGGATCCCTGAAAATCGTTATAGTAAATCTAATAAATCCGCCTCACTACCAATGCCAATAGCCATAAAGAAATCATATGCTTTAAGAGGATCGAATTTGGGTCGTTTAATAAAAATGATAAACTTTCAATCACTACACCAACATAAATATATAGAAACAGTTGAATGAACTTGATTGGTTTTTGTTTTCTGTGAGGATAAGTATAAGTAAAAACTAGGGGTGGATGTGCTCTACATGTGCGCATATTCAGTACTTTTTTATTATTTTTAAGGGCCTATATATAGTTTATAAATAATTAGAGGATTTCAAATAAATTATTATACTAGAGACTTAAATATAACTAATCAATGTTTCTGAGAAACTGGTTTTGATTGTAAAAATATGAAAAGCAAAATGGAAAGTAGAAAAGTTAGTTGTAAGGGCATTTTTATAATTTACAGATAATTGGTGGGCTTGAAATAAATAATAATAGGGGCCTAGATATAATATATAATGTTTAAGAGGGGCTAGTTTGGATTGTAAAAATTACGAAATGTGGAAGGCAAATTGGAAAAATCGAAAAGTTAGATGTAAGGGTCTATCATAGATAATTAGGGGGCTTCAAATAAATGATGTTAATGGCTTAGGTATAATTAATGAATATTGAGAGGGGCTGGGTTTGATTATAAATAATATGAATTTGAAAGGGAAAAAGGTAAAATAATGTAATAGTGTTTTTCATTTACAGTATAAACACCCTTTTTCATTTTTACCACCTTTTGATTTTTCTTTGTAAATATTATAATGTTGATGAGGCATTGTTGGAACTTAAAAATGAGGTTGAAGACAAATGTGTAATAATATTTTTCAATTAAAAGTTACAAATACCCTGACACTCTTCATTGATCTATTGGTTTCATTGTAATTATTAAGAATACAAGAGGGCAAAACGAGAAAAAATTTTAGAGTTGAAGACATATGTTTCACTGTTCATATGGGGAAGAATCATTATATAGTCCAGATGTTTTGAAACTTGAGGGGGTGCCCTACCAGTCCCTTAGAAGGTCAGGTTCGCGACTGCCACAACCACCACTCTCTGAACGAAACCCTTGCCTCACAATCGCCGCCATTGGTGGAATCTCATTGTCGGCCACAAACATCGCCACCAAACCAACTCACTCGCGACTCAGAGCCAATCTTTTTTTTCTTCACAAACAATGTATGATGCGTCCAAATATGCTCTCCTAGAGATTTACCTGCAAAACAGGGTTAGATTGCTAAAGACTACCTTTTTGGTGGCCGAAGGCACTCCAATGCTTAAGTCAGTTAATCTGTGGGAGAATACTAAATTTGGACAGGGTATAGTTAAGTTTTTTTTTTTTTTGCATACCCATTTTTAATGTTCCCTTTATCTTATATAATGTTTGTCATTAATTCTCTATGTGACTTAAGCATGTAAGGCGTGATGAGAGGAAACGTTCTTTACAATGGTCTCCTCCTTCATTGAGGTACGTCCTTGGGGGAGTGATTCCCGCCACGACTTGTCTACTCTGTAATGTCTTTCTTCTCTAAGGGAAGAAATTCGTTCGACTTGGATTCAGGCCTTTGATTACGATCTATTATCAAAGACCCTTTTGAGCTTTAATGATTGGGCCTTCCTTTTCGAGCTTCTTGGGTTGGGCCTATTATCCGTGTTGAGATTGAAGTGTTTGTTCCTCGTGATGGATGATTTTTACCACGTGTACGGTCATGATTAAAGGCTTATTTAATGTATCATCAGTTTCTTCCCTAGTTAGTGGGCATGCTTGCATGGCCACTAACTTTACAGCGGTTGGCTTTTTGACTTCATCATTGTTTTTCTGCACAACATTAAATGTCGTTAACAACTATCAATATGGCTTCTAATCTATTATCCCATTAGCCTGTTCGTTTCGGTGATTTTTGGAATTTCGTGTAGTCATCATATCTCGCACGTCTCCCCATTAGTTGTATTTTTGTTGCCCAACCCTATAAATGGGTGGAGGAGATCTGTGTTTCCTTTCTTATGTTATCTCCATTTCCAGAGATTATATTTCTCACCTTTTCATTTTCTATCTTGCATAATTTTTTTTTTCATGGCTTCTAACAAAGTTCTGAGTGGCGAGGAGTATGTTGTTTGTGAGGCTTTCTTCAAACCCATACAGGCGAATCAAGGAACTTAGACTATGTTTGTCATATGTTCTCTCTCCCGTCTGATTTGGAGATCATTTTGCCCAGGGCTAGTGAGAGCCCTGCTCGTCCAAGGCCTGGTTACATTACTTTCTATCCTGCCATGTTCAGATCTGGTCTCCAATTTCCAGTTCCAGAGATCTTCTGGTCTTATTTGGATATTATTGGCATCCCTCTTGCTCAGATGGGTCCCAATGGCTAGTGTGTAATGGTTGCAACCATAGTGCGGGCCCTTCAATTCGGTATTCATTTGACCAAGAAGACAATGTGCTCAATGGTGAAGCTTACGGTGAGCACGAGCCGCATCTGCTTTCTTCGTTCGCCTTCTTATTTTGGGAAGCTTAAGGTTGATTACAGGTCTTGGGCGAGGCCTTAGTTTTATGCTTCCATGGACTCTGGATATTTCAAGCTTGGCAACCAGCCCATTTTGTGAAGGTTTCAGTGACCCAGGAAATGGAACAAACTGCATCTGGTTGCAGCAGAGCAGGGAGTCTGTGAGCGGTTTCTCTCGCTTTCTCGTGTTGCTTTCGATGATTTTCTCGCTCTGGATGTCATCGATTGTAGTGGTTTATACACTATGAACGAAGCGGAACTGTGCGTGTCTTGAGCATCGAAATTCTGAACTCACTATTGCTAATGCTAGTAGCACCGTCATCATCTTTGTCGAAGCGGAGGAACATACTACTCTTGCAAGCGATGATGATGCTAGCATTGATGGGACAGTGAGCTCCGTCGAGAAAGTCAGGACCTTCATGTATTTAAAAAAGTCAAGACGTATAAGTCAGACTTATGCGTAAATCTTCTGGCCCGACCAACATGTCAGACCACGAAGTGTACCTAAAAAAGTCAGGACTTATAAGTCACACTTACTCGTAACTCTTATAGCCCAACCAACGTGTCAGACCATGAAGTGTACTTAAAAAAGTCATGACGTATAAGTTAGACTTACTCGTAAATCTTCTGGCCCGACCAAAATGTTGGGCCAGGAAGTGTACTTAAAGAAGTCAGGATATATATGCCAGACTTACTCATAAATATTATAGCCCGACCAACATTTTGGACCACGAAGTGTACTTAAAAAAGTCAGAACGTATAAGTCAGACTTACTTGTAAATCTTCTGGCCCGACAAAAATGTCAGACCACAAAGTGTATTTAAAAAAGTCAGGATGTATATGTCAGACCTACTCGTAAATCTTCTTGCCTAACCAACGTGTCGAACAATGAAGTGTACTTAAAAAAGTCAGGACATATAAGTCCGACTTAATCGTAAATCTTCTGGACCGACCAACTTGTCGGACTATGAAGTGTACTTAAACAAGTCAATATGTATGAGTCAGACTTAATTGTAAATCATCTAGTCCGATAACCATATTGGACCACGAAGCATATCTAACAATTCACGACGTATAAGTCAGACTCAATCAAAAGTTACAGACGGATTACAACGACCGACTTCGAGACGTGTCAAAGTAATCAGGACAGACAACTAAGAAACAGTGTCAAAAACAGAAATTCAACCATGTCTAAACAACAAAGTTAGACAAAAAGGTATATGAAACTCAAACAACGAATTCAGGCTACATCTATGACCATCCCCACGGATGGCGCCAAACTGATGCGTCCAAATCTACTATCCTAGATATCTTACCTGCACAACAGTATTAGATTGTCAAAGATCACCTTTTTGGTGGCTGAAGGCACTCCGATGCTTAAGTCAATTAATATGTGGGAGGAGACTAAATTTGGACAGAGTATAGTTAAGTTGTTTTTTTTCATACTCTTTGTCGAATGTTTTCTTTACCTTATATAATGCCCGTCATTAATTCTCTATGTGACTTAAGCATGTAAGCCGTGATGAGGGGAGACGTTCTTTACAACGGTCTCCTCCTTCATTGAGGTACGTCCTTAGGGGAGTGATTCTCGCCACGACTTGTCTTCTCTGTAACATTTCTCTTCTCTAAATGAAGAGATTCGTTGGGCTTGGATTTAGGCCTTTGATTACAATTTATTGTCAAGGATCTTTTTGGGCTTTAATGACTAAGCCAACCTTTTCGGGCTTCTTGGATTGTGCCTATAATCTGTTGAGATTGAAGTGTTTGTTCCTCGTGATGGATGATCTTTGTCACGTGTACGACCGTGATTAAAGGCATATTTGATGCATCATCGGCTACTCCCCTAGTTAGCGGGCATGCTTGTGTGGCTGCTAACTCTACGGCAATTGGTTTTTTGACTTCATCATTGTTTTTCTGCATAGCATTAAATGTCAGGTGTCGATACGGTTCTACTCTACTGTCCCATTAGCCTGTTCGTTTTGGCGCAATTTTTGGATTTCGTGCAGCATATCTCGCACTTTTCTCATTAGTTGTCTTTTCATTGCCTAACCCTATAAAAGGGTGGAGGAGTTTTGTGTTTCGTTTTTTACGCTATCTTCATTTTCAAAGCTTATTTTTCTCGATTTCTTCATTTTCTATCTTGCATAATTTCTTTTTCATGGCTTCTAATAGAGTTCTGAGTGGGGAGGAGCTTGCTATCTGTGAGGCGTTCTTCGAAACCAGGGAGGTGAATCAAGGAACTTTAGACTATGTTCGTCATACGTTCTCTCTCGTCTGATTTGGAAATTGTTTTGCCTAGTGCCAGTGAAAGCCCTATTCGTCCGAGGCCTGGTTACATTACTCTCTATCCTGCCTTGTTCAGATCTAGTATCCGATTTCCAATTCTAGAGATCTTCTGGTCTTATTTGGATTTTATTGGCACCCCTTCTGCTCAGATGGGTCTCAATGGCAGGTGTGTAATAGTTGCAACCATGGTGTGGACCCTTCAATCTGGCATTCATTTGACCGAGAAGACACTACATTCTGTGGTGAAGCTTATGGTGAGCACTCTGAGCCGTATATGCTTTCTTCGTTCACCTTTTGTTTTGGGAAGCTTAAGGACGATTACAGGTCTTGGTGAGGCCTTGGTCTTCTGCTTCCATGGACTTTGGATATTTCAGACTTGGCAACCAACCCATTTTGCGGTCGTATCGGAAACCCAGGAAGTAAATTGCATCTAACTACAGCGGAGCAAGGAGTATGTGAGCAGTTTCTCTCGCTTCCTCGTCTTGCTTTGGATGATTTTCTCGCTCTAGATGTCATCGAGCGTAGTGGATTGTACACTATGAATGAAGCCGAGTGTGTTGCGTTTCTTGAGCATCGAAATTTTGAAGTTACTATTGCTCGTGCTGGCTTCGTCATTATCTCTGATGAATCAGAAGAGCATATTGCTTCTGCTAGCATTGATGAGAAAGTGAGCTCCGTCGAGAAAGTCAGGACCGAGAAATGTACTTAAAAAAATCAGGACATATAAGTCAGACTTACTCGTAAATCTTCTGGCCCGACCAACATGTTGGATCACAAAGTGTACTTAAAAAAGTCAGAACGTATAAGTCACACTTACTCGTAAATTGTCTGGCCAACCAAAATGTCGAACCACGAAGTGTACTTTAAAAAGTCAGGACGTATAATTCAGACTTACTCATAAATCTTCTGGTCCGACCAAAATGTCGGAACAGGAAGTGTACTTAAAAAACTCAGGACGTATAAGTCAGACCTACTCATATATCTTTTTGGTCGACCAACGTGTCGAACCATGAATTGTACTTAAAAATGTCAGGACGTATAAGTCTGATTCAATCATAAATCTTCTGGCCCGACCGACATGTCAGACTATGAAGTCTACTTAAACAAGTCAGAACATATAAGTCAGACTTAATCGTAAATCCTCTAGTTCGATAACCATATCGGACAATGAAACATGTCTAACAAATGTGGATGTATAAGTTAGACTCATCAAAAGTTATAGACGGATTACAACGATTGACTTCGAGACGTGTCAAAGAAATCAGGATAGACAACTAAGGAACAAGTTCAAAAGCAGGAATTTCACCAAGTCTAAACTACTAAGTTAGATGAAGAGGTATACGAAACTCGAACAAAGAATTCGGGCTACGTCTACGACCATCCCCATAGACAGCACCAAACTGATGCGTCCAAATCTGCTCTCGTAGATATCTGACCTGCAAAACAATGTTAGATTGCCAAAGACCACCTTTTTGGTGGTTGAAGGTACTCTGATGCTTAAGTCAGTTAATCTGTGGGAGAAAACTAAATTTAGACAAAGTGTAGTTAAGTTGTTTTTCTTTACATTTACCTTATATAATGTCCGTCATTAATTCTTTATGTGACTTAAGCATGCAAGGCGTGATGAGGGGAGACGTTTTTTACAACGGTCTCCTCTTTATTGAGGTACGCCCTTGGGGGAATGAATCCCATCACAACTTGTCTCTTCTATTACGTCTCCCTTCTTTAAGGGAAGAGATCAGTTGGCCTGGATTCAAGCCTTTGATTACGATTTATTACCAATGACCCTTTTGGGCTTTAATGATTGGGCCTACCTTTTCGGGCTTTTTGAGTGGGGCCTATTATCCGTGTTGAGATTGAAGTGCATGTTCCTCGTGATGGATGATCTTTGCCACGTATACGGTTGTCACTAAAGGCTTATTTAAGCTATCATCAATGTCCACATCCAACAATTGCATTGATAAACACCTGCCCTCAAACATCTCAACAAAATCGACACCCAACTTGTTAACAATGGTCACCTCAATGAGCCACACCTCTCAAGCCAATTCATCGCTTCCATTGCTCTCAAACACCCTAACAATCTCCATTACTCTCACCATCTCCTTGACCAATCTCCCTCTCCACCAACCATTCACTCAACTTCTTGATCACAGCTCACTCCAAAAGCCCCACACACCACCATGGGTTACCCTAGTACCAACGAATCCTTCAATCCGAACATCTTGTGCCTGATAACTACAAGTTCAACTTCCTTGTTCGAGCTTGCTGCCAGATTTCTTCAAGTAAGATTTAGGGTTGGCAATTGGGCGGATTTTCACGAATTTTTGTCCAGCCCGTCCCGAATAAGGCAATTTTGGATGTGTCTGTGTACATTTCTAAATGGATTCGATGATCCAAATGGTATCCGTCACATATTTGGCGCGGATACGGATTTGACCATATCTGCCCCAAGGATATCCTTTTAAATATGTGTTATTACTAATATAAGAGCATCTCCGATGGTAAAAGTTAAAATGGGGGATGAATCATCCCCCATTTTAACCAAAAGCTAAATTTAAGGGTCCCATATTTCTTCACCACTCCAACCACATTCCCTATTTTAACTTTTTCATCATTATTTTAATATATCTTCAATTTTTCTATACTAATTTAATTTAAATTATACTATTATTAATTTCAATTTAATATAATTATATTGATTAGTTTCAATTATATTATTATAATATTATTATTAATTTTAACTTAAATATATAATATTATTATTTTCAATTATACTATTATTTAGATATTTTTTTAATTATACTATTATTAATTTCAACTTAATTTAAATTAGACTAATTTAAAAAATTGGGAGTTTAAAAAAAATATTATTAATTAATTTTTTTAATCATTATTATTTAAATATATCTTCCACTTTTTATATCATTATTTTGATAATTACTTTTTAATTATACTATTATTTAAATTAGTATTAATAATACTATTAATAATTTTATAATTATTTAAATTAGAATTAATAATTACTTTTGTTTAAATGAGTATTAATTTATTTTTAATTATACTATTAATATTTTTTAATTAACTATTTATCATTATTTAAATTAGTATTAATAATTACTTTTTAAATTATACTATTATTTAGATATTTTTGTTTTTATTTTTTTATTTATTTTTAATTTAGAAATTTAAATATTATGTATACTTTATTAATATATGAGATATAGGCGATGGTTAATTTCTCCCTAAATTTAGAAAAAAGTTAGAGGTGAAGCTATTATAAGGGATTGTTTAGGAAGATGATTGGATGGAATTTTTTTTGTATAAAATTTCTAAAATAGTTTTTTTTTTTTTCTTTTCGGGTTATGATTGGAGATGCTGGAAACTAAAATCCTAACCCAACTTCTCCATTTGCATCATTCCATCTCTCCACTCTCCCTCGCCTACACCGCTCAGCAGTATCACGCCACCACCTGCCGACACACCGTTCACCGGACCACGAGTCTCCACGACTCCATCATTCCATCGCTTCTCCTCTCCAGTCTATTTCTTCTTTTCGCCTCTCCTCTCCAGTATATTTCTTCTTCTTTGTCTCTCATCTTCATCATCCCTTTGTTTCTTCAAATTCTTCTCTCTGTGTTTCTGTTGGCGATGACGACATTGAAGAATAAGAAATGGTCTTCCAGGTTGCAATCATTCAAACGAATGAGGAGTTTTGAGCACATCATTCAAGCAAAGGGGTTTTGATCTAGGGTTTCTTGTAGCCTCATTTAGGGTTTTTTCTTCAGAGATATCAGTCCATCTTTTCCATTTGAATTGGTCCATCTCTCCAGTTCATTTGCCTCAGAGATTTCAGACTCCATGGTAGTTGGAGAAAAAGAAATTGGGGCTAATCGCTTATCGAAAATATTTTGATACCTGCCTCCCTTAGCCTTGCCGTACACATCACCCAGCAATCAATCACACCTCAACAGAGCAGCAATCGATCGCAGGCAGCTCTCTCTCTCGCATCCAAAAGCAGATCCTACTAAGCCGGTTCTTCTTCTTCATCAGATCGAGCAGATATCCGCGAATCCGTCCGGCGGAGCGGGGGATGAATTTTAAAAAATTAAATAAACGGATGTTTGGGGTGGTTCCCCGAGTAAGATTTGCCCATTATTGTGTCCTCCTCGAGATGAGCAATAGTGTGCATTTAGATGGTGGTGTGCTCATCTGGAGGAGGAATGGGTATTGCTCCTTCTCCCTCGCTCCCTAGAATTTCTGTTGTTATATTTTTAAGCAAGGGTTTGAATCTGACCCACATGTTCAAAGGAAAGAATGTGATTTCTCGAAAAATGTAGACATTTCACAAAATAAAATTTTATTTTTTTATCGAAATTTCTTTTGAAGTAGATATCATTTTTTGTACATTTTAATCCATTATAATCTTAAGTTTAGTATTAAAATTTTATAACATGAGTAATTTATGTCGTTTGTATGATATTATGAATCTTGTAGGACTCTTTATATAGTATGTAAGAGTTGAAAATGCTTAAATTATATTAAAAAAATGTAAAATCTCAATCGAAAGTTTTACTTTTTTTTAATACACAACGAAATAGTTTGTGAAATATTTCTTAAAATCAGGATACCAAAATTAACTCGAAAAACAAAATCACAAGGTTCAAAGTGGGTTGATTCAGATGTATTCTTAGCCGCGGTGTCTGCATCTCGAAGGGTGTTTTGCGAGATACAAAATCCTCCTCTGCCCATTGTAGATATTTATTAAAATTCATAAACGTTGGAACGACAAGAGATGTGGAGGACGGAGTGGTGTTGGCGACAATGAGATTCCACCGATGATGGTGATTGTGAGGAAGAGGTTCCCTTAAGAGAGAGTGGTGGTGGTCGTGGGGAATGGTGGTAGGCATTGGTTGGGAAAATATGATTTTTTTTTAATCTACACTATTAGCTTGCTTTATCTTAAGATGCGTGGCCAAAGATTAAAACATTTTCCATTATTTTATAATGAAAATGAAATGCTAAAAAATTATAGTACAAAATTAGTTGCAATCAAATTCACAAACAACCTACTCTCTGATCGGAACAAGTACATAATCTTGTGACAAAATACGGAAAAGTAACAAAATTATATGTAATGTAACCATCATTACCAATTGAGAATCCCCCGTCGATGACCAAATTATGCTCACTTATATACTTTGCCTCATCACTAACAAGGTAAAGAGCAGCTTGTGCCACATCTTCTTTCTTAATGATCACTCCCTTGAGGTTAGCAATTGCAGTCATTTCTTTTAGGGGTGTTAATCGGTTCAATTAGTTTGAAATTGAATTAAAATCGAACCGAACCAAACTTGAGATTCGGTTTTCAGTTCAGTTCAGTTTGGTTTTCTGATTTTTCAAATAGAAACCCATAATCGAACCTACCAATTCGGGTCGGTTTCAATTTGTTTCGGTTTTTCCTTTTTATTTTCTATTTTTTCCATCCTTTTTCTTCTTCTTACTAAAACAATTTTGTGTTTTCATTACCATACAACTAGACCTAAACACAAAGATAAAACATTTTCACACATACAGATTTAAAATAAAATTTGAACCTCAACAAGATTATATTATCCAAAACAAAAAAAAACAAGATTATACCAGTTTTTCAAAACAAAAAAATAAGATTATACCAGTTTTTCTATTATGATAAAAGAGATTAACATTATTGAATTATGATTAAACAAGCTCGAATAACCATACAATTCGAAAAAACCTCAATAGTGCTAATTAGGGTTGGGTCGACTCGGTTAATCAGCTCAAATAGCCCAAACCAAAGACCGAACCGGGCTTATAAAAATTGAATTCTCTGAGACCGAACCCGGGCCGGATTAGCTCGGTTAACCGGGTCCTGGTTAACCGACTTTTCAGGCCAAGCTGGATCGGTTACCCGAAAATTCGCCCAATACCATCAGACCCTAAAAATCCTAAAAAACCCTCCAGAGGCAAGCCCCCAAGGAAGCAACCAAGGCAACGATGTCAGCTCCCAAAGCCATCGCGGCCGTCTCCGGAACACTCCGCAGGCGTCTGAGAACCGCAATCCGAACAAGGGGAGGCGGAGGCGACGGTCCAAGCCGGTGGTCCACGGAGGGGCACCAAGAGAGACCCAACGGGTACCTCTTCAATCGAGTCCCACCACCACCAGGTCAATCACGCAAGTGGGAAGACTAGGAGCTCCCATGCTACCTCACTAGCTTTCTCACCATCGTCATCCTTGGCGTTGGTCTCAACGCCATGCCCGATCTCATTATCGAAACCTGGGCCCACTAGAAAGCCCTAGAACGCCTTGAGAAGCAACACATCCCTCCTGTTGCATCTGAAGAATCGTATTGATCAACGATTCGGGTACCCATTTCTTGTTTTTTTTCACAAATTTTACTTAATGGGGTTTGTGAGAATTTGGTATGATATGATGGTGGGAGGTGGGGTTTTGTTGAATCTGTTGATAGATCATTTCGGCAAGTTTAGGTGAATAAAATGTTGAATTTGTGTTGAATTTCTGGAATAAAATTTACCTATTTAACTTGAATGGGCTTGGGGTTAAGACGAGAGTATGGGCTAGCCACACATGTGGACCCATTGAAAACAAAATCATTAATGGGTTGGGCTCCAGTTTTCTGGGCCAACCACACATTTGAATCCAATGAAAACAACAAAAGTACATTATTTTAAATACCCGGGCCGGATAACCCCGGTTTTCAAAACTGAAACTGGAAACCGGATCGAATTTCTCAATCCGGTCTTCAAAACCTAACCGAAAATTGAAATATCAAATAAAAATCAAACCGATCGAGCCAGACGATTTGGTCCTGTTTTTCGGTCTAAAATGCCCAGCCCTAGTGCTAATGCAAAGAAAATTAGTCGAACAAAAAGAAAAACAGGCTCAAGCACATGGTGCCCAACGAGTTTCCGAACCTCCGCCCAACCTGACCGCCGAAATTTAAGACCCAATTTAGCATGAGCTTCAAAGAGCCACATTTCTCGACCGATTTGATCCCTTTACGGAACCCTTGGCGGCACCGAGGATGGCACCGGAGAGGTATCCGCTGCCTTTGTAGTAGCTGATGTTCTTTGACCATGTGTGGGACTGCGTGGTGACTTCTTTGGCGAAGATGAACTTTGCCGATGTTGGGAGGTTTTTAACATATATATCCAGTTGTTATAAAGCAACATAAACCCCTTTCAACAACAGAGCCGAAGAAAGTCTCGAAACAAAACTCATTTACAAGATTATTAATAATGAATCTTAACACACCAGACTCACCTACATCTATGATATCCATGGAGGGCTTATTTATTTCTCTAGTTGGATCAAATCTCTATATATTCACCTTAGCTGAACTAAATGGGGTAGGTGAGAATTAAATGGGAGTGTATGGGTTGAGAATTGAGTTGGTGGGGTTGAGATTTAGGAATTAAATAGGGGTGGATGGGGGTTGGGAATTGAGTTGTTTGTGGCGGGGCTGAGAGTTAAAAAAACAGATAAAAAAATTGATACAGTTCGGTTCAGTTTATTCGGGGCAGAAAAAAACTCAAACCGAAACCGAACCGAAGTAACTATGTTCGGTTCGATTTTGGCAATTTGGTTTCGATTTCCGTTCGGTTTCAATTTTTTTCAACTCGGTTCAATTCAGTTCGATTAATTCGATCAGTTTACATGGACCAATTAACACCCCTAATTTCCTTCTCAAGCTCTTTATCATCCATCTTAAATAAACCATTAGTTAAAGGTGAAGCCAGTACATTAGGACATATACAATTCACCCTGATACCAAACTGTCCAAGTTCCGCTGCTACGTTCTTACTTAGCCCAACCACCGCAAACTTTGAAGATGTATAAGCATGACCTACAAGACCTCCTATATCTGAAACTACGCTTGTGGTGGAAACTATGCTTCCCCTGCATGTTGGGATCATCACACGGGCCGCATGCTTCATGCAGAGGAAAGTGCTTGTCACAAAATTTCTCAATATCCACATCATACTCTATATATGTGTCAATTTGCTCAAAAGTTTTAAACTTCGCTATTCAATGTATATACTATGTATTCATTTTTCTTTTCTAGAAGCTTTAGTATAGTCTTTAAGTTTGAGTATTTTCAACAAAAATTATTTTCTCACACTTTAAATAACATGTTAAGTTCGTTCCACACATATCGAGATATATTAGAGAACAAAGCCTAGAAAGCCAATATAAGTTTGTTTACAGATAAACTTGGTGGTGCAGCATAACCATATACATGAATATAGTTGGACAGAGCAAAATAGTTCAGATCAAGTTAGCAAGATAGTGCAAATGGGAAAGATTTCCAATTTGACTAGGAATTTTCACCACCATGAGTGTTGAATGTAGAGGTTTGCATGTAATGAGGAACCTCGATCACAACAACAAACAAAGAAAAAAGAAGAAGAAAATGATAATGGTGAAGACGAAGACGAAGACAAAGAAACATCGTTACAGATCCAAGATAAACACAAAAGGAAGCATACAACAAACTTACTATTTGAGGGACGAGCAGTGGAGCTGAATTGTGAACAATGCGTTTTATATATTATATACCTTAATCGATTTTGACACGCTTTTGCATTTTAGGCCACTGTATTTTAATTTTTTTGTGGATGTCATTAACATGTTACATTTTTTTTTATTATTATTTTTTTATAATAAGCTAAATCAACATGTTATTTAAAGTTCAGATTTCCATAATTTTCAAATCATTAGCATGTTACATTTCTTTTGTTATATATATTTTTTCTATCATTATGTGTAATTTCAACCTTTAGAGGACACTTTTTTTTTTAGACCATAACACTTTATTATAAAGAAAGAACATAGCACTTTCTTTAAATTATGTATGGAAAGGTCACATTGCTTGAAGAACTAAAATATGTATAGCTGACCCCGAGAGTATTGAGAATAGGCTTTGATGATGATGATAATGTAGGGGCTAGCTACATTACATTTGTATTCCTAAATGATGTTCTCAATCAATTGTAGCTTAGGTATGTAAAATAATAAATTTCATTACTAAACAACAAAATGGCAGCTGGAATAGGAGGCTAGTCAGATTTGATGAGCAGGTCCAAGTTAGTGAAGGCCTGGCTCAAGTTTGTGACAGTGTCACCATAGTTGATCTTCGGGCATCTAACACCAAGTAAGCTCTTGGAGGTGCTACACTAAGGTCTAACACCAAGTAGGCCCTTGGCGCCATCTGTCCCGCTCTTGTATTATAGAGACTGAACAATAGACAACATGAAAAAAAAAAACTTACAAGATGCAAAGCATTAGCGATTAGAGATAATAATGGAAGTGAGTGATAGTATGGAGTTGGAAGGGTGATCAAGCAGCAGCATCACATGCACAAGAGTCACCACCACCACGTTTAGGTGCACTTCTAAGACAACAGCAGAGCAGTCCCACCAATGTAATGAAGGCCCAAATAGAAGCCATAGCCTCTATCCCAGTTCAAATGCCACTTCATTATCTTCCTTGCTTTGCTCTGTATGTTACAAGTTGGTAACACTGCCAAAATACAGATAGAGAAGAGCATAGAAATAGATGGAGATGCACATGAAGTGACTCATAAAAAATATATGAGAATGGTGGACCAGGTTGAGGTTGTCGCTAAAGGTGGTTTAGAGTTGAATCATCTCGAAACCATTTTACTTTGGGTACTGGGAGCAGCTAAGCCAAATTTAAAAAACGAGATTGGGACCTGCAACCTACTCAGGGTTCCATTTCAAATACAATCTTTTGTTGTTTTTGTTCAAAAAGACAACAAAAAATAATTAAATGAATATATGTGGGATACTGCAACGTCAAAGTGGGCAAAAGCTATCAGATATGAAACATTAAAAGAACAAAAATGAATATATGGTGCAGGTGCCAAAAATAAAAATGAACGGACGTTTGTGATCTAAGGACCAGGTATTTTAATTTAAAGAACAAGGACAGGTGGTTTGCTATTAGCAATTAGGACAATAAACAATACTTGGGAAGTTAAAATTGATACTTGTTTTCTCCTCATTCAGATTAGGGAGACTGTTTCATTCTATAAAACACTAAAAAATAAGTGAGTAATCCTAATGTGATGTCAAATGTAAAGACACTTTAAGGATCAAATCACTAGCATTAATATGATAATATTCAGATCAGTGAATACTTACACTAATATCAACAAAGTTGCATTTTGAAAAGAAAATTTTCACCCTACTCCTAGTGCTCGGTTTGACAAAAATATCTTTAAACCCAAAAAACAAACCGGGCATGTCAAAATACATGGGTTATGGAATTTGGGGTAGACCAATTTCATATACACATAAAAAAAATTATTTTTGTGACCAATACGCGCATGGTTTTATTGTCTTATATCACACGTTTCCCAACCCACTCCCCCCTCTCAGTTCTTTAATTTCATCTCTTTTGGCAGCTACATCAAACTCTTTTCATAATAAATAAATAAAAATAAAAATAAATAAAAAAAAACGATCGAGATTTCAACTTTACAAAAGTTAGTAGATAATTCTTTACAGGCTTACTACATCTAAACGATTCAAAGTTCAAACACTTTCCAGCTTACTGTATCTACACTAGTCACCGAGATTTCTACAGAAAATGTAAGGTAGGTCTTTGATGTCCAACAACAAATTAGATCAGCAAGTTATTTACAATCTGATATCTTTCATACATTCCAATTTTAGATACTTGTGAATCGAGAAAATATCGGCCTCATTATGATGACTTTTTTTTCAGGCAATTTTCCAGAGGATAGCAGTCGTAACTACAGCTGAATCCGAAACCTAACATCAGAAAAATAATAAATCATCAGCTTAAACCACCAGATTTCCCTGGATAAAGGAGTATGAAACAATTAAAATTTTAAACAGTCTTAAGTATGATATTCCTCCAATATGGAGGTCGATTTTCTCAGTTCTCAGTAATGATTAGGCTCATTAAATCTGTAGGCAGAAGCATAAGGCGTTGAGTAGGCTCAAGGAGTGTTGCCATGGGAACTCCAGGAATTGTCTTTAGTTAGGTGATGAGGGATCTTTCTGTTTTGGGTCCAATTAGGGTTGTGAATGGGGTAGGCTTATTTGAACCAGAGGCAGACTCAGATACACCATTGTGGGTGGATGCTCGAAGAACCTATGGACAGAGAATCTGTATGCATGCTATGGGCATGGCCAAATGTCTTAGACAGGGTAGCTCTAGAAATGTATTTAGTTTGGTTTCACTGGGAGATGGTGCTTTAGTCCTTTACAAGTGCACTCGTATTCTTGGCGTGTCTCTCTCTTGGTCTGTGGTTGAATCAAAATAAATAAATAAGTAAAGAAACCATCTTCAATTCAATAGATTCCCATATCCAAAACAATTCTCTTCAGTGAAAAAATTCCTCATGACCAGGCACACTCACACATTCAAAGAACTACTAGCCTCAACCTTTACAGCAGTTGCATCAACTCCATCTTCAATAAACTCCATTTGACTTGGAGTTTCAGGAGTAAGAACTTTTACTGTTGGAACTGGGGTTTGGGGTTTGTTTGGGGCGGGGTCTTTTAGAGAAGGTGAGATTGCAAAAAAGAGAAAGTGGGGTTGAACTAGAAAGACCATAGTTACCTAAATCTTTTCAATCATATTAAGGTCCCATACTTTTCCATGCTTCTGCAACCAATTGGCCCTAAGCTTGTCCCTGCTTCATCACTGATTTTTTTTTCTTTTGCAAACCAATCTCCACCTCTATCCTTCCAGAAACTGTCCCACTTCTTCTCCTATTGATCCCCCTTGATGTTGCCATGCTGAACATCTTCAACTCTCCCTATGCTTGATCCTCAGGTTTAGTCGATGATGATTCTCCCCTTTTCCAATCTGTGCCCTCTTCTTGTCCCTTCCCTAGCTCCCATCTCACACAAAGTTCCGACTTCTGGAATCAAATAGCCTCCTAAACAAAACTTCCTAGGCACCTTCTCATGAAACTATTTTCATTTTGCATACTACTGCGTTTACACAATTCATTTTCAACCATTGTAATGATTCCAAAAATAGAAAATCAACAAAAACAAGAATTCTGATACTAAAGTAGTCATATGTACGACACAGATTTATTCTTACCACATGCATGCAAACAATTGAATACAAGCACTAGTAAACAGATACATTTTCTGCTTTAAGCTTTTTGAATTCCTTCCACCAAATTAAAAGCAGCAAAACTACAGAAAAAAAGGGCTGGTCAATATATTCACCATATTAATTTTCTATAACAAAAAATATAAAAAAAAATTCTTTGCCTTGTAGTGATTTATAACCCCACAGATGAAGCACAATAATTAGTGAAATTTCGTACCGTAGGAAATGATAACAGGATCGTGAAGCATCTCAAATACATAAAAAAAAAAAAAAAAAAAATTGATAAAACAAGGATTATGAGCAGCAGTACATACAAGAGAATACTCACATTTAATGATGGTTCCATCTTCCAGTCACAGCTCGCTATAGTTGTGCATTGCGCCAAACTGCACGAAATTCCTCTCGAAATGTATTTAAACGTGCCTTCAGATTAGGTGTCCTAAAGCTTGCATGAAGAACAGTGGCTGCAAAAAAGAAGAAGTTAAGCCTGATTGTACAAACAAACTTCTGAAAAAGAAAAGTCACCATATACTTGTGAAACACTTTACCAAGAAAACCAATGACAAGTGCCCATAGGATGATAAGAAGACGACAAGAAGTCATCCAGAGGATGCAACTGACTAAATACAAAAAGAAGATGTGCCTCATTCAGTACAAGTGATAATAGATATCATGTCCTAAGTTCCTAACAAATCCTTTCGGTTGATTTCTGGAATGAGAAGAGACAATATAATTTTAGAGTTAACAAATACCAGCTGAAGACAAAGAAACAAACATCCACCGAGGCTTTCCACATATATGAACAGTTCTTTTAGATGTACGCCCTCGAAGAGCTGGCCTGCTGATAGAAACACCATGATATGAACATAAGTGTAATGAGCTATGCATTCACAAAAAAGAGGCAAGTTCACTCACACTACAGGAGGCCTCATCTTTGCAGCTAATTCTGGAGAAAACTCTCTAACCATCCTTGTTACCTTCTCATTAAAAGTAACTGCAAAGCTGTAATTGCAACAGTCAGAGAGTTTATCTGAAGCAAGCTGTAAAATAGTCACTTAAGAGAGTTTCCAAGACAATTTAACTGGAGAAACACATTGTGCATGCTGCAGAAGAGTGATTATAAACGTTATAATCCGTATAATGCCGATTAAAAATTACATCAAACATAGTATTGAGGTTTTTACTAGTAAAAAAAATAAGTATCTTCACAACGTTGTTATGAGGTTCTGCTTTTATTGTTAATCCTGAAATTTATTTAATTAGAAAACACAATATCTAGAATAATGAGTTCTACAATTAATCTTATTAATCAAAATCTCAAAGTAACAAACTAAACCTAAGAAAATAAAGATAAATAAACTCAGTATTCATCAATCAACCGATTACAAGGTTTTATTTATAGTAAACCTAACTTGCTAATCAAACAATCTAACCCTAAATTCTATTAGAGCCCTAATCTCCATTTTCTAATGGCCTTCCTAAGGTCTGACCCAACAACTAAACTGATGTAACATTGGGTTGTATAATTATATTAGTATTACAATTTATTTAATTGGGTAAGTCCATGGTAAGGCCCAACTAGTTGTACAAGTCCAATGGGAATTAGGTTTAGGTTTTCTTTTATTTAAATAGACATGAATAAGTTGTAATCAGTTTTTTTTTTTAATATTGAAAATATTATTGAAGTTTTGAAACTTTGTAAATCAAGTTTCAATGATTTGGTTTGAAAGCTTCCGTTGAATCTATCATAAACTAAACTAAATAAATAAATTAAATCCTACGTTAAATCACATTCCCCTGGTTCAAAAAGCTTGTTTTGAGCCTGGTATCGAAGAAGTCAAACAAACACAAGAACCCAATGATAGAATACAATGCAAAGTGCACAAGCAGTAGACGACCTCGAAACTTGTCACGATACACAATTGCATAGATAACACCTACCCATAAAAATTGCAAGATGACTCAAAGAACAGTAATAGGAACAAACTTGTTAAACAGACTCATGCGCATAAGCTCGTGTTATAAAAATTTCTCAATATGGATCAACATAATCATCCTCACTCACTATTCCCAGGGGCGGACCCAAAATTTTAGTCGAGGGGGGGCGAAATGAAAAATACATATTAGTTGATAATAGTAGTTATCAATGGTAAAGCCAATTTCATTTTTTTACCGAAGCTAGTAACTAATAAAAAAATTCAACTATAAAAAATACAATGCATATATCAAATTGGATCCGAGTGTAGTCAATTTTAAGCCAAAATATGGTCATTATTGATAACCTTAGCAAAGAGCAAACAAGCATAATAACTATAATATATAATTAATATCACAGAAGAGTTTGTCTAGGCAGCCAGACTTTAAAGCTATTTTTTGGCCAAGTTAGAGCATTTTTACACCTTTACCCATTCTCTTTAAAATACAATCACAAACATTATCTATAAAAGGGATAGAAATGTAAAATACTTAAAATCTGACCAAAAAGTGACTATAAAGCCTGGTTGTCTAGAATTGAGAATTACAAAATAATTAGGATAAGTTCTAGGTGAAGCTAATTTTTTTTTTTAAATTTGTGAATCTAATATGATCATAATACAATTTCAAAGAAAAAATAGTTTATATGAGGCTCAAATTTTATACGAGTTGGCTAATGGTATATATTTTCATTGAATTCTATCGTTATTATTTTAGATATTAATTTTAACAAAAATGCTAGGAAACCAGATTTTTGCAACCATGTTTTGTAATCAGGATGACGTGTCGTGATCTGGAAAGAATGATGAAATTCCCAAAAGTTTTATGTGTATCTCAAAGTTGTAAAAAACTCCTCTAACGATGCCACATCATCCTGATTGCAAAACATGATTTCCTAGCCTCACTATAATTTTAAATATTTTTTTGTTAGGGGTTTAATATCACTTGTGAAAAACAATTCATTTATTTAATGTTTGCAATTACTAATAAAATTGCATTGAAAATAAAATAAAAAATGCACTCGAAGAGTATCGAACTCTGGTCTTTTAATAAAAGTGATAAACCTCCAACCACTACACCAACAAAGACATGTTTGAAAATTTTCATAAACAATTACCATATTGCATTCTACGTTATATAATCAATTTTTTAAGACTAAAAATATATACTAAAAATATTTTAAAATTGAGGGGGGGCAGCTGCCCCCCCTCGCCCCTTAATAGGTCCGCCCATGACTATTCCTGCCATTGTAGAAACATCATCTTCTTAACAAAAATGGGAAAGAGATCCCAGAAATCAAATGGCCCACATTTAAAAAATCAAGTACTGTGATGGCTCCTTAACTTCTTCATAAAACTGGAGGGGCTCCGACAAACAGTACGGTTAACTTCTTTTTGCATCTGGTCAAATCCATCTTTCTCCAATATGTCTCGAAGTGTTCTCATCCTATCGACAAATATCTTGGTCATCTACTGATACCTCTCCTCCGCCCTTACTTCTTCTCGTTCTCTCATTTCTTTTAAATTTCTCCAAAACTCTTCCCAGCTCGGCTCAACTAGTAGCATACTGGCATAGTGGAATCGTAGTGGGGTGTACATCACAAGCCACTGGGGTGGTGGTGGTGTAGGGAAAATCGATTCAGATTGGGATAAGAGGTGATATAGGTTTATTATGGTTGTGAATAGTAAAACAGGTTATGAGTATTAGTTGTGCAGTTAAAACGACATTATAACGCCGATATAACTCCAATATAACACTTAACAAGGGTGAGCCGTTACGTTATGCATTATCACGCTTAGTATCACAACTCCGATATAACAATCGTTATATGGTCATTATTGAGATAAAGTTTTTTTCAATAACGTCGTTTTAACGTTTTGTTCTAATACATAAAATAAATAAAAAAATCACTCATTTCATTCTTGATCGAACCAGAACCTTAGACTCATAGGAAAGAAGAAGAAAGACCAGAGCTCGCCGTCGCCGACCGACAGACAACCAGACCTCGCTGGTTGATAGAGAACGAGAGAAGAAGGAAGAAGATTGGCGCCTACTAAAATAAAGGGAAGTAAGATGAAGAGTCGATCACACTCTCTGTTGCGATCTCACTCTCATATAGTCATATGAAGGAAATATTTTTTTTTATTAATATTTTGATGTTTTTGAATTTAATGTTATGAACGTGATTTACTTTTTTTAATTCTATAATACATTAATAATACTTTGTGGGGTATTAAAATTATATTTAAAAAACTATTTCGTTATATCTCGATATATCCTGTTATAACCTATAACGCTCCTAGACCGTTATGGGTCCATTATCCGTTTTAACCGTATAGGGTATTAGACACGCGAATCATTGGATTAGATTTGGGTTTGGGCTATATTGATATTGGTATGAATATGGAGAACAGTATGGGTACAGGTAGGGATAATAGGAGTGTGGATATTGGGAATAATTTTATTTATTTTTTTAAGCCGATGTTCCTTTACTGATTTTGGGTGCACATAGGTTGTTGGCTGCACAGACAAATATGTACATTAGTATAAATTCTAGGACTGTTTTGTAAATTCAGAATCAGGGTAAGGGACTTGAGGGTGTAAAATATGGAAAGAGTAATGTGGGTGTACATAAACACTTAACAGGGAGCACGTAGTTGGCCCTGTCTTCTTCCCCACAAAACAAATTTCCGATTTTTTTCAGTGGGTTCCAAACATTTTTTATACAGCGGTGGAATTGGCGTGGCCGCGGCGGTGAGATATGATCGGTGTTGGGGGAGGGGGTTGCTTCACGAACTAATTGGGGAAAGGTTCTTGAATGGTGGGGACGATGTGCCCCGACTGCGGGAGGGAGAAGGCAAGTGTTTGGATTATGGTTGGCAACGAGGTTGTACAACTGTGATGATTTCCAACATATCTGATTCGAATGTGCTGATTCGAATGTGCAGGTGTCGATTTGTGATTGGTGGCGGCTTGTTCAACTTCAAAGTTTTCCATTTTCTATCTTCTCTCTCATTCTTCTCTTCACATAACCAATCAAATCTTCAAATCGAACCCACGAATCCAAAAACGTCAGCTCTATTACCAAATAATGAGTTCTACAACTAATATAATTAATCTAAATATAAAACTATCAAACTAAACCTAACAAAATAAAGATAAATAAAACTCAATTCATATTCATCAATCAACCGATTACAAGCAATGACATATAGGCCTTATTTATACTAAACTTAACTTGCAAGTCAAACAATCTGACCCTAAATGCTATTGCAGCCATAATCTCCGCTTATTACAATGGACTTACTTATTGGAATCATAATCTCTTAATCCTTGGTTGTGTTATCTATCAGTGATAGAGGAGGCTCTGCTAAACTACCAATTCTCCGACGTTTAATCTTTTTTTTTCTTTTCATTTTAACCCTAGTTTTCCTCTATAGATGGCCTCCTTCAGCTTGACATGGAATGGTAAAATCACCTTAAGGTGAGATTGAGTCCTCATCTTAAAGTGTTTCTCTTCCAATTTGCTTGGCATTTTAACATGTACATAAATAGACACAAAATAATTGTCCGATCAACTATGGAAGTTGTTGGTGAACGCCAAAGAATAATTTACTATACAATAGAACCAAATAGATTCAAACCAGTGCATTACCTATCATTTTGAAGAGCAATGCTTAGGGAGGTAAACACGGCAGCAACTACAGCAAGTGGACTCCTTAGAAACGCCAGTCCTAAAACACAAACAACGCCAATAAAATTGAGTATCAGTTGGATGGAAAACTAGTCATTCAACACAATACATGCATACATTTTTGTCAATTATCACTCACCAAGAATGAAAATGATCATGATGAAGTAATTCGTCCGGTAACTGCAATTACACAAACAAATAACCAGAAGAAATTCAGAATCTCTAGCAACCAAGAAATGAATTGTGAGGGGAGAAAGTACTAGTAGAAATTGCATTTGAGGCGATTGTTCCACTTGGAGTAAGATCGAGGAACGGTGAATCTTGAAAAGAATTCGGAGAGAGGACGCGGAGGAGACGACCAATCGACTTCGCGAAGCGCGTCGATTATATCCTCTGCTGTTACGTTTCCCCAATCCATCTTTGCTTTGTGTTCTTGTCTCTCTCTATTCTATTATGTAGAGAAATCGAAATTCAACAATTCTAGAAGAAACGCGGATGAATTAAACCCTAACTCGAGCGAATTGCAAGAGAATAAGAAGAGTTGATGGAATGGAGTGGAATAGGATTCGCTTCGATCGTTTATGTTTCTCTCACTTTCCAAACAAACAATCTGTTGCCCTCAACTCTCTGTCACATTTTACCACGAATTCCAAGTAAATGAACAAGTTTCGTATTACGAAAATGCCCCTGTAAAGATATGAAAAGGAGTTAAAAAAAAAAAAAAAACATTGTTAAATCAAAAAATAAGATCGAGTTGCAATCCAATTAAAGGTAAAACATACATCCAATAGAGGTATTTAATATCTTCGATGACAATGGATCAAGTGTTGTATAACATTGCATCTATAGGCTTTTAGTTTTAGATGTAATGTAATGCATCAAAAATTTGGTTTCCTATCGATCTGACATGCAAAACAAATGTTAGATTGTCAAATACCACATGTTTGTTAGCCGAAGACACTCCGATGTTTAAGTTGGTAACTTTATTGGAGATTGAGATAAATATGAACAAAACTCAGTTAAAATTGCATTTGTTTGTCGAATGTTCTATTTACCATATATAATGGTCATTATCAATTTTCTGCGCGACTCAAGCATGTGAGGCTCATCGGGGAGACGTTTTTTGAAACAGTTTCATCCTTTATAAAGATGTGTCTCTGGGGAAGTAACTCCCTCCATGACTCTTTTTCAACGTTCTCCCTCATTGAGGGAGAACTTTGTTGGGCATGGATTTGGGCTTCTAATTATGAGTTGTTTTGATGGGCCCTATTTGGGCTTCTATGACTGGATCCGCCCTTTTTGGCTTTGTGAGTTGGCCCGGTCTTGAAATATTTGGTCCTGCGATGGTAGTCTTATTTGATGTATCATCAGCTAGTCCCCCTCAGTTAGTGGGTATGCTGACGTGGCCACTAACTTGGCGACGGTCGGACTTTCAATTCTATCATTGCATTGCATTTAATGTTGTTAGCAACTTTTGATGAGGTTAGTATTCTATTCTCTCATTTATCCGTTCGTTTCCACGCATATTTTGGAACTTCGTGCAACCATCATATCTCGCACGTCGTCCTATGAGCAATCTCATCATTGTTAGGCTCTATAAAAGGGGGCATGATAGTTTTACTTTTCTATTTACACTATCTTTGAAATTAGGGTTTGTTTTTCTCTTCGCTCTCTTCACTCCTTCATTCCTTTTCAATGTCTAACAGCAGTATAATGATGGTGAGGCGTTCAACACTTGTTAGACATTCTTGGAGAGTGTTCGTTCCAAGTGTTCATTCCTTCATCCCAAGAATGTTTCGCAGGAACCGTTGGAGAGTGTTCGTTCCAAGTACCCACTACACCAAATTGACATTTTTGTAACAATCCAAAAAACAATAGCACTTTTGAGTTATAACAATCCACAAAACAATTTTACACATTTTCATAAACAAAGTGATTCAATAATTGTATCACCACAAATAGTATGGGCTTACAAGTGATGCTATTCATGGTGATCTAATTTATTGTATCACTTTTTTTTTGTAGCTATTTTTCATTTTGTTGACTAAATTTAGTTTTGACTTGAAATTGTTTGGTGGATTGTAATAGCTCAAAAGTGTTACTATTTTTTAAGTTGTTACAAATATGCCAATTTGGTGTAGTGACTCTTTGCCATTCGACCTCAAAATAGTTCTACCTAGGCAGAATGATAGTCTTTGTCGCCCAATTAGATTTTATGCGAGAGCTGTTTAGAGATGTTCTTAATTACTGGCATTCCCTTTACTATTAGGGTTTTGCATTCAGTGGTTGGACTTATAGTGACTAAGAATATATGTTTTCTCCGTTCCCCCGTCTGTTTTGGAAAACTTAATGACGATTACAGGGACTAGTCGTGGTTTTGGTTTTATGCCTCTGTCAAGTCCGGTCACTTTAACTTGCGAGTTCAACAGATTATGCGGTCGTTCCGAGTCCCCAACAAATAGAAAGATCTGCAGTTGTCTATTGAAGAACAAGCGATCAGTGACCTTTTTTAAGGCTTCATGTGATTGATGTGGAGTCGTTTCTTACTGAGGATAATGTGGCGTAGTGGCTAGTACACTATGAACGAGGTAGAATAGGCTTTGTTTACTGAATCTCGAGCTGTTGAGATTGTTGCTCGCACCGATCCTGTTGGTGTTAGTGATGCTAGCATTGATGGGAAAGTGGGTTGTGACAAGGTCGTTAGGAATCTCGATGCTCTTGTTAGCATTGGTGTTGTTGGCCCGACTGCTAAGAAGAGGAAGCTTCCGAGGTCTGCTAGTCCCTCGAAGTAGTTGGCGACAAGCCCTGGCCGTGTTCCCAAGAGGAAATAGCTTTCTGGTTCCACTTATGGTACTACTCGGATTGCTCCTCGTCCGAGTTCATCTAATAAGGAGGGTAGGAAAGAAGGTCGCCTTTTTCTCGAAGAAGTCAAGGAGATGAATCTGGCTATGAAGATAAGTAAGAAGAAGGTAACCCGTCCGTTGGACCATAGTAAGAAAAGGCTTTTTTTGGCTTATAGTGTGCCCAACATCGTCGAGTGGTCTGACAATGACCCTCGAGTTATTGACAACAAGATGTTTCAGCTTGTTGTGGAGCGATCTAAGGATATGAATATAATAAAAACCTTGGCCGACTTCGATTTAATCCAATGTATAAACAGGATGTCACCGATCATGGTCAAAGTTATGAGGTTCTTCCTCCTCCTTCTTCTACCGTTCGTGGTTGATGACGCAATGGAGTTCCCTGTTTCTCCTTCTGCCCATCATACTTCTGTTGTTAATGTTGTTTGTTCCACTCCTGTCACGACCGCTTCACAGCGAAAATGCAAGAGTGATTTTTTTGTTATCACTGCTACCCGGACCGTTCTTCCGGCCGTTGGGGGTGGATTCTTTGTACTTCCTGATCCTTGAGTTCTTCATCTACGGGTTAATTGGAAAGAGCCCAACCCGAAAGACATTTGTCTTAAGTCGGATGGGAAGTTTAGTTGGTTTACTAAAATTGACGTGTAGGATAGTGCACACAAGTTGATCAATGAGTGGCATAGGTGGATGGTGGAAATGGCTTTGATGCTTGTATGGGAGCCTAATCATCTTGACCATGGACTCAAGTAGATAATGGATGGGATGAATCACCTTACTTATGTTAGAGTGATGGGATCAGACTATCAAACTGCTCGTGGTAAGGTGGTTGCTCTTGAGAGGAACATGGCAACACATTTACTGGTGTTTTCTCATGTTCTTCGTCAATTGGACGTGTTGAAAGTGCAATGCGCGGAGTAGGAGAAGGCAACTGGGGCCGCTCGGGCCTTTCTAAGGGAAGTGGAGGTTACGCGAGATAGATTCGCTGTTGAGTTTGAGTCCTCGATGGCTGAGTTGAACGGAGTCCGTGCTTGGGTGGACGAGGTGGAGAGGGAGTTGTTTGTCGAGAAGGCTGGTCATGATGAGGCCATGCGTTCTGTTATCGAGCAATCTATTAGCCGTAAGGTTGCTGAGGAGCAGATGAAGCAGTTAACAACTGTGCTTGATGATGTTAAGTAAGATATTTTTGCAATGTTGACCACCATTGAAAGACAATTTATTTCGACCAAGAATAAGCTTGTTGTAACAAAAAACAAACCGAAAATTGAGGAAGCGACAGATTGGATGAGAGTTGTTGATGGAGGAATCGACCTTGTCGACTACATTGATGGGGATGGTCTTGATTTGTCTAAGTACCTTAGTTTAGTTGACCAGGTTTTCGAGGATGATGATGGCGAGGAAGGTATTCCGGATCCACCAAGTGATTCGGTGGATGATGAACCATTTTCTCCCTCCTTTTGATCATGTTTCATCATCTATTTTTGATGTCGAAGATAGGAATACCGCGAAGAGAGCCATTGCGACACCCATCAACGGGGTAGTTCCCCATCCGGGCGCTACTTTACCATATTCCGAATTCAACGGTTTCAATAAACTTCCTAGACCTGTCTGTCCCACGTAATAACTCGACCAGGGGCGATCCGATTACAGGAATAGCGTCGGGTACGCCTGTCACGATTTTGACTGCCCAATAACCAATTTGGTCCCGAGGTAAGGAATAACCAGTTACACCAAAAGATGCGGTCAATACAGCCAGAACCTGTGCGACTCGTTCAAATCATAAGATAAGCTGGAACAAAAGAAAGAAAACGCTTTTTCCAGTATCAATGACCAGTACCAATGAATAGGATGGCATTTTTCGTTTCACTATCTAACAAAAGACCTACATTGTGTATGAAATTTATGGTTTCTATTGGTGCAAATCCAATCACCTTAATTGTAGATGATAAGCAACTCCCAGTGGTAGCAAATGGTTGTCCATTAAGCGGGGGAATTGGTATTTAGGAAGCAGAAAAATTATGTTCTCACTCTTGCAAGAACGGACTAACAGGGTCAGCTACCTAGCCAACTTTCATAATTAAATGTCGTTATTGTATGAGTAGATCTCATTGTGAAAAGATCTATTATTGGAGCTTCGTCTCCTCCCCCTGCTGACGTTGTTGCCCCTCTCCCATCAAATTCTCCCGCTGGTGATGTTTTGATCACTTCTACTGTTTCTTCTCCGACTATTATATCTTCTTCCCCGGGTGTAACAAAATAGCTTTATGAATAAAAAATCTTTTCCAGTTGACATTATTGTGTTGTCTTTTATTTTATTTATTGCTTGCTGACTTGCATGTTCTTCATTCGTAGTTGTAATTCGTTTATTGTCTTGGATCAATCACGCTAACCCATCGTACATGATAAGTGTGTGTTAACCTTGTTACTCGTACTTTCTTTACTTTAGGCTTGTCTGTATTTTTGTCTTTATGTTCGTTTGTTGAACATTTGAAGCTTTCATTTCTTTGGTCATGTCGATTGGGTCGAGAAACTTTACTAGTTTCTTTTTATTTACTCATTTAGGTTTTTGCGTATCCACTTCGCAATCGAATGTGTTGGCCCCTCCAGAATTTTTCCTGAGTAAGTCTTGACTTGTGCGTCAAGGCTTTTGTAGATGTACTTTGTGGTCCAACGTATTGGTCAAGCCAGAGGGTTTTGCGTACACATCTTGACTTATATGTCCAGATTTTTACTTCATTGTCTAACATATTGGTCGGTCAGAAGGTTTTCACGAATACGTTTTGACTTACATGTCCAGACTTTTACTTCGTTGTCCAACATATTGGTTGGTCCGAAGTTTTTATGAGTAAGTTGAATTGTATGTCCTAACTTTTTCTTCGTTGTTCGACATATTGGTCAGTCCAAAGTTTTTACGAGTAAGTTGACTTGTATGTCCTAACTTTTCCTTCGTTGTTTGACATATTGGTCGGTCTGAAGTTTTCCTTCGTTGTTCGACATATTGGTCGGTCCGAAGTTTTTACGAGTAAGTTGACTTGTATGTCCTAACTTTTTCTTCGTTGTTCGACGTATTGTCGGTCCGAAGTTTTTACGAGTAAGTTGACTTGTATGTCCTAACTTTTGCTTCGTTGTCCGACATATTGGTCGGTGACTTGTATGTCCTAACTTTTCCTTTGTTGTTCGACATATTGGTTGGTCCGAAGTTTTTACGAGTAATTTGACTTATATGTCCTAACTTTTGCTTCGCTGTCTGACATATTGTTCAGCCCGAAGGTTTTATGAATAAGTTGACTTGTATGTCCTAACTTTTGCTTCGTTGTCCGACATATTAGTCAGTCTGAATTTCTTACAAGTAAGTTGACTTGTATGTCCCAACTTTTGTAGATTCACTTCGTGGTTGATCAGACCAAAAGTTTGTTGTTTGCATCCGACTTATATCTCTTGACGTTTTGTTCATGGCATGACATGTTAATTGCTTCGCATTATCTGGCTTTGACGCCTTAACTTTAGTGTTTGAATGTACGACGGAGGGTTTGAACTCGGAGTTTTATTGTTAATTCCATTTCAGGTGCTTAACAATCTATAGTCAAAGTGGTCGTTCTCTTCTTGTAAAGCTAAGTTATGGTGTACGATCCCTTGTGAATATGCATTACCTCTCTGTTCGACTGCTGCTTGATTGATGTCATTTCTTATGATGATGGGAGTGATTCTTGCACGCCCTTGTTGTTTGAGGGGTATTCATGTTTGATTTTAGATCAAATTTGGTTTCGTATCGCCCTGGAGTATGTTTTGGTGTCGTTTTGTCTTGAGTGGACTGTGTTTGTGCTTAACTTGTTCGTTGCAACTTCTTCCTTTATGATTCTCCTATAGTTTTGATAGTCTTTCGTTACATAGATTGTCATTGCGAAGTAGCTAATAAACTCGGAATGCTTCTTGATCAAATCCTTGGGTGCGTGCTATTGACAGGTGATTTCGGTGAGCGAAATAGAATCCAGCATCGAATTGTCCAATCATACTCACATTAGCACCAGCTGCCAAGGCTTCCATGAACTTTTGTATCAAGGTTTATTCGCCGAATCAAATTTGTTTGTGTCGGTTCCGTTGTCAGTAATGGAGGAGGCACTGTTAGGCCTTCAAACTCGGTAAGTTGGTTGATTTCCGCCTGCAGTGCAAATTTCTCCGTGGTTCCCATTGTGAGTTGTTGTAGTGGATCTTTTGGTCTCGTTCGATGATGTTGGCATTCCTACTTCGATATAGATCAACTCGAGTAGGCAGTATCATTGATCGCTTCTTTGATCGGCCAGATTGTTCATTTCCTCTAGCTATGCAGTGTAGGGCGTATATCAGTTCTCTAGATTGTTCTTTTGATCTCACAGCGGCGTCAACATTCTCTTTCCCCTTGGTCTGCTTGTCTGGCAGCTCGACAAATTTCTCGAGTCACCCTCTTTGAATCCGTCTTTCAAATTGTAACAGTCTTCAGTGTCGTGCTCGTGATCCTTATGGAAAGAGTAGTACTTGATTTCCTCCCATTTCGCCATGGATTTCAGTATGCTTGTTCGACTCATTTTCAAGGCCGTGTATAAGTCTTTTTCACCACACTTTTCACCCGTTCATGCCTGGGCCTTGTAGATTGCAGCTTTTCGGGCTTCTGCTGGTTAAATTCGGATCTTCCGTTGACCCGAGGCCTATTTTAATGAGTGTTCTCCTCCCGGGGTCTGTCGTCTCTCCTTCTTTCTTCTCTCCTCACTCGTCTATTTGATTGGCCCTCCCTTTCGAATTCGTTCTTCTTTTTGGTGGCTAACATGTCTTCGAGGGTGATGTGTTTCTGAGCGGTTTTTAACAAGATTGCCATATTCTTTGGAGGGTCTAGGTTCAAAGCATTGTAAAATGATCATTTTTTTTAGTCCATAGGTGAAGGTGGCAATGGCCTTATCGTCGTTGCAGTCGTCAATCATGGTCAATTCGTTAGTAAAACGAGTGATGTACTCCCTTATAGTTTCTTTGGGCTTCTGTCTGATGTGAAGCAAGTAGTGTGGGCATTTTTTCATATGTTGACTACCGATGAATCTTGTGAAGAAGGCAATGGCTAGCGCTTGGAAGGAGTCTATCAACCTTGGTGGTAGGCTGTTGAACCAATTCATTGTTGTTCGAGACAATTGGATGAATCTCGTGAAACCATTTCATAAAAGTTCATTGATATCTTTTTTTTTAAAGCAAATCGACTTCAATTCTTGAATAATCCACATCACTTTTGGTTCTTTTGTAACAAAAGATTCCCTTTTTTATTTAGAAAAGGCCCGTATCAATTATTATGATCTTACATATGGACAATTCCTAAATATCTTGTTCATTGGCAACAACAAAAATTCTTTGTGCGTCGGTAAAAAAAAACCATGTTTTTTCAGAGAGAGATGTTATTTCAATGATCGAGTCACGGGTATCTAACATATTCATACCTAACGATTTTCCAATTCTATCCGCTTGATTCATTCGTAGAGCTCTTTACGCAATTGCAGACATTTCTGGAACACCTTTAACAGAGGGACAAATAGTCAATTTAGAAAGAACTTATTGTCAACCTCTTTCCGATATACATATTTTACAAATCAAGCTAGAAAAATAATCATTCTTATCACTTTGCTCAATTATTTGATAATAATTACGAGAGTTTTTTTATTTTTTATTTATAAATAGTGACCTCACTTTCCACATTTGTCCAACACTTAATATTAATTTTTGTTTTAAAAGAAAAATCAAAAAAATTCCAATCAAAATATTTTCTATCAAAATTTCGATTCGTATCAAAATTTTCTATTAGATAATTATTAAGAGATATATCTTCCGGCATATAAACATTTTTAGGATTAGGCGTGTTGTAATTATCGAGAAACTCTTCATCTTCGTTTCTTGATCTAAAAAAATATGAGTCCTTCTTATATTTATAATGAAGCCAGTTATGGGCTAAACGATCATATTTGTAGTTTTTCAAAAAAAAATTTGATTCAGTATTGAATCCACTGCAAAAATTATGTGTTTCTTGTAATGAATTAATTGGTATTTTTCATCTAAATCAAAATTTGGTGATTTTTTAGTTTGACCTATACAACTTTGATGAATTTTTTTTGCCATTTTTTCGCTAATAATCGAGACCAGCTAGTCTGAGATATAATGTATTGATAGGGATAATGTTTTAACGCATTTTTCCATTGTCTTTTAAAGGAATTCTTTTGTCTATTAAAGGAGTTCTTTTGTCTTTTAAATGAATTCTTTATTCTATCCTTAAGAAAAAAAATAGTGTTCCCTGATATTGAAGTACAAATCTCAAAATTGATCGAACACTACTTGAAAAACTTGAAAACGACTCTTCTGCTCCGAAACGAAATGTTCCAAATGTTCCTGGAAATTCTTTCTCCCATTGGACCATTTGTATCTATATGCATCAGGATCCCGATTCATGGATCTCTCGGTTAGAGTAAGAAGATAATTGAACCATTTCTTCTCACTCTTTTTCAAATTTGATAAATGTTGGTTGATCGTACATTTTATTATAGTTCTATGATTCAGAGTATCATTTCCTATTTGATCCCTTTGAATTCCATATTCGAAGTTGCGATCGGATCTATTCATAAAAAAAAATCGAACGAACCATTTCTTATGTACCCATGGATGCTATATTGGATTTGAATCAAATTTTAGATCAATCTATATTGATTGACTACCTTCATTATGTTGTTGATAGCAAATACCACTATTTTTGGTTTTAGATCTTCCAAAACATTCCCGCACCAAACCCAATTTTTTCTTATCTGTCGATAAAAAGATTCATTCTTTTAAAAAGAAATAGGAGGTAGAACCAATAAAGATTTCTTTTTTTTATTCATCCCTCGCGTTGAATACCTCATTCAAAATTTTTTTTTATCCAATCCGCGGGAACAATAGAAAAGGCAAATCCCTTATGATACACCAGATCCGACTCGGCTATTCACAGAGTTAATAGATCCGCCATTTCTTGAAATCTCTCTTATGCGTGGTGAAACGTGTATCCTCCCTTGTTTCGTTCATGGAATATATGAAATAAATCAAAAAATGGATTTTTGTTCATTGGAGGTGAGACTGGTCGAAAATGTTCGACATAGGATGGATTCTGAGCTCACTTTCAACGACATCATATGGTGAAAGTGTCGCAGATGGTTTGTCGGGTTGGTGGTGCCATCGTACTCCTCAAACTTTGGTGGAGTGACTTTTTTGGTAGTGGAGTCACCGAGAGCGCGTCGGAGAACGACGGTCTGACCAATTCGTATAGCACGTTAGGATCCGTGACCCCAATCATGAATGGAACTTGTGTAGGGATCCCTTTGTTCTGTGGAGGGCCATCTTCTGGCGGTTTGCTGCTTTTGAGATTCACTTGTTGAAGTTCTACAGGAACTTCATTGTTCTCTTGGATGCGGTTGGCAGAGTTTTACTAGGGCGGTGTTTGGACAGGGTCGGTGGATTGAGCATGTTCTTAGGTTTGTTTGTCCACTACTTTGATCAAAAGATCCATCTGCGTCATGAGTAGATCCACGTGAGGATCCGTGGCAGTGCCGCCAAATGTTTGAAATGATTGGGCGGCTACTCCATGTTGTGGCTCTCTATCTCCATGCATGGTTGGCCCGGTTATCACTGGGTTCGAAGCATGTGTTGTAGGTAATGCGACTTCACCAGTGAAAGAATTGCTTTGATTGTTGCTGGGTTGAGGGTCTGTAGAGTGTTCCATCTCTTCAAAAAGCTTTTTACTCGCTGATTAGAATTGACGAAATTTCCAACTACAAACTCTCTTCTTGAAAGGAATTTGTCATTCTCTATGGACGATGCCAAACTGATGCGTCCAAAATCTAGTTTCCTATAGATCTTACCTGCAAAACAAATGTTAGATTGCCAAATACCACCTGTTTGGTGGCCAAAGGCACTCCGATGCTTAAATCAGTAACTCTGTTGGAGATGAAGATAAATCTGAATATAATTCAATTAAAGTTGCATACATTTGGCGAATGTTCCATTTACCTTATATAATGGTCGTTATCAATTCTCTATGCGACTTAAGCATGTGAAGCTCATCGGGGGGAGACGTTCTTTGTAACAGTCTCGTCCTTTATAAAGATGCGTATCTGGGGGAGTAATTCCCTCCACAACTCTTTTTTCTGTAACGTTCTTCCTCATTAAGGAAGAACTTTGTTGGGCCTGGATTTAGGCCTCTAACTATGAGTAATTTTGATGGGTCGTGTTTGGGCTTCTATGATTGGATCCACCTTTTTTGGGCTTTGTGAGCTGACTTGGTCTTGAGATATTTGGTCCTCGTGATGGGCGATTTCTGCCACGTGTATGGTCGCGATGGTAGTCTTATAATGTATCGTCATAAAGAATATCTCTAACAAAAAATGTAATAATAGACGGATATGACCATTTTAGATTATACTTCTAGCCAAACATACATTTCTCACTGAGGGCTCAACATTATTCATTTTGTCCAAAATGCACAAGTCTATGTATGTAAAACACATAAGTGTGTCCATTAAATTTTGGGGTGAACAATCTTTGAATGGTCATACAAAGTACTATAAAAAGGCGAAGTTTTTTTTATTATTAATCTGTTTGAAGATGTAGACAACCATTAAAGGTAATATGCTACTTGTATATTTGGATCAACACAAATATTGGAAAAGCTAACCGATGTATAAACATCAATTCAATATGAATAATGAAAAAAAAGCTTTGATCACATTGGAAGGACCAACCCTGGAAAATGATGGAAATTTAAATGTGATTTTCAGAAGGCGGCGACTAAAGGACACCACTATTTTTGCTAAAGAATACCACCACCCCATTTTTTTGTATCGGCTGAAAAACACTACCACCCCTCACTTTATCTTCTCTTTTCACAGGAACAACACCACCACCTTTTTGAAACACACCAACACCTGTTGAAGGACACCATTTATATAAACCAAAAAAACCCTACTACATCTCTTATTCTCTCAATTTCTTCTCCATCAAGCACCACATCTACCCAGCCACTGCCAGCCTCACCGGACTGCCACCTCTTCCCTGACCTCTTCTTCTTATTCTCCTATTCTTCCTCCTTTCTTCTTCTTCTCCTCATTCTATATATATATATATATATATATATATATATTTGTTTTTTTCTTCTTTTTATTCTCCTATCTTCTCCATCAAACACCAACACCACCGTCGCCCAGCGGTGGTAGTGTGTGGGGGGTGAGGTGGTGGTGGGGCGGGGTGGTATTGCTCATGTGAAGAAAGAAGAAAAGGTGAGGGTGGTGGTGTCATTCAAATAAGGGGGTGGTATTCAATTACGAATTTTAAAGGATTGTGAAGGATTTTAAAATCCATTAAAATCAATGGGTATTCAATTAAGGATTAAAAATAATACATGTAAATTTAGGGGTATTCAAATACCGATTTTAAAGGATTGTTTAAAATCCATCAAAATCAGAGGGTATTTAATTCATGTTTTCAAAAGTCCACTAAAATCAGGGGGTATTCAAGAAATAATGGATTTTAATGAATTTGTTAAAGTTGTGGATTTTGAAGGATTTGTAAGTGGAAAGTATATATAACAAGAGTTATTCCAAATCCAACCTTCCCCCCCATATTTCAACGGATTTGTATTGGCTATTGTTAAATAACACCACCATTTCCGCTGAAGGACGCCACCATCCCATTTTTTTTGTGATCTGTTGAAGGACACCACCACCTTTCCTTTTATTCTCTCTTCACAGGAGCAGCACCACCTCGCCCACAACTTTCGGCCACACCACCATGCCCTACCACCGCTGGCTGCACCACCACCCGCACTTCCTCTTCTATTTTGTTCTTTTTTTTGTTATTATTATTCTTCTTTTTCTCATCATTTTCCTCTTATTTTCTCTTTTTCTTGTCTTCTTTTCATCTTTGTTTTTTGTTCTTCTCTTTTTTTTCTTTATGATTTTTTCTTCTACTTTTCTCTTTGTTTTTTTTTTCTTTTTATATTTTTTCCCCTCTCATTTTCTTTTCCCATTTTTTTTTCTTCGCTCTTGCTGAGGTTCCTGTGAGTGGAGGTTCTCCACTTGCCAGAACCTTTGCAAGGGCAAAACGAAAAAGAAAAAAATAAGAAAAAAAAACAGAGAGAAAAAAAGTAGAAGAGGAAGAAAAAAAGAAAAAAAAAAATAGAGAAGAAGAAGAGGTGGGAATGAGGAGGTTGAGAATAAGAAGATGAAAATGGGTGGAGGTGGGATGAGAGGTGGCAGTGGTGATTGATGGAGAAAAAGAAAAAGAAGAAGAAGAGGGGGAGGAGGAGGATAAGTGGCGATAACGTGGTGGTGGTGGTGATTGAAGAAGAAGAAGAATAATAAGAAAGGAGGAGAGGTGGCGGTGGCGGGGATAACAATTTGAAGTAAAATAGTTATTTGTATTATTTTTAGATCATCTTCAATGTATTTGATTTTTTTTTAATTTGAAGTGAAATTCTCGTAACATACAAACAATCGTTTAATTGATGTTTTGAGAGATGTTTAATGATTTGTGTTGGCATGGATAACAATGTAAGTGATGTTCTTTCATTGTTTCCTATGACTAATAACACATTTATAAAAATCCATTGAATTTATAAGAATCCATAGAAATCCATAACAAACCTTTATAAAATCTACAAAATCCAATCATTTAAAATCCATCAAAATCCAGTGGATTTTGTAAAATCATTTGAAACCTTTTAAAATTCACAAGATTTAAAATTCTTCAAAGTCCATTCAAATCCCGAATTGAATACCCCCACCTAAATAAATAAAATAAAATAAAAAATTAGGGTGGCGGTGTCTTCAGCAAAAATAATGGTGTGATTAAAAGCAAATGCCATTTCGGAATGATGCTCATACAGGATACAGAAGTGGCCCAATAACAAAAGTTTATGGGGCCCGAACCCCTAAAAGGGAAAACTTGGCACCTGGGCCCAATTCCCGCCCTACAAATCAACTTCAAGTCGGTTCAGTTCCATTTTCCCCAAATTGTTCGAAGCCTCCTAGAAGCTTTGAAATTAGGTTCTGGTGGCTCCATTTTCACAAGCCCTAGATTCATTTCACGCACTCAATTCGTCACAATCTTCTTCTTCTACTAGTTGGCGATTGGATCGATTCAACAATTTCTCCCTCGCAATGGCGGTAAACCTGACTCCGAACGCAATAGCGACTATATGCGCTGGCGACGTGAACTTGAAGCCTCTCGTCCAGGTTCTCGACATCAAACTTGTAGGAGGAACAACTAACGCTCAAGGGCGGTATCGACTCATCATCTCTGACTCAACTTCGACTCAGCAAGCAATGTTGGCCACTCAACTCAACGACCGTGTCAAGTCTTCCGCCGTACGCAAGGGCTCAATCATTCAATTGATCGAATATGTTGCGGCCAATGTTCACCCTCGCAAGTAAGTTCAACAATTCCAACATTTTCGCCATCTCACTCGAGTGAATTTTATTGATTCCATGTGATGATGTTCGTGCATTTGCTTCCATTACATGTTATTGTGAAAGGAATTCTGTTCGTTGGTGGTTTTGGAAACAGTTTTGAAAATTAATTAAGGAAATCTAGTAGTAATTAGCATGATAGGTGTCTTTACAATTTTGAGTGGTACTTGTTATGAAATAATCATCATCAAAGTCCATTCCCGATATTTTCAGGGTCGGCTATATGTATTTTGGTTCTCCAAACAATTCGGTCTACACCCTTTGCCAATTTAGACATTTTCTAACTAGCGTTCGGTCTCCTCTGCACATGATTAAATCAAGTTAAACGCTTTTATCTAATTTTGTCCTCTATGGACACTACACCTAAGTATCTCTTAATTCTTTCATTCATAATTTTATCCTTATGGTTTTATCACGCATCCACCTTAACATGCACATTTCTGCTACTGACATCTAGGGATGGCAGTGGGGCGGATTTTCACGGATATCCGTCCCACTCGCCCCGTTTGGGGCGGATTTGGTAAAGGGTTCCTAGATTTTGGGGCGGATACGGATTTTCAATCTGTATCCGTTTATTAATCGGGGCGGATACAGATTTAGCCATATCTGCCCCACGAATATCCGTTTAATTAGTGTAATTACAAAATTACCCTTAGACTATATAAAGGGATAAACCTTTCATTTATTCTTTAACTCTCATCTCACAAAAATACTCTCAAGTCTCCTACTCTCCTTTTCACAGCGAAGAGGCCGAACATTCTCCCATTTTTCTCTCACAGCGAAGGCGGAGGCGGAGGCCGAGGCCGAAGCCCGAAGGGTCGTCCCTTCCTCTCTCTCACAGCAGAGGCGGAGGCCGAAGGGTCCCTTCTTCTCTCGAAGCTCTCACTCGACACCCATCCCTCTCGCTTCCCTTCCCCCGCCTTTCCCTAGCTGCTGCTGCAAGAGATCTCAGATCTAGATTCTGTGGATCAAATTTTTTTTATTTTATTTTATTGTAATTTTTGTTATAATTGTTGTATGATTTTTGTGTGATTTTTTGTTATAATTTTGTGGTACTGATCAAATAAATGAAGTACAATTAACTGTAGTTAGATGGATAATCAGCAACTCCAAGGGTTAGCAAACCGTAAACGGATTGGCGGGGCGGGGCAGGGCGGTTACGGTTTTTAATTAAAATTGTAAACGGATTGGCGGGGCGAATTTGGGGATCCGTTATTCCTGACGGATCGGGGATGGATTTGCTCAAATTCGCCCCGTTGCCATCCCTACTGACATCCTATGCGTATGTTGTCTCGTAGTTAGGGGTGGGCAAACGGGTCGAGGATTCGCGGATTCAAACCGAACCGGACTGTTTTTCTCTAAACGGTCCGGATTTTAATTTTGTGTTTTTAGATACGGTCCAGATCCGTTATAAAACGGTCCGAACCCGGTTCCTATTATTTAAAAAGAAACGGTCCGGGTTGGACCCGTTTCAAATCACAATTACAACTTTCAAGCTTCCCACATGAAGAATATCAGAATATGTGATCCCAAAGCAACTTTCCCGCTTCCCAACTCACCCACCACACTCAAATCCTTGCAGACATCCACCTTGAACCTCATCAACTCTTCGCTGTTTGATGTCAAGAAAACCTTCTCAAATCCCAACAAGTGCTTCTGAGGAGCTTTGTGAACAACCGGGGGAGTAGAGAACAAGAAAACTGTATGGCTTCCGCTCATAGTTCCGTTATTCTTCACTCTTAAATGAATATCAAAAGCTAAATTTTCACAATGTTTCTCAAGTACATCGATTGACTTGCATGCTTGCAAGTGACAAACATGACCCTCTTCTAAGGGGACTTTTACTAATTTAGATGCTTTTACAAGATGGTGATTGAAAATGGAGTAGCTCAGGCCATCTCCAAATGTATATACCGTTTCGCCAGTGTAGAAATGGTAGGTTCTACCAGGGTATCCTGTGGCTGGATTTGGTCTCATGTTCATGTTTGTCATGGGAATTTTATCTGGAAATGCTTGTGGATACCATGTCATTGGTAGTCTTCCACCTGAAGAACAAACAAAATAGAACATTAGATAAAGCACTAATGAACTCCAATCACAATGGGAAATGTTGGTTTTGACATAAGAAATTTTCGCTTACTTGGGTTAAAGTACCCAAAGATCACATCTGCGATTGCACCACCACCAGCTTCGCCAGGGTAACCAACCCATAGGATGCTTGTGATCTTGTCATTGCCTTTAGCAAATAAGATATCCATGCCTCCACCAGACATTATAACAAGAATTACATGACCCTTGGATGCCTTAGCAACGGCTGTTATTAGAGCTGATTGTTGTCCAGGAAGAAGAATGTCGACTCTATCACGACTCTATGCCTCAATGGATAGATCAACGCCTACTATCAAAATCGTTGCATCGGCTTGGGCTGCAATCTTGGTTGCATCATCTAGTTGCTGGCCTGTTGCTGCTTGCAGCTTGTGTAAGACATAATCAACTTATATTTGAGTAACTATAATCTATCATATACAGATGCATTGTGACATTTGCTTGTGTAAAACATAATCAACTTAGATTTTGAACCGTTTGGAACCGGACCGTTCCAAACGGTTCGAGTTAGGTTCGGTTCCAATGTTCAAAATGAGGGGATCCGGACCGGACCAGATCTGTTAATTTTAAACGGTTCGAGTTAGGTTCCTCCAAATTTGGAACCGATCCGGACCGTGCCCACTCCTACCCGTAGTAGCTCAACATTCTGAACCATATAGCATGGTTGGTCAAACAATTGTATGATAACATTTTCCTTTTAGCCTTGCAGATATTCTTCTATCGCATAATACTCCTGACGTCATTATCCATTTCAGCCAACCAACTTAAAGGTTTCTAGAGAAGAAATTCTCGATCCATTGCTTTGTAACTATGTCATCGATGTGGAATGCAGTTATTATGCTGCATGTCCAAACACTTCCCAAGTAACTATGCAATGATTACCATTAAAAGATGCTAATTCTAGAGAGCCTGGTCCGGAAGCATTGATTTGTGCCTGGGAGGGTGGTCCGCACGTGATCAGACATACCAACTCTACCTCTCTCCAACTTCTCCAAACCCATGGAGAGAAGGGTAGAGAGGTCCGATTACGTGGGACCACCCTCCTAGGCATAAATCAGTGCTCTCAGAACAGGCTCCGTAGAAGCTCTCATCCATCTTTGTTAATTACCTAATATAACTATTGGTTATTTCCACTATAAACCGATATTAGTAGAAATAACCAATAGTTATACTAGGTAATTAACAAAGATGGATATAGTAATGGGTTTTAATATACTTCTGAGAGTGTGCGTGTGTGTTTTTTTTTTTCTTCTTTTCATGTTCTAATTTGTTGGTTGTATACAGGATGATTATGGTACTGAACATGGAGACTATAATTCCTGTCTGTGAAGTAATTGGGAATCCAAAGATGTTCGGCTCTGATACAAATTCTCAAAAAGCTTCTTCTGATAACAATGTTGGAATCCAACTCAGAAAACCTACTAATGGTATGGCTCCCCCAAGTTCCAGTTCTCAAGTGTCGAGTTTTCGCCCGACTGTTCAACCTGCATACCAACCTCCTCCAAACTACAGGAATCATGGATCCATTGTCAAGAATGAGGCCCCTGCAAGAATTATCCCAATTTCTGCCTTAAATCCTTATCAGGGGCGATGGGCTATCAGGGCAAGAGTAACTGCAAAGGGAGAACTCCAAAGATACAATAATGCCAAGGGGGATGGTAAAGTCTTCTCCTTCGATCTTCTTGACCTGGATGGAGGAGAAATACGAGTTACTTGCTTCAATAATGTTGTTGACCGTTTTTATGAATCCATTGAGATAGGTAGAGTCTACATGATATCTAAAGGAAGCTTGAAACCTGCTCAGAAGAATTTCAACCATCTCAAGAATCAGTGGGAGATTTTTTTGGAGGCCACCTCAACCGTGGAGGTCTGTAAGGATGATGACGATGGTTTGATACCACAACAACAATTTTCCTTCACACCCATTAGGGAAATTGAGAATGTGGAAAATAATTCTATACACGATGTTATCGGGATTGTTACATCTGTTAGTCCTTCAGTCCCTATCTTGAGAAAGAACGGTATGGAAACTCAGAGAAGAAATCTGAATCTAAAGGATCAATCCAACAAGAGCATTGAACTGACACTCTGGGGTGATTTCTGCAACAAAGAAGGCAGGGAGCTACAGGAGATAGTTGATTCTGGGGTTTTCCCTGTTTTAGCAGTTAAAGCCGGGAAGGTAAACGACTTCAGTGGAAAATCAATAGGGACTATATCTGCCAGTCAGCTTTTCATAAATCCTGCTTTTCCAGAGACATGTAGTTTGAGAGAGTGGTTTGACATCAAGGGGAAGAACACTGCTTCTGTTTCCATCTCTAGGGACGTTATGCCAGGAGGCCAAAGGAATGAGATCCGTAAAACAGTGTCTCAGATCAGAGATGAAGGTCTTGGACGGAAAGATAAGGCTGACTGGATAACTGTAAAGGGAACAATATCGTTTATTAAGACGGATACTTTCTGTTACACAGCCTGCCCATTGATGGTCGGTGATCGAAATTGCGCTAAGAAAGTGGTCAAGTCAAGCGATGTAAGTTGGAGATGTGAAAGGTGCGCTAAAGAGTTTGAAGAGTGTGATTACAGATATCTTCTTCAAGCTCAAGTGCAAGACCATACTGGATTGACTTGGGTGACGGCCTTCCAGGAGTCGGGGGAAGAGATATTGGGTTGCTCAGCAAAGGAGTTGTACCAGTTGAAATATGAAGAACAAGATGATTCTAGATTCAGTGAAATCATTTGTAGCAGTCTTTTTAAACAATATTTGTTCAGGCTTAAAATCAAGGAAGAAATGTATGGGGAAGAGCAGAAGGTGAAGATAACTGTTGTGAAAGCAGAGAAAGTGAATCCTTCTTCAGAAAGCAGATACCTGCTTGATTTCATCCATTTAGTTTCTCATTGAAGGTATTGAATTCTTCATTGTAACTGGCAGTGGACGAGTCTAACAGTGTAGCAAATAGGCTTCATGACATAAATGAGAAAAATGTATTACTACTAGTAAATAATTGGATCTTGAGCAGAAACAAAGATGAGTACCGAGAAGAAATCATGAAGTCAGGATGGGTAGCAATTTTCTGGCAAAACAAGTCTCACAAAGTACCCCATTTTATTGGCTTAAGAAAATTTTCCAGTTCCTCGCTCAGAAATGGAACCACCAATTTCCTGGTAAACCCAAAATGTCAATTTTGTAGACTTCGGCTTCTAATCATTTGTTTCAAGTTGAAAGCTGTATGTTGTTAAAGGGTTTAGGTTGTAGTTCATAAGACTATATGAAAGTCTGTTTTTGTTTGGAAATTCATTGATATATAATTAGGGTTATAGTTTTGTGGTTGCAAGATTACTTCACTATTATATGCATGAAGATCTTGGATAGTTCTATAGAAATATGTGTTTCCTGCATGAGGGGTATATATTCACTCGTCCACATTAAGTTGAATTTCCAATGAAATTCAAACTACTTTTTGCTGTAGCTCGTGAGAATTCAAGACATGAAGATGGATCGAGATGTTTTTGGTTCTATTAGCTGGGAAGATAGAAGTTTTATGCTTATTGGACAATCAGAAATTCTAGGGAACAAGGGAGGGAGTGAGTGAGGAATGGGTGTAACCACCCACCCACCCTCCTCGAGATGAGCGCGTTGCCATAGAGATGCATGTTGACACTCATCTCGAGGAGGATGGGTAGTTACACCCATCCCTCGCTCCTTTACCTCGCTCCCTAGAAGGGCTGATTGGACAATACTTCTGAGGTGCACAGTTCAAAGTGCAAGAACTAGCAGAAACTATGTCCAATGAAATAATCTGAAGGGGGTTCCATTTAAGCTGACAGAGAAAGAGGATTCTGGGTTAGTGTAGAATCGTTCATGAACGAGGTAAACCCTTAATAATCATTGTATATTCAGCCATGAATGTAGTGCAATCTATAGAGATGGTTATGAAGTTGCTGAAATCCAAGATGTATTCGAAGGGGTTTCATAGCGTAACAGTTTAGAATCTTTTGAAGCTTCTCACTTCTGAAAAATTAAAAAATACTGTCTTACAAAAATAGATTATGCCATTTCTACGATTTCCAATGGAAACCCTGTGGTTCACAAAAAACCCAGCAGTTTTATTGATCAAGAAATGTGAAGAATTCCTAGTTGGGAATTTCTTAGGGGAAAATTGGGCTTTGGGTACGTCACACAACTGGAGAAGCAATGGAGAGTTAAGGGTAAGTTTATGGTGCAGCTACATGGCACTAAAACTTACTTGAACTGGAGAACCTCCAAACCATTACTATTTGGGTTGGTTTGAAGAACATAACTATACATCTATGGAATCCCATGGGCCTAGGCAAATTGCTAGTGCAATAGGAACACCTTTGGTCTTGGATCAAGTTGCTGACATCACAGTTGACGTGAATTATGCTCGAGTTCTTGTGGTGGTTGGGTTTGATAACAACTTAGCTTAGGTGATTCCTTTGGTTTTGGATGAGAGCAAAGTTGTCATTGTTCTGGTGGAGTAGGCTAGTAACTGTAAAAGCCAGCTTAGGGTGTTTGAGCATTCCACTGCAAGCTAAATACAAATGTGCTCTAGGGGTAACAAAAGAAGATGACTCAGAGATTGAAGAAAACAATAATAATACCTCAAAGGACCAAGTTGATGTAAGGGATCAAAATGGGGAGGCAGTTCACATTCACAGGTGACCGTTGAGAATTCCGGCCTGTTGGATGGATGACAAACTCACAATTTTATGAAGACACATAGCAATTACGCAACATAGACACAAATACACATACACACTTACACTCGTTTCTCTCTCACACACACCACCACTTGAGAGCTCTTGGCTCTTACTCTACAAAGTTGGGCTAGAGCCCTGTTTATAATTTCACAAAGCGGTGGAGAAGTCTAGAGAAAATTCTCTAGATACTAAATATTTTGGGTTGTGTATCCATGCCGAGAAATCTAGAAGATAGGATATTTTAGATTAAAATGGAGGTGGGAGAATTCTCAGAAAGATGTTGATTGAAGATATGTTGATGAGGGGTATTCTGAAAGTGCTGATGTGAAAGAAATGGTAGGTATTTACAGTTGGATTTAGCTATGAAATTGGTTGCAGGGCTGAAAAATATATGGATGAGAGACTCAATTCAGGTGAATCTTCGAGGCTTCGACTATCTACCCAAATCAACAAGGCAACCCCCAGGCAATAAAATTGAAGTTTTTTGAACACCATCATCTATCTAATATTCCAACCATTTTCCTTCAGATTTTGTGCCTTTCAGGAAGACTTCACTGAATTCTCTTAGTTGTTGCATAAAAAAGAAAAAAAAAATGATCATTTTGATAGCTAACCTCAACCCGCCAAGGTACACCTCTGACTAAATTTGTATGAGAGCACTTATTGAAAATGATCATTTGATAGTGAAGAGTGCTGCCCTGAAATTTGGAGAAATAGTCCACCACATATATTGCCTCGTACATTAGGGTAACAAAAGCAAAGCTACATTATCATGAAATCGGATGGGGAAGAGTTCATATGAGCTTGTGAATTTTGGAGTTGATGTATTCTTCATTAGTATACTAACCAAATTCTTTTGTAATTATTCAAGAATCTTTTGATAACACATTGATAATTCTTTTATGCATATAGGAGGCCTTTTCACTGGAATTGGACTCGGTCCAACTTTAAATGACATAAACCAATAGTGATTTACTCGATGAAACCTCCTCAATTCATGGTGCAAACACAGACTAAGATTCAAAGGATTAGATTAGACTAAAATATTGAAGTCCAATTTGTGAGCTGGGCAAGTTGTAAGAAAAATACCATGTGCCATGCGTCTGGTAGCATAACATACGTCTAATATTCAAACAACATGAAAAGTGATGAACCCCCAAAGTTTATTCAAACAACATGAAAGTGATAGGTCCATGAAAAGATTACTTAACTATTGCCCCCCTTAAAATTAGGCATATTATGTTTAAAAAAAATTTTGCCCCCTCAAACTTGAAATACTGTATTTTAGCCCTCTAAAAAACTAAATATGCTATTATCAAATCACAAATGGCTCCCTCAACTACATGAAATAATTGTTAAGCCCTAAATGGCTCCCTCAAATTATTATTGGAAAAAAATCTCCCTCATACATAAATTAGTTTTATAGTTCACCATTTCTTCTAGGTTTATCTCTATTTGTTTTACATATAAAATTAATTCCTATCATATAATTTCAATATTTTTTCCTAAACATTGATCTCTCTATTTTTGTAATGTCTTTTGTTCCTCTAACTTTTGTTATTATATACAAATACAAATTAGGTATATATACGTGTAGAAGTTACATGCAATTTGTCATTGGAGACCAATTCTTATGGGGCGCATTTAAAAGATGTATCATCATTTTTGTCAATAAAAATCGTAAATTTCTTATTTTTCAAAACTCAAATGTGTGTGCATATATAATTAAAAATTTTATCTACTCAATTAAAATATGATATACTTTGCCTCCTCTAGATGAAAATCCTGACTCCGCCACTGGTTACTGAAGAATAATTTCTCAACATTCCCCAATTCTCTAGTAGCAGAATAATAAGATATTCTAAAAGTGCATAAGAAATTTAAAAAAAAAATGACCGCATGGGCAAAAAGTGGGATTGCCCATCTTGTGAGCCTTTAGAGAAATCGATCTCAAAAAAAAAAAAAAAAAAAAAGTTAAACCTTGTTTCTATCCTATAAAACAATGTTTTTATGATTGGATGAGCCTCTGTTTATGTGAAGGTACTCAATCAAACACTGTTAGAACCTTGTTTCTACAATTTCCTCACTCTAGAACCTCCGAGGGATATGGCAGACTTGTTAACAAGTGCGCAAAAGTACATCTTTCTGGAAGAGATGTTGGCCGCCAAGAAAGGAGGCAAAAATGAGGCCAAGTAGGCCCTGGGATGGGAGGGAGGAAAAAATGCGCGAAGAGGAGGACGTGTAAAAAAGGAGAAGAACGATAAGAAGATCGAGTCTGACAAGGCCAAACCCGACAGAGCCATCAACTACACCATCGCAAGATTCACTGAGTGTGCTCCACTCAACTTCAGCTTGGCCAAAATTTTCTCCGCCACAAAGAACTGGGTGGACATCAATTGGCCCCTAATGATCAAAGGCGATCCTTCCAGGCATGACAAGAGAAAATATTATGTCTATCACAAGGATCACGACCACATCACCCATGACTGCCAAAGTCTCAAGAACGAGGTAGAATACTGGGTTCAAAGGGGAAGACTCGAAGAATTCATAAATTCTGATGAGAAACAACCCCAAGAGAAAGAAGAAGCGACCATAAAGGCCGAAGAAAAGGTTGCAGACGTCATTTACGTCTTACACAACGCACACAATGGACTGGAAAAATCTAACTGATCAAAGAAACTGGCTATTCGGAAGCTCCAAACAGGTCCCCACAGTGTAGACTACCCAGTCCAACCTGCCAGGGTGTAGCACCCAACCCCGGATTTAACGTTCGCCGAGCAGGACACGTAAGGAGAATACTCCCCACATAACGACACTATGGTTATGACGATTGTCATATCAAAATGGGGCGTCAAAAGGTCGTTGGTGGACACCAGGAGCTCAACCAATATCCCGTTCCTAGAAGCATTCCACAAGATACGGCTGAGAGAAGAGGAACTAAAGCCGGACAACCAGATTATGGTTGGTTTTAGTAGCACCTGAAGTTACTCAGTCGAGAGCATCAGCCTACTCGTGGGAGTAAGGGAACCAACTAAACTCCTCATAATGGAGTTCATTGTTGTGGACGCCCTCTCCGCCTATAATATAATCTTGGCAAGATCTTGGCTCCACTAGATGGAGGCAGTGGTCTCCACATGACACCAGTGCCTCAAATACCCTGTCAATAGAGAGACAAAAACTATCAAGGGAGATCAGTCTTCTGCCACAGAATGTCATTATGTGTAGATGAACCTATCAATTAAGTAACCACAATAAACTCAAATCCCCCCAAAAAAGATGGACCAACAAGCCTAGGGCGGCATGTAGCACTTTTTAAAGCAGATCAATAAAGGTAATCTCTTTCAAAATGACTCTACTCCGCGCTCAACCCCTTCTACAGGGGAAAATTCGATCCTTATACGGGGCCAAAATGATGTACAAGCGATCGAACCTAGCCTTACTAAAAGCAACGATGGCTCGTTGCATAAGTGACCTAGTCCGCCTAAGGAGTCGATGTATGATATGGCAGGTCAAGCCCAATCCCGGGACAACTCACCGCTCACCAAAGCCCGATCCTAAGACGGGGACCAAAATTGTGCACAAAATTCCAGTCCAAGTCCTATTCAGGATGACGACAGCTTGCCGCATAAGTGTCCTAGTCCGCCTCAACAGCCGAGGTAGTGCGAATGCGTTCTGGACCCAATTCATGGACGACCCACCACAAGCGGCGAACCCAGTACATGAACAGTTCACCGCAAGCAGGCGAGTTCAATCCACAGACAACTCACTACTCCTAAGATAGCTTAGTCCAACCTCAAGACCATGATGGCACACATGCGGGCTGAACGAGGTCCATGGACAGTCCACCACAAGCGGGCGAACCTAGTCTTAGGAAAATTTTTCGCAAGTGGGTGAGTCCAATCCCTGGACGACTCATCACTCCTAAAATAACATGGTCTGACTATGGGGACCGAAATGGTGCACAAACGGTCGAGCCTAGCCTTACTGAAGGCCATGACAACTTGCTGTACAAGTGGCCTAGTACGCCGGTGAACCAAGGTACGACGCATCGGATCAAGCCTAGTTCATGAACTGCTCACCACTCAAATAGAGACTAGCCTAGACATGCATAACAAACTCCCTCCCACATGTCCTCTTCAGGATTGAGTAAGAAGAACACCGAAGCCTAACCCATATATTTGGGCAAAGATGGTTCCTCAACAACTCAACTCCTATTCAGGATTGAGGTATATTATGATGTCTAGCCTAAACAGGCATAACACATTCCTTCCTAGCATAGGACCTTTTAGGACTGAGCCAAAAAATACAGGCACCTAACCTGTTCGGGCAAAATTGTTTCTTCAACAACTCAACTCTTATTCAAGATTTAGGTATATTATGAAGTCTAGCTTAGACGTGCGTGACACACTCTTTTCTAGCGCAGGTCCTCTTCAGGACTGAGCCAGAAGGACATATGAGCCTAGCCCGTTCGGGAAAAGATAGTTCCTCATCAACTCAACTCCTATTCAAGATTGAGGTATATTATGAACTCTAGCCTAGACAAACCTAACAGACTCCTTCTCAGCGCAGGTCATTTTCAGAACTAAGCCAGAGGAAGACATGAGCCTAGCCCATTTAGGAAAAGATGATTCATCGACAATTCAACTCATGTTTAGGATTGAGGTATTTATAAAGGCTAGACATGCTTGAAGACTTACCCAACCGAGGTCCTCTCAAGGATTGGACCTGAGGTGTACAAGAGCCTAGCCCGTTCAGGCAAAGACGGTTCTTCAGTAGCTCAGCTTCTGTTCAGGATTGAGGCGTATTATGAAATCTAGCCCTCTTAAGGATTGAGAAAGATATGCACATGACCCGAGCTTGTTCAGGCAAAGGTCCATCTGCAACCCAACTCCTTTTCAGGATTGAGGTCAAAATATAAGGACTAGCCTTGATGGGTGGAGACTACTTCTTAGCTCAAGACCTCTCAAGGGTTGAGCCAGATAATTGCAGGGAGTCTAGCCCGTTCGGGCGAGGACAACTCCGCAACAACCTAAATCCCAGGAGTGAGGCATATTATGGGAGCCCAAACTAGAAAGGTAGAGGCAACTCCACTTAAATTCAGAGTCCTCAGGATAAACAAGGCTGCTGGTATACGATACCAAACCGCAGTCTAATAAGAGATGGTTTACCATGCAACCTAAACACTACGAAGGTCAGAGACCAACAAGGAAGTGCAGTCTTCAGCACGAGGATAGCTCCTATGCATGATCAACTACTAAGGGATACAATAATTACGTCACCAAGGGAGCACGACCCGTGGAAAACAAAGGTGATTATCCTATAACTTAACTCTCACAGCAGATTAAGTTATTATTGTTGACAAAATATGCTTAGTCAAACAAATAAAGGGCATCAGTCCAGACTGAACCTTATTTCAGTTGGGGGTAGATATACCTGCCTACTCAGCCTAATCTAAGCAAGAATTGGAAATGGCAAGTACGACAACTACATGCACGGATATAAAGAAAAACAAAAAAGGAGAAATTTCTTCATTAATAAATACTTCATTTCATTACAAAACCCACCCATGCAATGGGAATAGAGCCAGGAACATCCTCTTATAACTCAAAATCTAGAACGGCCTCAGGGTTGGCAATATGCTCTAGAACAATAGGATAAGGAATCATCTTCGCGACAGGAGGATCGATCTCAGGGCCACTCAGCGGGAAATATGGGAAACAATATTCCTCCTCAAAGCGGGCAAAAGCCACTTGCCTAGAGGCGGAAAGGTCCCAGTCCACATGATCTTGTGCAATATAGTCCAAAAACTCTAGCCTATCCGCAACAACCTTGTTGAAATCAGTAATCTCAGCAGCATCAAGGAACTCATTCTCGTTGATCGCCACTGAGTCTCTAAGCCAGATAGCTCCCTACGCACTCTTGACAGGTCACTCTCGCAGTCAGCCAACCTGTGTTCCATCACAACTCGGCTAGCACGCTCAGAGTCCCGCTCTTGAGTAAGCTTGAACACTTGCAACAGACCAACGTCATAAATCTCCTTCTGCCAAGAAGAATCAGTATGCTCATGATCCATAACACTCTAAATTTTAGCAGCAGATCTTCGGGCAGATGCCAAATTTTCAGCAGAATCCACCTGCCCAGCTACCAATCTGTCTCATGGTTTCCGAGCTCCCTTGAGTTTCGTCGATAAATCAGTTCAGGCCCCTCATCCAGACTCTTTTGGACTCCCTTCAGCTGGACCTCCAGGTCAACTTGAGCAGTCAAGGTCATCAGAGTTGGATCCGCTCCTTTGATCGACCTTATCAGAAGGAAAAAGGCCTCATCAGAAGTTGGATCCGCTCCTTTGATCGACCTTCTGGTGCCACATGTGTCTGCCATCAGAGTCAAGGTCAACAACACCCGGCCTGTGAAAGTTGACGCGAGCATCAGAATGGAGAACTTTGTGGTCAGGGATGGGTTCCACACTCCCTGGCAACTATAACATTTGAAGAAGGAGGAAACTCCGCAACTCCCTTCCCTTTGCCGGTAGCAGGCGTTAAGAAAGCGAAGTAAGCCTGAGAACTTGGGCATCTAGAAAGAGCAACCACGTCGTGTCCTCTAAAACAGATGGCACGCCAGACATATAATAAGCATCATGCTGAGAACATCAAACAAGAAAAGTCAGAGGACTTACTGACATTCTTGAAGTTGAGATAGATCCACCGGTCTTCGTGGTCAAAGAACCCGGACTGCACAAAAGTGAGGAAGCAATACCACTGCAATTCTTCATATCCTCTAAATGCTCACTAAAGTTAGAGGCTTCACCAGCCAACAAGTACCATGGCTGCTCGTTTAGATAGGTGGAGATCAAAACCCTCGACCCAACCAATTGGGTCGGAGTGATACAATGGAATGACAAAAATTCCCAAATACATCCAGGAACAGGGAAGCACAGGCTCACTCTGAACATGGCCCGATACAGAGCTATGTACCCCTTATTTGGGGTTATCAGAGACTCACCTCGCACAAAAGTGTTAACCTTAAAGCACCAGGGATTTGGTACCAACTGTGAAGATCGGTGAGATCCCTCTCAGTCATCAGAGACGTACCATAAAACTCGTTACAGGCTACAAGATAGTCGGGCGAGAATCGTGAAGTCATGATTAGAAAGAAGTGTGCACCTAACCCGACTGAGGATGATTCTTGACAAGGAAATAAGAACTCAAGCAGGAAAAAAGATCAGGTCTCATGAAGAAGGTTTGTATAGACTTGACTTGTATGTGAATCAATCACCAAAAACTGCCACACAAGCAATAACTGCAGCGAATGAGCCGAAAGAGCGCCGAAATATATCATCACGACTTCTCGTGGGCCCCTAAGCACACGCAGTTAGTGTCTCAGCACGCAAACCCACTAACTAGGGGGTAGCTGATGAGACATCAAACAATCACTCAATCATAGCCATACACGTGGCATGGACTAACCCTAGCACATAAAAGGCTTCCACACAATCCCAAGCAGACCTGTGCGCAAGACTACTGTTCAACCCGTAAGTCAGGAGCCCAGGCCCAAGACACGCCAGCCCCAGAGGCACGTGTCTTAGAGCTTGGCCCCAGACAATAAGGCCCAAACAATTAATCTCAGAGTTGTCACAGGTTCGAGATCCACTCGCATGAAATCAACTCTAGCCCAATCAAGCATTGGGTCCTAAACAAAGCCAAGTGCCGACGAAATCAGTCATTCAAAGGTAAGATCTTATGCGAGATCTCCTCCATCCACCACACCCTCAATCGCAGAGACAATTGGGGAGGGAACAATCGCTATAAGAGTCGATGATATGAGGAAGAAAAGTACCCATACACATTACAATTTACATACAGTCTTTACTCTTTCTCCAATCAATATCTGACTTAAGCATCAGAGTGCCTTTGGCCACCACAACGGTGGTCCTGGGTTTAACCGCTCATCAGGATCAGTGAGGACATATGCATCAGATTCTATGATTTAGATCGTGTTGTATAATGAGTTTTCATAAAAATTGAAGCTTTGATAGTTTGGTTGGCTAATCAAGATATTGGGTTTCTTTGAGGTTGGAGGTGGTATGAAGGGGAATGATTTGTGTGGATTACATTGGGGGTAATTAGATTGGCAATTGTTGTTTATTTGATGGATTGGGGTTTGATAGTTTTTGAAGTTTTGTTGATTAGTTATGATTTTCGGTTCTGTTCTAGAGAAGATGAGTGAGTGGGTTTGGGGTTTGATTGGGTTTTGTGGTGATAAAATAGATCAACGAAAATTACTTTAGCAAAATGCACACTGATGGGATGTGTTATTGGAAAAATTAAAGCTTTGGTTAGGTATTCATGATTCAGTGAAAAGGGCATGGTTTGTGGGTGTGTTTTGTTTGATTAATGCTAGTTGTGCCAAGTATCAAAGGGTTAACAACTTGTCATGAAATGCAAGTCCTGAACATGATTATTGGTTATAGTTTTCTTTCCATATCATCTGCTTTGTTGAAAGATCTGTTTATAAGTGGTTAATTGATGTTTAATTTAATCCAATTGATACATGTTGACAAGTTTAGTGCAGTTGAAACACTGCAATTTACAATTTCAGAATCCTACTATTTGGTGTAAGCATTTTCCATCTGTGCATTTCGATTTTGATTGTGCCTCTTGTACTTCAATTTCGGATTTTATGGAGTTTGTTCTTGGTATTATAAAGGTAGATTTATATTTGATATGATGCTTGTTGGATTTCTTGTTGTAGGTTCTTTGTGGTTTTGCTCATTGCTGATCTGCCTAATCTTCCATATACCTAATAGAATGGTTTTGCCGAAAGAAAAACAAAGTGCATGTTGACTTTGTGTATTTACTTTTTCATTTTGCAAGATATAAATCAATGCCAATCATTGATTTTGGGTTCACTATTGAGGTTATGTTCATTTAACTTTACTTCATATGACTTTACTTGTCAATAGATGCATGGTTTGAATCATATGCTATCTGATACATAGTTTCTTTCCTTTTGGTTGGAGCTATTAAGAAAATTTGTCACATACTAATAAGAATACTTTAATCATCCCAAATAAGATTTGTTACAACCTCTCGCTTCTTTGATCGATATACTCTACCTTGCTTTTGTATTGGCAGCAGTAACAATACTTATTTCCAGCAAATTTTGGCTGCAACAACACTTGTTTCGTAGCAACACTTCTTTGCATCAGTTTTTGGCAGCAACACTCGTTCAAACGCATTCTATCGCATCTTGAATTCGTTAAAGAAATCTTGAATGTGTTCTCTTTTTCTACGTTTTTTTTTATAGACTTGATCTCGGCTCTATGAAACTACCATTTGTATGTTTTATTGACACAAATAGATAGGGTGTTGTAACTAATAACCGAATCAATATTTTGACAGGAATACTTGAGCGATTGAGTTGGGAGTTCTCCTTGAATTCGGTAATGAGATTGCTAGGAGGGGAGCTTTCAAAGTGGTTCTCAAATACTACAAAGTAGAATCGGTTGGGGAAATTGTGCGATCTCCATAAAAAAAAATCCCATGGACAACCAAACAAAGTTGGCCAACCCATGGCATGACATTCCAGGTCCCATATTAGGATTTCATGCAACCGAACACACCCTTAGGTAAAACATCCATTTCATATGAAATCAATGTGGCTTGGTGCTTAATCAATCTATTTATGTTTCTTTCGCATGCATTTTCAACATAATTTTGAAAACACTAAATTTTTTAAGAAAACAAATTTTAACAGTTGATCAACAACATCTATTGTCAAACCTTCAGAAATGAAATCCATATATTCCAATGTTAATCAACCGGTGCTCATCAGTCTGTCATTTAAATCAACTAATTAACTGTTAGACAATTAGGGCAGTTGACTTTCATTACCATTGGATAAGGGGTTCATATCTGGACTATATAATGCATCTTCTCCAAATGAATAGTGAATTTGTATATCTTCAACTCTAACTTGATTTTCTCGTTTTACCATTCCTTATTCTTAATTTTTTATTTATTTTTTTTTTCCAAAATTGGGATGTTGACCCATTTTATTCATATAAAAAATCCACGCCCGAAGGCTACATGACTGACCCAATAGGATTAACTAAAAAGCCGAAACAAAACCTCACAAAAGATAGGATGCACCAATACAAGCCTAGACAAAATCAGTCTTTGTACCTTTTGGTTTCTGTCCTAGTTCTATTGGATTTTCGGGGACAAATGCGGATATCTTTGGTGTGGCGCCTCTTATTCATCTGTCCGTCTGACATAGCCCCTAAAGCCAATTCACTGTTCGCTACCTGTGGATCAAGCTCATATTCTGAGTTGACGTCATCACTATCCTCACTAGAACTTTCGAGTGTACTGAGGTCCAATTTCGGTGTTCGAAGTAGCCTATTTTCTCTGAACAAAGATATAGCCTGATTCAAGTTTTCTCCGACTCTTTTATAATCCGGGGAAGTTTTAATAGCATATTTGTCAAAATGTCTCTTTAACCTGAGCAGAGACTGCAAATCATCATCCGAGAATTCCTGCACTTGCTGACTGTAATACCCGCCTAATTAAATAAATATAAAAAAAATTCATTTGTAAACCCTAATGTTGATGGGTTGCCACTAAATTGTATTTGGGTTTGGTTTTGAGCTTTTATTTAACTAATGATTAGGGTTTTATTTTGTGAAGGAGGGTGGATGCATTTGAAAGTTTGGTGGGGGCGAATAGTCACCCACCATACAGTGTTCTAAAAATCGCTAGGCGCTGGGCGGGCGGCGAGCAGGTGCCTAGCGCCCAGGGGCCTAGGCGGGTGCCTAGGCGGTCTTAGGTTTTGTATTATAACTTTAATAATTTACAAAAGTTAAGCATAATATCTTATCAATTACATCCAATTTAATGTCAATATACATATGCAAAATTTAAAAACATGAAAAATTAACAATCGTGAACAAAATTTATTAAAACTCAAATGACTGAAGTTGGTCATGATGGGTACTTTATATAAATTTGAATTTGTGTAATCTTTTATTTTTCTTCAAATTGCATGTATAACCTCAGTTATGTTTGATAAAATCTACATTAGTAAAATTGGTACCGGCAGATCCTTTGAGAATTCCATTAAGTAATCATCTTTCGCTACATTTAGACATATCATCATCATCATCATCAAATCCCATTCCCGAGATTTTCTAAAAAAACAATTAAATAGTTTATTTCTACAAAATAGGAAAGAAAAATAAAATAAGAACACAATCAACCTTATTAAAAAATAAAAAAATAAAAAAATAAAAAATAAAAAAATAAAAAAATAAAAAAATAAAAAAAAAATAAAAATCTCCCAGACCGCCTAGACCCCGCCTAGAGTCCGCCTAGACCCCGCCTAGGCCGCCTAGACCGCCTAGCCCGCCCAGACCGCCTAGCCCGCCTAGACCCCGCCCAGACCTGCCCAGACCGCCCAGACTGCCCAGACCGCCCAGGCATTAATCTGGGCGGTTTTCCACCTTCTAGCGCCTAGGCGCCGCCTAGACCGATTTTTAGAACACTGCCACCATATAAAAAAATAAGTGAAGAAGAAACAAAACCCTTTTTTTTTCCTTAAGCTTTTCTTTTCTTTTCTCCTTCTCGGTTCCTTCTTCTTAATGGCGGCTCCCCTCTTCCTCTCACCTCCATTTCGCTTCAGTGGTCACCGAGGTCTAATTGGCGGCAATGGAAGAGCCAGGGCAGCTAAAGCGAGCAATGATACACGCTACGGCAGGTTCAATTTCTGGCGAGATGGTGGCTGGTTCGAACTGTTACGATGTTGTGTGTTCTGCTGTGAGAAGGGGAGTTGAAGTCATGGTTGTTTGGAGAGCAAAAGATGTTCACGTAGTTTACAGAGGATGCAATTATGCTCCCAAAACCTTTTCAGAAGTTGCATGAAGTTTGTGCTGGCGCTAAAAGAACACCTCCATCAGAAATCAGTGTTAGGAATACTGAAAATGACTTAAGCACATCCTATAGGAATTGTGACAAGGTTAGCATGGATGAAGTACATGAGTCTCCTCTTGCTTGCATGGTCGAAAGGTTGGAGATCAGTATTGTTGCGGGGAGAACGATCAGGAAAAGGATCAGTATTGTTACGGGGAGAGCGATCAATATTTTTACGGGGAGAACGATCAGTATTGCGTGGTGGTGACTGCGATCAGTTTTGTTGCAATCAATTCTACTGCACATTGTTATCTTACGTGGTGGGATTAAATTAGATCCATAGAACTTGTATTTTAGTTTTCAACCTGATGGTGCAAGCTTGAGTAGTCATCAGATATTCTCAAAAGAAGTGTTAGCTGCAGGAGATAACATTGCTTACAAGGCTGAGTTCAATGAGGAACTAAACCCAATCACAGAAAAAAATAAAAATAAATATAGAGTCCATGGACTCTGTTTCTAAGTGGACGACACCTGCAATGTTGGAGGAATCAGTTTCAGCGAGTGTTCCAGGCAAGTTGGAGGTGTTGTTGCAGTGGTTTTGAGGGCGTGGAAGGGCTGATTCAGGTATGCTTGTAGGGTTGTTTCAGGTCTGAATCGAGGTTGATTCAGGGTTGATTTAGGTGCGTGTATGAGCTGAAACAGGAGGTTTTCAGAGCGAGTTTCAGGGCTGAATCGAGGTTGGTATTAGGGCTGAATCGAGGTTGGTTTCAGGGTTAAATCAGAGTCTGTTTCAGGTTGTTTCAAGGTCCCATACAATGCTGATTCGAAGCTGTTTGAAGGGTGGTTCAATGGCGTTTTCAAGGACTGAATCAGAGCGTGTTGCAGGGATGGTTTAGGGTCTGTTTCAGACCTGATTCGAAGTTGGTTCAGGGAGATTACGAGTAGGAGAGGAGACGATTTGGGATGCTTGCGATGGCTGCGCAATCCTTTGCGATTTTGGTGAGTTTCTTCATCCCCTTCACCTTTAAGTGAGTTTTCTCCATTACCCTTTCTTGTATGTGGAGTTTGGATGAATTTGTTAGTGTGTTTAATTAATGTGAATGCTTGATTTTTGTTTAGTGTTTTATGATGTTTTTGGTAGACATATGTGTGGGTTTTGGTGTAGTTAAGTTTGTGGAAGTCAGGTTAATTCTTATTGTTTTTATTGCAAAGTTCAAATCCATTTGCAATTAAGTGTTGTTAAAGTAGTGGAAGTATTGGATGAGTGTTGTTTTAGAATTGAATTTAGTTGCACCTAGTTTTAGTTGTATTTTAAGTCGCATATTAGTGATTGTTGATAATGAGTAGATTCTGATTTAGGTTTGGATTTGTTGATTCATGTCTGACAATAAACTTGATTGTGTATTTTCTGAACCCTGAATTATGAACAAATATAAAGGCTGCTTCTTTTCAGTTCTGTGAGTTTCTCCATCCCCTTCATCTTTACAGTGAGTTTCTTCTCTAAACATTACTTTGAAGAATGAGTTGCTGCTCCCCATTTAATTGTTCTGTCGTCCACTTTGAAAGTAAATTTTTAAAGATTTCATACTATCATCTTAAGACTTTGATGGGTTAATGACTTCAATCAGTTTTGTCAATAACTATAAAACATGTGTCATGCTTGATCAAGTGATTCAAAGCTACCTCTATCCATCTCTTTTATGTAGCAGGTTTGGGTTATGTCTTTATAGTTCACTGTACGAGTGCCTCAAGCCTCAAGGTATTTCAAATAGGCTAGTACTTACGGGAAGAGATGTGCAAATCCTACTTGACTTGTATGCAATGTGATCCTATGACAATTTGAAATACGCAGAAGTTAACCACTTCTACTTGTAAGGGTTCAATATCAGAGGTCATTTATTTACATTTTTCCCTTCAAAACATATGATTCTATGCAACTTGTTAGAAGTGGTAGCTCAAGGGATAATGTCTTGTCTGTATTAGTTTTATGTATGATTAAACCCTTATTTAGTTTAGGTCTAGAAGAAAATTTTCTAGTAATAGTTATTGGCTGGAATTTAACTGAGCACTTGTTTTAGCTTGAGTATTTGTATTTTTATGCGAATTGGTATGCATATTGTTTTTCATATGATGCAAAGAGATGAGATGTGTGAATTGGCAAATGTGTCAAATGTTATTTGTTCCCCAAGATAATGATGGATACTTTGGTTGATTTACTTATGGTTGACAAAGTGTCACCATAAAAGAGTTTTGAGTTTGAGTTGATATTTTTTTTTATGCTCTTTTCCACAACTCCGAAAAAAAAATGTGAAAAGAAAAGAAATTTTTGTATACAGACTTGCTTGTATACGTGTGATATTATTATGATATGCAGACTTGCTTGCACATCGGTGCACCGTTCCATGTGAGTTCGGTTGTACGTGTAGATTTAGGAAGAATGATTGTCATGGATCGGACTTCGGGTGAGATGACATGTTCCTCGAGGTGGCACCCCACTTGGAATATGTACGCTCCGAGTGGTTTCGAAGGCAAGGGAGGCACACTTGGGTGAGGTGTGTTCGGCACAAGGAGGATGGTGCGATTGTGGAAAAAAAGCGAGATTTTTTTTTTTTTTTTTGTATGTGCTTGATTACCTTAAAGGAAGAAACTAAATGCTCATTCAACCATTGAATGAGAACTAAATGTCTTCCTAAAGGTAGAAAATGTGTTTTGTTAATATTTCAATAATAGTCTAATACGATTATGAATTGTATTGTTGTTGCATTTATGAGAATTGATAACTCATGAATTTTATTTATTAGTAATAAATAATGCATATTTATTTATTAGGATGATAATACCTTTGCCTCATTGAGGAACTACTTGTTGGTGTAGTTGGTTATTGTTTTTGTTTAGTTTGATGTTATCACGTGTGGATTTATTGATTTTTTTTTTTGGATGAAGATTTCTCACACCAGCTTTATTGCTGACCCGAGTGAGCTTTTGCTTCTTGGGTACATTCCTTTTGGAATGTAGCCAATTAGCCTGTCAGGTTTAGAGACTCTGAGCTGCGTTACCGGAGTTCTGCTAGTGAGCTAGCCATGCCAGTCATCTTCTCGGGTTAGAATTTTATTTGTTTCAGTAATCTAAATCATGTTTAGTTGTTGCTGCTATTTGTTTCTGTTGCTATTGAATTCTCACGTCCCGAGTTTTGGGGGAAACGGATAATCCTACGTGGATTTTTAGGATTTTCGTTTCCTTCGAAAATCGAGGCGTGACAGTTTGGTATCAGAGCATTTGGTTAGCCTAGGCTGGGGTAGAGTCTAGGTGATCCTCGGAATGTGGATATGGGAGAGTAATAGTGTAACTGCCTAGAGATAAAGTGATAAGGGTGAACCTTGAACTTTTAGTATTGTTTCTTTTTCTTCGTAAATCTCGAGATGAGATTTCTGTGACTAACTTATTTTAATGTCAATAGTGGATGACATTATTCCGTGTCATTTTCTTGTAGCGGTTTGTTATCTGAATTTTTAGTTAACCCTTTTCGAGAATCTCGGGACGAGATTATTTTGAGTTGTATATATTGTAACACCTCTACTTTTCCAATGACAATAAAAATTTATGCAACTAAAATTCAATTGAAAATTTTATTTTAAAATCTTCTTTCGTTTGACAAGTTGTATTTTTCAAAATTTGCTTAACTTTCTTTCCTCTACCGAATCTCGGGACGAGATTATTTTGAGTTGTATATATTGTAGCACCCCGTAATTTTTGTACTTACTGAATTTTTTTATATGTTTGTGTGATTGTCTTCATTAAGTTATGGGCATACGTATGAGCTATTTGTTTGTCCATGTAATGTGTAGTTTGTTTATTTAAGAATTAATTTCCCACTTACCTTCCTCTACCGAATCTCGGGACGAGATTCTTTTGAGTTGTATATATTGTAACACCCGCCTAATTAAATAAATATAAAAAAAATTCATTTGTAAACCCTAATGTTGATGGGTTGCCACTAAATTGTATTTGGGCTTGGTTTTGAGCTTTTATTTAACTAATGATTAGGGTTTTATTTTGTGAAGGAGGGTGGATGCATTTGAAAGTTTGGTGGGGGCGAATAATCACCCACCATATAAAAAAATAAGAGAAGAAGAAACAAAACCCTTTTTTTTTTCCTTAAGCTTTTCTTTTCTTTTCTCCTTCTCGGTTCCTTCTTCTTAATGGCGGCTCCCCTCTTCCTCTCACCTCCATTTCGCTTCAGTGGTCACCGAGGTCTAATTGGCGGCAATGGAAGAGCCAGGGCAGCTAAAGCGAGCAATGATACACGCTACGGCAGGTTCAATTTCTGGCGAGATGGTGGCTGGTTCGAACTGTTACGATGTTGTGTGTTCTGCTGTGAGAAGGGGAGTTGAAGTCATGGTTGTTTGGAGAGCAAAAGATGTTCACGTAGTTTACAGAGGATGCAATTATGCTCCCAAAACCTTTTCAGAAGTTGCATGAAGTTTGTGCTGGCGCTAAAAGAACACCTCCATCAGAAATCAGTGTTAGGAATACTGAAAATGACTTAAGCACATCCTATAGGAATTGTGACAAGGTTAGCATGGATGAAGTACATGAGTCTCCTCTTGCTTGCATGGTCGAAAGGTTGGAGATCAGTATTGTTGCGGGGAGAACGATCAGGAAAAGGATCAGTATTGTTACGGGGAGAGCGATCAATATTTTTACGGGGAGAACGATCAGTATTGCGTGGTGGTGACTGCGATCAGTTTTGTTGCAATCAATTCTACTGCACATTGTTATCTTACGTGGTGGGATTAAATTAGATCCATAGAACTTGTATTTTAGTTTTCAACCTGATGGTGCAAGCTTGAGTAGTCATCAGATATTCTCAAAAGAAGTGTTAGCTGCAGGAGATAACATTGCTTACAAGGCTGAGTTCAATGAGGAACTAAACCCAATCACAGAAAAAAATAAAAATAAATATAGAGTCCATGGACTCTGTTTCTAAGTGGACGACACCTGCAATGTTGGAGGAATCAGTTTCAGCGAGTGTTCCAGGCAAGTTGGAGGTGTTGTTGCAGTGGTTTTGAGGGCGTGGAAGGGCTGATTCAGGTATGCTTGTAGGGTTGTTTCAGGTCTGAATCGAGGTTGATTCAGGGTTGATTTAGGTGCGTGTATGAGCTGAAACAGGAGGTTTTCAGAGCGAGTTTCAGGGCTGAATCGAGGTTGGTTTCAGGGTTAAATCAGAGTCTGTTTCAGGTTGTTTCAAGGTCCCATACAATGCTGATTCGAAGCTGTTTGAAGGGTGGTTCAATGGCGTTTTCAAGGACTGAATCAGAGTGTGTTGCAGGGATGGTTTAGGGTCTGTTTCAGACCTGATTCGAAGTTGGTTCAGGGAGATTACGAGTAGGAGAGGAGACGATTTGGGATGCTTGCGATGGCTGCGCAATCCTTTGCGATTTTGGTGAGTTTCTTCATCCCCTTCACCTTTACAGTGAGTTTTCTCCATTAAAGGAGGATGGTGCGATTGTGAAAAAAAAGCGAGATTTTTTTTTTGTATGTGCATGATTACCTTAAAGGAAGAAACTAAATGCTCATTCAACCATTGAATGAGAACTACATATCTTCCTAAAGGTAGAAAAATGTGTTTTGTTAATATTTCAATAATAGTCTAATACGATTATGAATTGTATTGTTGTTGCATTTATGAGAATTGATAACTCATGAATTTTATTTATTAGTAATAAATAATGCATATTTATTTATTAGGATAATAACACTTTTGCCTCATTGAGGAACTACCTGTTGGTGTGGTTGGTTATTGTTTTTGTTTAGTTTGATGTTATCACGTGTGGATTTATTGATTTTTTTTTTGGATTAAGATTTCTCACACCAGCTTTATTGCTGACCCGAGTGAGCTTTTGCTTTTTGGGTACATTCCTTTTGGAATGTAGCCGATTAGCCTTTCAGGTTTAGAGACTCTGAGCTGCGTTACCGGAGTTCTGCTAGTGAGCTAGCCTTGCCAGTCATCTTCTCGGGTTAGAATTTTATTTGTTTCAGTAACCTAAATCATGTTTAGTTGTTGCTGCTATTTGTTTCTGTTGCTATTGAATTCTCACGTCCCGAGTTTTGGGGGAAACGGATAATCCTACGTGGATTTTTAGGATTTTCGTTTTCTTCGAAAATCGAGGCGTGACACTGACCCTGTATAGCATGCCCTAGCTCTGTGCTAATATCACCGATAAATGGGTTGCAGGGCGCTGGCTGAGGCGAAGCCTCGACCCCTGTCTTGGTGCAGGGCGCAGGCTGGGGCGAGGCCACTTCCGCTGCCTTGGTGCAGGGCGCAGGATGAGGCGAGACTCTGCTCTCTGGTGTGGTGCATGGCGCGGCATTGGCGCAGGCCACGTCCACTGCCTTGGTGCAGGGCGCTGGCTTGGGCGAGGCCATGGCCTTTGGCTTGAGGCAGATCGCTTGTTGGGGAGAAGTCACGGCCCCTCTTGAAGGGTAGAGCACTAGCTGCTGCGAGACCGGTTCTGGCAGAATATCAGACCGGCTCAACGCCCCCGCTGTGAAGGTTGCATCGCTCGGCCGCCCTGAATCAGCATGCATCACATCGCTGGCCGCGTCTCGCGACACTGTCACAAGTATATTCTTAGAAAGGCTATTGCTGGTGTCCCCCGAGTCGACAGCATCCTCCTGTAGCAACGACTGTGCGTGTGTACCAATAACATTCTCAATCTCCGAAACTGTATACCCTTCCTCCAAGAGGCAATCCTCCGTAGATTCTGGTACAACCGCGGCACTGTCATGAGCCATTGTCTTGCCCATTAGCTGCTGATCTTCTTGAGCACCCTCATCTTCATCGATATTCTCTATAAGTGATTCAAATTTGTTGGACAACACCACCGTTGCCGGAGCAATGGCCACTGCCTCTTATCCCCAATTTCCTCGGTAATCTCCGCTCCCTTGTCATTTTTTACACCACTCGTACCCACTTCGCGGATGGGCAATTGTTATATTTTGGTAACTGGTATGTATAGCTGCTTGACAGTATTGGGTTCGACTGTTGGCTTGACTGACTTCGCTGCTTTACCTAGGTCAGAAACACTCCCACCGCCCGTTAGGCCCAACTTTTTTCTACAAAAGTCCTCCTGATGCCCTATCAAGGAGCAAAAATCACAGTATTTGAAGCCTGGGTAATCTATCTTCTGCCAGAAGCCCCTATTATTAGCCCTGTCAATCCAAACTCTAGTGGGTAATTTCTCCGCCAAAGTCATCTCCACGCAAACACGGGCAAAACCCGGGCGCGATAGGCAGCGAGTATGATCATCCATCCGCAAGAAACCACCAAAAGAATTCACAATTGCTTTTAAAATAGGGGGATGAAATAAATGCAAAGGTAAGTTAGGAAGCTCTACCCACAGTGGCACCGATATCGGGTCCTCCTTCAAACTGAAACCATCATGCCAACGGAAGGCTTTGAACCGAACTCCATGAATCAAAAAGGAGTCTCTCGATAGTACTTTCTTGGCTTCCACCTCGGATTGAAGTCGAACTAACACATGTCGTTGATTCAGCAGACCAAGCGAAAAATCGCCTAGAATTCCCCAAGTTCTGTGAATTGAAGTCGAACTAACACATGTTTTTCCATGAAAGCTTCGCCACGTACTTCATCTGTGGCCGTAAGCCCAATTGCTGGCGCTCCCTCTTTGCAGAAACGAGTTCCTTCTACCTGATCCTCCGCAACTTCGTCCACCAAGATTTTACCCAAAATCTGGGCGAAAGAGGGTTTACCCGTTCCCCCATTACCAGGTCCCCCGCCGTGGAGGGAGGGATGTTGGCCGGCGGCGCCGCCATCACATCCAAAGGACGGCGTATCTAGCCCTGCATCCAGCGTCCACCAAAAAGAGATGAAACAAATTGACGCGTATCGGTGGTGGCCTGAGAATATAAGAGCTCGCCTGAGAGAGATCTCGCTTGATAGAGATCTCGCCTGAGAGAGAGCTCGCCTGAAACAGATCTCGCCGGAGAGGGAGCTTGCCTGAGAGAGAGCTCGTCTGAGAAAGAGAGCTCGCCTGAGAGGGCCTCCGCGACAGATCTCGACGAAACCTGCTCGACAGATCTGCACTTCTTGACAGATCTACTGCTCGACAGATCTCTCGCGAATAGATCCGGTTATCTCGACCGAATCTGAGGCAGCAGCGTGAGCCCTCCCAAATTCAGATTATTTATAAATGAATAGTGTCATGGGTATTTGTGTCTTTTAACTAAAATACTATTACATTGTTTTAACAATTTTGCCCTCCCAAATTCAAATTATTTATAATCAAAACTAGCCTATCTCAATATTCATTAACTATACCTAAGCCCCTAATATAATTTGTTTAAAGCCCTCCAATTATCTATAATTTATAAATAGGCTCTTACATCTAACTTTTACTATTTTGCCTTCTACATTTCATAATTTTTACAATCCAAACCAGTTCAAATACAAGAAAAACCAATAGATAGGTGAATAGTAACTAGGGGCAACTTTGTAATTTTAAATAAAAAAATATTACACATATGTACCATTTTACCCTCCCAAATTCAAATTATTTATGATCAAAACTCGCCCCTCTCAAATATTGTTAATTATACCTAAGTCCCTAAGATGATTTATTCAAAGCCCTTAATTATTTGTAAACTATACATATGCCTTTAAAAATTAAATTATAAATGATTATTTTGTTTAGAATTTTAATTTTAATTTTTATTTGTTATTGAAATATTGTAATAAAATAAAATAAAAGTACTAAATAATTGCGCATGTAGAGCGCGTCAATACACTAGTAGCATTATAAAGCACACAATGTTCTACACTAATGTGTAATAAACAAACTATGGGTTGGCATGGTTCGAGATAACAACTTTTTTTTCGATAGACCCAGTTGATCCCGGACCGGTTTTAACCGTGACAAAATCATGCCATCATTGTTAAAACTCTTCTTCTTCAAAACCATCTGGATTCAAGTGATCAAACACTTTCTTTCTATCAGTCTCATGGCAAAGCTCTCATTTCCTTCTGTCATAACTGAAGAAACAAGAAACATTTGAGTGAGAATCTGGCGGGGAAAACAATTGAAGCAGTTATAAAGAAAGAAAGAACTGGCGGTTAGTTTTGAATTTGAAAATTTTAAGGGTAAAATTATAATTAGTAGTAGACAAATGAAAGGTAGAGGAAGGACCACTTGTCACCTTCCTATTGAGTAGATTTGAAATTATGTTGAAGAGTTTGTTGAGAGCCTTGATTATTAGCTTTGTAGAAAAGATTAACAGTAAGAAGTTTTTTGTAATAGAATTGGAAGTCTCAGTTTTTTGAACTGGATAAGTGTATTTTTCTTTCTTTTGAAGCAATTGAAATTGTTCTTACTAATCCATTAAGCTCTCTGATTGCTTGTTGAAGTCACGATTGTGACATTTGGTATCAGAGCCATCTCTGATCTCTGGAATCAAACAATACCATGGAGACGAGAGCTAAAGAAGTAGATGTGATCTTGAGGGAGACAAAGAAGAACCAATTAAAGGCAGCAGGACAGATGGAGTTGATGAAAGCTGAACTGAAGCGGTTGGCGATGGCTAGTGAGGCACAGAAGAAGCGTTTGGACACTCGGTTAGATTAGATCATGCAAGCGATGCAAACCATTCGCAGAGGGTTTGATGTAGCAATCCAACACCACACCATCATCTCAAATCAGTGGACCTAGAAATCAAAACCGAATAATCGCTCTCCAAAATTCATTGGACTGTCAGGGTATGTACTCTTGCATACCAAAATTAATTAGAATTCCCTCATTTTGATGGATCTAATCCACGCTATTTGATTAAAAAATGTGACTGATTCTTTTCACTATATCAAGTAACTGAGGAGAACAAAGTCTCCATAGCATCTATACACCTAGTAGGAAAAACATGTTTATGGTTTCTTGACTACCAACTGTGCAATGAAATTCTTGAGTGGAAATTGTTTGTGCATGATATTTGTGAAAGGTTTGAAGAGTTTGTCATGGAGAATTATATATGAGCATTTAATAAACTGAAAGAGGAGGACATTGTGGAAGGGTATTAAGATCAGTTCCAGGAGTTGAAATCCTTGATGATGAGTCACAACAAGAGTCTAGATGCCAACTACTTTGTGTTGAGTTTTTAAGTTGCTTAAAGCCTGAAATTAAGGCTATGGTACAAATACTTAAACCAGCTAGTGTAGCACAAGCTTTTACCCTTGCTAGAATGCAGGAAAGTACACTTCACCAAAACTACACTCAAACTAGACCTACACATTACAACTCATTTTAGCCAAGGACAAATACTATCAGTACCACACCGTCCTCTTTTGCTGGCTTTAGACCTCAAAACTAGCAAACTCATATGCCTAATACTATGTCAGCAACACCACCTACTACTTCCTTTGTCAGAAACACATACTCGCATCCAAACAAAAAGCGTTTTTCCACCTATTAAATTGAACTCACCTAACCCTTCCATCAAGAGACTTACACCAAGCCAAATGAAAATCAGAAGAGAGCAGGGTCTCTGCTACAACTGTGATGAAGTATATAGGGCATGGCATTTATGCAAAAATCAACAACTATACATGATAGTGCCCAAAGGAAAATTTGTTGATGAAGACACCGAGGAGCTTGAAGAGACAATGGATCTGACTCAGAAAGTTCATTTTGATCTAGAGGTCTCTCTCCATGCCATTCAAGGCAACATCTCTACAAACACCATTCTTCTAAAGGGGTTTGTCAAGAAAAAGGGAATATCAATCTTGGTTGATACTGGAAGTACCCACTTTTTTGTGGATCCCAGGGTGATCCAAGACACCAAATGGCCAACACTTTTAACCCCACAAATGGTTGTGAAAGTTGCAAATGGAAAGAAACTAATCAGTCAAGCTATATGTAAAAACCTACAATGGTATATTCAAGGAGTGATGTTTGAAGGGCTAGTGAGGGTATTACTATTAGGGTGCTATGACATGGTGTTGGGTGGGGATTGGTTAAAGACTTTTGGGGATATTATTATCAACCTCCAAAAACCACAGATCACTCTTACCATCCAAGGAAAAACTATGACACTTCATGGGTTTACCAATGAAGGTTCATTACTTATGATGGAATCCAAGGGTTTGGGGAAAAAATTCAAACGACATTCTTCTTGCTTCTTAGGTCAATTGTTTGCAATATCAGAAAAATCTCCTCATCCTGATCAAGCCTATCACACCCACCCCATTATCTCCAAGTTGTTGTTGGAATTTAATGACATTTTTCAAGAACACAAACCCTGCCTCCTACCAGAACTCTCCCTCATTCTCAGAACCCCTACAAAATACCCAATATGCAGAAGGTTATTGTAGAGAAGCTCATACAATAGATGCTCCACTCAAGGATTATCAAGCACTCCCACAGTCCTTATGTTGCCCCAATTCTCTTGGTGAAAAAGAAGGATGATACATGGAGATTCTGTGTTGACTACCGAAGGTTAAATGAGATCATTATCAAAGACAAGTTTCCTATGCCTTTTATAAATGAACTCTTGGATGAACTTCATGGTGCCACAGTCTTCTCCAAGTTGGATCTCAGGTCTGGCTATCATCAAATACTAGTCCATCCTCCTGATATCCACTAAATTGCTTTTAAAACTCACCATGGTCATTTCGAGTTTAAGGTCATGCCATTTGGGCTTACCAATGCTCCAACTTCTTTCCAAGCTTTAATGAATCATATTTTCCAACCTTACTTGAAATAAATCATCGTAGTTTTCTTTGATGATATACTCATCTATAGTTCTTCCACTTCCAAACATATCAAACATTTACACACTGCCTTTTCCACTCTTAGGCAACATCAGCTATATGTTAAGTTGTCTAAATGCTCATTCCTTTAATCTAAACTAGATTACCTTGGACCTATCATTAGTACTCAAGGGGTGGAACCTGATCAAACAAAATTGAGGCTATGCCCAAATGGCCTATCCCTACCACTCTTAAACAATTAAGAGGTTTCTTAGGGCTAACTGGGTATTATAGGAAATTTATTCAAAATTATGGCCACATAGCCCAACCTCTTACAGACCTTCTCAAGAAAAACAACTTCAAATGGTCCACTATAGCAACCCAAGCTTTTCTAACCCTTAATGAAGCTATGTGCACTGCCCCTGTCTTAGCTCTCCCTGATTTCCACCTTCCCTTCACATTGGGAACATATGCTAGCTCTAGAGGGGTAGGAGCTGTCCTTTCTCAAAGACCATAGCATACTTTAGTAAAGCCTTGGGGCAAAAAAAACTAGCTATGTCCACCTATGAAAAAGAACTTTTGGCTATTGTACTTGCAGTAAATAAGTGGAGAGCTTGCCTCCTTGGGTCCAAGTTCTACATATTGACTGATCATCAGAGTATCAGACATTTTCTCTCTCAAAAGGTAATCAATGTTCTCCAACAAAGATGGTTAACAAAACTCTTGGGTTATGATTATGAAATTCAATATAAGAGGGGAGTAGATAACAAGGCTTCGGATGCCTTGTCACATTGCATAGAAGAACCAACTCAATGTGCTGCCTTAACTACAGTTTCTCCTACTTGGTTACATGAAGTGGTGAAGAGCTATTCAGATGATACCACTATTCAAAATTATATACAACAACCACTAGTGAAGGCATACTCTGTCCCTAATTTTGTTTTCACTAATGGGATCCTCAAATACAAAAACAAAGTCTATATTGGCAGCCAAGGACCCCTCAGAAAGCAAATTCTTAAGGCTCTTCATATCTCAGCTGTTGGTGGTCATTCTGGCATCACTGTCACTTATAAAAATGAGGCATCATTTCTATTGGCAAGGTATGAAGTTGATCTCATCCAATTTATTACTAAGTTGTGATACTTGCCAGAGTAACTAGGTGGATCAATCAACATATGGGGATTTACTTCAACCATTACCAATTTCGGATCATGCCTGGCAACACATCACTATGGACTTTATTGAAGGCCTTCTGATCTCCCAAAACAAGTCTGTTATTCTTGTGGTAGTTGATATATTGACTAAATATAGTCATTTCATAGCCTTGGCACACCCATTTACAACCTCTATAGTAGTTGAAGTCTTCATGCAATAGATATATAAACTCCATGGGTTGCCTTCATCCATTGTGTCAGATAGGGATAAGATATTCATGAGTGCCTTTTAGCATGATCTTTTTTCAGCTCTTGGCACCACTGTTGCCTTAAGCACCGCCTACCACCCTCAATCCGATGGTCAGACAGAAGGAACAAATGTTTGTCTAGAGAACTACCTGCGTTGTATGACTGGTGACACTCCTTCAAAATGGCCACAATGGTTATATCTAGCTGAACATTGGTTTACTACGACCTTCCATACAAGCCTACAAACTACACCTTTTCAGGCTCTTTATGGATACTCACCTCCCTTGTTAGCTTTACCACCCGTCACACTCTTGTCTACACCTGATGTTAATTCTTATTTGCAAGAAAGAGAACAAATGTTACACATCATCAAGGAGAAGCTTCAACGTGCCCAGGACAGGATGAAGTATTATGCAGATAAACATAGAACTGAGCGGAGTTTTTCAGTGGGTGATTGGGTGTATCTCAAGTTACAGTCATATAGGCAGACTACAGTCAACATATGTCGCAACCTCAAGTTGTCACACTACAAGAAAAGTGTTCATTGATAGCATAAGTTTATAGCGTTTTTGTGAAAATCGCTATAATTGACCGAATTCAAAGCCAATTAAAATTGGAACCGCTATAGACCAAAAGCCACGCGAGAAGTGAAAAAAGAAATGCGCGAATTGCTTCTCAAAAGCCTCGCGGGAAGTGAAAAAAGAAATGCGCGAATTGCTTCTCAAAAGCCTCGCTCGATTCCACTTCAACATCTACGTCTTTCTCCCTCAGTCTCGCTCTCCTCCCCCGTCAATCGCAGCAGATCAGAGAGGCATTTTTCTTCTCCAAAGGTATGCCGCTCTACAAGCGAGAGTGAGGGAGAGAGAAATCTAGGGAGAGTGAGAGAAATCAAGAGCGAGAGTGAAAGAGTGAGGGAGAGAGAAATTGAGCGAGAGAGAGAGATCCAGGGAGAGTGGGAGTGGGAGTGAGAGAGATCCAGGAAGAGGGATGCCGCTCTTCTTCAAACCAAAGGCACCCCGCTTTTCTTCAAACCAAAGGCACGCCGCTCAAGCGAGAGTGAGAGAGATCCAGGGAGAGGGAAAGAGTGAGGGAGAGAGATCGAGAAATAATGTTTTCAAACCAAAGGCACCCCGCTGAAGCTAACATGTATCCCTACCTTAGTGATCCTGATTGGGTTTAGCTCATTTGTTGAAGCTAACAGGCAAAGGGAAATAATGTTTTCAAATCAAAACATGGTGCATGATCCTATGACTGTTGCTCTATTTGCAAAAACTAATCTATATGTTCAACCACCTTATTGTGAAAGCTACATCAAAAGAAGATGTTCATGAACTAATCAATCAAGTTCCATGTAAACTTTTGAAATTGAGGTTCCGTTTTGACTTGTCCACTTGGCAGCTTTGTCTAGGATTTTTTTTTTTGGGGAATGCTTTATTTCCAACAGAAATTTTGTAGTAGTGGTCATAACGAAGGGCACTAATTCTCGTTATGGGACTATCTTTTATGTGATTCATGACAACATTATTATTTATGTTTTTTTTTTTAAATAACGTTGTAGTTGTTCTATATCGCCAGGTTAAGTTGCTGTTCGGGGATTGTTGAAATTAAAGAAATCTGGTATGACATTTGAAGAGCTTCAGAAAGCACGCTCTAATGGTTTTCAGTCTGTGCATCGAATGACCAATGGAGAGAAGAAGGCCGGGCGAGCAAACAAGAACATGTAAGTTTCTTCCTTGTAATTCTATTACTCTCCTCAAGTCCTCATCTTTCTACCAATACTTGATCATGCAAATCTATGGTGAAGGCCAATGGAGATCAGCAGCAAGAAGCCTGTTGGCAGGTATAGGGAAGTCATCCAAGCACCTAAAAAGGTAAGCATGTTTTGGTGTGCAAGCTTCTTGTTGAATATTCCAGGACTAACTTGGATTTGCAGTCTTCTAAAACAATGATTGATTGGATTCCTCGTGATTTGTGAAACATATAATTGCAAAAACATTTATTGAAAGATCATACACGAATGACTCCCTGTTGAGGTTTATAAATGGTCTCTTTGTTCATGACTTACTATATTTATTAACTTAGCATCCTATTCTGGATGGGTTTGTTTATCATCTCCTTTTGTTTCTAAGCTCATGTATGCTACTATGCTAGCCCAAAAACCCGGACTTGATGCCAACTACTATAGTAAAAGAAATCCATTGAAACTACTTAAGTAAGAGTGAGATAACAATTTGATTCTGGGTTGCATTTGCAGATCAATCTTGTTTTTCAGCACCTCTACATTCTGAAAATCCTTAACAAATTATTTATTTTGATGATATAGATATATTTATTTTGTATTTCTGTAACAAAAAAAACATGGGATCACTTAAATCAAATGCCTTCAATGAATCTAATAGATGAAACAAAATTCTTTATGAGAAGAGTGCCTGTAAATGGCTCTTCAGGTGGTATAAAGTCAATCCAGGAATCCCCATCACTCTCATTATATTCTTTGATGTTGCTTCTGCCAGAATTAAAAATTAAAATCAATTCATAGATTATACATAGAGTAATGATAGGTATAATATAATAGCTCGACAAAATAACTAATCAAGTAACTTACTGTCTGCACCTCCAAGCTGAGCGACGGCTTTGATAAATCTTTGATGAAGCACTGGAGTCCATTTTAGCCTGGGCTTTGCATCTGTAGACAGAACCAAATCCATATCTGGGTTTTTCATTCTCTGCAGAACCATTTCAATTTAGTGCATAAATAAAAATTACAAAGTGCTCATAAGACATGAAAAACGATTTCAATGTTTACTCTTACTTATATATATAATTGTGTGACAGCTTTAATTGTATATATATTTGGGGTGGTTGTCTTGTCCACAAGCTACCACTCAAATTTGAAACCAGATTTGGGATGTGTTGAAGAATATATACAACAATGAGCTGTGGGTTTTTTTTGTTTTCAATCCATCTCTCTTTCACTCACTCCATGTCATTTTTTTTCTTCTTCTTTGACTTGAAAGAAAGAGGAGAATCTCTGAAACAGCTAAAACAAAGAATGTAACACAGTTTCATTTGGGGTCTCTCAAAAGGAGAGAAATGAGAGAAAGTGCATGGATTGTTTTTTCTCATGCTGCTCCCCCACTTCTTTCTACTCACTTTGTTTGATCCTTTGCTTCATTAGGGGGAGTCCCACCATGAGGAATAATGGGATCAACTTTTTCTTCCTCCATAGCGAGAAAGCTTTCATAGAAATAATGCTTTATTTGAATTTTATTTTTTTATTTTTCTTTTAGTGAATGAAATGAATTCATTTTCTTCTTTTTTTTTCTTTTGTTTTTTGAGGAGTGTGTGGAGTGGTTGGAAGATTCTTTTAAATCAAAGAATCTCAGTCTTTAGATCTTAAAACAACAAGCTCTTATCCTACTCCATATTACTTAATAGTGCCTTGATTAATAATGCATAAAGTCAGTCTATTTCATGAGCACGATGGACAAAATTCTATAGTATAGTTAGTCATTCCTATACTTTTTTTGGAAAAAGGGATCTATCTTATGACCTATTTCTATAAATTATCTATGGCCTCTGATCATCTTATACACTATCAATCATACGACGACTGTTCAACAGAAAAGGAGCTAGTGTCAGGTGAACCCTATAGTAGTAAAATCATGTGCCATAAACCTTATCAGAAGGTTTCACCCATCTGACCTAATGCTTGCCATAAACCTAATGCTTACAGTCCTAGATTACAATACTTGTATAGATCTAAGGCGGTATTTGTTTTTGAAATAGAGTCTGAATTTTGTGAATTTTACAAATTTTTTTTAAAGAAATTCAGACCTCTAACTAGATTAAGAGGCAAAAACAAACACCAGAAAACCAGTTTCATGTGAAATATTACCAAGGGAGAAGTCATTTACTTTGCACCATTCAACAATTAGCTTTGGGGAGAATCAGAGCACTTTCAGTTCTTTTGGTTTGATAGAATTTTCCCCATATCATCAATATACCTATATGTATTTCAGTTTTCTCATTTTAGTTACCCGTTTTCTTACATACAGGGATGGTGTGAGCGAATGCCAATTTAGTGAAATGTTACTGCATGAGGTTGATGCAATTAGAAATGTTACTTTAAACTAATACAACGATCTCATATTGTGCCTCAATTATACTTTGTTAAACAAAGATGTAGGTTGGGGTGCAACAACGTAAGGAACGTAAGGAAGCTATTCCTTTAGTTTGCATGTACTTTTTACTCTATTTCTGTATGCCTTTTAGTTTTCTTGGTAGGTTTTTCTCCTCTTCTGCTTGGTATATTGAAGATATTTAGATTTTACTAAAATTTTCTGGCTGCAGTAAGTTTTAATTTATTCATATGGAATCTCTTCTTTGCAAATGTCAGTCTCTGTCTCTCTCAATTGCCTGTGTACACATTTATCTTATCATGCTTATTTAGGTTTATTATTTGTAACTATTTTGTAGCCTCAAACTCTAGCTTTGTGATACATTTGTTAAAATATGATACATATATGTTAAAGGATATATGCAGTTGTGCCTTTTTGTTTGTTGAAGTCATTCATAGCCTTTGGTTCTTTACATACATTAAGATGCAGAGCGAGACATGGTACCTGTCCATGCCCTTTGTTTCAGTGTTGATAATGTGAATTATTCTGCCCTTGTCTTTCCATTTGATTGAATTTTTGGTTTCTGTTTCCTAGTGCTTCTGTATTTTGGCTGATTGACATGTAAATGCTAACAAGTAGGCGTTGTTTCCTGAAATGCAGGAAATTATTAGAAAATACATTAAAATGTCTGCAAGTGGAAGTAAGCATGCAGCTCTTGCTAGTGCACTGGGGTCTTTGACTTGGGAAACACCCTCATCTACAGACTTCAAAGAATTGGCTAGGTAGGTCTCAGTTTCCCTGCTTTGTGAATAAGTGTGTTTATTGGCTATAGGAGCAATACAAAACTTTGCTTTTTACACATTGACTTGCTTTTTCACACCGAGGGCTTACTTGTTACCCAACTTTTCACTGATTGGGCGTGAAAATATTTCTGTACTTCTGTTCCATCTCAGGTAAATTGGATGCAATGTCATACACTTTGTTTCTAAGCTGCATATTCTCAAGATCACTGAGGCTCTCCACCTGTCTACAACTAGAATCACTCAACAAAGTTTTGAAATTCTGGGATGGGAATCTTACTATTTGGTTTTTGGGTTCCCAGGGACAGTGAATATGCTGCGTGGACTCTAGTTAATGGCTATGCATTGAACCATGTCAGCATCTCTACCCATCGGCTAAAATCTCATTTGAAAAACATCAAAAGCCTCGATCAATTCATTGAAGAAAATGGACTCAAATTGAATTCAGAAGGAGGACTTCTAAAAGGTTCACACAACTCTTATCCAATTATTGAATTGTTCTTCATGTTTACACTAATTTGTTTCTTTGCATGCAACCGACTCAATAGTTCCTTTTACTTCTCAGAAAAGTGCATTTGCTCCCTTCATGGCACGTTTCACGAACCTATTGATTCTTAATTTGTATAGATGTTGTTCCTTGTTCACTGCAGAGATTTTGTGCTGCTGCTGCAGAGCTTAATGGTTCGCTTTATGTTGTTGGGGGATATGATGGAAGATGCTTGAAGTAAGCCAGTTTTCAAATTGATTTTTTTTTTGTGTGTCCAGGATGTGAAGTCATGAAGTGTACATTAGATTTTAAAATAAATCTCTGCTCTTGGACAATTTTCAAAGCATTGTTCTTTTTAACTATAACTCATGGTTTTATCTCTATAGAATGTTATTTAATAAGGACCAACCAATTTGATATTTATTAATATCAGACAGCTTTCAAGCTATAATATGATTTGTTACTTGAGATCTATAAGGTGGAGTGGACTTGTTGGTGATTCATCAACCATTAATTATTAAACGAATTGTCTGTCTGTCGAGAACCCACATTACCAAGAGATGTACAGATGTATATGTAGACCAGTACATGCATACACATGTAAATGCATATCATGGAGAACGATGATGGTGATGATCAAATTCTATATAGGGTGACATTGAGCTTTGTTGCTATTGGAGTTTGTTCTGTTATGATTGGTTATTGATAGTTTCCTCTTGGGATGAAACAGTTTGTAGTCCCATTCTTCTGTCTTTTCATACTACGACAATTCCTTCAGTATCATGCATACGTCAGTAGTGAATTGTTCGGGGCATTAGCTTTACAATTGAAGATAAGTGCATTTTATGAAGAAAAACAAAATTTTGGTTGCTTTATGTCGAATAATTAATACAAATCATAAATGGTTTGAAATGTACATTGTTCATTATGCCTGATTATTTAGATAGTTGTTTGAAAACACAGGACAATTCACCTTGGTTGCATTGTTCATTCAATGCTTATTTGGTTTGCCCTTGCACTTTGTGCTACTTGTGTTCAATAACTACATATGTATGGGTTTGTTTTTTATGACATGTACTTTCTTTCTTAAAGCCATTATAGTGTTTTCACTATGGAAATTCATTGTTTGTGTGTTACTTGCAGTGCTTGCTTGTGACCATTGATGTGGGGACGAACAATGAGGAGTTGTTGAATGGTGAGTTCTATATTGGGCTAAGGCAGAAGAGGGAAACTGGCCGGACCGGTAACTTTACAACATTTCCTGTCAAAATATCGCTATACAAAGGCATTGTCCACATTCCAGATTGGGCATGCAAAGGCAGGAAATGTGTGTGGCATCATTTGTGATTGGAAAGCAAAGGCAGGAAATGTGTGTGTGGCATCATTTGATTGGGCATGTAGTGGGATTTGCAAATCTGTTGAGAGGATAAAACATGTTCATAATGTGTGTGGTGAAGGAGAGGGAGCCATGTGGAATGTTGATCTTTGAACAAATGTTCTTGGAGAGAGCTATAAATGATAGATTAACCCATTGGGAAGTTTGGAACATAAGTGTTGTTACATTGTCCAGTAAAGACTTGCTTGCAATACCCATGTACTTTTGAGTTGATTGGAACACAAGTATGTAAACAATTGATGTGGTACTTGTAGGAATAATAATACTACTGATTTTTCAATCCATTTATTGATTTGCCTCTATTCATGGAAATGTTTAAGTTTGGCACATTTAAATTTTTGTTTTTTAGAAATAAAACTTATAAGATGTAATAAAAAGTCATTTGATAGCAAAAAAAAAAAAAAAAAAAAAAATTGCTATGTATACTTACAAAAACGCTATAGAAAGCTGGCCTTTTATAGCGTTTTAAAAACGCTATCGTTTTAAAAACGCTATCGTAGACTCTACCATAGCGTTTTTAAAACGCTATAAAAGGCCAGATTTCTTAAAACGCTATAATAAACCCTGAGTCTATTATAGTGCCGGCAAACATAGCGTTTATTAAAACGCTATGGTATCCTACCATAGCGTTTTTTAAACGCTATTAATGACCTTTTTTCTTGTAGTGTCAGCAAGGTTTTATGGCCCATTTCAGATTGTAGAGAAATTGGGACTTGTTGCTTATCGACTTTAGTTTCCTGGCCAATCAAGGATACACCCTATCTTTCATGTTTCTCAATTGAAACTGAAGTTGGGTTCCACCATTACACCATCACCACAACTTCTAGTCATTGACAATTAGGGCAACTTCAAAGCTAAATCTATAGCTATATTAGGTAGACAACTGATCCCACGTCACAATAGGGCTATAACTCAGGTACTTATACAGTGGGCAAATGCTTCAAAACAGGAAGCTACTTGGGAAGATCTAACCCATTTCTAAGCCTCCTTTCCTCACTTTCATCCTTGAAGACAAGGATGACTTCATGGGGTGGGCAAGTCATAACTGAAGAAATAATGAACATTTGAAGTGAGATTTTGGCGGGGAAAACAGTTGAAACTGTTATAAAGAAAGAACTGGCGGGTAGTTTTGTATTTGAAAAGTTTAAGGATAAAATTGTAATTAGCAGAAGATAATTGAAAGGTAGATAAAGGACCACTTGTCACCTTCCTATTGGGTAGATTTGAAATTCTGTTGAAGAGTTTGTTGACAGCCTTGATAAATAGCTCTGTAGAAAAGATGAACAGTACGAAGTTCTCTTTTTGTAATAGAATTGGAGGTCTCAGTTCTTTGAACTGGAGAAGTGTATTTTTCTTTCTTCTAAAGCAATTGAAATTGTTCTTACTATTCCATTAAGCTCTTTGATTGCTTATTGAAGTCACGACTGTGACACCTTCCTCCTCTGAAAGCGGCTCTGAAGAAGAATAAGAGGTCAACGATGAGGAAGACCAAGAGGAGCTCGAAACAGTAGCCAGAACTACTGGCTCTGATGACGATGAAATGGCTGGAGAAGTAGTTGAGTCCAACTCGGAGTCTACTGAAGACGAGGCGAAGAGCGAAGGAGATGACGACCAAGAGGTAAATTTAGTGGTTATTGATTTAGATCTGATTGGTTTTTGTGCTCTTGGTAATTAGTGTTGGTTTTGCAATTAGGGTTTTGATTTTGAGAATTTGGTGTTATTTATACGTTAATTTGACAAAGTGATTACCCGAAAGCAATTCGATGGGCGACTTCCAATGCTTGCCAGTGCTCATCTGGATTGAAGTAAGTCTAAATCAGAAGCAAATTCAACACTCAAAAGATGAAGCAGGATGTGAAAAACCCCCTTCAATGAAGGAGATTTAGAGGTGGGTTTGTGATCTTCTTCGGTTTTGGACAAATTGGGGTATGGGCTTTTATCTGGTGGTTGTCAAGTGTAGTAGGATTTGGGTCTCTTCTTCAACATTGCAAGAGAAGTGAAGTAAAGAGACCGGAATTGGGTTGATTGGTTGAAAAGGCTGTTGTGAACTTCAGTAAAAATTCGAACTTTATAGTGAAGAGAGGTTGTTTTGGATCATGTTGGTGGTGATGTAAAGGTGGGAGATTTTGTTAGTGGTTATTTCTATCCAGGAATTTTGCTTTAAATTTTAAGTTACTCAATTTTGTGATTAAAATCTGCTTTTAGCATTAACGCGGGTAAAGTCGTAATGTACCCCCGCTATGATTTGTAATTTTTATGATTAATTAATAAAGGTCTGGCATTCCAGAAAAAAAAAAAAAAAAAAAAAAAAAAAAAAAAAAAAAAAAAAAAAGTTCTCAACACAACAAAGGCTTTCATGGGCTCGGTTTCAGGTCCAAATATTTATAACATGAGTTGGGCTGCAGGATATGATGTAAATGGGTTGGTTAATTTAGGCTTTGGTTTGGACGAAAATGGGTTAGGCTTTGCATAATAGAAGCCCATAAGTACATATGCTACAATAACGGGACGGTTCGGGACTGAATTTTGTGGAACCGGTTCAGTCTCGGTTCCAACCGGTCTAGGATCAGGATAAAAATGGCATGAACTGATTGGTCCTAGTTTGAAACTGGTCTGGGTCAGGATCGAGATTCTTGCCCACCCCTAGAAATAACAAAACCAGCAAAAATGGTGTAGAAACACAACTGTAACAAGATGCGTAGGGGAAGGTAAACATGATATTTCACAAATGAACAATTTTGGATACGTCAATCTCACTCTTGTATGGATCTAGCCATATAACAATTTTAATTTCAAAAACTTTTGCATAAATTTCGTGTAACGAGATATTACCAGTTGTTTCAAATTTTTTTGCTGAATGTGACAACGCTTAATGTGTCTCGCTCTCGTTCTCTCAAACGAAAAATACCCACTTCAGTGCAAATTCATGTATGTGTATGTCTAGACTTCCGTTGTGAAGGTCAATTGTTATGGTGTATTTGATATCAGTATTAGTTGAAATCCCAAGACCATTCACTATCGCCTAGGAAAAAAAAAATAGTTGTTAGTTGTACCAAAGCATGTTTTGTTAACCATGTAACAAAACTCATTTAAATTTGATTCATTCTCTTAAAGTTCAAATGAATACTTGGAAAATCCTACGACAGTATAACATGAAGACCTAACTCGAAGTTGGGCTTGGGTTAAAAATTACTTTGGCAGGTCTGGGCCTTGATTTTTTTTCACTCTTTCACCCCCCCTCTTCTGTCTGTTCTGTACCTTTCCCTCCCCAACGAATGTAGTGTTTTTTTTTTTTTTTTCTCTTTCTTTCTATCTCGAAAACCAGAAATGATAAACCAAAGCTTTCTGTTATCAAGAACCAAGGGAGGAAGATTTTCTTTCGATTTGAAGGTTTTTTACACCTACAAAAACATGTCAGCCTTCTTTTTTTCTTCTTCATTTATTCTCTGTATCGGTTTTGAATTCTAGGATTCATATCTCGCATTATTCAATTGTCTGATCACATCGGTTCTAGGGTTACTGAATTTAAATTTAAAGCTCAATGTTATAGACATTGAAACCGAAAAACCCATCTGAAACCAAATCACACAGTTCTGCTTAGTTTCTGAAATATTCGGATCAGTTTCAGTTTTGAAAATTTTTGAAATCGAAAAATTTGGTTAAGTCCACGATTTCTTAAAAAAAAAAAGTCAATTCAATTTTCAACCCTAAGAAATAGCTCCACTACTTGCATTTTACTTGGTTTCAACAGTCAAATGAAATCAAAAATTCTAAATGTCGAGAAAATGGGCGAGGAAGGAGGGTCAAGTTGGTTTTCTAATATATACCAAGTAACCCTCATGCACAATAAATTGTTAGAATATGTAAATATGTTACATTAGAAAAAAAAAAAAAAAATTCATCAAATAAATGATTATATGAATGGCAATGAAAATATGAACTATTAAAATAAACTGTCAATTCTTACATAAATCTTTATATAATCTGAAATATATACACTTTATTGTTGTCAATTCTCAAACCACCCTTAACGTTATCATAATAGAATAATTAAAAAACATAGTTTATATAGTCAGACAATAAAAAAAGGTCAAAATAAAGTTTGATACATAAAATTTTTTACTTTTATTTAATTTTACTTACTCTTTAAATAATATTTGATGTTTGTTTCTTTAACATGAAATTTATGGCCCACACGATTTTTTTATAATTTATAAAATCATATATGGAGACTTATTCATAAATCAAAGATGGAGATTTGAAAAAAATAAATAAACTTATATTTAATTGAAATGACAATTATTTTTTTTCTTGATGAACAAAATGACATAATTCTTATTTTGTTAATTATTGAGAAAAAAATGTCTGATAGTGGATTTGAGCAGTGGGTTAGTTATTAAATTTAATATATTTAACATTAAAAAATGTTAACAGTTGAATAATTAAAAAAAAACTCTTTAATACTCTTAAAGTTAAGATCAAGCTAAATTATTCAAATTAATTTATTTCTAAATAAATCGGGGTTAAAAATAAAACTAATTTTTTAAAATAAATTAGGGTATGCAGTGTCCAAAAAGTGAGGTAATGACTCTATAGATAAGTGGATATGTCTTGATTGGAGTTATAAATGAGTTAGGATTGCCCCCAAAAAAAAAAAAAAATTTAATGGAAGGCGGGAAAGAGATTGGGAGTATACACATCCATTTATGGATATCACCGTGGCTCAAGTTAAGTGCCATCATACTTAATTTCTTATGTTCTTCTTTCTTGTTGTTAACTTATACCTGTACAGATAGCAAATGTGAGTTAAGGGTCGGCATATGGTGGTCGATGACACTTTGATGCTTAATTTAGATAAAACTTAGGAGAGACTTAAAACTATAAACTGGGTTGTATTGCGTACCTCAAGTTCATTGACCTCATCTCCTTTTTATAGTGAATGAGTCCTCGTTCAGCTAGGCCTTTGTGACATAGTTTAGGAAAAATTATCTTGCTTTGGGGAACATTTCCTAATTGAAAATTGTCCATAAGGGAAAGTGATCTTGATGTGGAGATTTTTTCCTGATTGGGAGCTGTCAATGTGTGTTAGTTTCCCTACACGACTCGTACTCCTAGATCTGCGGGAGAGATTTCCTTTTTCTGAGTGTTGCGCATGCAAAAAAGTTTCTTTGCCCGACTTATATTCTAATATAAGTTTCCTAGTCGGATCTAATGTGTTGCAGGTCTGCCTATCTTAGGTAGATCTCTCAGATACTTGCCTTATAAGTCTTACAAGTATTGGGCCTAACCGCATGACTTGTGAGCTTACGGGCTCATTGCAACTCGGAGTCGATTGTCTGGACTCTAACAATGATGGGTTCACCGCTGCTTGAGCCTGCAATCAAGCATGCTTCATTTTGTTAGCAAGATTATCATGACATGTGTACGATACTGATCAGAGTACAGTTTGATGTATCATCAATAATGCTAAAACTCCATTGTAGGTTTCCTCATTTTTTTGTTCTCCTTGATTAACTAATATCTTTTGGGGGTTTGTCTAAATGGCGAGGGAACCAGCGAGGGAGGGGGTGAAACCGTTCACCCCCTCGAGATGTGTGAAATTGCCTCAAGATACACACTGTCACGCATCTCGAGGGGGATGAACGGCTTCACCCCCTCCCTCGCTGGCTCCCTCGCCATTTAGAATTTCCCTTCTTTTGGAGAAGGTGTTTAAAGAGGGGAGGGGGGGGGGGACAAATTGTATTTCCCCCCCCCCCCCCTCCCCCCCACTCCATACAGCAAACCCAAGCTGTCTAGAATTTGGGCATTACTTTTGACTTTTGATGCAATACATGAATTGCAAGATCTTGGCTAATTTTCAATTACAACCGTTGCATAATATGGTTAAGCTCAACTTGTGTTTCTGTTTCCAAAGAAATTTTAATTAGAATTTTATGGTTTCTCAAACTTCAGAGAAGCTTCAAAATAAAAGCTTCAATAGAAAAGAAAAAAAACTCAGGAATTTTTTATCTTTCTCAAACAAACCATTCAAACTTGCAATCTGAAGCTTTAATTCATCTTCAATCTTTGAGTGAAATCCAGGACAAACCAACACCTATCCCCATATCAACCTCATTCACTCCCTTACATAGGGAGTAACAAAGACAATGTAAAAGCAAACACTCACCGTTCTTACAAAAAAGAGCACTACTAAAGTGTCTGGTGGTGTGCTTGGTATTGTGTCTGATGGCCACCAGTGATAGGGAGTTTTGTGTTCGTGTGATTGTGTTTGATTGAACCATTATGAGCATCTTTAGGATGATGGATAGTATTGAACCTGACCTGGCTCTCTAGAAAAGTTCTTGTTCTTAATGCCTCATGTCAAACAAGGATAAATTCGCCCCAATTCTAATTGTCGAGGAAACCAACGAGGAAAACAACGAGGGAGGGAGGGAGGACCCTCCATCCCCCTCGCGATACGTGCAAGGGATGGGACGCACGTATTGCGAAGGGGATGGAGGGTCCCCCTCCCTCCCTCGCTGTTTTCCTTGCCAGATAGACGGGTTCATAAATTCGATAACAATTTTGATTATTTGAATTTTAATTATTGATAATACCAATGTATTATTACAAGAAAAGATAATTGTTTGGGTTCCCAATAACCAAAGGTTGATGGGTCCTTTAACCATTGTGCCATTCAACCTCCAATGAAAGAGACTCTTTAGTTGGAACCCATCGAAGTGGAGAGGAAACCAGCGAGGGACCCCACAGGGGGGGGGGGGGGGGGGGAGGGCCGTCCATCTCCCCTTGGGATGCGCGTTTGAATTTTCAACGCACGCTCCCCAGGGTTCAAACGCGCATCCCGGGGGGGATGGACGACCCTCCCCCCTGTGGGGTCCCTCGCTGTTTTCCTCGCCATTTCCCTCGACACTTAGAATTTTTCCTTTAGTTGACTCTGAAATGTAAAATATAGTTATTTTCAAGGATTGTGATTTCGCTTTTTGAGTTAATTTCAGTTTTTTGATTTTATCAAAATATTTTGGTGAGTAAAGAAAAGATGTAAAAATTTTGATGATAGATAAAACGTATATAATAAATTTTGATGTATATGAAATATGTGAATTATAAGATGCAAATAAGTAAACTTATTAAACATATTAAATGAAGCCTATATACTAAATATTTTTTAAATTCATGACATAATTAAAGCATAATCAATTAAATATAACTTAATTTTTATTAAATTATGATAGATTTAATATAAAATAGAATCAATTAAATCATATACAACCTAATTAAATAAGCCCATATCAAAATCAAAACAAACTGTTCATCCCTCTTCACCATCCTTCTCCTCTAGATACTCACTGCACAACAAGTCATCAAAATGAGTGATGCTAGGCGGCGAGGGAGGGGGGTTTGACCCCCCATCCCCCTCGAGATTCACACGGGCGCGCATGTCGAGGGGGATGGAGGGTCACACCCCCTCCCTCGCCCGTTTCCTCGCCATTTAGAATCACCGCATCAAAATAGGCTAACTGGCGAGGAAACCAGCGAGGGAGGGAGGGAGACCCTCCATCCCCCTCGCGATGCGTGCAGGAGATGGAAGGCACACATCGCGAGGGAGATGGAGGGTCCTCCCTCGCTGGTTTCCTCGACAATTAGAATTTTCCATATTTATATACTTGCCTGTCGTGCAAGCAAGGAGTAGTATCTTTTTCGAGCAATTCTAGCTGGTTTGGGCCTGCTGGCCTGGTTGCCATGGTGTTTAAATATGGGGGGGCAAACATGTAAATTTCGCTCCCCAGGCAGCAAAACCCAGACTGCCTAGATTTTCTGAGCTTTTTCACTTCACCTACCACATCTATATCTGTGGAATAATTCTAGGGAGCCCGCCTTGGTAGCCTGGGAGTCAGTTCGGACCCTCCTGGGCACGTGCCTGGGAGGGTGTTTGGCACGTGAACCCAGGCCCAAATCTGGGTTCTTCTTTGGCAAGCTCCAACACTTCGGCTCCAAGAAGAAAAATTCTAGGGCTTCCTCTTCACGCCTCCTCCTCTGCTCCGCTCGCTCTTCCTCACTTCTCCTCTGCTCCTCGTCACAAAGCAAACCGCTCGCAAATCGACAGGAGGTAAGGCCCCTTGCAAGCAGCTAGCCACCAAGGCGGCTCGGAAGTCAGCCCCAGCCACAGGAGGAGTGAAGAAGCCGCACAGATTCAGGCCAGGAACCGTGGCTCTTCGCGAGATCAGAAAGTACCAGAAGAGCACTGAGCTTCTCATTCGAAAACTCCCCTTCCAGCGTCTCGTTCGAGAGATCGCTCAGGACTTCAAGACTGATATTCGTTTTCAGAGCAGTGCTGTCGCTGCTCTTCAGGAAGCTCCTGAGGCATACTTGGTCAGTCTCTTTGAGGACACCAATCTCTGCGCCATTCATGCCAAGAGGGTTACTATCATGCCCAAGGATATCCAGCTCGCTCGCAGGATCCGAGGAGAGAGAGCTTAGTGTGGATCTTCGCTCTATGGAGTAATCAGTAGTTTGTTTGTGCTGCTTGTTTAGATCTATCTTTTAGTTAGTTTTTCATGTTTAGTGGGATGTTACAATGTACATATTAGAATCAAATGTTGAATGAAATGGTACTCCTGAATGTAACTTGTTGTTTGAAGAAAGAAGAAATGCAGAGTTGTTTGCCCAAATTTCGTGTTTTGCAGTTCAGTTACTCTCTTTTTTTACTTGTAATTGATTGGATTGGAGCATAGGAGGAGGCGTGAAGAGGAAGCCCTAGAATTTTTCTTCTTGGGCTTCCTCTTTGGCAAGTTGGTAATGACCGCCATAGTTTGATCAAGAGGTTACCTTAGCGGTTCACTCGCAAGAACAAGATTTCAGTTTTGTTTTCAGGAGTTCCGCGATAGCATATCCAAAAAGTTAGACCCAAGTAAAATTCTAAATTCCTAATGAAAATCCCAAAGTGATGCAAACTTTTGCACTGAATCTGGGAAGCCTATAGTTTACCAAGGCCGCGTTCACCTAGTTCAAGTTATGCAAATTGTGCTTCAAGTTCTCTTATTATGCAACAAATCAACTATATGCCAGTACATCTTCTCCAAAACAAGCAACAATCCTGACTAAAAGAAGTTTTAACCACTCTTATAGCTTGTTAAGATTGTGATTCATCAATTTCTAAACTAAAGATATCCTTCAGCGTTCACCCTTCGAGTTCTCAAGTCATTATAGAAACGTGGGGATGAGATGAAACCAATAGTAACTAGACCAAATGATGAGCAAAAATGCAGTCTGTATTTCTTTAAACAATTCAAGAAAGTAAACATGATAAACAAAAATTGTATGTTGGAAAGAAACAAAAGAAAAGGAGATTGTACAACATCCATTTTACACATAAGATGAGGTGATATTCCGAGTATCCGAAGGCATGAAAGCCAATATTATAACCACAACAAGTATAACTATTGGAAGAAGAAGCAACATGAATGGTGGAGGTAGCAATGGTGGCAAGATCAGTGGAAGTATTAGTAGTGATGTTGTTAAGCAGAAAAGCACAAGCAATGATTCCACACTGAAGTAGTTTGCTGGAAATGATTTTCTGCTATTTCCCTGTGAAATTGACCTCAAATACTCTCCTCCTACTCTCTTACTTTTGACCTCCAACACCACAACTCTTCTTGCTCTACTTTCCATGACACCAACCCAATGATCTTTTAGATTTGACAAGCCTCTTGATAATCTCAAATCCACATTTGAGGGTTCAAAACTCATTTAAAATGTTCCTCCTCCCCAGTAATCGAAAGCTTCGAAGCCAGTCAGTCAATTTGGTGCTTTTATCAGAAAATGTAGCTTCAATGCACCACAATCTGAAGTAGAAAATTGTTGAGGTGGGCACAAATCAACTAGAAAATGTAGCTCGAACCTGTAAAAAAACCCAAACCAAGATGGTTACTGAGATTTCCATTTTTTATTTTGTGACAACAAAATTCAATCCAAGCTCAATTTGCATAAATGTTTGCTCAAGAAGAAGAAGAGGAGGCGTGAGGAGGCGCCGAGCAGCGGAGGCGTGACGAGGAACAGATCTGGCGTGAGGAGGAGCGAGTGGAGCAGAGGAGCAGCGGAACAGAGGAGCAAATCTGGCGAGAGGTTATGAGCTTGAGGGAGGAGGCGCGGGAGAGGAGAGGTTAAGAGGTGGAGGAGGTGCAGGAGAGGTTAAGAGGAGAAGGCGCAGGAGAGGAGGAGGCTGAGGTGTTGGGTTCACGTGCCAGCCACCCTCCCAGACACGTGCCCAGAAGGGTCCGGACTGACTCCCAGGCTACCAAGGCGGGCTCCCTAGAATTATTCATATCTGTGCCTTTACTTCTCTTTTCTTGAAAAACAAAACTTACTTTATGCCATTCCCAAAACTACCCCTCTAATGGATTCATAATAAAACTGGTTTGCTTTCACTCTCTCGAATTAAAACCCTCAGCAAAACCACCAAAGCCAAGAGCCATCTCCCTCCCTCGTCGACTCTTACAATAATTCAGTTATTCTTCTTCGATCTGGAGTTGCTTCTTCTTCAAGAAACGATCAGAATTGCTTTTGCGATCGGAGACGAGAATTAATTGATCTGTTTCTACGATCGGAGAGGAGATGCAATCAAAGTCTACTTCAGTTCCTCAAATCAAAGCTTCATGCTACTGGAACAATTTCGATTCATATCGAAATAATTTGACCCAAAAAATGTATTTTTCTGCCTTACTTTTTTGTGCTTTTTGCGAAAAAAAAAACCCATGAATTTCACGAAAAATCTAACGAAATATTACAAATATGGATTTCGCATCTTTTCTTTTCGGAATCTAAAAAAAAAACGAGATACTCAACGAGATTTCGTGAAATCACAATCCTTGGTTATTTTGTAGCTTTTGAACTTTTGGAAATACACCTGGATACAACATTGTTTATTTTTACTCAACATAGGTTCATTTGGATTGTTTTGGTTTTTTATTTAGCCCTACTATTTCTTATCCAAAAACTAAAGCGGTGGGAGTACCATTGTCACTTATGGGCTCCCAGATTATGAGATTTATTATTACAAAAATAATAAACAAAACATGTTTTAATCTTTGAAAGTTATGTTCAAAAATAATAAATAATTGGTTTATTTTGTTATCAGGTGGGATCCGGGAACACAAATTTTATACCAAGAAAATTACAAATGCCTACTTCACTCACCTATTTCATCCACCTAGAAATTTCAAAAGAGGTTGATATTTTGTGGAGAGATCTCTTAGCCATATAGATCACTCTGATACCTATTTCATCCACCTAGAAATTTCAAAAGAGGTTGATATTTTGTGGAGAGATCTCTTAGCCATATAGATCACTCTGATAAAAATTAACTCGGTTGGAGTTCGAGAACATGCTATATAAGGTAGATAATTTACAAGTGCTTAATTTCACCGTAATCTTGATGACTGGATCTGATGGAGTTCGAAATTTCAAAAAAATGTGATTGGTGTCATTCATGGTTTCTTTAATAAACCTTTATAAGATTGGTGTCATTTCTACAGTTTATGGAAATATAATTATGTCAAAAATCACAATTTCTTCCCATTAATCATTATTCGGAGAATTTACAAAAACTAATACAGTAAAACCTCTCTATAGTAATTGATACGTCAAAAAATCGCCATCCTGTGAGTTTGACCTGCAAAACAATCATTAGACTTCCAAAGACCACCTTTTTGGTAGCCGAAGGTACTCCAATGCTTAAGTCAGTAACTCTGTTGAAAAAATGAAGTAAATCTAGACAAAACTCAGTTAAAGTTGCATACATGTGTCGAATGTTTTCTTACCTTTTATAATAGTCGCGGTTAACTTTCTGTGTGACTTAAGCATGTGAGGCATAACGGATGGAGATGTTTTTTGTAACAGTCTCCTCTTTAATGGAAATGCGTTCGTGAAGGCGTAACTCCCCCCACGGCTCTTTTTTGTGCAACGTTTTTCTTCTTTATGAGAAAACTCGTGTCGGGCCTGGATTCGGGCTCTGATTCATTTGAGCCTAGATGCAGGCCCTGTTTACATCTCCCTGTTGTTGGGCCTTGTCTGGGCCTCTGCGATTGATTGGGCATTGTTGTCACAACCCGATCCACATGAAACAATATTGTCCGCTCTAGGCCCAACCTAACTACCCGCATGGCTTTAAAACGCGTTGTGTCATGTAGATCCAAACTCGTACATATATAGCACATCTCCATCCCTTACCCAAGTGATGTGGGACTATAACATTGAGGTAGCCTACTAGCCTTTGAGCCCGCCCACACTTGGTAGCCTGCTAGCCTCAGAGCCCGTCCACACATGGAGCTGTCAGCCTCAGAGCCCGCGCACACATGGAGCTGCCAGCCTCAGAGCCCGCCAACACAAGGTAGTCCGTCAGCCTTAGAGCCCGCCCACTCAGGGTATTACAATCCACCATTCTGTCACAACCCAATCCACACAAAACAATATTGTCCACTCTGGGCCCCCCAACCTAACTACTCGCACTACTTTAAAACGCGTTGTGTCATGTAGATCAAACTGGTACATATATAGCACATCTCCATCCCTCACCCAGGCGATGTGGGACTATAATACCGAGGTAGCCTACCAGCCTCTGAGCCCGCCCACACTTGGTAACCTGCCAGGCTTAGAGTCCGCCCACACATGGAGCTGCCCGCCTCAGAGCCCGCCCACACAAGATAGCTCGTCAGCCTCAGAGCCCACCCACTCAGGGTATTACAATCCACCCCCTTAGGGCCCAACGTCCTTATTGGCACACTTTTGGCTGGGTCCGGCTCTGATACAATTCAGTCACGACCCGATCCACATGATACAATATTGTCCGCTCTGGGCCTAACCTAACTACCCGCACGGCTTTAAAATGTCTTGTGTCATGTAAATCCAAACTCGTACATATATAGCACATTTCCATCCTTCACCCAGGTGATGTGGGACTATAACACCGAGGTAGCCAGCCAGCCTCTGAGCCCACCCACATTTGGTCGCCTACCAGCCTCAGAGCCCGCCCACACAAGGTAGCCCATCTGCCTCAGATCCCGGCCACTCAGGGTAGTACAGTTGTATTCTCATGATGGGTCTTTGATGCCACGCGTACGGTCGTGATGATCGGTGTATTTTGATATATCATTAGCTACTCCCCTCTTTAGTTAGTGGGTATGTTCATGTATCCACTAACTGTGTGGCGATTTTGCTTTCGATTGTAACATTACGAAACATTTAGTGTTCTTGCCATCTCTTGTTGTTGTCTCTCAGATGTTCCATCCACCTGTTCGTTTTGGTACGATTTCTGGGATATCATGCAACTGTCATACCTTGCACGTTCTCCCAAAAACGGTCATTTCATTGCCAGTCTCTATAAAAGGAGAAGTTTGTGTATGCCCTGTTTCCTTCTGTACTTCCTCATTTTCTGATTGTTAACCCTTTGATTCATTGCATTCGTTCTGTAGTCATGTCTAACTTCAGGGTTTTGGGCGGCAATGCTCTTGATAATTGCGAAACTTTCTTTATGCTCAAACGGGAAACACACGCGACTATGGACAACATTCGTCATGACTACTCGTTGCTAACTGATCTGGATATTGTTCTTCCCGAAGAGGGCGAACGTCCTTGTCGTCTTAAGCATGGGTACATTGCTTTGTACCCTGGTATGTTCCACTCTGGTTTCATGCTTTCGATTCCTACGATTGTCTAGGAATACTTGGATTTGGTTGGTGTTGCTCCGGCTCAACTAGTCCCTAATGGTGTGATTTCAACCTTAGCGAGGGCTACCTCTGCTAGTATCCCCATGAATGGTAGGGTTTTGCATTCTTTGGTAGGGTTTTGCATTCTTTGGTAGGGTTCAACGTAAGCCCCAATCACACCTGTCGTTTGCGTTATTCTCCATGTTTTTAGGACCTGTGAGAGGAGTATGTGTGTTGGTCAAGGTCCTTGTTCTATGCATCTCTTTCTTCTAATCAATTTAGGTTCCACAGGAATCAAATTCTGAGATCATTTTGGGAGCCTAAGAAGGTTAAGTTGTCACTGTCTTTGGAGGAGTAGGAGTTCTGCCGTCAGTTTTGTGATCTTCTTCGAGTATCAGTGGAAAAGTTTCTCACTACGGATGCCATTATCCGTGGTGGTTTGTTTTCACCAAGTAGAATAGGTATCGCTTCAGAGGTTACTGTTGCGCGTGCTGGTGATGTAGAAATCACTACTTCAGTCTCTGCTCGAGGTCCTATGAATACTGGTTCAGTTGTTAGGAAAAGGAAAGCTCCTAGGCCTCCTAGCCCCTCCAAGATGTCGACTGTCAATTCTGGCCGCGTCTCGAAGAGAAAAAAACTTGTTTCCTCCGTCGTGATTCAGGGGATGATTCTTCTGCCCGCGAGAATGAGGAGGTAAATCGAGTTCTCGAGATAAGTAAGAAGGAAGTTTCTCGTTTGCTGGATGACCATGAGAAAAAACTTGTTGCTTCTTATGACTTGCCTGACTCTATCGGCCTTTTGATTGATGATTCGCGTGTTATTGAGAACAAAATGCTTCAACTAGGTGTTTGGCTGTCGAAGAAGGGCACTAAGACCTTGGATGATTTCGAGTACAATCCGCCAGTAGAGGATCACGTTGCTGCCCGGGCTCGAGATTTCAAGCTCACTGTTTCTTTTGTCGTGGTGGGACCTCAGGATCACCTGCTGCTCCTTCCACGTCTCATCTCATTCCCATTGTCCTTGGTAAGACCTTCTGGCCTTCTTAGGCTGATGTGCAGGACAATAGTCGCAACCTCATTGGCGGCTGTCAATGGTTGTTGGCTAATAGGGCTCATGTGCCAGTGCGACAACCACATCGTCATATTGACAATGGCCTCCAACATCTTATGGAAGGGATGACACATCTTACTTATGCGGCTGTGATGGGGTCGAATTGTAATGCGTCTCATGACCAGGCTGCGCACGTCGAGCGAAAACTATCAAGACACATTCTGGTTTTTCTCATGTTCTCCGTCGATTGGATTTGTTGAAGGCGCAGAGCATGAAGCATGAAAGGGCTGCGAATTCTGTGCGGGTGTGTTGAGGGAACTCGAGGCTACGCATGATACATTTTCTTCTGACCTCGAGACATTCGAGGTGGAATTGGGAAAGTTGCGATCCCGTTTGGATGTTGATGAGAAGGAGTTGTCCGACCGAAAAGCTGAACATGACGAGGCTGTTCGTTTTGCCGAAGAATGTTTTGCCAAGCTCAAGGCTTATATTATTCGCTTTGCTCAGCTGAATTCTGAGTTTGTACAGACCAAATCAGCGGTCTCTACTAAATTTGCAATGTTGACAAAAAGTTAGCATCCACCCGAACTGAGCTGTCAACTGTTACTGAGAAGCTAAAGGCCGCGGAGGCCGCGAATTTTAAGAGAGTGGCAGAGGGTCGCCATGATTTCCTGGAGACGCAATGTTTGGACATGACCCCATACCATTGCTTTGCCGAGCAGAAATTTGATGATGTCGAGAAAGTTGTTCCGGATTCACCGGGTGATCCGGATGTCGAGAAACCCTCTGATCCTATGCTGCCCAGAAATACTGCCCACGACGCTGATTCTCTTTTTTAGTAGTTGTTTTCTTCTTCTTTTCTGTAATCTCCTTTTTTAGAAGATAAATGGAAAAAAAATTATTTTGCATATTTTTGTCCCGTATGTCTAGCTTGTTAGCTTTTATTTATGACATTTCTAGGAGATTTTTGACTTGTTTGTCCGAATTTTTATGAAGGGCTTCGATGCTCGACGTTTAGTCGTATAAAAGCTTTAGTTTACGAAATCATGTTTCACATTCGGATTACTATGTCGCACATTATAATCGACATAAAAGTCCGACTCTAATGTAATGGTACTTTATTACTTCGTGGTTGATCAGGCCAGAAGTTATTGTTTTATATTTGACTTGTCCGTCCAGTACATGTATTTGTTCTTGCTCGATACTCTAGCCGTGCTGAGTATTTTCTTGAAATGGTTTTTTAAGACGACTTTTTGTCCCAATTAAGTTTGTGTGGTTTCAAAATTGAGGGCAAAAGACTTTATTGATAATATCTTTTCATGTGCTCTACATTCCATGGCCGAGGTATCATTTTGCCTTCTTTGTTTTCCAACCAGTATGTGCTTGGTCTGTTGATTTTTGTTACCCAGTATGGTCCTTCCCAGTTCGGGTTCAACTTGCCCACGCCACGCTCTTTCGTGTTTAGTTGTACTTTTTGTAACACCCAATCTCCGACGTTAAAAGTTTGAATTCGCACCTTCTTGTTGTAATACCCTGCCATGCGTTGTTGATAGGCTGTTGTTTTAATGGAGGCTACTTCTCGCTTTTCTTCGAGGAGTTCAGCTCGACTCTTAACGCTTCGACATTGTCTTCAGCGCAGAATTCTTCGGTTTGAAATGTTGGCATTCTGATCTCCACGGGTATCATTGCTTCTGATCTGTACGCGAGGGCGAAAGGTGTTTCTCCTATCAGAGTTCGTTTAGTTGTTTTGTACGCCCAAATGACGCCAGGTAACTCGGATGTCCATAGCCCTTTTGCTACCTCGAGTTTTCTTTTAATTGCTTCTAATATTGTTCTGTTAGTGACCTTGACTTGTCCGTTTGCTTGCGGATGAGCAGGCGCGGCGAAATGTTGCTGTATATTCAGATTCTCGCATAACTCCCTAACCTTTTTGCCTTCAAATTTCCTCTCGTTGTCTGTGACGTTTACTCTTGGGATCCCGAATCTGCATATGATGTCTTTCCAAAGAAATTTCTCGATTTGTGCTTCCCCTATCTTTGTGAGGAGCTCTACTTCTACCCTTTGGTGAAATAATATACTGCGACGAGGAGAAATTTTTTCTTGTCAGATGCTGGGATGGTCCTACGATGTCCATTCCCCATTGTGCGAATGGCCAAGGGCTGCTCATTGGTATCAGGGTTTGTCCCGGCATGTAGGTGTATGGGGCGACTCTTTGGCACTTGTCAAATTTGTGAACTAGCTTTTGAGCATCCGCTTTCATCGTTGACCAATAATAACCTAATGTGAGAGCTTTGTGGGCCAATGTTCTCCCCATGTATGATTTCCGCATGTGTCGTTGTATATTTCATGCAGGACATATTCGACATCTCCTAGACTAAGGCACCTCAGTAATAAGCTCGTGGCAGACCTCCTGTACAATTTTTCATTGATCATTATTTTTTGAAAGGCAAACAGGGTTTTTATAGGATCCCAGAACCCATAAAGATGCCGCAAGCTGGGTTTGAATGACCTAGTGGTACCATCCGCCAAGCTCTAACCGTTGAGCTGTCATGCCATTGATCATTGTGTATCTTGCTGCCCGATTTTGTAGTTTTCTGGCTTCCATCTTATCTATTGGGAGTTCTCCGTTTAATATATACGCCAGGATTGGAGTTGTCTAGTTGGTTTCTCAGCTTACAGCGCATGCGTCTTCCGATTGATTTTAGAGTATGGAGCTTCCTCGTGTCATGACGAGTGGGTTGTCATTATCCTTTGCTAGTTCATCGACCCTTTTGTTCTCTGCTCGTGCGCATCGTTGAATGGTAGCATTTCGAAAGCCTTCTATTAGCTCTGTGGTTTTCTGGTGGTAGGCTTTCATTCGGGTGTCTTTTACTTGAAATTTGTCGTTTAGTTGATTGCCCACCAGCTTGGAATCAGTAAAGACACTAATGTTTTTTATTCCCAAGCGTTGCTAATTGTAGCCTTGTTATCACAACTTCATACTCGGCTTCATTATCGGAGGCTCTAAAACTGAATTTTATCGCCTTTTCTAATGTGATGCCTTTTGAGTTGTACAAGACTAGTCCAGCTCCGCTTCCTGCCTCATTGGACGCCCCATCACAGCAGAGGATCCATCATTCGTGGATTGGTTCCGACTGTTCTATTTTGTTTTCCTTATCCTCATGTTGGTTGTTGCTTCTTGTGAACTCGGCGATGAAAGTCACCAATGCCTGAGCTTTGATAGCGGTTCTGAGGCATAACTAATGTCAAATTGTCCGAGCTTTATCGCCCACTTTACCATTCTTCCCGACAGATCCGGTTTGTGTAACATCGACTGAAGCGGTTGTTCGGTCATAACTGTGATTGGGTGTGCATGGAAATATTGTTGCAATTTTCTTGATGACACGATTAGAGCGAGCGCTAGTTTTTCTAGGGCTGAATAGTTGATTTTTTCATCTGCGAGTGTTTTGCTAATGTAGTGCACTGGTTTTTTCACGCCATTTTTTTTTCTCATATCAGTGTTGAATTTACCGCATGGTTGGACATAGATAGATACAAATACAATGTTTATCTTGTGTTCGGTTTTGTTAGTAGCTTCGTGTTTCCCATGTATGTCTTAAGGCTTTGAAAGGCTCTCTCGCATAGATCATTCCACTTGAATGTCTTGCTCCCTTTCAACATTTTGAAGAAAGGCAAACACTTTTCTGATGATCTGGAGATAAATCAATTAGAGTTGTTATCCTCTCGTTAAGACTTTGAACACCTTTTATGTTTGTCGGCGACTGCATGTTGAGAAGTGTTTGTATCTGCTTTGGATCGGCTTCAATTTATCATTGGTTGACCATGTACCTGAGGAACTTCCCTGACTTCACTTTAAAGGTGCATTTCTCCGAGTTCAGCTTCATTTTGTATTTCTGCAGCTAGAAGAAATCCAATTCAAGATCTGTGACGTGGTCCGTTCTGCGTGAGCTTTTGACAAGCAAATCGTCGATGTAAACCTCCATTGTTTTGCCGATATAATCTTTAAACATCCTGTTTACTAATCGTTGATATGTTGCTATCGCGTTTTTTAATACGAATGACATTACTCGATAACAATATGTACCCCTTTCCATTATGAATGAGGTTTTTTCTTAGTCGGGAGGGTACATTTGTATCTGATTACACCCGGAGTATGCATCCATGAAACTCGGCATTTCGTGTCTGGCAGTTGATATGATTTGATCTATTCGTGGAAGTGGAAAGTTGTCTTTGGGGCAAACTTTATTTAGGGCGGTGTAATCCACACACACCCTCCATTTTCCATTTTTCTTCTTTACTAGTACTGTGTTCACCGACCAATCCGGGTATTGGGCTTCTCTTATCATTCTTGCACTGAGTAGTCGGTGCACTTATTCGATTATTGCCTGATCACGTTCCGTGGCGGCCGATCTTCTTTTTTGTTGAACCGGTTTGTTATCTAGATTCACTTGCAATTTGTGGGAGATGATGGATGGGTATATTCCCACCATGTCCTTCATCGTCCATGCAAAAACATCTTGGTTATCTTTCAGCAACTAGATTAGTTCCTTGGCGAGTTCAGGTTGAATATTTGTGCTAATTCTAACTGCCTTTTTTGTTTCGTTGTCTAAGTAGACCTCGACCGTTTCTTCTGTCGATTGTTCGGTGTTAGGTCAATCTCGCGAACTGGTTGGAGCCGTGTTGTCGTTTTGAGAGTCCGAACTCTTTTCATGCATATGTTGTGAAGGCTCTTCTAGTCATTGCAATATTTGCTATTTATGGAGTCTTTATTAATTCAAAATGACACTCTCGGGCCACTGGTTGATCTCCTTTGATCCTTCCAATACCGTTGTCAGTATGGTGCTTTAAGCATTGGTGCATAGTGGAGGAGACTGCGCCCATCTTGTGTATCCACGATCTCCCGAGTAGCATGTTGTACGCTGCACGAGCGTCAACGACGAGAAAGTCTGTCAATAATACTCGTTGCTTTTTCGGCTCTCATGCTTCGACCGATAGTTGAATCATTCCCAGTGGGTGACATTGTTCCCCACTAAAACCTACTATAGATTGATCGCTTGGTGAAAGCATCTCCTTGGTGAACCACATTCTTCAGAAAGCTGTTAGGTATAAGAGGTTGGTCACGCTGCCGGTGTCGACCAATACTCTTTTGATTTCCCATTTAGTTATCATGACCGAGATCACTAAAACATCATTGTGTGGGAAATTAACCTCATCCGCATCTTCGTTTGAGAATGTTAGAGTCCTTTGCATTCTTTTTGCACATTGTGCAAATGGTTTTTGGAATCCGATCTTTGTACGTAAGTATCTGACTATATGTTTTTGGGATCGTTAGTATTGCTCCTTTTTCCCGGTCAAGTCGTGCAAGACATAGATTGTTTCCTTTGCTCGCTCCCTTGAAATGAATGTTTCACCCTTGAGTTTGACGAATTCTCTTAGTCGTCCTTATATGATATGACGTTCAATCTCGTCCTTCAGACTACGACAATCTTTGGTATCGTGGTCGTAATTGTTGTGGAAGAGGTAGTGTCTGCTCTTTCTCCGCTTTTCCAGATCTCCTCTCATTTTCAATGGCCATTTGACATCTTCTCTTCCTGCCATAGCTTCAAGGATCTCGCTCCGACTCGCTATTAGAGTCGAGAACGATCTCCCGTATTTGGGCGTTTTCAATTGTAGAATTTCATACGACCCTCGATTGCACTTGAAACTATTGTTAGTTCGGTGCCTCTTAAGCTAGGTGATTTCTCTCGAAAACTGCTACCCTTCAGATCTCAGATGATCCCGTCTACCATCTCGATCACGTGGTTCATCTGGGCCATAAGCATCTCTATTCGGGGATCTGAGGGGATTTCCCAAGATGTCAAAGTCGTTTGAATCGTTACATGTTGGAGCTCTTTTCCAGTAGGTATGGTTGTTTCGACAGTCGTAGTTGGATCAGTATTGGGCAGCACACCATATCTTTCATTGCCAGATTGAAGATTTGTGGAGTATTCTATTGATCTTCTATTGGGTTGTGTGAGCTTTGTTACTGTGAATCTTATTTTTGAAAGGAAACTTGTAGTTTCCCATGGACGACGCCAAACTAATGCGTCCAAAAATCATCCTTCTGCAAGTTTGACCTGCAAAACAGTCGTTAGACTGCCAATGACCATCTTTTTGGTGGCCGAAGGCACTCCGATGCTTAAATCAGTAACTCTGTTGGAAGAAGGAAGTAAACCAGGAGAAAACTCAGTTAAAGTTGCATACCTGTGTCGAATGTTCTCCTTACCTTTTATAATGGTCGTGGTTAATTCTTTGCGCGACTTAAGCATGTGAGGCGCAACGGAAGGAGATGTTTCTTGTAACAGTCTCCTCCTTAATGGAAATGCGTTTGTGGATGTGTAACTCCCTCCACGGCTGTTTTTTGGTGCAACGTTATTTTTCTTTATGAGAGAACTCGTGTCGGGCCTGGATTCAGGCTCTGATTTGTTTGGGTTTGGATGCGAGCCTTGTTTACATCTCCTTGTTGGTGGGCCTTGTTTGGGCCTCTGCGATTGGCTTTATTTTCCCTGGGCTTTACGAGCTAACCCAATAGATTGGGTGTTGTATTCTCATTATGGGTCTTTATGCCACGTGTACGGTCGTGATGATCGGTTTATTTTGATGTATCATCAGTAATAATGTTGGGACACGATATACTATAAGGAGTTTATAACTCAATGGAATTGTAGTTAAAAAATTTATTTCAAACAATGCAAAAGTATTATCTCGAATATCGATATATTGAAAATTACAAATGAAGTAGATCAAGAAAATTGAAGAGTCATTGAAGAATTTAACAACTTGACTACATTAATCGAATTCGACATGTCGTGAAGTAGATCATATTCAACGACTTCGCTACACTAATCCAATGGTTGGGCAACAAAACATGTAAACTTTAATTGAAGAAAAATAATTATTGCAACAAGGGGAGGTAGATAATAGAGGATGACAATATGACACTACCAAAAGTTTCATGCCCAAAAGCTATGAACATCTTTTAGAAACTAGGCACATTTTGGCTTAATAACAAAGTGTCCATGTTACGATTTTTTACATACTCGTAAACTCAAAGACGTGACAACTCTAAATAATAAATCATTGTCCCAGAAGACTTTATAAATTTTATTTCATCTTAAAGTTTTACTGTGACATGTATACTTTTTGTCTTATTGACATTTATTACTGTGGAGACAAATTTCTTAAAATGGGACTAAAAAACTTAAAACTTATTACAATGTGGAGTTCATTCCTATTTATAACTGGCCCAAGTTGGAATCTTAATTTTTATGACTACATAGAGATTATTCTTATATGGAGTATCACTATAAAGATGTTTTACTATAGTTGCTTATGTTTTTGTAATCTATTAATTAAGTATTCAAGTGTTCATTTTTTTTAAATAAATATAAATGAACATTGGACTTATATTTATTTGACATTATAAAACTTTAGTTATTAGTGCCCCACCCCAAAAATTATGGTTCCGCCCCTCTTGCAACAATATGAAACATGCTTGTGGATATCTTAAAGCTAGCTGCTGTTCAAAGCATTTGCACCTTACAACGTGAACTTCTTGTAACTAGTCTCGATCTTAGAAAAATGATTTTTTTAACATGTAATACTTAATGTAGGCATAGTGTGTTAAACTCGTTTAAGCTGATGAGGTCAAGGAGATCCGGTTGAGAAGTTCCTGTAAGGGTACCTAGTGTCTTTTTTATTTGTTTATGTAATCTTGTGATGATACCTACTGTCTCTCTGATTTGTTTATCTAAATAGGGAATTTAACAAGTACATGGCTGAAATCTAGTTTTCTATATCAAGTTCTACCACTGAAGAGCCAATCAAACAAATATGTCGAACCCCAAATATTTTGATAAAAATGGCAAGTGGTTAACATATTTTAGATTGATGAGGCAAAATTGAAACACCGTCTATCTTATAAATCAACTAATGGTTTCGCTATTCCTAAGGAATTAGAGATAAAAAAAAAAAAAAAAAAAAAAAAAAGGCTATGATTGAGAGTTGCGGAAGTTGTTGAGTGTTAAAATTCATTTTCTACAATGTTTGTAAATCTAAAGTATGTAGAATGGCAAAGAAAAAGAATATTACTTAAAATGAGTGGAATGTGCATGTTGCGAAGAGAGAAAGTTTTTGTGTTTCTTTTCTCGGAATAAAAATTATCATAACTACCTACTTTGTTGTCGGATTTTGGTAAAATTGTATCGTTCAAATGCATTTTTGAAAATCTTTCAAGTAAAAATCAGTGATCAATACAAACACTTAAAATTTTAAAATATGCATTTCATACCGTAAGCACTAAAAAATGTATTTCACACCATAATTATTTTCAATCTTGTTAAAAATAAATGGCTACTCAAGACATATGCAAACAAAGAACCCGAACTTCACTTCCACTGTTTGAAACTTTTTTTTCATATGATAAAAACTTTGGCCAATTTTGACCTTAATATCACAACACACTCTCTATCGTGCCATCGACACAGGTAATACATTAGTAAAATTTCAATACGGCACATAACACGATCAAGCAAAATAATCGGGTATGGTTCGAGATCTGCTTACTTATGAAAGGTTACTTATACTTTTACATGAGATATGAGCGCTTTCTTTATTTTGATCCAATGGTACATAAAGACTTGAGTTGTTGATTTGTTTATTAAGTAAGGGTTTGTCTAAACAGCGAGGGAAGGGGCGAGGAAACCAGCGAGAGAGGGGGTGAAGTCGTTCACCCCTTCAAGATGCATGAGAGCATCTCAAGATACGCGTGTTCTCGCATCTCGAGGGGGATGAACGACTTCACCCCTTTCCTCGCTGGTTCCCTCGCCATTTAGAATTTCCCATTAAGTAAACACTGTTGACTCTCTTTGTTCTTCCAAAAATTCTAATTATCGAGGAAACCAGCGAGGGACGCGATGCGTGCAAGAGATGGGAGGCACGCATCGCGAGGGAGATGGAAGGTCCTTCCTCGTTGGTTTCCTCGCCAGGTAGCCTCTCTCTTGTTCTTCTAATGTTACTTTTAGGAAAAGAAGGTAGAGTTGACACGTGTCAATCAATTTAATGCATTGATACCAATAAACATCTTTTGCCCTCATTTGAGTTAAAATTGATATTTCATCTTCTCATAGAAGTTTTATTCACTTCTTTGTCATGGCTCTCTAGAGTTAGACTTGAGCTCTAGAGGTCTAATCTCTCATCCTTTTGAGAAGTTCTTGCAACCTAGCTATATTGTCATCAACCTTGTGTACGTCTGCAACTCGAAATGTAGAATACTAGATCATTTACTCCAACTCAATAAAAGTCAGATCTCATGACCCCGCTTGTAATTCCAACTTATAAACAATCTCGCTCTCTACACCCATTAGTTTAGTGTTAATTTATCGTACTAAGTCTTCTATTATTAATCAAAATAAAAATCATTTGAGAATACAAATTTCCCCCAACCACCTTCCCCTTCCTTTGATTTATTGGACTGCAATAGAACTATTTTATATCATCTAACCATGAAGTTTGGTTTTTATTATGAAAAGTGGACTAAGTGTGCAATTTATGTATTTCTAAGGTTAGTTTTTATCGCTAAGTCTGTTTCCACATCCCAACAAATTGATGTGAATTACATTCTTATTTCTATATCATTATTTAAATACACAATTCACTCGTTTGTAGTACATTTTAGACATGGTAAATTTCTGTTTTATTGAGTCTTATATGATTCAGTTACATTTTTTTTGTCATTTCAAGATATGGACACATCTACAATGATCGAATGAATGCCAATGACAGACACTAGTAAGAAATGTCGAAGTGGGAGCATCCTCAAACCAAGTGAAAAAAAGTCCTACAAAGTAAAACAATAAACTTGACCCTCCATAAGTTTGGATGTATTTTGAATTAATTCATGCAACTAGAACGTATTATGAAGACTATGGCAAGGGAATGGGTTTCACAATTAGAGTGTGATCTTCTTAAAAGACTAGGTGGTGTTCAAATGAAGTTATTGCATGCAAGTTTAATGTTCACAAGAAGGATGGTATAACCCCCAAGTTAAAGATGTGCTGAAAATAGTAGGAATACTGTACACATAGAGGAGGGTGTAAGGCTTGTATGTTGATTGTGAATGACAAAGACAACAAGTGGAAGGTAACACATTTTTTAAATGAACATGACCATTAGTTCGTTACTCAAAAGAAGAAAAATCACTTAGGTGCAACAAAATCATGTCTGATGCGGCAAAGGCTTTAACAAACTTTTCAATAGAGAAAATTTGCAGATCAACACGGTTGCATCAATTCTTGGTGGTGATTCCAGTGCTTTTAGTGATAGGGATTGTGGAACTATTTGTGTTTCGTTATGCCTAGAGGCCTAGTTATGGAAGATGCATAATCTGCCTAAGTTACTTTCAAGATAGAAAAGTTGAAAATCCGCAATTCTTTTATGCAATACAATGTGATAAAGAAGGGAGAGCTAAACTTTTTTTGGGTTGATGCGCAGTCATGAATGTCATATAAACAATTTGGAGATTTTTTAACTTTCGGTACCTGATGCACTATTTTACTAGCACACAACTTAAAACCCTACTTCGTAGTTGAAGTAAAAAAAATTAGGGATCGCTCTAAACTGGAGATTAGAGGGCTCGCTAACTAGCTAGCAAACACTAAGGGGTGAAAATAAGACAAATAACTAAATAAACAAGGAAACGGGTGGTTAATTTTATACTTAGAAAATTACTGCAAGAATAGTAAAAACGTAAAAGGGAATCGATGATGACAAATTAGCTAATGATTCTATCTCCACACACCAAACACATGCTCATGAATTAACCTCCAATAATTCCTTTACTAGTTCATGAATGACAATGTTCAAGATTAACTGTGACTGCACTAATTAACTTTGTTATTTTTCCAAATTTGTTGAATTAAACTCAATGTCGCTTCCAAACCATTCTTTTCCTGATTTTCAAATCAAGAATCACAATTTAAATACAGAATCAAAGATCATTAAGTTATATGTAAAATTTGATTATTGACTAAGAAAGTACAAATATTAACAACATCTTGTTTTTAGCCTAGGTTTTACTTAGCGTACCAACGTCCATTGGTAGTTAATACTTTTCAATATAAGATTAAAACTATTATGTGAAACTCTCTTATATCTTAGCATCAAATCCTAGCATGCTTACTAACGGGGGTGTATTGTATATGGATTCTTATGGAATTGATTAATAATTTGAAAAGTACACGAACTCTTTAAATTGTCCACGGACTTCTGCTGATTTCTAAATCCATAGACTTTTGCTACAGACTTTCTAGAGATTTATGAAAATCCACGGACTTTGTATGAACGACTTTTACAGATTTATAATTATTTGCAAGATAAAAAAGAAGTTGGTAAATAGTGACGATCAACACCCGAATGAACCACAACAACCCTACTATTACTTCTTCTCTTCGAACCCCAATTCAATCCCAAACCCTAATTCGAACCCAAACAACGATGGGTCTCTCCAAGAAGTGTATCCTGTTCCAGAAATTGATTCTGAGGAGAACGATGTGTACTCCGAATTCTACAGAATTTCCGAGCTTTTTCGCTCTGCTTTCTCTAACAAGAGTAAGTATGGAGAAATATAGGTTTTGAACACCCCAGAAACCCTTTCCATGGTTGCTCCACAGGCTTCAGACAATAGAGTTTCGACAGTGGTTTTGAAGAAAGCGCTCAAGGTTCGGTCTGCGGAAATGGTTATGGTTACTGGTTTAGGAATCGAGGATGAGAGGTTTTTCAGGGATTTGGTGAGGAAAACAAGGATGTTGTATGAGTGTTTGAGGATATATGAAAGAAAATGAGGCGAGGGGTTTGGAGAATGCGAGGAGAGGGGATTTGAAAGCCGGGTCCTTGTTGAAGGATAGGGGGCTTTGGCTTAATAGAGATAAAAAAGACTCTTCGCGGCTGGCACAAGGAAAAACTTTGGGAGACTTTTTTTCACGTTGAAATCTTTGATAGGAGGCTGGCAAATTATTGAAATTTGTTATTTATACTTAACACTACAAAGTTCACGAGAATCCATGATTTTCCAAATCCATAAATATGAATGATATTTTGAATACCCTAAAACTTTTGTAGACTTTCTGAAATCCATATTGAATACCCCTAGACTTTGTGGATTTTAGAAAGACTTTTTAAAATCCTGATTGAATACCCCTAGACTTTTGTGGACTTTTTAAAATCTAAATTAAATACACTTGAATTTTCAGAATCCATGGAATTTATTAAATTGTCCACAAAATTCAGATACAATACACCCCCCTAAGTTGATAACCTTAACAAACGTACATAGATTAATTTTCCATAAAATAGTTAAGCAAAACACATTCACTAACTAGCGAGGGAAATTTGAATTTAATTAATTTATAAAACACATGTTTGAGGTTTTGAACCCGCCCCTACCTAAAAAGGGGTTTAGCTAAACAATCATTAAGATTAAATAACAACGCATAATTAAATATCCAACTAAAGGAAAATAGGAGATAAAGAAATAAAACAATGTTGTAGAACACTGTTGTTGCCTGATTTACTGGGTGTTAGTGGAGAAAGGAATTATTGGATGTGTATAGTGTGAAGGAGATATATGTTGTTGGGTGTGACTGGAAGAAATGGGAGATTTTTTGCTGCGAGAATGGAATTGATGATGCTTTGTTGAGGTGTGATCAACGACTGCGGCAGTGTGTGGCATGAGAGAGTTCAGTCAGTGGAGAGAGGGGATGGACGTAGAGATGGATAAAGGTGACTATTGGCGAGAAGGGGCGGCGATTGTTGTGAGAGAGGGGAACGGTGAGAGAGGGACTCTCGATGGGTGCTAGGGTCTATGAGAGAGAAGGAACAAACGAGGGCAAGGGTCGATTGATGGCTGTGTGTCGATGGGTCTATGGCTGTTGGGCATGAGAAATATATTGAAGAAGGAGAAAGGCGATAAGTTGTGGTTGATGTGGTGTGTAGTGACATATTTTTGCATGGAAGAAATAGATGGACAATAAAAGGGTTTGATGGTTGCAACTATTGTGGTTTGTTGAAGGCGAGAATGAGGGGCGATGGGTGATGGCGAGAAGAAGGGGCGATACCCAAGAGGCCATGTATTATTCTTTTTAAATGTTCTTTCTAGGTCTCCTACTAATCCGTGTACATTTCATTGTTTTACCAATTTTTTCTAAATCAAATCAATTTGTGTCTTTAGCGTCTTATTTGGAGTTTTTCTCTTTGCAACCTATAAAAACACAAAAATAGTAATTACTAAAAAAAATAGCTAGGAAGATATAGAGAAACAATTTAATAAAATTGCATAAATATGTTATTTTCAATACCACTTATCGAACAAGTTTAACATGCATTTTGCATCATTTACTAGTGTAAATCACCACCTCCAATCAATCCAGTTTGGGTGTGCTCTCTTACAATGAGACATAGACCTCATTTGTGTGGTTGTGTAAGACTTGGCTTAAATCCATACGTGGCGACCTCTGATTTCTATCATCATTGATCAAGACATGGCAATGAAAGGTGTCATACAAAAAGTTTTTCAACAACTCGTCATCGGTTTATGTATTTGGCACATCGAGAAAATTTTGGAGAAAAACTACCACATGTTTATACAACAAAATCAAAGTTCAAAGGAGAGCTCAGAAAGTGCATTTGGCAAACATACAAAATTGAAGATTTTGAAGAAAAGTGGAGCTCTATGATGATGGAATTTGAGTTATTGGAAAATGAATGGTTGAAACATTTCTATGAAATACGTGAGTCATGGGTGTCTCTATACAACTGCACTACATTTTTTGCAGGTATGAAACAACAAGTCGTAGTTAAGGTGTTAGCTTTTCTTTAATGGTTTTCTATCATGGAATTCCCCACTTTAAGAATTTGTTGTAAAATATGTGCAAGGATTAAAGAAGATGACTGGAAGAGAAATTGATGAGGATTGTGAATCTGAGCAAAAATATCACATTGTTGATGAAAACAATTTGATCCTAAAACAAGCCTCAAAAGTATATATTAGGTATATATTCGAAAAGGTTAAAGCAAAACCACCTGAGATAATTAGATACAAAGTTGATGAAGTTTAAAAAGATAGTGAAAATCTCACTTACATTATGAGGTCTAAGATCGGTGCACCTGACATGCTTATTGTGAAGTTGAAGTTAAAAACCGTGAAGGAATGTGTGAGTGTCATCACTTTAAATTTGTTGGCATATTTTGCAGACATATGTTGGTAGTTTTAATCGTAAAGACATTGATGAGATCCCAACTCATTTCATTTTAGAAAGATGGACACAAGGTGCAAATAGATCCAAGGGGTGATAAACAAAACAAGTGCAAATCAAACGTAATGAGGCTTAGCCACATGTGTTGGCTTGTCTTGCACACAACTCAGAAAAGGCATACACAATTTTCATTGATGGTATTAGAGAGCTAGGCAAAAAAAAAAAAAGGAGAAGTGCAAGGTTAAAAGGATGGTGATGTCTGTTAGGATTTAATAGGTTTTTTGAAAAGTAGAAAGGGTGTTCCTAATGATAAACCACGTAAATTGCTTTTGGATCTAATATATCACAAATAAAGGCTAGAAAGAAGAATGAAAGTGATAAAAAGAAAAAAGAAAAATATTGAAAGAATCAAGAGTCCCATCGAGTTAACACAAAAGAAAAAGCAAAAATGTATTTTATGTAGAGGGTCAGGACCTGACAAATGCATTTGCCCTACAATGAAAGATTTTGATTTGAGTGAACAAGGTAACAACACTTTTTTATTTTGTAAATGTTCAACTTACCCCACGTCCGCGTAATTATTTGGTCATACTTGTACAACAATGGAGGTTGAGAATGATCTTGAGAAAGCATCGAAAGCTTAGAAGCTTGATGAAATGGGCGAGCACAAAGAATCACAATGACACTACAAAAAAATTGACAAACCGTTGCTAATGTTCCGAAAACTGTAGCTAAAATTCATCAGCGATGGCCCATCAACCGTCGCAATATCGTAGCTGTAGCAGTCGTCGCTGTTTGAATCAGCCACGGGCAGTGCCGTGGCTAATTTGCTACGGCTAACAATCGTCGCTGAAGGGAACATTAGTGATGGCCTTTTACCGAGGCTAAATTGAACATTAGCGACGACCTTTTTCCGTGGCTATGTAGCGACGACTTTGATGTCGTGGCTAATGTTCCAATTCCAAATAGCCATTAGTGACGGCATGTTACCGTGGCTATTTAGCGACGGCATCGTGCCGTTGCTAAGTTTCAAATCCAAACAACCCTTAACGACGACATACTATCGTGGTTAGTTAGCAACGGCTTCCTGCCGTCGCTATGTACCAAATCCAAATAACCATTAGCGACTGCAGTTAGCCGTGGCTAGTTAAATTCAAATAAATTTGACAAAACTGTAACGGTTGTTGCCGTCGCTATATATATATATATATATATATATTATTTTTTTTTAATAAAATTAAATTAATTTTCAGATTTGGCATATCCTTTTTATATCATTTAGAATAAACATCTTAAACCTGAAAAAAATTATATTAATTTTTGTATAATCAATAAATTGTCCATTACAAAAAAATACAATCCCAAATACTCTGTCAACCTCAAATTGAGATATAACTCAATTAAAATTAAATAACTACATAAATCATAGTGATGTCTATGGGACATACAAAATTTTTTATACATTTGTACCTTAAGAAAACTTGAAAAATCACGAAATAAAGCCCAACGACTTTTAATAAGAACCCCCTCTACCGAACCTTGATCTCTTGCTTCAATGGACAGGTTCTTCACTTGTTCTATGATTGTTTCCTTTAATCCTTCTACGGATGCATATTTTTCATTTTCACTATAGAATTTATCTACACTTCCAAGCTCAAAAATAAGAGCCAATGCTTCACCAGCTGCGATGTGCACAGATATGCTATCACTTTCTAATTCATTTGTTAGATGACAAATTGACCTGCATTAATATGGAAACATGAAAAGAGGGGGGGGAAGTCATTTAAGCACTTTACAGTTTACACAAATAGAACATGCATCAACAGAAAAGAATGCTCACCTTAACGTTCCAGCCCTGCATGGTTGCTAGAAGGAATGACCAAGCAGATAATGCGGCTTTAAATAGCTGGGGAGTAGGCCTACTGGCTACTACCTGAGAAACAAATAAACATATAATACCTAATTATTCATCGTGGAGACGAATTTTTCAACACAACTGTTGGTATTTGTAGAGCCGATTGGTACTGGTTAGAGAAATATATATTAATCAGGCATTGAACCAAGGGCTTTTCTTAAGTCTTTTCTAATTGGCCAAGTAATATTCAAACAGAAGTTATTTTGGGACACAACTGCCGATAACTAATTGACAGAGTGCAAGGCTGTGATAATTGGGTGACAAATCGTACATCATTATAAATCAACATGCTAAAAAAGATAATATTTAATTCTAGAAGCAAAGAGTATGTGCACATACTGAGGAACCGGGATTTGGATGAACAAACTTCCAGATAAGTTGCATCGATCTTTCTGTGTCGTCAACACCGCTTCCTCCAACAAAATTTACCATGGCCAAACAATCAAATAACTATTAGGGAACATCCAGAATACACCCAACAGTAGTGTGAAAAAAAAACAATATCAGCAATAAAATAATTTGTTTGAAGTTAATAAAGTAAGAATCCGATTGCTTTTCAATGCTATACTCACAGACGATATGACTACTGGTTCAACACCAGATTGAAGGGCTTGAGATATCGGATAAAATTATTCTTCTAGAATTTCATGTGCCAAATCATCCTCCCGGCCAGCAGAGATAGATAATAGTCCTGTAACCGAGATAGACAAATAGTTGATAACCCTAACATTAAAAAAAATACAAATGGAGAAGAATGTATTTCTGAGGGAGGTTGAAGATTGACCAATAACGTTAGATACTAAACAAATTTCTTTCTTTGATCCGTTCTTGATGGAGTTGAGGCACATATATAATAAAGTGATAGGTCTGCAAGAAATCATGCAAAGACATATTAACAATGGAAAAATGATGTAGAGAGTGCATAGATATACTAGCAGAATGACATGATGCCCTCCGAGCCACCAATAAACAGGAAAAGTAAGGAAAGCTACTGAATACAAATTCAAAATGCCCATCTACAATAGCAAGTGAGATGTGCTGTTTCAGAATCAAACTTGAGAACTGGTTTAAAAAAAATAACAAACGTGACAACCCATTAAATCGTGTTATCCTCTATTGATAATTTAAAGTCCAAGACTATGCCCAAACTTGGACAGCCCAAAAGAGACCTTTTGCATCTACGATGCAATGTCAATCCATTTTGGAAGAAGATATCCAAATCTTGTGATGTTTTAGGAACCCAAAGTTTCCAAGTTATCCATAATGCAGTGTGTGTTGGCATGTTATAGAGAGCCTTTCCAGACAAACAAAGCACTTAGATATACGTATCTTCTGAGCAGCATTAAATCCTGGGATTGGATGCTTACCTCGCCATTATGAGCGACAACAGTTTGGATTGGTTTGTTCGCATTTGGTGATCGTAGATCCCATATAAGCAAGTGATGATCATCCCCGACCGAACCAAAGAGATATTCATGCCTAAGATGCCATGCAACATCTTCCACAACACCTTCATGGCACTATTTATAATAAAAAATATATATTAGAATCAATAAACAAATAAAACAGGTCCAGGTTCAAGAGTATAGCATGGCCGGCCTTGTTAGTTGTTACTACCGGAGACATTTAATAGCTTTCCATGCTATTTAGAAGACTAGAACTATTGCTTCCAGGGCGAGCTTTAATGATGGATTGATAGCAAAAGCAAAAAGCGCCCTAGATCTATTAGTTGGATGCATTTAGTTACATAATATTGTAAGCACTTAAATGGAAGAAGAAAAGAAAAAAAAAAAAAAAAAAAGAGCAAGGAATAGTGCCTACCAACTGGTCACGACAATTAATGCACTATCGAACGGTAACCTTACCTTAAAAATCTGCTGTGCGTCGAGTGCCTTATTCTTTGGAGTTCCATTGATGTCCCACAAGCATATTTGGGCATCATCAGAACCACTAAGTAGATGCCCATGTTTGAACTGACTCCATGATAATCCATATCCTTCAGTATTGTGTCCCCTCAACTTCAAATCTGGACTGCATGCACCATCTAGAGGAGGCTTGGATGGATGTTTACTATAATCAAAAACATAGACCTCGGCACTGACTGTCTTTGTCGCAATAATGAAGGGGTTTTGAGGCATATAACGAGCCCGATTAACCTCTCCATCATGATTTATCTGTTGTATGATCTGCACCTGTTTTGAAATAACAATAATTATATGTCAGTGTGCATCCTCAGTAAGTAATGGATATGAACATCTACTTGGTCTAAAAAAACTTTATGAGAATTGGGTTTAGAATCCTATTATAGAGTAATTACTTATTAGGATTGTTCAAACTATCTGTTTGATACCCCCTTCTGCCAAGATGACTCTAAGCTGATAAAGAGAAGTTGAGCAAAGCCCCTTACAAATCTTAGAGTCAACCTTCTTCCATAAAAAAAGTAACAAAGATTTTCCATAGATTAACAGACACAAGATAAACGTGGAATAAGATTGGCAATTCTTCAGGTCAGACACGAAGTGGCTGAGATAAAAGCTTGTCAATTGTACTCGAATAAAGAGGTCTGGAAGAATCGGTAAATTGTTCAACCACGATCTGACAAAAACATTCAAGCCAAAATAAATTGCAATAGCAAGTTTGCTAAACTTATAGGAGACACTACACCAAATTGGCACTTTTGTAACAACTCTCAAAACAGTATCACTTTTGAGATGTTGCAATTCACCAAACAATTTCAAGTCAAAACTAAATTTAGCCAAAAAAATGAAAAACAGTAACACAAAAAAAATGATACAATAAGTTGGATCACCATGAATAGTATCACTTTTATAACCATACTCTTCATGGTGATACAATTATTGTATCATTTTATTTGTGAAAATGTATAAAATTGTTAGGTGAATTGTTACACTTCAAAAGTGATACTGTTTTTGGGGTTGTTACAAAAATGTCAATTTGGTGTAGTGAGAGTTGGGAAACAGTTATGAAGATTTTATGGATGTGTGCGTAGATATCACATGATAAAAGATAAGAACCCATTATACTAACTAGGGAAGAAAGCTAGCAATCAACTCAGCTCCTCAAGGAATGCTTCTATGAACTAAATGTATGGGGAGACCAAATATTGTCATTTCAGTAGGAGTATTACTCTACTGGGAGGAAGAATGTCTAATTAAAAATGAAATCTACTAAAGTTTTTGGACTGACTACAATATTGAGAACAAATTCAGAAGATTGGGGCTCCAGCCAGTAAGATCAATATCCAATTTTTTAATTGGGAAGGATTAAAATTAGAATTGCAAATAAGTGTTTTGGACTGGTCAATGCATGGAGAGATCAATCAAGTTGGGCGATAGTTGCACGAGTTCATACCATTATTTTGATCTTGAGCATTGGGATTAGCTGCATGGATAAAAATGATTTTAGGTTTAGACAGGTAATATGCACCATACGCAAAATAAATGCAAAATAGTTAGACTAAAGAATACAAAAAGAGACGAGTGGAAAAAGAAAATATTCTAAAAATGAAGTACAATAACTTACTTGTCTTTTACAAATTTATGCTGTAAACTGTTAGCTAGTATATCAGCAATCACTGCTAGAGCCTTTTCCCTGGCGGATCCTCTGCATACAGAAAAATATTCAAATTCAGCTATAACACTAGTTTTATTAGAAGAAATTCCATAATTAACACTATCAAACTCAGCCAGGTCAAAGAAACCAATCTGTCATGGTCGTGCATGATGATTCAATATTTCAAAAGTTAAAAACATGGGCGCAATTACATCTTCCATTGAGTTTGGATGGTTGTGCACGCTTGGGTGATTCGGACCTTCATGCCAGCTTTGAGGTTGAAGATAAAGGTGTAGATGGTAATGGCTTGATGCAGGTCATGCCTTCCAGGTTGTTGGAAGGGCATCTATGATTTTGTTTTTGTATTATTAGTTATATTGAAATAGGACCTCTTTATGGAACAGAAATCGTCAGTGCATTAGTTGGAATTGTATTATTTAGCTGAAAATGTCACCTTTTCAGTTGGAACATTGGTCTTAGATGAACCAGGTCGAGTGGCAGATGCAGCCGAATCCAGCCAAGCTGGGGTCTTTGTCGGAAAGGACCTAAAATGTTTGTGCATTCACTACTACAAATATAGGCTTGCATAGCGCTTAAAAATAGGCTTAGATAGCGCTCAAAAAAGCGCTATGCAAGTCGCGTACTTGAATAGCGCTTCGTTAGATAGCGCTTAATAAAGCGCTATCTAAGCGTTGTTTTTTTTTTTTAATTAACTTACATAGCGCTTTCTAAAGCGCTATTTAAGTTCGGTGATTTTTTTTTTAAATTAGCTTGAATAGCGCTTTTATGAGCGCTATTTAATTTTGTTGATTTTTTTTGAATTTTTTTGAATTAGCTTCTAAAGCGCTATTTAATTTCGGTGAATTTTTTTTATTAACTACCATATAATATTTAATATAATAATGACAACGTTCAATCAATCAATAAAGACACAACATGATAACTAACTGTTTTTCATTCATTCAAAATATAATTTAAGCATTCATACAAAATTGTTAATATGCTATCATATATATACACCAGCTTTTTTGGCCACGAAATGAAATGGCCAACAGCTTCTCCTACAGTCCTAACTTCGTCTGTACATTGCGGCACCGCTGAATGTTTCTCAGATTCTACCGCCACTTCAAATTGTATCCTCGCATAACCTGAAATTGCATCATGGCATTGTATAAGTATAACAACACACACACACACTAAGTCGGTATATAAATCTTAACCTGAAATACAAGAACACACCTATTACTGCTACTATATATATGCAAACCACTGCCAAACACAAAGGGTTTTGTATCAGTAAGATAAATGTAAATGACTAAAGATCCAACTATATTTCTTGATAGCAGCCTTCTCAACTAATATATATATATAGTAGCAGTAATAGGTGTGGAACTTATCCCAGAATAACCAATTCCAACGAGCTCAAGAACTCCGGGAACTAAAGGAAGCCTATCAATGGCCTGCAGAAACAGAATGCACAAATTAAACTTTCGTTCAATAAATATCATACAAGCTATCAATAACTCTTAAGCTCGCATATAACAGATATGATCAGTATTAATCTTTTAACTGCAATGAAATCTGAAGGGCAGTAAATATTAGAAAGATTTTATGCTCACAGAAATCATCCCTGTAGAGCCCCATAGAGCAACTCCACCAGCAACTACAAGTGAAGTCGTGGCATACTTGTCTTCCATCTTGTCTCACTGCAAAAACAATCAGAAAACTAAACTAATAACACTATTGTTTAACACAAATAATGTCAACATTTTACTAATCCAACTTTTTAAGTAAATATTAGAATGATCTTATAGAAGCTCCACAACCAACCTGATTTGTGAGTAAAAACATCCCAAATGTTTGAGCCTTTCCCATCAGTCAAATAAGCTCCTTCATACTGATCATCAGTACAACATACATGCATGTTAGAAAAAAACAATGGGTTTAATTTTGTTCAAAATTTTTGGATATTAAAAGCAGAGCACCAATATTCACAACACTTGGCCTTTTCAATGTAGAGCTAGTATTTAAACTCCGACTCTTCACTTCTGTCGAGACCAATAAACAGAAAAACAATAGTACAAGTGGTCTCACCATGAAAAACTTGCTGCTCATACAATCCAGCAAACATCCATGACTCGTAATGTGATCGCCTCAATCAGTCCTAGAACTGGAGCACAAGACACCATAAATAGGAGACATCATATAACCAGAACAAACTCCAACCCAGAGTCAAAATTGCTGACTGAAATTTTGTAATAAGGTGTTTATGGTAGCTACATAAATTAAAATATGGATAACAACGTTGTCTAATAAAATGAAGAATAAAAAAGACATGCACAATAGAATTTACAGCTTACCTCCAATAACCAAATAACGGAAAAATAACCAGCCAGTAACAACAGCTTCATTAACCTGCATATTACAAATCGATTCTATAAAAAAAGTATTCATCCATAAACTAAAAGGGAATATCAAGTTAGTTGCAGCTGCTCAATTCAACTTCTGTAATGGATGATTCCTTATAACAGGGTGACTAGTGATACACCAATAGCGCTCACGGATGTGGGAGAAATAGTAAAACCGGTTATTGAGAATGCTACTAGCAAGTAGGTCATCGCAATTGCAGCTGTACCCTGCATCAATTGAAACAGGGCTGTTCAAACAATTGTACTTAGAGAAGGAGGATATCATTCCCAACTAATAAAACATGGAGTAAGTGCTCCTTGTCCATTGCAGCGACCAATTAGTCCTCCCAATCTTCTACACCACAGATAGTATCTGGAGGGGAAACAAAAAAAAACAGAGACTTTTATACTACTGAACAGTTATATTTATTGGAGACTTCATTGGACTAGCAAAGATGAGTGAAAGCATTTGTAGATATTTGCTCCGCCATACCATTATTTTTCTCTGTTAACATATACACTTCCCTGGATTCAAAATGGTCAATAGGGAAAACTGTACAAAAATATTTTCCATCATGTATATCAATAAAATCTTTGCAGGCTGATTTAGTCAAATTCTCCTAGTGTGCATAGAATGTGTCATGTGCATTATGCAAGTGCAAGGATTGACACAATCAGTTGATTCAAACAAACCACCTCACCAGGGCTGAAATCATCAACTCTTGCTTCTCTTGTTCCCATGCAGATTTGCAACTTCTTCCTCTTTCCTTCTCTCCACTATGTTTTGTTTGTATCCCTTTTTCCTAAGTAGTATCTGAAATGGTAATACTATAATCTAAAGTCACTCTTGGAAAAACAGTAAAGAAGTTCTCTATCATTTTTGTTTCTCTTTAGCATAATGTCCATGAGAGGCTTTGAATAAAGTCAATATAATGAACTTTAACTTCATGTTAACGGTATACCCATTAAGCTGTAAGAAGGAACCAGCAATATAAATCCTTCATCAAAATAGCTTTTAAAGTTTAAAATTATTTAAAACTGCAATCTAGACGTTATGAGAACTTTTTGTGGCTTTAGAGGTTAGAACAGCAACATAGGTAAAAGTAGGTTATTCATCATGTGTGGATTAAATGATGGCACCAAAAAAGACCATCCTTTGTCCACTTCCAAAACCATGTCTTCTTTATTGTTAGACCAAGAGTATTGGTAGTATTCAATTAAATACACACTTCTTCAATTTCCTCATCTCTGACAGCCATTCTAATTTTAAGACGAAGTTTTCAAGCAAAGTTTCCATCAACTAAAATCCCAAAACTCTGAGGCAGACAATGTTTAATGGCATCCATAATCTCACTTTATATTTATATTCTTATCTAACCGTATGTTAAATCCATTTGAGGAAGTATATTCGAATATTAAAATACTCTGACAAAGAACTGGACCACACATATTCGAGGGATGTGCATAAGAAAAATAAAACTTCCATCCTATTTGGAACCACTCTAAGGTCTCCTTATAGCTTATGTCCTTGTTGCAACTTTCCAGCAGGAAATGACAGGGGTACATAGTAAGTGGACAGGTTAAAAGAACTGATACCATGTAAGCCTACCCCCTTTATTTGGACTTCCATGTACCAAGCCTCGACTTCATTGCACCTCATAACACTAGTCGCTTCTTAACAATAGGCCATATGCCACACCAAAAACCACACCTTTTGGCAAAATCTATATTCAAGAGCATGAATGTGTTTTCAGTTCTCTATTTGAGTGAGATCATTATCAACAAAAAAATATGGTAAAGGATCTCAAGATTTCTTGCTAGAGAGCGTAAGTGGGAGAACCAAGGTATTTATATTTTGAATGTGACTTCCTTGACTCCAAAACTTGCCATTAGGATGAATGTTAAGGTTGTATCAAGGATTTAGAGTAGTTTACCAATTGGCTAGAAGCTTGACAATAATCATCCAAAAATAATATAGAGAAAATAACAAATATTTGGAAATTAAGATCAAAATCGACAAAAATAATACTTAAAAAGCACCTTGGCAATCAAATCCTCTCCGGAAGTACGTGTGTCTATTTCAGGACTGTGTTTCAAATCTTCCTCTGTTATAAACATGTAATATCGCCTCTTCTTTTTCCTTCCATCTCTCTGGCAGATCAGTTTTCGAACTGATCCCGCTTCCATATAAAAGAAATTTGGCAACTTAAGAATCAATTCAACTCCAAAATTCAAAAATTAAAACAATAGAAAGCGGTCTCTGCATCTAAACAAATCAAAACAGACTAAACAAAAACAAATAAAGTTGAGAAATTAGCCTCTTTGTTTTCATTATTTGTAAGGAATTCAATTCAACAATAACAAATGTAAACACAATTACGAAGAACTAACCTTCATAACCACAATTACGAAGTAGAGCAAACACCAGATGGCGGGTTGAATCATCATTTTCCACCAAGAGAACCCTTAAGGTGGTGCGAGGGAGGAATCTTTCCCAACAAACAACTGAAACATGCGGTAGCTTCAGCGGTATCTGCACACAAACTTGCGCCTGTACATCTTCACCAACGTGTCCATTATTTACATTTTGATTACTCTTGTTATTTCTCAAATCCTTTTCCCCCACACCATCCTTCCCCTCCCTGACTACTCCACTCTTCATCTCCTCCTGCCTCGGACAATTAACTTCACACCCTCCCTCATCTTCATCCTGCGTTCTTCGATTATGAAATTCCCAAGCACCATTGGTGCTCAATGGGACACTCCCCATCAACCAGATTAAAAAAAATATGGTTGATGAAAAGGAGTCTTGAAATTTCACAAAATTCCTTCTTTATTCAGACTCTTGCACATCTACACATACGGATTCATCTCAAACCCTCTACAAACAAACTCTTCAACATAACCCCCAAAAAAATGAAAAGAGTGCAACTTTACCACTTGTATGAAGCAAATTCAGTCCAAATTGAATCCAAATCATCCACAAATCAAACCCTTTTAGGACACTTCAATCTGCAAACAAAACATCTCAAATCTCTGCAACAACTCACTCTTAACCTGCAATCACCACCAAATATTCATCAAGTAAAACCCTAATCCCCAACAAGGAATTAGAGTTTGGGGTGGTGGAGAAGATGAAGGAGTGAAAGGGGAGATGGACGGGAAGAGAAGGATTGAAGAATCTGAGTGCATCAGAGCTAATGAGTTGGAGTTTGGTTCGAAGAGAAGACAAGTTACCTCCACAGAAGAAGAGGGTTGCGAGTGGGAGGGAAGGTTCAGTTAGAGGCCTGCATAACCCCCAAAGCTCGAAAGCGAGAGAGAGTGAGAGCGGTGGAGTGAGGGAGGCAGGGAGAGCAATGGAGAGAGTGAGAGCAATGGAGATAGGGAGCAGGGCGAGAGAGAGGGAGGCAGAGCTACGGATAGAGGGGGGACGAGAGAGAGAAGGAGGCGTTGTTCTCCCCTTCTAGGTTAGATCGAGCGGGCTTTTAAAAATTTGGTCTCCCGCTTTTATTCGGAAGCGCTATCCTAGATGTAAGTAGCATAGCGCTATGCAAGCACTTTAAAAGCGCTATGGTAGCTTTGGTAACGTTTTTTCTCATAGCGTTTTTTAAAGCGCTATCTAAGACATAACTAAGATAGCGCTTAACTGAAAAAAAAAATTAAAAGCGCTATTGTAGTGTTTTTTTTTTTTTTTTTTTTTTTTAAGACAAATAAGCGCTATCCTAGTGCCCACTTGGATAGCTCTTTAAAAAAGCGCTATCTAAGTGGCGTTACCTAAGCTAATATTTGTAGTAGTGATTAGTTGGAATTGTGATCATTGAAAAAGCAATATTTATCCAAGAAGCTATAAAACAAATTAAAACTAATATAATAATAAAACAGAAACTACCTTATAGAAGAAGGGACATGAACCTCACTACCACGTGAGGGCTCCATGGACATTCCTGGCCACATAGATGGACCTGCAATGCAAGAAGCACAATAACAGGACATGATCAGCGAATTGATAATAAAGACTAACTATTATTGGGTTGTATAGTATCTCTTTCTCCACGTGCATGCAACACAGGTTCTTCCTTTTTCTCATTGATGGGCTGTTGCACCTCTTTTCTGAATGCATTCACAACCTGCAAAGCGAAACACACCAAGCCAACCATTTTAGATTGTAATCTGTTCCCTGAAAAGAAAGGGATTCAATTGGAGCATTTTCTGGAATGGCAGGTTGTACACCTTCAATAGGAAGCCAATGAGCTACAACTGATGTATCTAGAGGGGCTTTCGGCAGAGGAGCTTCGATCACCTACACATGTCAAATATTGTGTGGGTTAAAAAGAATCTGAATATAGTTACAAATAATAATCTGGAGTCAACATGACAACTGATTCTTACATCTTTAAATTCGACATCCTTGTCGTCAATGTAGAACAAATCCTTGTGACCTACAGCTAATTCTCTCTGCACCTGTCCTTTGGTGTTTCATTTTCATTTCTAGGACTCATCATATATATACTTTCTAACTCCCCACATATCCTACACCCTCAGCAAACAATCTATTAGGAGAGACCAATATTTGACTGGTTCCACACTCGCGCTCCCTTGGATGATGGAGGCATACATCAATATCATCTCTAAGATGGTTAATTGAACTTTAAAATTTGAAAATCTACATAGGTGATTTATCGACCAATTAGGTTGAAGTTCTTTCAGACCCTTATGTGCTCTCGGATTCTTTTTCCTTTTCCCTTTTTGCTATGAAACCAGATCCTAGACAGAACTAAAGACTGAATTTGAGATCGCTAATGCCCTTAATAGATTAGTATTCATTTCAGAATGCAAAAAAGAGTTGTACCAAGCTTAAACATGATACTGAGAGAACTGTGGTGAGCATCCCAAGAATGAGAGTACCTGTAGAGACTCCTTTGGAATCCTTATGGAGTCCATTGCATTCATAACCTCTAGGTTCAATTGAGAGAGCGCTATAGCATAAGTATGCACAATACACTGAATTTACAGATGCAGGCAACAGGCTGCCATGTACCTGACACGAAAAACCGCATTTGTTTGATACCAATCTTTTGAATGATGCTCTGATGAAGTATTTATCCCTGTAAGATATAAACAATATATGAATATCTTCATGTATTTAGGTGCGTATGGTTAAAGTTTAATTGCTCACCCCGCTTGGCTGCGTCGCGGATCCCATTAGAGGTTGCATGTTTCTCATGAATGCTCTAATTGTCTCAATATCAATGGACAACGTGTCTACCTTCTGATTGGTTGTCTCCAGATTTGCTTGCATTGTCTCCAGATTTGCTTGCATTGTCTCCAGTTTTGCTTTCGTTGTTTCCAGATTTGCTTCAGTGGCTGCTAGCTTCTCCGTGGTAGCTGCGAGCTCTTGTGCAGTTGCATCATGAGCTGCAACCAGCTGTTGCTTAGTACGCTCATGTGATTCCACTAGTTCACGTACGTTGGCATTAGCTTCATCCCCCATTCTCTGAACGAGAGCATTCATTTGCTCAGGATTTTGCCAATCTTATTTGCGGAGCATCCTTGGAGTGACGCCAACCCCATACATCTTGGCCCTCCCATGTCCATCCCCCCCATCACATCTGTAAACGCCTCCTCCCTATTCATTCCCTCTCGGCCATTTGTCGGTTGTGTTAGTTGTTCCATTTGCTCCTGCATCAAAACATATGCGCATACCCGTAAACCATAAATGATCAATTACATTTTATGATGATTAACAACATTTGAACAACACATTAACTAGGTGCATTCATATAATTCCATAGAATATAACGTACATATCTCTTTGCTGCTTCAGGCCGAGGGAATAATCCATCAGATAATGTGTAAGTTGCTTTGAACATTTGCATACGATCTGATTCTTGTCCATTTGGGTTTTTTTCTCTCTGGAATAATACAAATTACATTAAAAGAATATACATAAGCTACTACATCTTCATGCATTAAGGGGTAATATATGAGCTGCATGGCACATAACATACATTTTATATCGAAATCATTAAGAAAAAAATTTGCTACCTCTTCCTCCCATTTACGTGCAAATGACATGGTTCCACATCGATGAATCAACTTCAATCGGGCGCGATTTGCTTTATTTTGTGCACTGACTTTCTGCATGCAAACATAAATTCACAGTTACAATTCCTTTCAATCATATGAACTATCGTACTAGTAAAACTACAGTACTTAGCATATACACCTTAAAATTTTCGCTCCTCCAATACTCTACAAGCTTCCGCCACTGGGCCTTATCAACCACATCATCAGTGTGCTCATATTGTTGCTCAAGTGGTCGATCATACCTATGATATTCCCTGTACAAATAGTGTTTCCATTGTTTCCAACAATCGCAAGTTTTAGTTTGGACCCATCTCTGTCAAATTTTAAAATAAAGTTATTTTTTAGTATAATATAATCACATGACGATATATAAAAACACTAATTATCAAATTTTAAACAAAATCACTCCTCAAGATAGACAAAGACCTTAGTTTTCTCCGTACAGTTTTCGAATGAGAACTTTGACTGTGACAAAAATGTAGGATTCCAATCAATATCAAGCTACGATAAGTAATATAGATATATGTTTTGGGAAGAATGTGCTATGCCGTATATTATTAAACTTGCAAGACTATTACCGATATGATCTTCCAAATAGTTTCCTTCGCATTTTGTGAAATCTTCGGCCATTTGCAAGGTAAAAGAGGCACTTTACTTCCATCCCGTGCGATAATACCTATTTCAGTGGATACTTTAGCCGCAGTCTTGCCGATAGGCTGTCCAAAGGCATTGCATTTCACCACCATCAATTCTGTATGGTTTGGGACATCATATTGATGAGTACCCCTGCGTTTCTTATATCGTCGTACTGCAATTCCAATAGCACCAAAGTTAAATAAGCTATATCACATGACTATTACATATAAATTTGATTTCCTCAAACTATGTCATATCTGGAAAAAACAAATTATACACTTGCGATAAGTCAGCAAACATTACCTATACGAACAGCTGTCTCCCTATGCCTTGTAGATTGGCGTCCATCTGCACTTCTCTCTAGTTGTTGTTCCATTTCATTCATATCATGGTCACCAAGGTCTTGTTGATCATCAGATAGCGGTTGTCCCTCTCCAGCAATAGAGGGAGTAATAGTCTCATGGACTACACTATCTGTTTGAGATACTTGAGACACATGCTGTGACCTTTCCTGACTTGATATAGCTTGTGAAGTAGAAGCATGCTGTGAAAAGGTTGCTCTTCGAGAATGCAACTGTCCTCTTTTAGTTAGACGCTTCATCTCAAGATTTTTTTAACCTTTTATAACATTCAAGATTGCACATATTCATGCATAGAAAAAAATATCAGTTCAAAAAGCAACATCATATTTATCGCAGCCATAGATCCAAACAGATTGAACCACATATATTAAACCATAGAATAAAATATAAGTAGCAATCATATACTGTGCATATTGTAAAATTGCATTCAAGTTGAGATGCAGTAAAAGTGCTCATACTTTAAAATATGAATGACAACTTCATACTTTACTCTATGAACTTAGGAGACCCAACTTGTTAACACTCTATTACAACATCTTCATCACCATCCATATTATCAAACCTTCTAACAGGAAAGGGGTCAGATTCAACAATTTATTCTTCAGTGGATGTAGACGACTTTCCATTGACTTTACTCTATGAACTTATGTATGATGCTCTATCCCTAAAAGCCATGCAAATGGGGGATCAACCCAAATATATCAAACGAACCCAAAGTTCTAAATAAACTACACAAACAGGATATTGCACGCTTATGGCATATCTACCCATTAGCTATTTATTTATTATTCCACGCTTATGGCATGTCTCTATCAAAGTAGTTGTATATATTATTTTTCAACTTCACATAAAAAGTAAGCAAGCAAAATGCAGAATAATTAGAAGTAAAAAATGCAAGAAAAGCAGGGCACTAACATAGTCAAGAAAAGTAGGGCACTAACATGGTCAAAAAATTGCAAGAAAAGCAGGGCACTAACATGGTCAAAACAAAACCAATCTAAGCAAGCATTTCACTATTGGTTGGTACACTTAAAATACATCAAAAGTGTGGACAGTCTGACTTCATTCTACCATCCACTTCTATTGCTATAGATGGTAAGAAGATTTAATAATTCATTAAATTCCACTTGAGCTCCATGAAAAAGTTTTGCTAAATATGAACATGTAAGGAAAGGCATTTGAAATGAACTCACATGGCTTGGGTTTGAGGATGTTGTAGTATTGTTGCAGTTAGTAGTTTGTAGGTCATGGTTTTTTTTATATGTTTTGCTTAACACTTTCTTGTTGTAGGAAAACATAATAATGCATGCATGTGGCTTGTGGTTACTTATCCTCATGTTTACAATGCAGATGTCCATCTTGAAGTCTTGGACAAGTATATTTTGATTGTATGGAAGAAATTTTACAATCATACTATTACACTGAAAACTAAAGCTTGTGTATGTATATATGAAAACAGACTTGGGAAGGTTTAGACGTCAAGCTTGAATTCCTACAAGAATTATACTTCCATCTTTAGACTAAAAGTCTTTCAGTTTGGAAATTGTAGAAGTTGTTCGCCACTTTTACAGTACAAAACAATATAAAAATTTTGCATCTTTAGACTAAAATTTGCAAAAGAATATATAGTCTGTGAGTCACCTTGAACATAAAAAATTTGCATCTTTAGACTAAAATTTGCAAAAGAACCTATAGTCTGTGAGTCGCCTTGAATATAAAAAATTTGCATCTTTAGACTAAAATTTGCAAAAGAATATATAGTCTGTGAATTCTACTTCCATCTTTAGACTAAAATTTGCAAAACAATATAAACCTAAGTGAGAGATTTTATTTTGACTCACCTTGAACCCTTATTAGAGCACAAAAACCCCAAATTTCTCCCACCTTGAAGTTGAAGAAGATGAAGAATCAGATGATCTTCCTAATTAGCGACCAATGCTTGGATGCAGAAGTATTCCAGACCCCTCAGCAGGTGACGCGGCGCGGGTTCTTCCTCTCAAAATCGAGGGTTCTTCCTCTCAGACCTTCTTCCTCTCACAGCTTCTTCCCCTGAAAATCGCGGGTCTTCCTCGCAGAGCTTCTTCCTCTCAAAATACCTCGCGGGATGTCAAACCTTCGTCCTCTCAAAATCGCTCTTCCAAACCTTCTTCCTCTCAAAAAATAGCACTTCCTCTCAATGATTCTTCATCTCACTGCTTCGTCCTCTCAAATCACTTCTTCTGCTTAGTCCTCTCAAAGCACTTCTTCACAAAACTACGCGGGATTCCCAATTTTATTCGCGCCATTGGGAATTTATTTTGTGTATTTTTTTTAATCGATTAGGGACGGCAAAATCAAATAATGAGGTATCATCTGACCCATCTTACGCTTCGATTGGTCACAAACCAATCCATATAGTAGAAGTGAAATAAAAGAAAGAAAAAAAAAAAAAAAGCAAAGCAATTAAGTTTGAAACTCAGAAAAACCGTCTTAGCTACGGTTATTATACCGTGGCTAAGTAAAATTTTCGTCAATATATTATTTTTTTCAAATAAACACTTATGGACGGCATAAAGCGTAGCAAAGTGTTTTTATTTCTAAATCCCAAACAAGTTTATACTCTATCAACCCCAAATTGATATTATATATATAAGCATAAAAATTACATGGATTTACAATCAATGACAAACTAAAACTTGCCAATTTTGATTCAAGGTTTATACTATTAAAAAACAACAAATACGATTTTGGAAAGACAAATTCGGAGTGTCCATGCATTTTCAATAAAAAAAAATTTTCCCCCGTCTAAATTCAAAGTGTCTTCAAGTTTTACAGAAATTAAACAATCTTTCGGCCTGAACAAAATTAAGGATATGGGTAAGATGCAGGAGATGATCAAAAATAAAATGATATGAGTAAAAAAATGATATCAGTAAGATGAAGGATATGGGTAAGATGCAGGATATGAGAAAAAAATTGACTTAAATGCAGTAATAGTATCAAAGAGGATATGGGTAAGATGCAAGAGATGATCCAAAAAATAAATTATAAATAATTCTCATACCTGCAAGTGGCTTTTAACAAGGGCAATGCTAAGTCCTCTCACATTCATCAGTTGAAAGACAAATTTGGGAGTTGCTTCTGCAACAATCAAAGGAAAAAAATTGATATAGAGTTAGTAATCCTTGATAATTGTTGATATGCTCCATGAGCTTCTCCTCTGTTGTCTCCCATGAAATCCCTCCGATGAAGAACGTCTGCAAGTTTTATAAATATGAAACAATGTTTCGCCTTGCATAAAAACCAAGGCCCTTCAACTAGTAAAAAAGAGTAAAAAAGTTTATGGAATGCAGTAAGAATATCAAAGAGAATATGGGTAAGATGCAGGGACGGCTTATACCGTATCAAAGACATTGTAGCTAAAAGAAATTCTAAGGCTTCTCTTTCAAAAAAACTGTTACAAAGAACATTTTCCTTCGATGAGCCTCATTTGCTTAAGTCACGCACTGAAGTAACAACCACCATTATATAAGGTAAAGAGAACATTCGACAAATGTATGCAATTTTAACATTCGACAAATGTTAGCCTTGTTTATGATTTACTAAACCTTATCTCTCACCTGAAAAAGAAGATGCACGCAGGAGATGGCGGGGTTGTAGTGGGCGGAGGCGATAGAAAGTAGAGAATAAGGGACAAATAGTACCACCACGGCACCACCGTCGTCCTCCTTATATCAAAGAGAATATCTGAGATCTCTTGCATCTAGGGAAAGGCGGCCGGGATGGGTGTCAAGTGAGAGTTTTATCCTGGATTTGGGTTTCTTCTCTGCTTCTGGGGTCTTCTCTGCCACGGCGGACTTCTCCTCTATAAAATTTAAATTTATATAAAGAGAGAGTTAATTGAAGGAGATTGGTTGACTTGGATTCACGCGGATCGGTGACGTGGTTTGTTTTAGTGCGTTGGATTGAGCTATAGTTTTTAGGTGTTATTAACAGTTGCGATGAGGTTCTATTTTTGTTTAATTTTTTTTTAAATATTCTATTATTGACGGTATTTTGTCGTAGCTAATAAAATATTCTTTAGAAAACTTAGCTATTTTTTTGATTGAGCTAAATGTTTAGAAATATATATATATATATTTTTTAAATACCATTAGCTAATGGAATTTATTTTTTATATATTTAAATAAAAACCATTAGCTACAGTATTGTACCGTGGCTAACCAAATAATTTTGTAAACATTAGCAACGGCCCCTACGCCGTCGCTACATTGTTTTCATATATTCCAATTTTTTTTTAAAAGCCATTAGCTACGGTAGTGTACCGTGGCTAACCAAACTATTTTGTAAACATTAGCAACGGCCCTTGTGCCGTCGCTACATTGTTTTTATAATTTTTTTTTAAACCATTAGCTACGGTTTTGTACCGTGGCTAACAAAATTCTTTTGTAAACATTAGCAACGGCCCCTATGCCGTCGCTACATTGTTTTTATATATTAATTTTTTTTTTTAAAAAGCCATTAGCTACGGTATTGTACCGTGGCTAACAAAATTCTTTTGTAAACATTAGCAACGGCCCCTCTGCCGTCGCTACATTGTATTTATATATTTCAATTTTTTTTTTAAAAACCCATTAGCGACGGTATTGTACCGTGGCTGACCAAATTCTTTTGTAAACATTAGCAACGGCCCCTGTGCCGTCGCTACATTGTTTTTATATATTTCAATTTTTTTTAAAAAAAGCCATTAGCTACGGTATTGTACCATGGCTAACAAAATTCTTTTGTAAACATTAGCAACGGCCCCTCTACCGTCGCTAAATTGTATTTATATATTTCAAATTTTTTTTTAAAAAACCCATTAGCTACGGTATTGTATCGTGGCTAACGAAATTCTTTTGTAAACATTAGCAACGGCCCCAGTGCCGTCGCTACATTGTTTTTATATATTTCAATTTTTTTTTTAAAAACCCATTAGCTACGGTATTGTACCGTGGCTAACCAAATTCTTTTGTAAACATTAGCAACGGCCCCTCTGCCGTCGCTAAATTGTATTTATATATTTCAATTTTTTTTTAAAACCCATTAGTTACGGTATTGTACCGTGGCTAACGAAATTCTTTTGTAAACATTAGCAACGGCCCCTGTGCCGTCGCTACATTGTTTTTATATATTTCAAATTTTTTTTTAAAAACCCATTAGCTACGGTATTGTACCGTGGCTAACCAAATTCTTTTGTAAACATTAGCAACGGCCCCTCTGCCGTCGCTAAATTGTATTTATATATTTCAATTTTTTTTTAAAAACCCATTAGCTACGGTATTGTACCGTGGCTAACGAAATTCTTTTGTAAACATTAGCAACGGCCCCTGTGCCGTCGCTACATTGTTTTTATATATTTCAAATTTTTTTTTAAAAACCATTAGCTACGGTATTGTACCGTGGCTAACCAAATTCTTTTGTAAACATTAGCAACGACCCTTGTGCCGTTGCTAATACTCGTATTAGCGACAGTTTTAAGCCGTCGCAAAACAGTTAGCGACGGTGTTTTTAATTTATGTACTGAAACCGTAGCAGAAACGTTAGCGACGGTTTTATGCCGTTGCAAATCGTTTAAATAGCGACGGTTTCCGTCGCTAGTTTCCGTAGCTAATAATGTTTTTTTTTTTGTAGTGTGAGAAGAGGCAGCATCATTTTTGTAGATTTTGGGTAAAGAAATACGGTCTTTTTTATATCAAGTAAAACTTTTTAGCTATACAATAACGGTGGAATTGTATATCTTGTGGATATTTTTTAATGATTGTTTCAGGAGTATTTTATAACATCAATTGATTCGAAAGATGCCAAGGTGTGAAAAATGCAAGAATTTCAAGTGAACACCAAGTATCGCAATTATTTGTCCTCCTCGACAAGTTTGTCAACTTTTTTTTTCTTGCTCAACTCTCTTTGAAGAATATATAGATGAAAAAGAATAATATATAGATGAAAAAGAATTCTTGATACTGTTTGTTTTTTATTATTCTTGACGGTTCTTCAATTCATACTGGCATCTTTTTTTTAATTCATTGTTTAAGTATTTATGGCAAGATGTACTAGCAAAGAAATTATCATTTTGCTAGACTTAAAGCAGTTTTTATTTGGCCAGCCCTTTTCTTAAAGATGTTAGCTTTTGGCATTTAATAATAAGAATAGTCTTGTTAAAAGACAAAATCTTAGAAACTAAAAGATGAAAATGAAGTGAAAGGCAAAAATAAAGAAAGCTTGAAAAATAAACTTTAACTCAAAGAAGGGTAAACAACTCATCATCATCATGATCATCAAAGCCAATTCCTGATATTTTTTAGGTCGGTCAAATAGATTTTGGTTCTCCAAGCAATGTGGTATTCTCGCATATCCTCGCCTAATCCAAGCTTAAGGATGTCTTCCTTCATCGCCTTCATCTAAGTTTTCAACGGTCGTCCCCTTTGTCTACACCTTTCATTAACTTGCCAATCTAGACATTTTCTAATTAGCGATGTGTTTGGTCTCCTCCGCACATGACCAAACTAAGTTAAACACCTTTTATCTAATTTTGTCCTCTATGTGCGCTACACCTAAGTATCTCCTATTTCTTTCATTCCTAATTTTATCCTTATGGATTTTACCACACATCCACCTTAACATACGCATTTCTGCTACTGTCATCCTATGCGTATGTTGTCCTGTAGTAGATAACATTTTGAACCGTATAGCATGGTTGGTCGAACAATTGTCTTATAGCATTTTTCTTTTAGCCTTGCACGAATCCTTCTATCGCATAATACTTCTGATGTCATTCTTCTTTATAACTAACCAGCTTTAATCCTATGGTTTACATCTTCTCCAATAGCCCCATTCTTTTGAATTATAGATCCTAGATATCGAAAAGCCTCACACTCTGGGACCTCCACGTTTTCGATCTCAAATGCATTACTCCTCCATCGTGATTTACAACCAAAGTTGCACACTAGATACTCCGTCTTCGAACACCCTTACTCTCTAAAGTCTCCCGCCACCTATCTAATTTTCGACCTAAACCTTTACTAGTCTCATCAATTAAGACAATATCATGTGCAAATAACATGCACCATGGTACATCTTCTTGCAGATGTCTCGTCAACTCATCCATCACCAAAGCAAAGAGGTATGGACTTAAAGCCGACCTTTGATGTAGTCCTACTAACACTGGGAATTCACTAGACATCTCACCCACTGAGCGAACACTTGTTACAGCCCCTTCATACATATTCTTAATGATATCGATATAACATTGAGACAATTTCTTCATTTCAAGCACCCACCAAATTAACTCCATGGGGACCCTATCGTAAGCTTTATCCAGATCAATAAAAACCACATGCAAACTCTTACGCTCCACTCGATATTTTTCTATAATTTTTCTAAGCAAGAAGATGGCCTCCGTAGTAGACCTACCCGACATAAATTCAAATTGATTTTCTGAAACTGTAGTTAAACTCCTTAGTCCTCATTCTATAACCCTCTCCCAAAGTTTCATCGTATGTATGACTCGCAAGCTTTATCCCTCTATAGTTCGAGCAATTCTGAATATTTTTTTGTTCTTATAAATTGGTACCACAATGCTATGCCTCCACGAATCTAGCATTTTTCTAGTTTCCAAAATCTTATTAAAGAGCCTAGTTAGTCATAAAATCCCAACTTCTCTCAGACATTTCCACGATTCAATTAATACATCATCTGATCCAATTGCCTTCCATGTCTTCATTTTTTTTTAATTTTCTCTCACTTCTGTGGCACTAACTCTGTGATGGAACACGCAATGTCTTCCTTCCTGTGAAGCATACCCCTCCAAGTTTAACTCTCCTATATGTGTTCCATTGAGTAGGTTCCAAAAGTAATTATCCAAAATAGTTTTATCCTGCATTACAACTCTTCCATCCTCATACTTAACACACTTAACATGACTCAAATCCCTAGTTTTTTGTTCTCAAGCTTTAGCTATCTTGAAAATATATTTCTCCCCTTCCTTTGTACCTAGCCTATTATACAGATCATCATATGCTCTTCTTTTAGTTTCCCCTACTGCTTTACTGCTCAACTTCTTAGCTTGCTTATAGAGCTCATAAGACTCTAGGCATCTATCTTTTTGCCACTCCTTAAAACATATTTTCTTTTCCGTAATGGCTTGTTGCACATTAGCGTTCCACCACCACGCCTCCTTATCATATACACCTCCTCTTTTGGCCTCTCCTAACTCTTCTTTCGCACATCTTCTTATTTGGTTTGTCAAATGCTCAAAAAAATCTGCGCTACTAGTCCTATCCTATGGTTCTAGATTCTCCCAACCCTCTGAAACTAATTGGCCACCCAAAATCTTCTTTCTAAAATTTTGGCACACATCTCCCTATAAGGTCCACCACTTAATTCTTGTTCTAACTTGTTCTTTAGCAATACAACCCCTACTCTTAAGACAAAAATCAAGGACTAACAGTTTATGTTGGTTTGTCAGACACTCCCCTAGTATAACCTTACAATTTTACATCTACGTAAATCGTGTTTTCTAATAAGAAAGTAATCAATTTGACTTTTTACGCCCACTCGCAAAGGTTGCCAAGTGATCTTCCTTGTTCTTATAAAAAGTATTCACGATCCCAAAATCCTTAGCTAGAAATCCCCATGTACCCTCTCATGCCCAACTCTATCTTTACTGGCATGGCCATTCATATCCCCTCCTAGGAAAACCCTATCGGAATAGGGAATTTCAAGAACTAACTCCTCTAAAAAGAGTCCCAAAAACTCTTCTTAGTCTCCTCATCTAAACTCACTTGGGGTGCATATGCACAAATAACATGCAATATCTCTAATTCTAAAGCTAATTTAATACTTATGATTCTATCCCTCCTATCGTCGACTACTGCATCCTTAAAAAATTTGTCTACCACTATTCTCACCCTGTTCCTAGTTCCATCTTTTCCAGAATAGAAAAGTTGAACCCTCCTAAATCTTTAGCCTTGTTCCCCTTCTACTTTTTCTCTTGGAAACAAGCTATGTTTACCTTATTCCTACGCAGGGCATCCACTAATTCTATTGACTTATCCGTCAAGGTTCCTATGTTTCAAGAGGTTAATCTAATCATTCTATCTCTAGCTCTAGCCTGGACTATCTTCTTTACCCGCCCCCGTTCAGAATGGTGCGAGAACCCTTACCTATTTAACATTACGGTCGGGCGTCGCTGCAACACACCTTGCTCATTTGTCACTACACCAGAGCGTAGGTGTAGCGCATCGCTTATAGCAGGGGACACTATCTTTTTTGCATTAATTTTTTTGAAACAAATTTCATGAAAAGGGATATGACATAATATTTTACAATTGGCTGCCACAAGCCTAACACCAACCCTCTTCCTTTTTTCAGGCTTGGGACCGGCCATTGCAACGGACGAAGTTAAGAAAGGTAAACAACTCTTTAAATTAAATTCTTGAACACATGTCAACTCTCCATTCCCTCTATAAAAGTAGGCAATGACTACTCCACACCACCATTTCCTCTCTCTCACACCATTCTACTCTCTCACACCACCTACTTTCTTTCTCACACCACTTATATAAACAAAATCCCAAAGTTTTTTCCCTTACCATTCAAATTGACAACGGTTCCTCCCTCCCCATTCGAAATTCCTCCCTCTCACACATTCAAATCTCTTCCAAATCTCTCCCCACACTCAAATCTCTTGCAAATCTACTCTCTCTCCCTCGAAAACTCTCAAAATCCCCTCAAAATTGAAACCCTCAAACTCTCCAAAACACCAAAATCGCCACCTCTCAAAGTGCAAAATGCATCTCTCTTGCTACTCCAACTCTTCTGTAAGTGAACCATCCATTCTATCTTCGGGTTTAGGATTTTTGTTTGGATTGTAAGTGAGCCATCCATTCTCTTGCATTTGTGTATTTGTTTCCATCTTTAAAGTAGAATTGTTTATGTTTTTTGTGCATTAATGTTGGTATTTTTCTAGGGCTCCAAATTGGTATTTTTCTTATTAGAATGTAGGGAAATGAGATATATAATTTTGTTTTACATCCAAATTGGCTAAAGTATTGGTTAAAAATTAGTAGAATTTATTGTACAAAAAAATTAGTAGAATTTACATCCAAGGTTTATCACGTCTTCAGTTGGTGGGGATGACGGAGGTGATAGAGGTAGAAGATGACCCATGGCAGTGTTTGCTCGAAAACAAATAGCAGAAAAATGCAAAGAACTGGTAGAAGAACGAAAAAACAATAAGAAAGGAACAAAATATGGACAAAGACATAAAGAGGAAAATGAGAGAGGAGCAAATGGGGATTCAAATAGATCCTCAAGAAGCATATAATCAAGTAGTTGTATTGCAAAGTCAAGCCCAATCAGAAGGGCAAGGAGGTTCATGCGGGTGTTGGACATGAAGATGAAGAGTTAGAGGATGAAGCAGAGGATGAGGAGGTAACAGGGGATGAAGAGAAAGCAGGGGAGAAGGGTAAAGAAAAAAAAAATGCTAGACAAGATTCTTATTCTGGTGGTCGTGTGGATTGTTCCACATTAGTCGATTACCATTGCCATATTTCTCGTGCCATTTGAAATGGTGAGCCAGTAAGTTAATATTTTTAGTTGGTTAAATTATATAAGCGCGTTATTTATATATATTTGGACATAGAATTACTTAATGTATATGTTTCTTGTATTTAGGAACGAGGAGCATTGCGGTGTCGACATCAATATAGGAACCTTATAGATTGGGATTTAAAATAAGAGCCGACAGATGTAAAGAGAATGATCTACAATAGTGGTATGTATCCCTTGATTAAATATTGTAAGGTACGTCATGATAATGTGACCATTTGTGCTTTCGTGGAGAGTTGGCAACCTGAGACCAACATTTTTAACCTACTTTTTGGAGAAATGAGCATCACCCTGGACGATGTCTACCGTATAACTCATTTGCCGATTCTTGGTAAGTCGGTTAGAACCAGTGTTCTAAAAAGCGCTAGGCGGCGAGCAGGTGCCTAGCGCCTAGGGGCCTAGGTGGCACCTAGGCGGTCTTAGGTTTTGTATTATAACTTTAATAATTTACAAAAGTTAAGCATAATACCTTATCAACTACATCCAATTTAATGCCAAGATATATATGCAAAATTTAAAAACATGAAAAATTAACAATCATGAACAAAATTTATTAAAACTCAAATGACTGAAGTTAGTCATGATGGGTACTTTATACAAAGTTGAATTTGTGGACAAATATCAAAACCTACTCTTTTATTTTCTTCAAATTGCATGAATGACCTCAGTCGTGTTTGATAAAATTTACATTACTAAATTTGGTACCGGCAAATCCTTTGAGAATTCCATTAAGTAATCAACATTTGCTACATTCGGACATATACTGAATAAAAAATAATTAAATTATTTATTTCCAAAAAAGAGGAAAGAAAAATAAAATAAGAACACAATCAACCTTATTATAAAAAAAAAAAAAAAAAAAACTCACCCAGACCCCGCCCAGCCATTAATCTGGGCGTTTCTCTAACGCCTAGGCCGATTTTTAGAACATTGGTTAAAACGACGACTTCAATGATGGTAGATGAATGTGTTACATTATTGGTGGATGGTTTGGGGATTGAAAGTAAATAAGCAAATTCCCATGTCAAGAAGCATGGAAAATCTGTGGAAATGAAGTTTATACAAGACCACTGTTGTAGACAGGCTACGGACGATGATTCTCTTGAAAGGAAACAACAAGTGTGTAGGGGTTACTTGTTGTTTCTTCTGGGTATGACTCTATTTGCCGATAAAAGTGGAACAAAGGTTTATATTGAATATTTAAAGATGCTAATGGAGGTGGATGATGTTAACAAGTATGCATGGGGTGTAGCAGGTTTGGCAGTCTTGTTTCGTCAGTTGGGTGGCGCTAGCAGAGAGTGAACGAGGCAAATTGCTGGATATTTGCTTCTTTTGGAGGTATGTTTAGAAAAAAAAATTAATTACCCTCATAATATATAAGAATTTCATAATATTTGTTTATGCTGTTTTCGTTTATAGGCATGGATATATGATCACTTTAGACTTTTTGGTAATGCAAAACTGACGTGGGATGCTAGACTCCCCACCATAGCTAAGTGGGAACCCCCACAAATTATAGGGGTTTTGGACGAACAAATCATCACTCTCAGTGAACATCTCGATGACATGTCTTCTGAAGAGGTAAAAATGCATCTTTAAAGTTCAATAATAATTATTGTATGTGTCATATATTAATAAGTTTTAATTATTATAATTCGCAGGTACTTTGGGACCCTTACGTGGAGTCCAAGAGAAACACTCCCCTTCATGGCATCACATGGTTCACAGGATGTTTGTTATGCCTCGAAATAGAAGAACCCTATCATCCCGATAGAGTTATGAGGCAAATGAGAAATGTACAAGTCATCCCAATCCATCCAAGCCAAAAAGAAGAATAGAGCTCGATCTAGCAAGCATTATTACGTCCAGTATGAGGTGTTGGCTTCGTTTGCTCTAAGGTGGCATTATAATGTCGTGCCAACTAACCAACAAGGTGCCCCCGTGAAGCTTCCATGGGATTATGCAGCGGATTACTTGGACTGGTTTCACCGCATTTGCCATCCCTTCGTACAACCACCAAACAAGAAGAGAAGTTATCCCCTAAGAAGACATTTGTTTTTTTTTTCAAATAAGAGAGTAAGTACAAACATTTTACACTTATGTAACTTAAAAATTTTACATGGTTTGCACTAACATCTAATGTTTCCCTGCAGGAGATTGTCATTGCTCATGCTCATGACTTGATTAATGCCTCTATTGAAAAAACGGGAACGTCGACAAGGTTATTTTGCTCGCCCGGCAAAATAGAATACGTGATTTGCTAGATGAAATTTCTATGCCCGTTACCTTGGAACAAGAGGAAGAAGAGTCTGACGTACGCCCCAGTGTTGACAATAGTGAATTGGTGGTGGAGGAAGTGAGCGTCGAAGCAAGTCGAGGCATGAACAAAGATTCTATGTTCGGAGGTGACAAACATAGAGTCTTAATTATGTAAACTTCGGAAAAAAAAAATATTTGGCTTATATTTGTTTAGAAGCTTTACGCTTTGTAAACTTCAGATAATTTTATAAGAAGATTTATGTTTTTACTTATGTCTATTTGCTTACTTAAGTTGCACTTAACTATTTAATTACTTATGTTATGTTTGTTAATGTTGTTGCTTATCTAGACTAATCCACAAGTCCATACTGAAATCTCAAAATATTAGCCCAACAAATTTCAGATAAAATTTAAATAAAACTAGTTAATGCGACTTGTATGGAATTCACATAAAGGATTAGTTCGGACTTGTATGGTTTGAGTTTAGGTTTGATCCGACAATGCGCAAAAACATCAGAAAACTAAGTTTAAAAAAAAAAAATTCACAAACTGAAAATTCCTCCAGTTTCAGAAAAAATTGCAGGTTTTACTCATGTTCGCAGTGCACAATGTCGGTTATCTCAAGATTCCCGCATTGTTCATTGCGAACAGAAAAAAAAAAAAAATTCCAATAAAAATCTTGTTCGCAGCTTGCAATGCGGGTAATTTCAGATAACCCACATTGCACACTGTGAACAAAAAATTCTCTGCATTTCAAGTTGCGAACAGAAAAAAAAAATTCTTGTTTCTTGTTTTTTTTGTAGTCATCCACCTTGGCCTAGACATGATTGAAAAATAGGTTTAATACAAGAACTATGGCCATTGATCTCTTTGTTGAGGCCCTTGGTCATTGATCTCCTTTCCTACTGCTCACTAGTTGTCAATGATTTTCTAAGGCCCCCACCTACTTGGAGGACAAAACATCTTTCACATTAAAAAGCCAAAATAATTCCTATTAAAAATCCCCCATTAAAGATGAATGAGCAAAGAATATTCATGTTGTTGTTAAGGCGATGTATCACCATTAAAGATGTTGACAAAATGAAAATTATTGATATTGGTAGGTTTTAGATAATTTTACTTGTGTGTACATGAAAACATACATGGACAACGAACAACATTTGAAGAAAAAAATAATTTTTTTTACTGTACGTCGCTTGAAATGCAGGTTATTTCAGATACCCCGCATTGCACACTGCGAACATGAAAAAAATTTCATGTTCGCAGTTGGCATTGTGGGGTATTTGGAATACCCCACAATGCACATTGCGAACAAGAAATGTTTTTTACTGTTCGCAGTGGGCAATGCAAGGTATCTGAAAATCCTCGCATTGCTCTGCAAACTTGAATTTTTTTGGAGATTATTTTTTCTGTTCACAGTTGGCAATGCGGGTATTTTGAGATAACTCGCATTGTGCGTTGCGGACAGAACTAAAACCTGCCATTTTTTCATTCTGAAACTTAAAAAAATTTCAGTTTGTGAAAAAAAAATTTAACTTAGTTTTCTGATGTTTTAGCGCATTGTCGCATCAAACCTAAACTCGAACCATACAAGTATTCCGCTCATAAACCTTTATGTGAATTCCATACAAGTCGCATTGTCGCATCAAACTAGATTTTTCAAAATTTTATCTAAAATTTGTTCCGAGATTATTTTCTGATTTCGAATAGTCGCATAAAACTAATCATTTTTTTATCTCGCATTCTCGCATCATACATAAACAAAAACTCAAACTAATATGAGTGAAATTCCATATATTATATTAACAAAATCTCGAAACATACAAATTTTCCGTTAAAATAAACGGTGACTTTTCTATCAAAACAATGGTTCGACTTCTTCACATTATTTGCCATTTACATTTTTTCATCACATTAATGGTTAGAAAAATAAAATATGTGCATCAATCCAGTATGGTCACCACCTCGTTCGATTTCTTCACATTCTTCTTATTCTTTTCATTGAAGTTCCTCAACATTGTCGCACCAATATCAAACTGGATATCGATACTACTCTTCAACAAGATTGCCCCAGTAAACATGCGACATGGCCAGGTTGGTATTATAGGAGGCAATGGTGGGTTCGGTTGCATATGAAGAACGATATAGTGACTGTTTTGAGCCAAGTGTGCCGTGAAACAAACGTGTTTTGAGTCAAAATGTGGTGTCGGGTAAACATAGGGAAAACATGTCATGTTTTAGTTCCCATAACAAACAAATACGCATTGGTAATGGTTTGCTGTCAGCTTTAACATATCAGGGTCCATGAACCAACTTTCCCTGTTTATCTGCACTTGGCCTTCTGGAATTACCAAAGCGTCATTCACAACCTTTATCATAAGTAGCTCTTTTCATACCCATTTCCAACAGTTTTCATCGTCATAATGAAGAAATTTGGCTATGCATCGAAAGCCATAGTTTTCGTCATCTAGAATGTTCTCAATATCATAAATATAATCTCGTATCATGACAGAATCTGCCTCATCAATCAAATGTTATGAATTTTCGGCTTCTCCTTTTTTATTGACAACTTATTACTTTTGTCTTTCATTTCTTCTTGTGTCATGGCGTATTCGTGTCCCGAGGGATCCCTTTTTGTGGACCTCTCATGCCTAGCCAACTTCTTCTTTTTCAGTCTCCCCTTTCCAGCCAAAAATGCTAATGGTTCAATCATGACACTGTCACTCGAGGAACTCAGCTCTATAAGTTTCCTCTTCATAATAAACTTATGATCATGACTTGACTCATTGAACCTATTCATAAGGGTGTCGACCACTGGGTCTATAATCACATCGCCACTTTTACGAATAGGTGTTGTGCCAAGTTGAAGCCAATACTTGTCTACGGTGTGTACTGGAATTTGTCAGGGCCAACCATACTTGACAGGGTCAACCCCCACACTTTCACACCTTGGAAGCGGGGGAGGAAATCAGCGAGGGAGGGAGAAAGGTGACCGCCCATCCCCTTGGGATGTGCGTCGTCATTTTTCATGCGCGCATCCCGAGGGGGATGGGCGGTCCCCTCTCTCCCTCCCTCGCTGATTTCCTCGCCCACTTCCTCGCCATTTAGAATTTCTCTTATTTTATATATGTTATGTATAATTTGGTGTTGTTTTACCATACAAAATTACTATTTTTCATAGTTATGATTTTTTGTTTCATTTGAAGTTTTCTACTAGCAAGGCGAGGTATTGTTTGGCCAAAGGCTTAGATATCGTTTGTTAATGGAATCAACTAGACAAATCACATATAAAACTCGAACGGCTATAAATTTAAGTTTTGGCCTTGCAATCATTATAACTTATTCAATTTGTGGTTTAATGTAAATAATATTTTGATGTTTTACTTTATGATCCTTTTTTTTGTGTGTGATTGGTTTAAGAGATTTGCTAGAGGTCGAGGGAGGGAGCGAAGGATGGGTGGTAACCACCCATCCGCCTCGAGATGAGCACATCGAACTTGAGATGCACGATGTCTCTCATCTTGAAGCGGATGGGTGGCTTCCACCCATCCCTCGCCCCTTTCCCTCGTTCCCTCCCTTGACCCCTAGAATTTTCGTTGGTTTAATTTGTGTTTTAGTACGATTCAACTTTTATTCCTCTTTACTTTTTCTTAAAACAAATTTTTTGGAAGGTTTCAACAAGCAAGTTGCGGTAATGTTTGGCCAAAGGAAAAATCTTAAGTGCACTGGTGGTGTGTCTGGTGGCTACCAGGAACCGTTCACTTGCCTCGAGATAATCTTATCTCGAGGCAAGTGAACGGTTCCTGGTAGCCACCAGGCACCGTAGTAGTGCTCTTGGCCAAAAGACTGATCATTCATTATCAGAATCAACCTGTCAAATCACATTAAGAACTCAGAAATGCCATAAATTTATATTTCAGCCTTGCAACCATAATCATCAGCCTTGCGAATATGTTAATTTATTATATTTTTGGTTTAATGCTTATTATCTTTTTGTTGTTTTACTATTTTTTTATTCTCATGTTTTAAAATATTTTATATTTAAGTAAAAATCGTCCCAAGAGCACACATAAAACTTGTGCAACTACGTATTAATTTTATCCCATTCTTTGAATAACAGTATACTTTATATTTTTAGCTCATCCATTGAATAATCATATACTCTAAAGTCTATTTAAGCTAGGGGTGGGCACGGTCCGGGTCGGCCCGGGTTGAGGCCAATTCCAATCCCAGTCCCGGGAATAGTCCGGGTCGGAATGTCATTTTTTTGGGAACGACCCGATTGGACCCAGACTGTTTGGAACCGGGACAGTCTGGGTCGGGACCATGCCTGCCCAGGTCAGACAATCAGTTTTTTGGGCTTGCTTTGCAAGAGGCCCAAAATGATTCCTTTCATCATTTGTTGGACTTTACTATTGTATTTGTTCTCATTAGTCATTAGTCATCTCATCCCACTATAAAACAATCAACAAACTAAAGAATACATACATATCATCTTTTTTTTTTTTTTACATACTTGCTATTAAACAACCAACAAGTATATTTTGTTGGTTGCTATTAAACAATGCTGCCAAGTGCTAACAAGTATAAACAATGCTGGTTGCTATTAAACAATGCTACTATTAAACAACCAACCAGTATACTTGCTATTAAATAGCCAATAAAATTACTGCCAACAAATTAAACAGCCAACAAAAGTTACAAAACAATGTTGCCAAGTGCCAACAAATTAAACAACCAACAAAATTGCAGATATATTTTGTTGGTTGTTTAATTAACAAATTACACTGCTGCCAACAAATTAACTATACAAAAAATATACCAAAAATAAATAACTTCTGGAAACAAGTGCTTGGAAACAGTGCCGCACCAAAGTAGAACACCCTGCTGTTCTCATCAGTTCTTGAAATGTCACCTAATGGACAAAATCAATAACAAAATTAACCCAAAATGAGAACTTCATACAGGTGCCAAACTTGAAACAATAAGAACATTGCAAAGACAAGCTCCGCGGACAAGTCCATCCACGCATTTGAAAAGCATGAAGTTTTAAAATTATACATTTGCAATGTGATGTGAGTAATGAATCACGGACAGTCAGATTAAAAGCTGGCAGAATAGTTCATGAAGAATGGTGGTGGATCAATGGAGGAGTACAATAGAACTTCCGACAATTGAAGCTGGTCAGAGAGCTCACACTTTTAAGTCCCTAGCATTCTATAAGTGGAGGGAAATCCATAGGGAAGGCATCTCTTAATACCAGCAGTCCATGTGAGAACATTGAATGATCATTGAGGTGGTTGGATTAGATAAAGGAAGTAAATTGGTAAGTCTTGAGGAATTTAAAGTAGGAAACTACTACTTAATTAGTAGTGGTAAGGAGAAGTAATAGGTTCATGACCACAATACTATAATAAATGAATGGGGATTACAGATCATAATCAAGGCACGCCTAAAATGGTCCATCCATGTGTATGAAAAGAGCTTTGTTACAGAGCGAGGGAGGGAGCGAGGGAAAGGGGCGAGGGATGGGTGGTAACCACCCATCCGCCTCGAGATAAGCGCATTGGATTGGAGATGCGCGATGACGCTTATCTCGGGGCGGATGGGTGGCTACCACCCATCCCTCGCTCCCTCCCTCGTTCCCTCCCTCGACCCCTAGAATTTTCCGTATGAAAATGAGTCAAGATGGCATAACCTAAAATGGCTAAAAAATGGCAGCTCATGATCTAGTTTCTACTAATGAGTTTCTCAAGATAGTCACATGGCACAAACTTGACTAAGAACAAACAAGGACAAACATGTTTTGTCACATGGCACAAACATGACTAAAGAACAAACAAAAAACTTGCCCTACCAATACTAAATAATGCTATTCTCTTATAAATCTTTATCTATTCACTATTCTTATTGAATTTGAAATGCTCACCAATCATCATTATTTTGGACAACCTTCTTCTTGCATCTGTGCCTTTCCCTTTGCCATTGGATCATCTTGAGCTGCATTATTGTTGTTGTTTACGCTTGAGTCTTCTCCCACCTTTTCATTGAACAATTCTACATTTAACCAACATAACCCCCTATCAACACCAACGAACTAGTAGCAAAAGCCAACAATCAACATCAATAAGAAATTAATATACAAGTACATGTTTCAATGTCTTCATAGAATTTTGTTTTAGGGTTCAATGTTCACTATCTTGTTTGATTTTTCGGTACAGTAAAACCAGACAAGAAATTTGTATTTTCTGAAATTGTGCCAAAGTATTTGAAGACTTTGTAATATTACAGTTTGTCTTGGTAAGTGCATACTTAGGAGTCCAAGCTTTACCATCATTCATAGAAGGAGGATACCAATGATGATGAGTGATGGTTCCATCAACTCAAAGAGACACCATGTTCTAGAGTCTAATCTCAAATTGCTTCTGGGACATTCTCATATTATTCTTTGAAAATACCCTGCAAATCTCATCTATGAAATACATGGGGTTCTCTGATTCAGCATAATGAGATGAGACAATTTTAACAAGGGTGCAAACATGAAATGCCTTTTGTTATTTTGGAATGACTTGTGACGATGACTTGATGATGAAGTTTTGGAATAACTTTAGAGATATTAATGATCTGTAGTATTTTTTTTTATCATGACTTATGATTCTGTCTATTGAGAAGAAAGGGAAAAGATTTGAAAAAAAAAATGCCCTGAACGTTCCAAGAGATGAAAGATTTGGTCACCTGAAGATGTAGATTTCCCTGCATATGCTCTGAAATCTCCAGATCTGAAAGCCCTCTTTGATAGCACCCTTAATGAGTAGAGAAGAAGGGTTGGAGTTGGAGGCGAGAGGCGAGAGCCGAGATGGAGGCAGGAAGAAGAAGGGTTGGAGCCTTGGAGGCGAGGTTGGAAGCGAAGGCGAGGCTGCCCTAGACAGTGCTCTACAGTCTGCTCTCCTTCTGCAAGTTTGTAATTGTTGTGTTGAGTGTTGAGTGAGTGTTGCCTTTGGTAGGGTTTACACTTTTGAGTTTTTGTTTTGGGCCATTGGGTTGAGTTGTGTAAAATATTGGGTTGGGCTTGGATTGGTATATGAATAGGACCTTTGGGGGGCACGGGCTCCTGCACACAAATCACAACCGTAAGATTTTATCCGACGGTCCATATCGATGGACTTAAAAAAATTTATTTAACAGTTTGGTGATTTGATTGAAGCTTCGAAAATTTGGAATTTAATGGTAGATCAAGGGTTTGAGCTGGAAATGGATGCAATAGAGAAGATGATGGAGATTCTTTTTAAAACCAATCAATTTGAGGAGGGGGTACAGCTTTTTAAGTCGATTGATTCGGGTCTTTCGACTTACAGGCTTGTGATCAAATGGATGTGCAAAAGAGGGAAGCTTTCTCAAGCTCATTTGCTATTTGAAGAAATGCTCAACAAAGATAATCACGTTGTCGATAATGAAACACTTGTTGCGCTAGTTTATGGTCTTTCCAGTAAAGGGAGAGTTCACGAAGCTTATAAGGTTTTTGCAGGAATTGAGAAGCCAGATATAAATGTTTATCATGGGCTGATGAAAGGGCTGTTGAGGTTGAAAAGAGCAAGTGAAGCAACTCAAGTGTTTAGAGAAATGATCAAGAAAGGTTGTGAGCCTATAATGCACACACATGTTATGTTTTTGCAAGGACATCTGGGAAAGAGAGGGAGAAAGGGACCAGACCCATTAGTGAATTTTGAGAATATTTTTGTAGAAGGATTGCTCAAGGTGGGGAAGACATTGGAAGCTACTAAATTTGTAGAGAAGGGGATGAGTGGTGGTGTTGAGGTGCCTAGGTTTGATTACAATAAGTTCTTGCATTACTTCTCTACTGAGGAAGGTGTTGTCATGTTTGAGGAAGTGGGGAAGAGATTGAAGGAAGTGGGTTTGGTCGATCTTGCTGATATTTTTACGAGGTATGCTGAGAAGATGGCTACTAGAGATAGGAGGAGGAGAAGAGTGGCTGATTTAAAACAAGCATCCATTCTTTGATCTACTTTTCTCTTTAAGATTTTTTTTACTAATGTTGTATCAAAGAATTGGTAAATGAGACTAAAGTTGAGCATGGGAACCTCAATGTTCTTTCGAGTTAATTCTTCAACAAGGTGAATTCTTATCTTAGAGTTTTATTTTGTTGGGATCAAGTTTCTTATCTCAACCATTTCTGAGTTTATGTTTCATGGTTTCACTATCTGTTCTTTAATCTTTTTATTGAAGTGATGGTTGTTCTTTAATCTTTTCACCATTACTTCTTGTACGAACGGGAAGAAAAAGAAGAGCTAAAAAGAAAAAGAAGAACAAGAAAGAATAAAAAGCAGGAAAGTTTGTAAAAAAACTGAGAAATAATTTTTTTTTAAGTTCATCAATCTGAATCGTCGGATCAGATCCTACGGTTGTGATTTATGCACTGGAGCCCGTGCTGCGCTTTGTGCGCAGGAGCCCCCCAGGCCCATATGAACATGCCACTTGAGCGCCACTCTGGCTAAACTTCCTTGGGCCGGCTCCCTAGCATTTTCAGAGAATTATGGCCACACAACCAGTCAAAGTAGTTGTAAGCAATATGCAAGGCACGAGCATGCTCATTGGTTTACTGCCAATAACAAAGTAGGGAAGTTTGATATTTCCCGCCAAAATCAAAATGAAACCATGGAAGTAAGGGGATCAGAAAACATTCTCAGCTTTTGTCTCTATCAATCTCATATACTCTCTCATTCAATCGTTCCATCAACATTCATTCTCCACTTTCATCCACGTTTCGAATCATCAGGAGAAGTAGAGGCATCAGCAGTACAGCCAGATATCAGCCTCACAAGAAGAGATATCTTCTATACCCCTTGGTTCAAAAATGGAAACCCCTTTTACCTGGTAATCCCCAAATTTCAATTTGAAGCACTTCTGATTGCAGTTACTTGTTTCTCACCATAATGGATTTTTTTAGTGGGTATTTTGCATTTTATACAGTGATTGACTAATTTATTTGTAAAATTTGTGCATAAAAGTGCTTGATTGATGTAGTATTTCGGGTTTTTAGTTTCTGGATATTCAATATCTTCTTCCGATTCTGTTTGGTTTTTGGAAAAGCTAGTGTTTTATTAATATGGGGTTCTTATTATGGATATATAATCAGTTTTCAGATAGTAAAATCAAAGATTTTGTTGCCTAAAAAAAACAAGTAATAAATGGGAGATTCTTGTTTTTTCTTATTAGACATTCGAAAAGGAGCAAATGTTTCTATGTAAAATCTCGTTAAAGTAAACTTTCCAATATGAAATGATCTACTGGAGTATGCCCTCTCTTACAGTGGCTTGGAATACATGTCTGCTTATCTCTTTGATTCCCCTTTCAATTGCATCATTGTATATCATGTCAAAGCTAACACGAACAGACAGGCAAAGAATACTTACTCTCCACCCCATTTGAGTTTCTTGTAGTATCCGGACTCTGGGCACATTGTAATTACTACATGTTCTTGGTTATGAGTTATTGATAGAGTGCGTGGAACTGGTTTCTTAGATTTTGTATTTGTTTGATTAAAAATGAATTGTATACATGGGTCCACAATCAGAAGAGGAATCCTCTGTCTTCTGTGGAATCTCACCATTTATTTTTAACTGCCCTTGAACAAGTACTGGACAACAGGTTTGATTTCTTCTTTTCTTTTATTTTTTACCTTTTTTTCTTTTTTCTGCCATTTGCCTATACCAATATATCATTGCTTAATAGTGACCAAGGGTGGGTAATGTTTTGATATTGTCTTTTACCTATCTCACCAAATAAAAATTGTAATTTTTGTGTTTTTTAAATGTTATTCCCTCAAGTCTGATCTAGGGTCTTAGTGATGAACATGGTTTAAAACCGAGTCTGTCACTTGAAATGTCCATATCTAATCTCAAAATGTACATTCATCATGTATGATGAATGTAATCCAATGGTTCATCTTGTATGATAGTCTACTCTAGGGCTTATATTTCTCTGACTTGTTGATTCGTGATTATACTTTTGGAAGAATCAATCTAAGTTTACCACTTTGTTGAATGGTTGAAATAACTACAGCAAAAGTTTGAATGCTTTTGCAGCCAAGCTTACTGATCAGGAACATAAAAAGCAACTTGGTATGTCTTCTTCGTCTTCATATTGTATAAAATGTTTCTTGTTTGAATGCTTTTTGTTTGAACTTTGAAGTGCCATCTTGTTGGATGTAATTAGTCATTAAATCAAGGGCTATTTGCAGTTTGCTCCCTATAATAAATAGCTAATATGAAGTCAACCCTAGAATAAATCACTATTTCATTTTACCCCCAGGACTAGCAGTCAATGTGCCTTCACTGTGAGGGCACGAGCTGGTTTCAAATTTGCCACATTTTAAGGACAAAAATGCCCTTGAATGATCTTAGGACTGAACTTCCCAATATGCAAATAGATCCAATGTGTCAGAATCTGAAGATTCAAGTGAATATCGAAGAGCTCGCTGGAAATAGCAGTAACGAGTTGTTGGCAGAGAGGAAACAAACAATAAACAGATTTAAAGCTTCCCATGAAATTTGAGCTCCTCACATGTTATCTCACTGTCGATCAAAGGTATTTGAAATGGAAGAGCTTGAGTAAACCCAAGTTTTAAACTTAGGGTTTCATTACATAAATGTTACATAAATCTCTAGGTCTAAGTTATTTCATCCATACATAGATTTCAGTTTAGAACACCATCATAGAGGTAAGTTAGTGGTTTTCATTTTATTTTGACATTTTTGTGGTCGTTTGTTTAGATTTGCATGCCATCTTCATTCTTCAACCTCTCGCTGGTCTGTTCTGTATCGAGGGCATTCTTAAATTAACTGTAATTAAACATGTTTGTTTTCCTTGGAGATCCCATGCAAGCACTGTATTCAACACAATCATACAAGTGAAGATTTTGAAGTATGCGAGATTTTAAAGTCCGAAACTAAATAGGATGTTTTTGACAAGCCATTCATTGGATATATGTAAAGCACTTTGTCAATTACTATTCACTGCAGATTTGATTTACAATAAATCATTGGTTGTTACCATTCAAATGTCAACATCCTTACAACAAACACTACCAACTACAATTGATAAGTATCCAATACAATTATGCATTTTGCTTCAATGAAAGTTTGACATAGCACAATGTCCATCAAATGCCATAACATCCCGCAACAAAGAATACTAACTACAATTGATAGGCATCCAATACCATTCAATATCAAACCAACCTGAAGTGTAAACCTTCAATTCAAAACCAACATGAAATGCAAATAGCTTGTCAATATAACTTGCAACAAGTACATCATTTCCAGCAATTTCAATAAGTGTGATAGTTATAAGTACCATACCACACCAAGTGTATCGAACAATCTATAGGATCACCATGAACCATCAATAAGCAAAAAAAAAATATTGTCATAAACTAAAAGTGAGTCTGTCATAAACAAACAAAATGGGGATCACAAGCAACACATAAACAAAGTCTTCAAACTAAAATGTAGTCTTCCACTAACTTATATGTTTGGTCATTTTGGCCCTATAAGTCTATTGCTCCAAGTATCTTTTCTCCTTGCAAATTGGGTTTGTTCCCTTTTGCCCCTACCATTGCATGTGTTCCCAGCCTGGAACACTGAATTTACTAGTGGCCTCATTGGTGGGGCCTAACTCCTTGTGCAAAGAGCTGAGTTGGGAACATGGATGTCTGAATGTTGTGCATAGTTGGAGCTAGGCATCTGAGGTTGAACATTTGGTTGTTGTGATGGAGCTGTGGGCATCTTATCCTGCAATCTTGATCTCGTTCCGTCCCAATTTTTTTCGGGTTCTTTTGAGATTGATCAAACCCATCCTGATCTTGTCCCGTCCCATATTTATTTATTGTTATTAATTTTAGTCAAACTACTCTTTTAAAAAAAAAAGTTAGGATGTGTTGAAATTAAATCAAAACATCTACTATTTGAAAATTTACTTACTATTTGAAATTAAATCAAAACAAAAGTAAGTAAAATATTTGAAGTCTAATAGAACCCATGGAAATTTATGATTTTTCACAATTTAGATTAGTTATAGGACAATTATTTTGTAGAAAATAAAGGCAAATGATGGTTTCAGTTAGTTTTGCACTATGAGTTATGTAGTTGGAGAACATTGCTCTTAGTTGTATATTGTATGAATGATATTTCAACTCTTATGGAAATATGCAAGACGGATCTATGGAGGGGCTCCTTCCATCTCTCATCATTCACTTGACAAACTTAATTCCATTGTAAGATAACCCTCCACAAATGTTATGACATTTAATATTGTTATGATGAAAGTTATATGTATATAAATTTGACACTATTGGGTGTGAGCACTGTGATATGAATTTTTTTTTGTTTATTTTTCATTGGGATTATTTTTTTTTTGTTATTGCTCATCCCGTCTCGTATCGAACCCGTTTGGGATGGGACGAGGTCGGGATGAGGTCTATCCCATCACATCCCATGCCCACCTCTAGTTGTGGGCATTTCCTTTGGAAGTTCACCTCTTCCTCTGCCATACTACTTTTTGCACCCCTTGGCTTATTGTTCCTAACCCTGCTAAATCTAGGTGTCTTTGACTTCTTGATGTCTCTCAATTGCCAACAGTTTGCTCCATATGAGGGTTTTTACAAGTTCTGTTGTTGTAGCCCTCCATTCCACATATTCTGCAACTACTAGCTTCTTTCTGATCAACTGCATCTTCATCCTCATCCCTTCTTCTCTCAGTCCTTGGTCTCCCTAGAGCTCTTTTCACTTGAAGTGGCAACACCAAGCAAGTATGTTGGCTGCCACATCAAAACCATTATCATATATACAAACAAGCAGGAAATGATAATACATACAAGCAATCAGGTAATACTTCATCCCATTTCCTCATATTTCTGATACTCACAATGCCCCTTGAATATGTCCATATAAGCTTTGACAGAGTGGCATGGACTACAATACCTCCATAAAATGTGAGTTTGTCTGGGGACAAACATTATATAAGAAGTTATAGAGAAAACTTATGCTTACTCTGCCCATACATGTGTTTGATCGATCAGTGTCAAGACTCCATGCACACAAATGATGTCTATCAACTCCCAGGCTACAGTCATAGTATCTAATAGATGTCTTCACTCTCCACCTATCACTAATGTCATTATGTTGCATTGTGATGAAGTTGTCACTGGACCCATGCAAGCTAAATTTGTTTCTCATTTCCTTGTACTTGTCAACTAGCTTCTAAGCTCTAGGTACTAGCCCATTGATGTCCCAAGTATTGCTTTTTACCCTTCTGTCAAACACTAGGGTATTCTCCGTGCCTTAGACACTCAAAATTATTTTGCTTATGGATAGGAAAATCTGTGTGATAAGAGGATAATTTTCAACGTTGGCTAGGGGTATTTAAGTCCTATGCAAACACAAATTTCAACCAAACAGCCAACCCCCCCCCCCCCTTCCCCCATAGATCTATTAGATCTTTATGTTTGGGTAAATCTCAGTCATTTTTTATTACCAACCTGAAACATCATTCTGATTTGTTATATAGATAAGTCTTTATGAGAAACATGTGATAGTCGTCAATGAGGTTGCAAATCGGCTTGTCCCTTAGCCTCATAATCAAGTTATTGAAGCTTTCACTGGAATTGTTTGTGATGTGATATGAGCATACTCTAGTGTCAAAATAAGACCTGCACCAAATATTCAAATGGAATTCTTAAAGTTCTTATACATATGTCTGAAGCATAATCTATGATATGAATTTAGAAACAATTGCTTCACTGCCTCAATCAAGCCTTACTACATATTTTCTCAACCAAAACCTAATTATATCAACTGTTTTTCATTCTTTCCCAACTTTCAACACTTAGTCTTTTTCCTAACTCTCATTACCATAAACATCCTCAGTTTCAGCAACAAAAGCATCATGCTCAGTTGGAGGTTTTTGTGCATCCACCTCATTTCCAGCAGTATGGCCAAAATGGTACTCCTCTTCTACCAGAAGGTCATCTAAATATGCAAACTCATTTTCAAGGTCTTGGGCTTGTTATAATTGGACCATCCCCCTTATTATTTTTCTACTATTTTTTTACTATCTAAATATTTGTCTTCTTTACTAAGTTTTTCCTATGTGTCATCATTTTTCTACTAGCCTGACCATCCCCCTTATTATTTTCTTGCCACGGATACCATCTTTACCAACAATCTAACATTTCAACTTCCACATTCAACTTTCTTGAAAACTTTATTGGGGAGTACCAATCATTTGGTGTATTTTTCCTTGGTGTTGGGTTATTCCTTTTGTTCCAAGTCCTTTTGTCCCACACATTAGGCCTCAAATAAATCTTATTAGGAGGGTGGGTTGTGATAGGGGCAGGGTCCACATAAAAAACAGGTGGGGTTGGAATGGGTGCAGGGTCCATTAAACTAGGTATGTTGGGTTCATGAACTTTACGACCACTTTAACATCAACAAAGTCGTGCAAAACATCATTGTCATCAATGTCTGCATGCTTCCAAAAATACATTATGTCTTTATCATTGCTTATGTCGAAAGGTACATGTTATCCCAAGAGTCAAAACATGCTTATGTGGGTTGGGTATAACTTCTAGGATATCCTATTTAACTTGTCCCAATTAAGGTAATCCCTATGCACTCCTACAAAACATAAACATATCCCATTTTTATAATCACTCACCTTCTACATACGAAAAATCTCAACCCTCCTACTCCACTTTCGAATGTAATGGACAGCTAAGTTCTAGACCTCCAGTTCTTGTCCCCATTTTTCATTAATGCAGTGACACCTAATGATACATCAAACCGTCATCTGATCAGCACCATACACGTGTCATGATAACCTTGTAAAAAAAAACAAAGCAGACCTGATTGCATGCCCAATCCAGCAAGGCCCAGAGAGCGTTAAACCCACGATTGGCAGGATCCAGAAAGTCGGACCCAAATTGCAACGCGCCACTAAGCCAACACGTCACGCGGTCAAGCCCAATACTCATAAGCCCTGAAAAGGCAAGAGTAAGCCCTGATAAGGCAAGTATCTAGGGGATCGACCCAAGACAGGCAGACTAGGAATACATTGGTTCCGACTAGGAAACAAATACTGGAGTATAAGTCGGGCAGGAAAACTTTCCTGCATGGACAACACTTCGAAATGAAAACCTTTCCGACAAATATATGAGCTCAAGTCGTGTAGGGAAACTTTTTTACATGGACAGCTCCCAATAAGGAAAAAATCTCTAGCAATATCTATTTCCCTAAACTACGTCACCAAAGGCCTAGCCAAACAAAAACTCTTGCACTATAAAATGGAGATAAGGTCGATGAACAAAGGTACGCGACAGAAATCCAATTTGCAGTTTTATGCCTTTTTTAAGCCTTATCTAACTTAAGCATCGGAGTGTCATCGACCGCCACATGATGGTCTTTGGCTCACGTGCATTCACAATGCAGGTTCAGGTTAAGGCGAGGAAGGAGAGCAAACTACATCAGTTTGGCGTCGTCCATGGGAAACGACAAAGTACCTCAGAAGAAACAGTAGTGCCACCTTCCCCTGAGAGCCAAAAAGATGGGGACAACAAAGTCTCACAACAATGGAGACATTGTTGGACCCTCGAACGCTCGAACTAGCAGAGCATCACCTGCTTCGGTGACGCCACCACCACGAGAGGAACGCTCTCAGACCCCGCACCGTTGGCAGCCACGGAGGACCCAAGTGTGGATTTACTATCAACCCAGTTGCAATAAACGCACAAGAGGTGGAAATACTCAATCAGCAGAATAATCCATCCGCGGGAAGAGACCGTGAGCAGCGAAAAGCCCAGTACCCAGAAGATTCCAGAGAACAAGTTCAGGAGCGACGTGTTGCCCCTGCAGCTTCCCAGTAGACCAAAGGCGGAGGAGCAACCAATAGAGACCTAGCGTCTAGAGCCAACAGACGTATTGTTCAACCTCACTGTCCCTCAGTTCATGGATCATATCATGGACGAATCGCTACCGAAAAAATATACCCCAAAGTTGGAGTTTTATGACTGGAAGGAGACCCGTCTGATCATTTGCGACACTTCCAACACGTAATGGTACTCAATGAAGGGTCTGATAATGTGTCGATCATTCTCTACCAGCCTGAAGAAGTCTCCGCTGACTTGGTTCCACAGCCTCTCTGCGAGGTCTATCGACTCATTCCGAACATTGGCGACGACATTCCTCACACGCTTTGTGGGCAGTCAATGAATCAGGAAGGGCTCGCATTATTTGTTGACCCTACAATGAGTGAGCTTTGAGTTGCTTACTCAACGATTCAATCTCATAGAGAGCGTCTAAGTATGCCTTCTGCAAGTTTGCAAAAACTCGCCCCATAGTATACACTCTCTCACGAGCGGCCTCGACTTCAGTCCCAGCTGTGGCCACTTGATTTAGGTATTACATCCCCTGTACGAGATGTTAAGCTGTGGCCCTAAGGTCTTTCCTTTTGGCTCCGAAGCACAGTTCGCCAGCCAGTCATTCCACCTGCTAATATGATTCCTGGAAGCATAAGAAATGTTAAATTCTTGATGCTAAGCTTGGTTGCTCATCTTTACCACGTTCGGAACAAACAAACGGATCCGCGCATCTGGATGGAGGTCCTTCGGGACCGAAATCACTCTAGCACCACCCTTCACTCTCTTCACTGCATCAGGGCCTTCATCTACAATTTTCCCCTTACTTGCAATGATCAACTCTCTTTAATGAGCCGACTCAGAATCAGTTGATGGGGAAGAAGGAAGTGATTTATTCCTCGAACTCGTCATCACTTCAATATGAGTATGGGAGCGAAACGAGGGATAGAACGAGTGACGCGAAGGGGACCTTCCGCCATAAGAACGACGGCAGTTCCGCAAACAAAGTTTTTCAACGAAAAGGGACGACCCAGTCCCATACCAATCGCCGCTTCCACGCCTGCTTGCAGCGCTTTGTTCAGAACCTCTACCTGTTTTGTACTCAACTTTGTAGATATTCCCTCTCCAAATCAAGAAGGGATATAAGATTTTTTTGCCCGAGCATCATGCTCCTCAGACGCAGTAGTCTCTGCCCAAATGGACAAATCAAGAATCTGTCCAACAACTTCCCTCTTTTCGGGCGAAGATGGATGCCCACGAGCAGGCCTAGACACAGCATAAGGCCTCTTCAGACAAACATGAGAATTAAGTGAGAAGGAAGCGCCTCACTTAATTCCGCCCTCCTCGAAGGGTTCGGGATCTTAATATTTGGGAATTTCCTCTTCTTCGAGGAAGATACGCCTTCGGGCTTTGGCTTTGAAACCCTTGAAAGAGTAGGAGCCTCATGCTAATGAGCCCACAGTCTGTTGCACTTGATATTAGAATATGTGACGACATCCTCTATCAACAGATGAGGCATGTTGCGAAACACGTCCAGAGCCGCTTTGTCCTCAACAGAAAGAGATGAAATTGGGAATTTCCCTATGAAAAACACAAACATCAATTTGATATGCATTTAACACAAGCAAGATCAGAAACATAATTGAACTTACTCAGTTGCCTGAATTCCCGCTCGACCGGACGACCAACAAACTCGAAATACTTCGAGTCCGCGAAAACCATGAAACAAAATTTCTACCAGAACTTAAAATCGTCAGGCAGATTGCCAAAACCGTCCGGCGATGTCAGCATGCACACAGCGTGCTCATTTTATATGAGGGGAATAAGTAGTTGGATCACCCTCGAAGATACTCAGTCACCAGTGTCCTTCGCCATAATCAGAATGGTGATCACAGTTCTATATTCATTCGACACCAGTTGAGCGGTCACAATGTCAAGGTACGCCAGGAACTTCCAAATTTCTTTGATGACAGGGAAGCGAACACCCGATTGAAGCATACCTCGGTGAAGATAGATAAACCCCTCTGAAGGGGACAACGGTGTCAAATCGGCACCCAGAGCAAAAAACAACAGATCTTCAGAAATCTCGTATGTTTTATGGAGTACTTTCAAACTCGGCTCCGAAAGTGAACTCTCCTCAAAGAACTTGCGGCCTTTAGCGAATAATTCATCATAAAGTTGATTCAGGCTCGCCATGAGAGATCGTACAAGCTTTCGATTAGGAAAGTTGAGCAAAGTCGAAAGCACAGAATGCGGTACGACAAAACAAAGTCTCTGAGATCGAAAGAGTAAATCAGCCAAACTCCGCAGAGAGGAGATCTATATAGAAAATAGAACTCCCACCTTTTTCTCTTTTGAGCAGACGCACGTTCAATTAATGAAGTTCGTTGCTCGAGAAAATGATTCAGACTCAACCATCACGACTGCACAGTTGCTTCATTAAATGACCTGGTGGACCGATAAACTGGCCCACCAACTCCGGGGGAGTAGTTGATGATGTATCAAACCGTCCTCTGGTCAGCACCATACACGTGTCATGATAACCTCGTCAAAAAGAGCAAAGCAGGTCTGATTGCACGCCCAATCCAGCAAGGCCCAGACAACGTTAAGCTCACGATTGGCAGGATCCAGAAGGTTAGACCCAAATTGCAACCCGCTACTAAGTCCACACATTACGCGGTCAAGCCCAATACTTGTAAGCCCTGATAAGGCAAGTATCTGGGGGATCGACCCAAGACAGGCATGCCAACAATACATTGAATCGGACTAGGAAACAAATACTAAAGTATAAGTCGAGCAGAAAAACTTCCCTGCATGGACAACACTCCGAAAGGGAAACCTCTCTCGTGGATCTAGGAGCACAAGTAGTGTAGGAAAACTTCTCTACATGGACAGCTTGCAATAAGGAAAGGATCTCCGACAAGATCCCTTTCCCTAAACTTCGTCACCAAAGGCCTAGCCGAACAAGGACTCTTTTACTATAAAAGGGAGATAAGGTCAATGAACAAAAGTACGCGACAAAAAACTCAATTTACAGCTTTAAACCTCTCCTAAGACTTATCCAACTTGAGCATCAGAATGTCATCAGCCGCCACACGGTGGTCCTTGGCTCACATGCATTCACTGTGCAGGTTCAGGTTCAGGTTAAGGTGAGGAAGGGGAGCAGAAATCGACTACATCATTCATCAAAAGGGTCAATATTATATGATGAATACATGCAAACTAACATGAATCATAAACTCATAATAGAAGAGAAAAATAAAACAGAAAACGTGATGCAAACATCCATGAACAAATATAGGTGCAATCACTCCATCAAGAATACACTCAGCATTACCCTAATCAACAACTTATTAAAACCCATGACAATAATTGGCTCACATGACAATATTAAAACCCATGACAATCACTCCATGGTACTCAAAGTCAACACTAATTGGCTCACATTACAATATCACAATGAACAATCATTGATCCATGGAAGTACCAACCAATGTCAATACCAATCGACCCACAAAACAGTGAACATAGTCACTGATCAAGGAAGCACCAACCAAATACACAGTAAAGAAACCCTAATTTGTGCAAAACAAAATTCTAACAAAAATAACACCATCCATTTAAACATACACTACAGATTGAAACACCAAAGCGAAAACCCTAAAATAGCAAAGAACGCTTAAAGTATATCGCGCCAAAAAACAAGAGGAGGTCTTGGCTATGCAGTTAAATCGTTAATCAGATTCTTCGCGATCCAGGACTAATATAAAATTAATCGAGATTAATCGGTCTATTTTTTCAAAGTATACATTTATACTCTCACGATTGTAAATTATAATAAATAACATATCTTGGCAATAAAGATTAAAAAGACAACTATTATAGAGCAACAAAAGTAACATAAGAAAATTATATAATCATGTCCAAACATAACATATTCACCACATCAGAAGAAATACAAAAAAATCAACAAGGGTAGCATACAACAACAGGGGTGATTAACCACGTTATTTAGCTTGAAGATTGTGACTAAAGGTTTTATAATTGAAGTTTCAAACTGTATTTCGAGAACTAATTGTATATGACAAAATTAAGTATGATTTAACACACTCAAACCTAAGATATGCATTCATGCCCTCCCAATCAATGAGAAAATTGTTGCATGAAACCTTTGATCTTGATGGTTATGAAAAAACTTTTTAGCAAGTTACACCAATTGCAAGAACAAACGATAGAGTACAAAGTCAATACCTATGAGTTCACCAGCAACATAAATATGAGCTTGTTGGCTGACAGAAGAAGAAAAGACTTACATGTATGTAGTCAGTGGCTTTCGTGGAGGTATTCAGATACAGCTCACTGTGGTGATTTGAATACCACATCTGAAGGTGAGAGATTTGAGAAGAGGGTTGACGCGAAAACCAAACATGTCAGTCCTCCTCCTCCCTTCTCTTCTTTTCTCCCATATTCTCTTCTAACCTTCATCCTCTTATCTTCTGATCTTGGTAAGAACATACGACAGAAAAAGTACAGAGTGATTGATCGTTGTTGCGATCCCTTTTTATTTTGTTCTTCCCTTCTTCTTCCTATGTTTTCTTCCTTTTTCCCTGCTTTCTCCCTTCTTCTAGGTCTGGATCGAGTTGAATATATATATATATATAGGATAAATCGGCGAGTCGGATGGGTTCAACTTTTCAATTACTTGTCGATTTCTCTGAGTCCACTAAACCCAACCTCTAAATAGCCAATTTGTATCGGTCACGCCACGCTATACGATTATTCGCCGATCAAGCGGCTATTTATTGGCACTTAATAACACAGGATCTTGGAAAGTGCACATCTGGTTTGACGTCCTTTTCGATGTCTAAGTAAAATCTCGCCTCTGATCTGGTTCCTCATCGCTTCGAAGCTCACTAAAGTCAATAAAATCACTGAATTGTACTTGTCACAATGTATGCTCGAAGCAGTGCTCCCATCATTGTCGTTGCTACTACTGCTACTAACAACCATGTTGAAGTTGTTCTTCCCTTTTTCATCTTTATTCGAAATCGTAAATAATACAAATAGAGAGAGTGAAAATTGTGGGAGTTTTCCCTCCACTCCATCTCTACAAGAGAACGATTGACAAGATCTCATCCTAGCGTCCACGTGTGTGGATCAGTTGGGGACGGTTGGGATCAACATATCAATCACATCGTGCTTGAGCTGCACGTGAGGGGTACTTTCATCATAAAAATAGGTGAAAAGATGGCACACAAGGGGTTTGAGGTTGAAATAGTTATCTTTCTGGGGGGTACCTCATATTAGCTATTATTATAGGGGGCAAACTGCAAATATTCCTTAAATCAAATGCACATTGATTTGTAGGCATGAAAGGTGTGTTGTTTGTCTTTCCATGTGAAACTGTCTTTCTAAGGTGTTTCATACCCTAACAGTTTTGAATCTTTTGAAGCTTCTAAACCCGATTCATGGGGTCTCACTTGAACAAAAAACTATCTTAAAAAATAGATTTTACACCACTCATACAATTTCCATTCAAAACTTTGTGGTTCACATAAAATCCAGCAGTTTTATTGATCAACTTAAGGAATTTGAAAAATTCCCAGTCGGGAATTTCGTAGGAAAAACTGGCCTTTGGATATGCCAGAGAACTGGAGAAGCAATAGAAAATAAAAGTAAGTTTAAGATGCAGTTACATGGCGCTATAACTCACTTGAAGAGATGAACCTCAGTTATCATTTGGGTTATTTTGAAGAACATAATTATACATCTATAGAATCCCAAGGGCATAGGCAAAATTGCTAGTGCAGTAGGGGCACCTTTGGTCTTGGATCAAGTTGTCGAAATCACAGTTGTAATGAATTATGGTAGAGTTTGTTTGGAGGTTGGGTTTGATAGCAAGCTAGCTGAGGGGATTTCTTTGGTTTTGGATGAGAGCAAAGTTGTCATGTTCTGGCAGAATATACATAGCAACCAGTAAAGTCAGCTTAGGTAATGTGTTTGAGCTTTTTCAAATACCTCTGCAAGCTTAATACAAATGTTTGGCTCTAGAAATAACAAATGAGGATGGCTCGAAGATTGTGGAAAACAATAATAATACATGTCACAAGCCGATTTTCGAGAAAACAAAATCCTAATATCCATGTAGGATTATCCGCTTCCCTAAAATTCAGGACATGAATTTCATTCACTAAAAATAACAGTTGGCATCCACGAGAAATAATCAAATGTACAATTTACCAGATTAGAGAGAAATAAAACAATTGTTCTAAAAAGCCCAACAAAATAAAGGAAATTAACATTTAAATATCGTAGAAACAACTCTAACAAATTCAACTAAACCTGAGCATAACTCTCCCAATAAAAATGCAACTCCAAGTTCTACTACAAAAGAATAAACTGTCACCTAACAAACAAAAGGGCTTAGTCTCTCGAACAGCGTGCAACACCCCAGCAATGCTTGTTCCTTACAAAACGAATTTCTCTAACCTCGCCCAAACTACTAATCTTGAAACAAAGCTAATCGGCTACATCCCCAAAGGAATGTACCCAAGAAGCCAAAGCCCACTTGGGTCAGCAATTACGCTGGTGTGAAGTTCTCCGTTTCCAAAATCAATTCCAAATTCAATAAAATATTATGGAATGATAGAAAATAAAGTATGACAAAAAATAGCCAAAAAAAAATTGGTAGTTCCTCAACGAGGCAAATGTATAAAGCTAATTACAGTTTCTATATTTTAGTCACTATTCACCTTACATATACTTACCTTGTGGAAATCAACCATGACAAGTCAGACCTGCAGAAAATGTTAGCGGACCTGCTATCCTGCACTAAGTGATTAGAAGACAATTATGGTAATATTCTATTTAATCAGAATTTATCAATCAATAAATTATTTATCTTAACCCAGTTATCCGTTTATAATGAATTGATCACTTGGACTATACCACATTCGCACCACCTTCGTGTCGAACATACATACCCGTATGCCTCTCTCATATAAAGGAGGACTTCTCCGTCATACATGCCCAAGTGGGGACACATCACATACATGCATGCATCACTGGATACCCCTAACTATATGAGTACAATAAAAACCACTCTTGGGCTAACAATGCGCATAGATCACGTCATATTTTTTACGGATAAACAATAAGCTTATTTTAGGCATTTCAAAACCACCACCTTTTCGCAAGACTAACCCGAAAGTTATTTTAGCTTCTCTATAATAAAGGGGTGTCCCACATCCGCAAGACAACCCGAAAAGAGCACATGAAAAGAGCACATGTGTTGTCAGAGTATAGTTTGCAAATTTTCGATTGGTTTACTTTAGAAGAAATAGGATTATAAAATCACGTGAAGGATAACATAAAGAAAATTATACGTAAGAACTCACCATTATGTGCTTTTCTTTCTTTCCCTTTTCCTGCTTCCTCAGTTCCTTTTCTTCTTCTTTTTACAGACTTTTTTTTTTTGAAAGGCAAGCGTGGGGGTTTATATGGGCTCCCCAAACCACTAAAAAGAAATAGGAAGAGATTGGTTACATTCGTGTATATTTCCTACCTCTAGCATCATCAAATACAATCTTCTTAATATCTTCCGCAAAAAAGCTCGGAATGATCTCAACAAACTCATGATTGGGTAGAAACTTTGCTAGTTTATCCGCCGCCTTGGTTGTTTCCCGCACTGCATGCACAATCCTGCATCCCTCAAGCTTCTTAAAAGCCTCCTTGATCCTTCTAGTCGTATGAATTGCTTCCCATGGAGGAGCTTTGTCAGTGGTTAGGTATTTAACAGCAATGTTGGAATCCATACTAAAGTCCAACCCGTGGAGGCCATGTCTCTGTGCTAGTTTAATTCCCAATTCAATCCCCTGAAGCTCATGAAGGAGGATTGTTTGCGCTCTCTGACTCCCTGTTCCAGCTGCCACCACCACTCCATCATGGTCTCGGATAAGTGCTATGTATCCTCCTGTAGTTTCAGTAAGTGATCCATCCGAATTAACTTTGAACCAACCTGGCTCAGGCCTCTGCCACATGCAAAGTGGAAGTGCGTATATTGAACTGCATATCAAGTCTCCAATTGCCAAAGAGCTGCCTATTGTCAGCATTATCTTCTATCTGAAGATCAAGGACTGAAACTCGAAGCCTGACATCTTCAACAATCTTGGTCACCACTTCGATGGCTACTCTGAATTTGGACTGGAATAACATGTTGTTTCTCTCTGACCAGATATGATACATAGTGGCATTCAGAGCAACTCTCTTTAGAACACTGCTAGGAGAATTTCCAGAGAATTTAGTCACACACCATCTCCATTATGCATCCCAGTCCATGGCCTGGTGTTTGTAGCCTAATTGGAGTAGTATACGTGACCAAATAAAGCTAGAATACCTGCATTTGAAGAAAATATGTTCTTCACATTCTGATGCATCATTGCATAACTGACATACTGACCTTGCAATGACTCTCCACTTCAGCAATTTATATTGGATCTTAAGCGCCTTATGCAATGCTAGCCAGGTAATGAAACTCTGTCTAGGGATTTTCCTGTGAACCACACTAATGTGGACCATGAAATTGATTGTAATCTATGCCTCAGAGAGTGGTAAGCGCTTGTGTTAGAGAACTCCCCGTCTTGGCCCCCCATCCAGGTGACTACATCTTTGTGTGTTGTGTCTATTTCCACCATTTCAAGATTATCACAAATATCAGTAACATTCAATCTCTCATGTCTCCTGATGTCCCATTTGTCATCTTGAATGAGCGCACTAACTTTTGCATTGCAATGGAGTGATGAGTGGTATGTTAGATGTTGTGGGAACCTGTTCAGTAGGATACCCAGGGGGTGCCATGGATCTTTCTATAGCATAGTGTCCTTTCCATCACAAATAGAATGGACTATCAGTGAGCTAGCCTGACCTCTGCATTTTAGTATGTTGCGCCAACACCAAGAAGCTTCATTCAGAGCACCCATAATCCAGAAATTTTTGTCTTTAATTAGGTTGGCTTTAGTCCACTGCACCCACAGGTTATCCTTATGTGAAACAATATTCCATACATGCCTCATCATTGCTGTTTTGTTTGATGCTTCAATGCACCTTATGCCCAAACCTCCCTCCTTGTAGGGACTACAGATACGTTGCCAGTTAACCATAGGTTTCTTTATGTAGACTTTCTGTGCGGCGGGGAAGTTCCAAATCCCTATTTAACCAACCCAAAGTTAAAACCCTACAAGATTAGGGTTTTGCACAAAATTATATTAACACCCCCTCTTTTTTTAATTTATTTATTATATATTGAATCTCAAAATAAATAATGCCCTAAAACATTATAATTTGTCATAATTGGGGGTCATTACATTATACACACCTCAAAAGGAATCTCTTCCCGAGATTTACTAGATGAAAAGCTCTGGGTGCATCAGTTTGACCGTGTCCTCTAGCTCCCAAGTTACATCATTCTCTTTCTCACTCTACTGAACTTTCACCAAGTTCACTATCCTTCTACGGAGTTGTTTCACATCGTGATCCACAATCTTTATCGGTGGTACCATTTGGATAAAATCATCATTAATCTTAATCTCTGTGGGTGAGACAATCTGAGCAGGATCCTCCACACACTTCCTCAACATGAAAATGTGAAACACAACATGAACGACTGATAAACTTGGTGGCCAGGCGAGTCGATAGGCTAGACTCCCTACTCGGGCAATGATCTCAAACGGTCCCACATATCTAGGACTCAACTTCCCTTTCCTACCAAACCTCAATACACCGTGCATAGGTGAAACCTTGAGAAAGACAAGATCCCCAACCTGAAATTATACGCCCTTACGCTTTCGGTCAGCATAATTTTTTTTGTCGGCTTTGAGAAGTTCTAATCCGCTCTATAATAACCTGCACTTCTCTGATGTCTCATGGACAACCTTTGGCCCCAGCAAAATCGTGTCACCAACCTCGACCCAACAAGATGGTGATCGACACGGTGTCACCCCCCGACCCGCCACGGGAATCGCAGCGTGACGATGCGTGAACTAACCCGTAACACAAGCGGATCGTAACCGGCCACAACATCATAATATAACACATTCTTGATACGAGAATCAAACGGAAATAAAACTACGCTAAAGTTTGAACAAAATAAATATATATTTGATTCGCCCCGCCAGAGTCATAGCAACAAAACCAGTATACAAACATCTAGTATAACCATATAGTACATCTGAAACACAGAGGAAGCAAAACATACCCGTACAGGGTGGACACAACCAAAAAGCACAAAACGCGCCTACAACGGAAACCGGGGCCTACGCGCCACGATCAGCAGGAATGCCAACACTGCCTGTACTCCAATAGAAGCACACCCCTTGCGGGGTCAGCAAAGCACAAAGCTAGCTGGTGCGAGCGAACTAAATACAAATAACAGAATACTATACAAGAAAAATTCATGCCAGACAACAATAAATAAACAAGTTCTAAAGTCTAAATCACACCATGTCTCTAAGGATAATGTTTCTAAGTTCAAGCAACAACACAAACATTTCAAATTCCACAATAACTACAAGTTTTCAATATATGCCGATCATTACACGAGATTCAAACATGGTAAATATCAAACGATGGAAATAAAGACAATCTCATAATTCTTCCTAGTCTCCTAGGTATAACAATCAGGTTGAAACCAAAAATTCTGTAAAATTAGGTATAAGTGTCTCATATCGTAAGTATCCGCATACCCTACGAATGTGTCTCACCCAGACACATCCCACAACGTGCACCAGTACCACTTCGGGCTTGTTTGTATCCTAATGGGGTGCCATCTGCCAGGATACAAACTCCAACATCCCGAACGACTGGCCTAACACGGCCAACCTAACACAATCAAACTCAAGCGCGCTGGGAGGGAAAGCGAGTAATCTCCAAAGCACGTCCTCCGGGACCTGTCCTACTGCACTCTATAGTGGCAAGTGCGTGCGGGAGCTCACCGCACCTCAGTAAGCTTGCCACATGCAATAGCGTCCACAATGTCAGGTGCGAGTCATCTCAAGCACCATCCAACTCACGATGCGAGCAAGCTCCTAAGCATTGGCACAACAGGCATTATAGCGGGGTAAAGACACTTATACTACTATCCACATGCACAAATGACAAGTCTGTACATAACCAAAGGTACAAACGTGCAATCATAAACAATTTGGCAATTTTTATAAAACCACGACTATGTCAGGGTCCCAATATGACCCAATTCACCACAATAAATTTATTCGAGTCAATTATCATACATGCTCAAGACTCGGCAATCCACGGTAAAACATGACATACTATGCAAACTCGAAAACAAAGCATACAAGTCTCATGTCATTACACCAAAGTCTAATCACACCCAAAATTCATTCATTATTCGATTTCATTCAAGTATATCATGCTTTTCGGAAATCCAATGCATAATTCATTCACAAATAACTAACACAATCCTCGAAATATCTGAAAACCCCGAATTTCGGATTTGGATTCAATTATACACAATCGACGGCATAATGTAAAAATTAAATTCAGGATTTCAAATAATTATTTATCAAAATAAATATTATAACTCCACTCACCTGGGCGGAATGGATTTTCAAAACCCAATTCCTACCGGTCGAAGCTCCAAACACGCAAAACCACGAATGCGGGACCACAGAAAATTCTAAAACTGCAAGGCGGACTCGAAAATGAGCAAACAAGCCGAAGACTAAAAAAAAAATTTACAAGCGGCGCGTGACGGAAAGAAAACTTACAGGCAATAAAAATCGGCAAACACCCCGCCGAAACCCAAAGTTTGGCGAAAACGCGCCGAAACCCTCCCTACTCCGGTCTGATCGCTTCCAAATCGCACAACAGGCCGGAAATGGGTCTAAAAACCCTCGGAGTCCCGAATGAGAGGCTCACCCACGCACCCAAAGCCCGAATTCACGCCGAAGAACCCTCCAAACAAACATGCACCCTGATTTTTTGAAAAATTTTGGCCAACCCCAAAATCAACATTGCATGTCGGTTCTAAGGGCTCCCAATGACGCCACCAAGGCCCCAACACGGCTGATCGGAGCTATGGAAACCGATCAAACCCCAAACCCAAATGAAAACTGATTTTTTTTTTTTTTTGCGAAAAACCACAGAGAAATGAAGAGGGGAAAGAAGAGAGGAAGAACTGAAGAGGAGGAGGTGAGATTGGGGGAGAAAATCCACAAAACCACCAAAAAAATCTGCTGAAGAAAAGAACAATTCGTCGCCTCGCTCACTGGAACGAAAAGAAAAAAGAAAGAAAAGAGAGAGAAAGATAGAGAGAAGAAGAAGGGGGGGGAGGGGGTCGGTTTTCTCTCAAAGGGTGGGTGGCTATGTGCCCCCACCACCTCTACTGAGTACACCCCGCCCAAAAATCTTTTTTTTTTTTTTTTTTTTTTTGAAAAAAAAACACAGATATTACACACGGCTTCCCATATAAAGCCTCAAACGGGGTCATGCCAATACTAGAGTGATAACTGATGTTATAAGCAAACTCTATGAGAGGTAAATAATCCTCCCAACTTCCACCAAAATCGAGCACACATGCCTGAAGCATATCCTCTAGAACTTGAATTACCCGCTCAGTCTGACCATCTGTCTGAGGATGATATGCAGTACTCAAATCTAACCTCGTCCCCATAGCTCGTTGAAAGCTCTCCTAGAACTCAGACGCAAACAGGGGATATATGTCTGACACAATGGATACTGGTACCCCATGGAGCCTAACTACCTCATGGATGTATCATCTGGCTAAATGATTGGTAGTGCGGTGCACAGCAACCGGAAAAAAATGTGCGAACTTAGTCAGACAGTCAACTATGACCCAAATCGACTCATTACCTCGTCGAGTCTTCGGTAAGCCATCTACAAAGTCCATGAAAATATTATCCCATTTCCAAATAGGAATCCCTAAATGCTGCAACAAACCCGAGGGTCGCTGATGCTCGGCCTTCACTTATTGTCAAGTGAAACACCGTGATACATATTCTCCCACATCCTTCTTCATACCGTCCCACCAGAAAGTTTGCTTCAGATCATGATACATTTTTGTGCCTCCCGGGTGAATGGTAAAACGTGACTTATGAGTCTCATCCATAATTTCTTTCTTCAACTCATCAATCTCGGGCACACAAAATCTCCCGTGAAATCTCAAACCACCATCGGACCCAACTGACCACTCTGAGGGACAAATAAACTATAAACATAAGACTTGTTAGTCCCCTGGACAAGCTGAACATCATAAGAGAAAATAGCCTCGTGAGACTTCCACTTTTTCACCATGAGTGAAGCCATAACAGTTAATTGCCAACTAAGAGCATTGGCTACCACATTTCCCTTACCTGGGTGGTAAAGGATCTCAAAATCATAACTACTAATGAACTCCACCCACCTTTGTTGTCTCATATTCAGCTCCTTCTGCAAAAATAAATACTTGAATCTTGTGATCCGTGAACAACTCAAATGTTCCCCATAAAGGTAGTGTCGCCACATCTTCAAGGCAAACACCACTGCTGCTAATTCCAGATCATGGGTAGGGTATCGCCTTTCATGAGGCTTCAACTGTTGTGAGGCATACGACACAACCTTCTGGTTCTACATCAACACACAACCCAAACCTGTGCCACTGGCATCAGTGAAAACCACCAACTTCCCACCTTGCACTGGAATAATCAAAATGGCGTTATAGTTAGTTGGTGCTTCAACTCGTGAAGAGCCTTTTCACACTCATTGTTCCAAATAAACTGAACATTCTTGCGAGTCAACTTAGTCAAAAGGGCAACAATAAGAGAAAACTTCTCGATAAACCTTCTGTAATAACCAGCTAGCCCTAAGAAGCATCTAACCTCAGTTTCATTAGTAGGTTGTTTCCAATCCTTCACTGCTTTCACTTTATCAGGGTCTACTGCAATACCCTGACAAAAACAACATGCCCTAAGAATTTCACATTTTTCTCCTAAAAATGACACTTGCTGAATTTCGTATACAATTTATGATCTCTCAATGTCTGCAAAACTATCCTGAGATGCTCTCTGTGTTCTGCTTCACTACGGAGTAGTCCAAAATGTCATCAATAAAAATAATGAAGAATTTGTCCAGGTATAGCCGAAATATATGGTTCATCAGATCCATGAAAAAGGCTGGGTCATTTGTCAACCCAAAAGGCATGACGGGGAACACATACTATCCATATCTCGTACAAAAAGTCGTGAGAGGAATACTATCTTCTTCAACACCCATCTAATGATATCTAGTTCTCAAATCAAACTGAGAAAACACCACTGCTCCCCTTAACTGATCAAGAAGATCACCAATTCGAGGCAACGGGTACTTGTTCTTGATAGTCACCTTGTTCAACTCTCTATAGTCAATACACATCCTCAAGGTACCATCCTTCTTCGAAACGAAAATTGCGGGTCCTTCCCACGGAGAACTAGGACGTATGAACCTGGTTCATAAACACCTCAAAAGGATTACACTTATATACATTAACATGAATAAACATGTCAATAAGTATATCTAAATAAATCAAAAGAAAAACACTAAAATTACCCTTTTTGCAACATCTCATCTAGCCGGACTTTCATCTTGTTCAACTCTTTCGATGCCATCCGGTACGCCGCCTTAGAAATAGGAGCGGTCTCAAGTACTAAATCAATTTGAAACTCAACCTCTCGCCTAGGTGGCAAACCAAGAATCTCCTGAAATGCATCCTCATAATCTCTTACCACTTCTACATCTCGGATTTCTCTCCATCGTTCCCACCGAGTAAAGAAAACTAGACATCACTGATACTGCACCATTTTCACAAGTGTGATAAACAGGGGGCATGCCTGGAGCATGAATGGAAACTATCATCATTGCACAATCCAACGTGACTAGGTTCTTACACAACCAATCCATTCCCAAAATGATATCAAAACCCTCAAAGTCAAGCACACTCAAGTCGACAATGAACACTTTATCGAGGAATAAAATCATAAATTTTTTACATAATTCATTTAATGTCACTGAGCCTCCTAAAAGGGTTGTAACACATAACGGTATAGCAAGTGGCAAGGTTTTCAACATTTCTCGATTGACCAAACGTCGAGATATGAAAAAATATGATGCTCCAGTATCAAATAAAACATTAATATTGGAGATAGAAAAATCAGGAGTACCTTGAAAGTTTTCCTGATCTGGTAGTGCGGCAAATAAACGCCCTTGGGTGGGTTGACCTTGCCTATTCCGTGCGGATTCCTATCATTAGGACAATTTCTCATCCAATAACCTAGTTGCCCACACGTGAAGCAAGTCACTACCTGTCCCCCCAACACTGCATGGGTAGTCTGGTTCTGCTTACCCTAATAACCCTGTCTCTGGCTACCCTGGCGGTGGAATTGGTTCTCATTCTGCCTCTGATGCTGATTACCCATCCTATTTCTGGAAATGATTATATCCCTGTCTCTGGAACTGAGTTCCACCCTGGCGGTGGAACTGGTTTCCTCCCTGCTGTTCTAGTATCCACCTTTAGACCTTTGGTTCTGAAACTATTGACCCATTTGCCCTTTATCGTAAAGACGAAAATAGTTACGGTCACTACTATAATCACGTGACACACCCTGGTGACGGGTGTTTTCTGACGCCTCGCCCAACTTCGTCTTTCCTTTCTCCCTACTCTCATGATACAACTTGTTTTGTTTATCATGCTTCAATACCAAATCCAAAACTCTGTCAAAACTTTCCCTGTCAGCGGTAAGGAGAGCCATCTATAGATAGTGAAGCAAACCCCCAATAAATTTAGCATTTTTCTTTTCTGGTGTGTCCACTAAGTAAGGAGCATAACGTGACAACTTGTTAAACTACGTAACATACTGCTCCAAAATCATATTCCCAGTCTGTTTCAACATATTAAACTCAGTGGCCCATTGAGCCTTAACTACATTAGGCACAAATCTACTAGGGCTGGGCATTTAAGACCGAAAAACCGGTCCGACCCGAGAACCGGACCGAGCGAGCCGGTTCAGTCCGGGTTTTTAATATCATTTTAATAATCGGTCCCAAAACCCGGCCCAAAATGCTCGGTCCGGTTGTCAGTTCTCATTTCCAAAACCCGTAGGGTACCCGGCCCGGCCCGAGTACTTAAATACAGTTTTTCTAAAAAAACATAGAGAAATTAACAACTCCTTACATATTACCGATCACATCACATACAATCAAAATAAAATGAATTCTTCAAATAGAAAGAAAAACAAACCAAACTTGTTTGTCCAATATTTCGATTAAACAAAAGAAAATCAACAAGGAAACTTGTACAATCATATAGTTGTGGAGTTCGATTCAAGCTAAAAAGGCAGATAAAATGAAATTAGATGTTATAGTGGTGGAGAAGTCACAAACACAGATGCAAACCAAGAACCAATTTCTTCAAACGCAAAACCAAACAAAGCAAGTTTTCCGAATACTTCTCAATCAAATGGAATGAAATCCACCGACCAATTTAGAAATTTGGTACAATCAAACAGTTCCAGTTCCCGATTCAAGCCAAAAATAGGGATTAAAGAGATGAAATGTTGATAGTGAGGAGAACAAATGCTCACTTCACACACATAAATGCAAACCAAAATACTCAAAGCAAAAACCTATTTCTTCAACGATTTCAATTAAATGGAAGATCAACTGGAAACTTGGACAATCAAATTGTTCCAGAGTTTGATTCAAGATAGGAATGAAAGTTTTGGAGAAGAAATGCTTCACTTCACTTCACACAGTCAAATGCAAACCACACACAAAACAAGAACCACTTTCTTCAAATACAACACCAAAACAAACAATTTTTAGGCGATTTTGGTTAGGAAATGTAATCTGAAGTGTTGAAAGGAGTTGTGTTACTCTGTGAAACAACTCCTCACAGATTAACAACTTGAATCATCTCCTCGAGAGTTGTGTTACTCTGTGAAGAGTTGTGAATCAACTGTGAAGAGGTGATTTGACCGAGTACTTAGGGAAAAAAATTAGAGTTTAGACCGAGACCGGCCCAGCCCGGCCCTAAAATTTGGTTAACCGAAACCCGGTTAATCGACTCAAATCGGTTCGGTCTCGGTCCATAAAATCCCAGGTCTAAAATTTTCGGTCCGGGCCTCGGTTTTGAATTTTTGGGTCGGTTACCCGGACCTGCCCAGCCCTAATATCTACTATCAAAACCGATCATTGAAGTCATCCCATGTCATATCAGCAACATCAATAGAGGGCAGTAAAGCCTCCCACCAATAACTGGCAGCACCATCCAGATGATGTGCAGCTAACTCCTGTTTTTGGACCTCAGTAAGTTGCATCCTCCTGAAAATAGTCTCACAGCTTTGAACCCATACATATGCATCTTTCGAATTATCTCCTATGAACCTCTTACCACCCAAGGTCCCGAACTCCTTAACCCTTCTAGCAAAAGGGTCACTCTGATTACTATTCTGTTGCAACCCTTGTAGCATCTGCATCATCATAGTCTGACTTAATTGAATCGTATTCTCGCCATGTCCATTCCCACTTCCATTGCCATCTCCATTTGGGACAACGTTCTCACTGTTACCGTACCGTTCCCATTTGGATTCTGACGAGTATGTCTTCCAGTCATATCCTTCAAAGAAAAATGGCAATGATTAGACATTCCATAAGATCCGCAAAACACTCTACTGCTTATCGCTAACCACATTTCGAGGATCCCCTAGACTCTCCCTAGCCTAGGGTAAACTGTGTTCTGATACCAAACAGTCACGACCCGATTTTCAAGAAAACGAAATCCTAATATCCGCGTAGGATTATCCGTTTTCCCAAAATTTGGGACATGAATTTCATTCACTAAAAGTAACAGTTAGCATCCACGAGAAATAATCAAATGCACAATTTATCAAATTAGAGAGAAATAAAACAATTGCTCTAAAAAGCCCAACGAAATAAAGGAAATTAACATTTAAATCTCGTAGAGCCAACTCTAACTAATTCAACTAAACTTGAGCATAACTTTCCCAATAAAAATGCATCTCCAAGTTCTACTACAAAAGAGTAAACTGCCACCTAACAAGTAAAAGGACTTAGACTCTCGAACAGCGTGCAACACCCAAGCAATGCTCATCCCGTACGAAACGAACTTCTCTAACCGCGCCCGAACTACTAATCCTGAAACAAAGCTAATCGGCTACATCTCCAAAGGAATGCACCCAATAAGCCAAAGCCCACTTGGGTCAGCAATTACGCTGGTGTGAAGTTCTCCATTTCTAAAATCAATAAAATATTATGGAATGACAGAAAATAAAGTACGACAATAATAGCCAAAACAAAATTGGTAGTTCAATGAGGCAAATGTATAAAGCTAATTACAGTTTTTATCATATTTTATCAACCATGACAAGTCAGACCTACAGAAAATGTTAGCAGACATGACATCCTGCACTAAGTGATTAGAAGACGATAATTGTAATATTCTATTTAATCAGAATTTATCAACCAATAAATTATTTATTTTAACCCAGTTATCCGTTTATAATGAATTGATCACTTAGACTATACCACATTCGCATCATCTCCGTGCCGAACATACATGCACGTATGTCTCTCTCATATAAAGTAGGACTTCTCCGTCATCCGTGCCCAAGTAGGGACACATCACATACATGCATGCATCACTAGATACCCCTAACTATATGAGTATAATAAAAGCCACTCTTGGGATAACAATGCGCATAGATCATGTCACATTTTTTACGGATAAACAATAAAGCCTATTTTAGGCATTTCAAAACCACCACCTTTCCGCAAGACTAACCCGAAAGTTATTTTAGTTTCTCTATAAGAAATGGGTGCCCCACATCCGCAAGACAACCCGAAGGTTATTTAGTTTCTCTATAAAATAAGAAAAATCATAAACAAAAAGAGGTGTGGTAGTTCTAAGTGATACAATTTCAGGTGATTAAAATTTATGAACTCAAGATTTTCAGTTTGACTTATTGTGATATCTCATCATTCTTACAAATTGTCAATCAACAAGTTTACCCATTCTTTTAGGGAACACTACACATAATTCATCAATCATATGGACATGTCAAACAAGATATATAATACATTCATGTTATTCACTATCCTTGTAGTTCTAAGGAAATCACTCTGCAACTGTTTCATTAAAATAAGTATTCACTATCACTATCATTCTTACATGACCACTGTTTCATTAAAATAAGTATTCACATAGCAACTATACACTATCCTTGCAATTCCATGTTTCATTAAAATGTCTGACCAAGATCAGGGATGTTGCTACCGACCAGCTAGAGTTATCTATGGTTTTAAAACTTCCAATCTTTGTAAAATGCTTTGCCTAAGGCTACAACTTGGGCGGGCCCTATTTCAACAACCAATTCCCAATACACTTGGGGTGGCTTGGGCTTAATTCCCTGTGTGATGAGTTGTGTTTGGGTTAACCTACCAATGCATGCTTTTGTGTAAGTCTCGGGCTGAAATGTCAGGTACCAGCAATACATGAGTCCATAACCTCTACAGTACAAAATTAAGTAGCTCGAGATATATATACTATCTTCTTGTCAAATTAATATCACACCTAAAAAGACACCCTGACAACACGTGCTTTTTCAACTACCAATTTTTATCTACCCACATAGTTTGTCAGATCATGAAAAATGAGTAAGTATAACCAGCCATGTTTGCTAGCATTTTTTTTTTTATGTTTTAACACTTTTTACCCATTCTCTTTAAAACACAATCACAAACACTATCTATAGAAGGGGTAGAAGTGTAAAAAAAACCCAAAAAAATGCCAAGAAAATGCTAGAAAATAAGGGAGGCTAGAATTGTTGAAAATAAAACAAGGTGTTGAGGACCTACCCATCATAGATTATCAAATCTAAGCATCATGAAAAGAGCATAGTTTGCAAATTTTCGATTGGTATACTTTAGAAGAAATGGGTTTATAAATTCACGTGAATGATTACGCAAAGAAAATTAAACGTAAGAACTCACCAGTGTGCACTTTTCTTTCTTTCCCTTTTCCTGCTTCCTCAATTCCTTCTCTTCTTCTTCTCTTTTTTCTTTTAAAGACTTTCTATGTTGCTGGGAAGTTCCAAATCCATATTTAACCAACCCAAAGTTAAATCCCTATAAGATTAGGGTTTTGTACAAAATTATATTGACACCCCTTTTTTTTAATTAATTAATTTATTTATTATATACTCAATCTCAAAATAAATAATGCCCTAAAACATTATAATTTGTCATAATTGGGGGTGGTTACAATACCTCAATGGACCAAGTTGATGTGAGGGATCAAAATGGGGAGGCAATTCCCATTCACAGGATGAGGTAGTAGAAATCTCCTGCTCGCAGCTTGAAGCTCGTAAGTGGTTGACTGAAGATGTTGATGAAGGGGACTTTGAAAGAGCTGATGTGAAAGAAATGGTAGGTACGTATGGTTGGGTTTAGCTATGAAATTGGTTGCAGGGGTTAAAAAAAATATAGGGATGAGAGACTCATTTGAGGTGAATCTTTGAGTCTTTGACTATCTACCCATATTAAGAAAGCAACCCCCAGGTACTTGAAATGAAGATTTAACATAGGGAGCGAAGTTCTTTATAAACCTTGCTAAGTGTAAACATTCTCGTAAAGATGATGAAGCAGTGGATTGGAGCATATGAGGAAATCTTAAGGTGGATGCACCAAGAAACGTTCAGTACAACAAATCATTTAGCCAAATACCTACCAGAGTCCATGTTTTGTGATTTTTGCTGAGGAATTCATTCCTTTTGATGTCGTTACATAGTGAGGGGATAAGGGTGTAAAAATTTGCTGAGGATTTTATGTTATGTAGACCATAGCAGAGGTGGTAAGGGTGTAATCTTTCTGTGATGTGAATGTAATCGTGGGTTGATGCATGCTTAGCAGCAAAAGAATAAGAAATAGTTCTTCCCTAGATGGATGCTTAAACCTTTAAAATTAGTGCTACGCAGTCAATCTGAACCCTGGCAGAAACTTTAATTTTATGGATTGATATATATTATATTTAATACAATTGAAATAGGGTAGGGCACCCAAATCAGGCTCGCTTTGGGTTCAGTAAATTGTGAACCCAACCCGCCAAGTTACACCTCAACTGAATTTGTGTGAAAAAAGCTTGTCGAAGATTATCATTTGATCGTGGAAAGTGTTGCTCTGAAATTTAGAGAGTTTTATAAATAGTCCACTACATATATTTCTTTGAGCATTACGTGACAAAAGCCAGACTACATCAGCCTTAAATCGGATGCAGATGATTCATTGTTACGTAGACTACATCATTAATTTGGCGTTGATTTAGTCTTCGTCAGTATACCAGCCAAATTCTTTTGTAATCGTTCAAGAAGTTAATTGATAGCTAGACATGCATGCATGCATGCTGAACATATATAGATAATTTGTTAACTTGAAATATCAAAAGGCTTTATGTATATAAAAGGCCTTAAATCAACCAGAATACGTTGCATCTTCTCATCAGCCTCCACGTGCTCCCCCATGCATGACCCATTCCAACATAATATGATTGGTAATTCTTAGGAATAGATTATCAAGTCTCTATCTAACAGAACATTTGGCATTGGTGCAGATAATGTTCCTGGGGAAAGCTAAGCACTCAGGGTGCTCTCTATGAGAATTTTGGGGACTTGGTCCACACCTTTGAAAGACAGAACGATCGGTATCTTGGTAATATTACTAACATTTCTTAGAGTTAGGCATTTTATTTGCACACACAAACTATTGCATAATCGAGAACAACTCAAGTATTATGCAAACAAAAACATAAAAGCAAAGGGGGTCATCCGAGCTCTTATTGGCTCTGTGGAAGCAAGTAAAACATTCATTTGAACAATGGCTAAGACGTGTTGTATTTTGGTTTTGTTTGCAACATTCAGGAGGAGAAATTGAAGAGCAAGCACTACCAAGGCCTAAGACTCCATTGTTTGAGAACTCACACCCTTCACTCTTGGGTATTCACCTCCACCGCCAAGCATTACAACAACCCTCTCCTTCACCAACTATACTTGATTTTCCATGGCTAATAAATTCATTGCTAGCTACTTCAGCCCTCACACTCTCGCATCTGCCTTCGCCACCAACCCTTACACCATTGCCTTTACCTTCACCACTGGTCCTCACACCCTCACCTCTGCCTACTCCACCAGCCCTAATACCATCGCAACGACTCTCTCTGCAACACATCACCATTGTTGTCATGTCCTCCCCTCCTCTTCTCTTTTTCTATCTCTCTCCTTCTCTATCTCTCTATGTTTGTCTGTCACGCGCTTTCTGGTCTGCAAAACAAAATCCACCACTTAATTGACCCGATTTCTCCTTCTTCCCTATGTCTCGATTATCTGCAAAGACTCGGTCTTTCTCTCTTTGTTTCTACTTGTTATATAGATTTAGATATAGATGGTAGGCACTGTTTAAAATATGTTGCACGGAATGAAAGCCAATTGAAACCGTTTTTTAATCTATGGATACTATCCAACTGGAGGTTATGCATGGTATGCGCCGGTTTAAAACACTTTGCAAGATATGAAAATCATTTGAAATAGTTTTGAATCAATGCCTACCATACATGCTTTAAAACACTTTCCAGGGTATGAAAATCAATTGCAACTTTTTTTAATCAACACATACCATACAATTGGATGGTATAATGGTAGGTGTTGGTTTTAAAACACTAACTACCATCCACTCAAATATTTGAACTGAATTATCCGTCCAACCTAACCAAGAATTTCAACTCTTGAGAATCACGATATAATTTCAGCTTTGTTCCATCATGTGATTGTGGATCTGAAGAAGATATGATGTGGATCTTGAAGTGATGAAGAAAACCCTTTCTTCTTCTTTTGCCTCTCCGTTGATGATGTTGATTGGATTAAAAAAAAATCAAAGATGTTCTTTTGGGGTTATTCTTGTAAGAGAGGGTTGATAAAAGGATGAGAGGTCATTTTCGTCCCTTAATTCCGCCTGCCACTTGAAACGAAAGCAAGAGTAAAACTTACATGCATAGTCCTTTTAACCAAATGAAAATATTGTGGGTCGTAAACCGGCAATGAACCCCATAAATTGGCCCTTGCAGTGCAATACCTATTAATATTATCCCATATTAGATTTCGTGTATATTTTTAGGAGGATCGTAACATACGTGTATAACATTAGTGGCAGATAAAAATCACACGATCTAAAAAACAATATAATTATATGTACATATGACAAGTTAGGTAGATGCCTACTATAGAGAGCCTGGAAAGTCTGGGATCAAAGGGATTGTTGGTAATGATGACCCAGGAGGGAACTCTAGGATTGCTAGTATTGTTGGTGATGAAAAGGCATGGAGGATTGTTGGGATTATTGAAGAGTCAGGGAAAGCAATCAACAGGCGACCTCCTCTTAAATTTAGGATGGAGAAGAAAATGAAGGCAAGAAGCATAACCCACATTGGTTCAATGGTATTGAACGTCCACGCGACAAACATGGAATTAATCATCCACCAATCTTCGAGTTCCGAATTATTTTCGGAAGGTTTTGTTATAGTTCCATCAACAAAACTCAATTTCTTCTTCGCCCGCAAAGCGACTCTCATGGCTTTTGCCCATTCTTCAAAGTTTGTTCCCTTTAACTGAACATGCGTCACGAGGCTCCCTGGATGGTCCGCCGAGGTCAGTGTGTACGGAGAAAAAGAGTCTTTGTTCTTGTTACTGCCTGATCCTCCAGCCATGTCAAGACAACTAATAACTACACTCTCATAATGTTCTGTATATGCTCAAACAAGCATGATCATCCAGCCATTCATGGCTCTGATACCATGTAAATTCATAGACAGAAAAACTAACATGTTTTGTTTTATTTTCTCTCCCTCTTCTCTACATTGCAATATGGTTTTATGTACAAATACAAGAACCGACAAAAACCACCAAAACCACCCACATTGTGCTGAATAACCACCCACATATACTGAAACTGAATACACTAATAACTACCCACTACATCTTAATATTTTGGTGTGTGTGTGTGTGTGTGTGTGATGTGAAATAATGCAGGTTAAGTAGTGAAGTGGCAGTGGTTGTGGTGGGTTCATTGAGGGAGTAAGAAAAGAAGGGGGAGGCGACTCGTCTTGTTGGTGGAAGGAACTCAATTTAGACAGAGAGAGGGGCAGTGGTTGTGGTGGGTTCATTCATGGAATGAGAAAGGAAGGGGGAGGGCGGTTGGTGGTGGTTGTGGTTGTGGTTGTGGAAAAACAAAATTAAACAGAAAGAAAGAAGAAGAAGGCATTGACGAAAGGGATCGAGTGCCTCTCAAAGGTTTTTCAAGCGTATAAAGCTCTTTGGTCTCGGTGCGAATGACAACGCGGCATCGTCGGGGACAGAGAGGTTGTTGAAGGAGTTGGATTTGATGAGGATGCAGGCGCATACAATCATGGAAGAAAAGCGAACGGTGCCGACTGCAATGATGGGGCTGGTGATCTGCTTGATTGTGATGGTGTCTCTTATTGGTGATTTGCTTGATTGTGACGGCGATTGCATGAGATTTGAACTGGTTTTGGTTTAGTGTTGAAATGAGAGTCTTCATATAAGGGAGAGAAAGAGAATTGATGGTGGTAGGAAGCCCGTGGTGTGTTTGGTGAAATGTGGCACCGGGAAAGTGAGACTGGGAAAAGTGAAAAAGAAGCAGATCTATTTTGCTTGTGAGGAGATTATATGAGTTTAGAGTTTAGAAGAAGGAAACTAAAGGAGAGTGAAGATAGAGACAGTTGGTTCAATTGCACATTACTTGGTCGAAAGGGGAGGAACGGCGGTGGTGGGTGGACTCTCAAACGGAGAGAGAATAATGGTGGCGGGAGAAGGGAATGGGAAGAATAAGGAGAGGGTTCTATAGACTGCGATCAAAAAGAGAGAGGGACAGGGATGGGATATTGTGGGAAGTTTGAAATTTGGGAAGGGCATTTCGAAAATACAAAAAATGTACATGATGGACACGGTCACTGTTTCTCATGCCAATATTCGTTATAGATTTGGATTGCTAGAAGTGGGGTGTGTTTTTGTGTGGTGTATGATTGTCTATCGTATGAGTGGTGTTTGGGTGTCTTTGTTGTGGGTGGTGTTCAATTGGTGACATTGTCGCAATTCCAGATGTTTTTTATTTGAAAGGCCAAACATAGTTTTAAGGACCCTCGAACCTTTATATTAAAAACAAATCAAACATGGATTACATGCGCTCATATAGTTTGTCACTCGCATCTTCAAAATTAATTTTCTTTAGATTTATAAAAAAAAAAAAAAAAAAAAAAAAAAAGGAACTTAGCGCAAATTCTACACGAAGAACTCGGAGCTAAGCTTGCCAAGTTGTCAGCTTCACGATTTGTTTCTATGAAGACGTGAACAATATCAAAACTTGAGAGCATTTCATCATCTGTTTAATTCGAGTAATTCTAGGGAGCCCGCCTTGGTGGCCTGGGAGACTGTCCGGACCCTCCCGGGCACGTGCCTGGGAGGGTGTTTGGCACGTGAACCCAGGCCCTCCTCTGCTTCCTCTTTGGCAAGCTCCTTCAGCTCTTCTTGCAACTCGTTCTCCCTTTCCTTGGATTCGCGCAGGAGGGTGTTTGGCAAGCTCCTCTCCTCCTCCTTCTTAAGCGCCTCCTCCTCCTCCACGTGCAACTCGTTCTCCCTTAAGCGCCTCCTCCTCTCCTCCTCCTCTCATGTGCCTCCTCCTCTCCTCCCATGTGGTCTCCTGCGCCCCCTCCTTCAAGCGATTACTCTCCTGCCATCATCCCTTCCTCTTAAACAAATCTCCACAACCACGTCAGTAACAATGCTAGGTTAAAGTGTTTTGAGTATTATTATGCCTAGCTCGAAGGTCATAGCTTTTGCTGACCCATAGTCCCCCAAAGACAAACCCAAATACTTAGTTGGGAGTTTTCTTTCTCTGTAATGTAACAAGTCAACCAACTTCTCCAATTTAGGAATATTGCCAACAGCGAAGTGAGTTGCCTTAAGATTGCATCCTTGCAGATTGAAGAATAAGGACAGGGGTGCCCTCTTTCATAACTTTGATGCCATGATTGAGATTGTAGCGCTCAGCTCTGAGCACTAAGGAAATTTTGGGCGAGAGCTTTATCCACCAAAGAGAAAATGGGAGGAGATAGAAGATTTCCTTGATTGAACCCTCTTGAGACTTTGTTGAGGCATTTTGGACTACCATTGTTCATAACAGAGAAATTTGCAATCTTGAACATGGCATCATTCCATTTTCTCCATTTAGATCGATTCTCATAATCATGAAATTTATGAACTAAGTTATGGTATCAAAAGCTTTTGAGAAGTCGAGTTTACACACAATATAAGGCAACTCTAATCTTGATTAAGTGAGTTCATTTTCTATGAGAGAACCATCAATGAGTTGTCTCCCTTCCACATGGTAGGAAGTTGATGATGATCACAGTTGAAGGAGGGAGCGCAGGAGAGTAATCGCTTGAGGGAGGGGGCGCAGGAGACCACATGGCAGGAGAGGAGGAGGCGAGAGGAGAGGAGGAGGCTCTGAGGAGAGGAGGTCGCTCTGAGGAGGCGAGGTCGTGAGGGTCCTTCACGTGGCAAACACCCTCCCTCTGGCACGTGCCTAGGAGGGTCCGGACAGTGAGCGGGCTCTGTAGAATTATTCGTTTAATTCTCCTAATTATAGGAATAGCTTGCCAAAAAGGATCGTCGTTCTGTTTAATGTAGCCAATTGTTGTGCTTGAATCCGGCCCCACGACAATTGATTGCAGCCCTTTCGATAATGCCAATTTAATGCCCATCTCTATGCCTTGAATTTTGACAATTGTTATGGAGCTAAACTCCGAGTTACCTACCCCTGCTGCTATAACGTTCCCTTCCACATCTCTAACAATTGCATCAAAGCTGCCCGTGTGACCAATTACTGATCCATCTGTATTAACCGTGTACACTCCATTAGGAGGTTTCAGCTATGAACATCACTGAGGTTGTCTCAATAAGTACAACATTCATGCACCATGCCAGTAAGCTTGGAGTTGTTGCTGAGGAGTTTTCAATCTTTGCTTCAATGCATGAAAGTTTTTTGTTAACCACACTGAACATTTTTTGTCTTGCCTCATGCTGAAACGTGTATTCATTCCTATAAGATTCTTTTGTTCTTCTCCTCCCATATGCAATAAACACAGGCGTTGAGCACAAGTTTCTTGATCACACCTATGATGTTTTAACCCTTGAAGTGATCTATTATCCATTGGATTTTCTTTGTCCCATGGCAAAGCTTTGTAGTTAAATTATAGGGCATAGAGTAATTGATTTGAGATGGCTCGCGAGAATAAACGCTCAAAGAAGAGGTGTTTTTCATCCTCCACATTAGTAAAGCAAAGAACACACGCTGCAACATCCCTTTGGCCACAATCTGCTAGTTTCCGAAGGGTTTTCAAGCCTACTCTAAAAGCAGGCCATGTTATAAAGCTATGTTTTGGAAAAACCAAGTTCGACCTAGGGACTAACATACCTACCTGCCTTAAGGCTTCATAAGTTGCTTTCAATGTGTATTTGCCTTATTGGCATCCGGTGTCCAAACTATAACCAGTAGAGATGGCCACTTCTTGTAGGCGACTAGTTAAATTAACACATAGGGTGCAATGTGGCCAGGAATGCTCCTTTCTCCATTGTGTATCAAGCATGCTACTTTGGGCATTGCTATGAAGTGTGGAGTTGTAAGTAAGATGTTGTGGGAACTGATTTAAAATAATCCCATCCGGGTGCCAGGGGTCGTGCTAGAATTTGATGTTGTTCCCATTGCTAACAATATGATTAACAAACACGCTACCTGCGGTTCTAGATTTAAGAATACTGTGCCAACACCATGAGCATTCAATGGGGATGCTAAGCGTATAAAACTTTCACTCCTTTACAAAGTTCTTCTTGACCCATTTGAATCCATAGATTGGAAGGAATAGATTCATAGACTGGGTCGACTGATCCAATTGGTCATTAAGTTCCAAATATGTCACATGTTAGCTGTTTTTTTTTTTTTTTTGGAAAGTGAGCAGGGGTTTTGAGGGTCCCCAAACCTTTATATGGCACATGTTAGCTTGCTTGATTACACTGAGGTCTCTAATTCCATACCGAGCAATGCCATATGTTAAATAGAATTCAAAAATGATCTAATTTGTATATATGCTACAACAAAATGAAACTAACAATAATGGTGTATACTTTAATAATAATTTTTTTTTAAATGTTAATTGCATTTTCCCCCTAAAACATATAGTCAATTTAGCTTTGCCACCAATTAACATTCATATTGCACTTTTCCCCTCAGACTAACAGTCAACGTGCCTTGACTGTCAAGGCACGTGCTAGATTCAAAAAGGTCATATTTTACTATCCAAAATACCCTTTAATGATCTGAAGGCTGAGATTCAAAGTTGATGCACTTAAATCGAATGCTGAGATTCAAACTTCCACTAAGACGTTGGGATAATCAGCCAACTCCTCTTTTAACACCACTGTCTCCACTTCACCACCAATAACTCCTCCCTCTGCTTCTACTACTACATCTACATGTTATTTCACTATAGATTAAATATTCAATCATCAATAAGTGGAAAGTTTACCAAGTTTTGATGGCAAACTTGACTTGCAGCTCATCTTCATCATTTGTTAGGTCAGTTTTGTTGCAGGGGGCAAAGTTACATTCAAATTTATTTTAAAGGGTTAAGTTTCTGCCGGTATTTTATTTGAAGTGGTTAAGTTACTGCTAATTAACAATTCTTAATTGATTTTCTTGCAAATTTCATGGTGTCACAAGCAAAATCAAACAAGTGAATAGGAGGTTTGAAGTACGCAATTTTTTGAAGGAGTACATGTACATTGGATGTTAAAGCACAATGTAATTCATTTGATGTTCATTGGATGTTCTTGCAACAAAGTTTGATGTTCTTTCAACAATGTAAATTCATATGATATTCATTGGATGTTAATAGCACTTTCAAGCATCAATAAGCAACCTTGCAATTCAAAACCTGACATAGCACTTTCAATAACATTCAGTTCTAACAACCTCAAGTGCAAAAACCTGAATTTACAAGCAACAATAACTAACCTGAAGTGTACCATACCAACAAGCATTCAATACCATACCATACCATACCAACAAGCATTCACTACCATTTAACAGAACTTGCATTCAATATCAACAGAAGGGTTTCTACAGATTCTACTGTTGTGACTCTCCATTCCACACTTTTTGCAATTCATGTGTCCTTGTGAACCTCATCTTCATTTCTTCTTCTATGTCTCATAGGTCTCCCTGGACCTCTTTTCACTAGAGGAGGCAATACTAAGCAGTGTTCTAAAAAATGGCCTAGGCGGTGTTAGGCGTTAGAGAAATGCCCAGATTAATGGCTAGGCAGGGTGAAAAATCGGGTAAGTGCCTAGGCGGGTTCTGGGTGGTCTAGGCGGGGTATGGGCGGTCTAGGCAGGTTTTTTTTTTTTAATAAGTATGATTGTGTTCTTATTTTATTTTTATTTCCCCCCTTTTTTGGAAAGAAACAATCTAATTATTTTTTATTCAGTATATGTTTGAATGTGGCAAATGATTATTACTTAATGGAATTCTCAAAGGATTTGCTGGTACCAATTTTAGTAATGTAGATTTTATCAAACATGACTAAGGTCATTAATGCAATTTGAAGAAAAATAAATGAGTAGGTTTGGATATTTGTCTACAAATTCAACTTTGTATAAAGTACCCATCATGACAAACTTCAGTCATTTGAGTTTTAATAAATTTTGTTCATGATTGTTAATTTTTTCATGTTTATAAATTTTGCATATGTATCTTGGCATTAATACTAAGTATCTTGGATGTCACATAAAACCCATAATCAAACATAGAAATGAGCAAAGAATTGTACTATACACAAGCAAAGGATTGTTCCCAAATAGTGCAATACGGGCCTAATTTATATGTGATGGTTTGTTTTAGTTGGTTTAAATCCATGTTCAATGGCTCTAAAACACTGCAAAGTTGAACTTGAATTGATAAAATCACAAGCCAAAAACACACTAAAGCGGATGAAACTCATAAATAAATGGTCAAGATTTGATTTATGTGACATGTGAGTATCACATCCATGGTTGTTGGGGCTTGGTGGGGTCTATTTTAATCTGCAATTCTGATCTCACAATCTCTGACTCAAGAATGTCTTTTGCCCATTCTAATTTCTCTCAATATTTCTTTGAGGAAATTAATCAAACACACATAAATGGAGAACACCAACACCAATCAGCAACAACAACAACAGGCACCACCATCATCACATCCTCCTACCTCCAGCTCCCCTTTCCCACCAACACAAGCCCCATTCCACAAACTCCAACAACAGCAGCAGCAACAGCTTCAGATGATCTGGTCTTGATAAGATCAAGGATGAGATTGGAATGAGGTTGCCATATTATGGTCCTGATGTCACAGTGGGGCGCCCTGGTTTTCCTGGGATGGATTCAGAGATGTACATTCACCCACCTTCGTAGGCTTGGCAGTCTGTGTGGCAGACGACGGATGATGGGTCTTCTTATGTTGGTGGCAATGTCGGCGGCGAAAGGGTCACTTTGATCATAGGATCACTCAGGTTGCCTTTCACGCGCCGGGATGACCCACCATCCCCTCCAATACTACTCGGGGTTCTAGGGTTGAGTCCAGACCAAGCCCTCCGCCATTAAACAAGATCACCTCTCTCTCTCTTATCTGTCTTTCTCTATCTCTCTGACTCGCTCGCTTCAAAAAACACATAGAAGAAGAAGAAGAGAGGAGGGTTTTTGAGGATTGGGGAGAGAGGACACTACAAGGGTTTATGTAGGGAGAGCGAAGAATGCAAGGAGAAAGGAAAGAGGAGAAACGGAACAGAGAAAAGTTCGCTCTTCAATGGTACGAGCTGACAGGGAGTAATCCTAGTCGTCCACGTGTCTGATTCAGGTAACATGCAGTTGGGATTGATATATTATCAAATCAGGTGTGATAAGCAAGTGAAGAGCATTTTCGTCATAAAAAATAGGCGGAATGATGGCACGTGAGGTATTTGACAGTCAAGGCCTACGTGCATTTCTTGTTATTTTGTTTGTTTAGTCAATGATCACACTGTTGAAAATGCCTTCCTTTCGGGATGGATTCCATGCAACCGAAAGTACCCTTAGAAATTATGTGTCCATGGAGGCAAATAGACTAGCTCCATCATTCTTAATGGCCTGACTTGTTTGGTTTTGAAACGAAATTTTCTTATTATAACAATAATAATAATAATAATAATAATAATAATAATAATAATAATAATAATAATAATTAGTGAAATTTTAGAGCGATCTAACATGTGTGGAACATCAACAAAGGGTGGCCGTAGTAGCAACAGTAAGAATGAACCATTATAAAAAGGATGGAACATCTAAAGGTCCACATGGAAGTGTCAGAGTTTGTGCTTGTAGCAATAGTAAGAGAAGAGCCATGGAAAACACAAGTATTAGAGCATCCAAGTAGGTTACTTAGAAACTGCATCTTGATTTTACATGCTTAATACCACAATGGGATCTAAGTAGCTTTGAAAGTACTCAAGGGTGTGGCAACCATGAGAGCTTAGTTTTAAGCAACAGGAGACTTGAGGACATGATCTTGGGAGGTGTCTACAAATGCAGGTGCCATCCATTTATAGAAAGTTGTATATTCTAATTATAGATTATAGAAACATATATATATTTAGGATATTCTAAATTCATATTTAGGTAACCTAGTTTCTATATTATGTAAGATTGTTTCTTGTAAGACAAGAAACCCTATTGTATTTATACCCCTATTAGGAGATGAATCAAATACACAACAATTGAAGTATTTATTTCTACATGGTATCAGAGCAGGTTCAATGCTTTGAACTTGTTTTGCATATTTTTTTCTTTTGAATCTCGAATCCCAGAGGACACCAAACTCGCAACCTCCGAACACACTACCACCATCATCCATCGCAATCACAGACTGTTCCTTCGTCGTCATCAGAAACCCCTAATCCTCGCAATCACAACCTCGCACAGATTATCTTCATCACACACTCCCGTCACTTTCTCCTCTCTCAACTCCATCATACAGTCTGTGACGCAGAGAGACAACCCCTCCGCTCCACGCCTCCAGTATCACCGCTAGCCACGGCCACCCAACGCTAGTCCAGTAAGTTTTTCTTCTTCTTTACATGATTAGAAGCAAAGGTTTTCTCATTTTAGGGAGATTTCATCTTCGAATCTCTCCATCAAGCTTGTTTCTTCTTTCCAATTTCATCTTCGAATCAAACCCTACAACAACCTTGAATCAACCTCGAATCATACCCCGAATCAACCCCAAATCGACCCTTCTTTAGTAGCCTCAATCTCTTTACTGCAGAGGAGAAAGAGATGAACGATCTTTGGATGATTTGTTCACTCTGATTTGTAGCAAAGAGGGTGAACGCTCTGATTTGTTCTTTGGCTGTGATCTCTCTTCGTGACTGCGAATTGGGATTTGTTTATTTGCTACGCAAAGAAGAAGAAGACGGTTCTTGTGTGAAAAGAGGAAAGGAAGAGGCGTAAAGTCATTCTATTTGTGAAGATTTTATTCATGAAGAACTCTATTGCAGAGTTTGTAAAAGCAAAAAAAAAATAAAAAAATCGGTTTCTTATGCTATTTACAACCCAGCCAATAGTCGATCACACCATGCAATCATCTGTTTTTGATTGTTCAGAGCAGGGCAGTTACTCCTCCAAGCTTCTCCGATCCTCCTTCTCGTCGTCCTACAGGTATATCAAATCCTTATGCAAATACGAAGTGTAATATTTGTGGAGAATTAGGCCATAGCAAGGAGAGATGTTATGAAGTGATTGGTTACCCTGATTGGTGGGACTTCACCAAGAAGCCACGAAAGAATATAAGCAAGGCTGCCATTGCTGCTGCTAAGAATGAACATCTCAACAGTGCTTTTGCTCATGTAGCACAATCAGGTATGAATGATAAAGTTATTTCGAATAGTACATGGATAATTGATTCAGGTGCATCTGATCATATGACAAATGACCTTAACCTTGTGGTAAATCTTAGAGCTTCCTCTCAAAATGTTGTCTCTATTGCGGATGGTACTCCAACTCTGGTTAGCGGCGAAGGTTCCATTGTGTTATCTGATACCCTAACTCTTGAATCTGTCTTAATTGTTCCATCACTAGCCTATAACCTCTTGTCTGTCTGTCAAATTATTCGAACACTTGCATGTATTGTGACATTCTATCCATCTTTCTGTGTCTTTCAGGACATTCTGACTCGGCAGATTCTTGGTTATGGTGTCAGAAGGGGGAAACTGTACTACTTGGATCTGACAGAGACGGGAGAGAAACGCAAGAATCTTTTGGGGCAAGCTAATCAGGTCATTAGGGTCGATAAGGCGAAGGAGGTAGTGTGGTTATGGCATCGTCATTTAGGACATCTGTCTTTTCGTTATCTTAAGAAGTTGCAGCCGTTATCTTAAGAAGTTGCAGCCTCATTTGTTTTCGGTTGTTAGTGATTCAGAATTTCATTGTGACATTTGTGAACTGGCCAAGAGCCACCGTATTCCCTATTCGCCAAGTATTCATCGATGTCCTGTTCCCTTTATGAAAATTCACTCAGATGTTTGGGGTCCTGCAAAAATTCCTTCTTTGTCTGGAGCTCGATATTATGTCTCTTTTATTGATGATTGCACTCGGATGACCTGGGTGTCATTACTGAAACGAAAAAGTGAGGTATTAGGAAGATTTACTGATTTTTACAAAATGGTGGCGACACAGTACCAACAATCCATCAGAGTGTTTCAATATGACAATGGTGGAGAGTTTGTCAATGGCCCTATATCTGAATTTTGTCGGTCAAATGGAATTCGTCATCAAACCTCCAATACTGATACTCCTCAACAGAATGGTTTAGCATAACGAAAGAACAGGCAGTTGTTGGAAGTTGTTCGTGCTTCCTTGTTTGGCATGAATGTACCTCAATCCTATTGGGGTGAAACAGTGAAATCTGCAGTATATATTATCAACCGTACTCCCACCAAAGTAATTGAGTCAAGAATCCTCACCAGAAGCTTCATACACTTTTGTCCATCCCATCTATGCCTAATTTGGAGCCCCGAGTGTTTGGGTGCACAGCCTATGTCCACATACCCAAACCACACAGGAGCAAGCTTGATCCCCGTGCGACGAAATTTATTTTTGTGGGTTATGCAGATCTTCAAAAAGGGTACAGGTATTATGACCCACTCACTGACAGAATGCATATATCTCTTGATGTCTCATTCCGTGAATTTGAGCCATATTACTCAGGGGGAGTCTCTCAGTCTTCCCTTCAGGGGGAGAGCGATAGTGAAGGGAATCCCCGTTCTATTGATCTCTTTGAAGAATTGGAACATTTGGAGGAACAATTTGAAGTTCCTGTAACAACATAAAATGTTCCCGCAGCAGCAGCAAAGGACTTGTCTCGAGAGATAGACACTTCCAATGGGCAGACAATTGACCACTTAGTTCCTAGCGATCAATTCCCTCATGAAACAGAAGAGAATGATCAAAATGTATCTGAAACTCACACACACGACATTTCCCCTTCTACATCAGCAACTGAAGATCTCGCCCAGAATGATCCACCTCAAGTATCTTTACCCTCTAATGAGTCTTCTGTGTTAGAAAGTGTTGAACCTAGAAAATCACAAAGGGTTACTGTCACGCCACGACCCGCCACGGGATTCGCAGCGTGCCGATGCGTGAACTAACCCGTAACACAGGCGGATCGTAACCGGCCACAACATCATAATATAACACATTCTTGATACGAGAATCAAACAAAAATAAAACTACGATAAAATTTGAACAAAATAAGTTTTCTTGATTTGCCCCGCCAGAGTCATAGCGACAAAACCAATATACAAGCATCTAGTATAACAATATAATACATCTGATAACACAGAGGAAGCAAAACATACCCGTACAGGGTGGACACGACCAAACAGCACAAAACGCGCCTACAACGGGAAACATGGCCTAAGCGCCATGATCAGCAGGAACGCCAACACTGCCTGCACTCCAATAGAAGCACACCCCTTGCGGGGTCAGCAAAGCACAAAGCTAGCTGGTGCGAGCGAACTAAATACAAATAACAGAATACTATACAAGGAAATTCATGCCAGACAATAAAGGATAAGTAACAAGTTCTAACTTCAAACACCAACACAAGCATTTCAGATTCAACAATAACTACAAGTTTACGATATATGCCGATCATTACACGTGATTCAAACATGGTAAATATCAAGCGATGAAAATAAAGGCAATCTCATAGTTCTTCCTAGTCTCCTAGGTATAGCAATCAAGTCGAAACCAAAATTCCTATAAAATTCTGTATAACTGTCTCATATCGTAGGTATCCGCATACCCTACGAATGTGTCTCACCCAAACACATCCCACAACGTGCACCAGTACCACTTCGGGCTTGTTTGTATCCTAATGGGGTGTCATCTGCCAGGATACAAACTCAAACATCCCGAACGACTAGCCTAACACGGCCAACCTAACACAATCAAACTCAAGCGCGCTGAGAGGGAAAGAGAGTAATCTCCAAAGCACGTCCTCCGGGACCCGTCCTACTGCACTCTATAGTGGCAAGTGCGTGTGGGAGCTCACCGCACCTCAGCAAGCTTGCCACATGCAATAGCGTCCTCAATGTCAGGTGTGAGTCATCTCAAGCACCATCCAACTCACGATGCGAGCAAGCTCCTAAGCATCGACACAACAGGCATTATAGCGGGGTAAAGACACTTATACTACTATCCACATGCACAAATGACGAGTCTGTACATAGTCAACGGTAACAGACGTGCAATCATAATCAATTCGGCAATTTTTATAAAACCGCGACTATGCCAGGGTCCCAACATGACCCAATTCACCACGATAAATTTATTCGAGTCAATTATCATACATGCTCAAGACTCGGCAATCCACGGTAAAACATGACATACTATGCAAACTCGAAAACGAAGCATACAAGTCCAATGTCATTACACCAAAGCCTAATCACACCAAATTCATTCACTATTCGATTTCATTTAAGTATATCATGCTTACAGAAAATGCAATACATAATTCATGCACAAATAACCAACACAATCATCGAAATATCTTAAAACCCCGAATTTCAAATTTGGATTCAATTGTACACAATCGACGGTATGATGTAAAACTTAAATTCAGGATTTCAAATAATTAATTCTCAAAATAAATATTATAATTCCACTCACCTGGGCGGAATGGGTTTCAGAACCCAATTCCTACCGGTCGAAGCTCCTAACACGCAAAACCACGAATGTGAAACCACGAAAAACTTTTAAAACTGCAAGGCGGACTCGAAGGTGAGCAAACTAGCCGAAAACTGAAAAAAATAAATAAATTACAAGCGGCGCGTGACTAAAAGAAAACTTACAGGCAATAAAAATTCGGCAAACATCCCTCTGAAACCCTCCCTACTCCGGTCTGATCGCCTCCAAACCGCACAACAGCCCGAAAATGGGTCTAAGAACACTCGGAGTCACGAATGTGAGGCTCACCCACGCACCCAAAGCCCGGATTCACGTCGAAAAATCCTCAAAACGAACATGCACCCTGATTTTTTTTGAAAAAATCATCCAACCCCGAAACCACCCTTGCATGTGGGGTCTAAGGGCTCCAAATGACGCCACCAAGGCCCCTCAACAGCTGATCGGAGCTATGGAAACCAATCAAACAAGCCAACACCACAAAACCCACACAACATCAGAAATTTCATTTTTCTCAAACGAAAAAACGAAACAAGAAAGAAAGGGGAGAAAGAGGAAGAAAAATGAGGAGGAGGAGATGAGATTTAGGGGAAGAAATTCGACAAACTCGACGAATTCTCGCTGGAGACGAAGAGGAAACCTCGCACTGTAAAGAGTAAAAAAAAAAAAAAAAAAAAAAAGGAAAGAAAAGAAAGAAAGGGGTGGGTTGTCTTTTAAAGGGTGGGTGGCTATGTGCCCCCACCGCATTTACTGAGTACACCCCGACCAATCTTTTTTTTTTTTAAACACGGGTATTACAGTTAGTAAGGGAGTTCCTAAAAAGCAATATGAACCAGACATCAAAGCCCAAGCTAAATACCCTATAGCTAACTTTATGTCTAACCATAGGATTTCTGAGTCACATGCACTTTTTATTAATCAATTATCTACTGTATCTATTCCTAGTAACGTGCAGGACGTATTGAAAGATCCAAAATGGACAACAGCAATTAATGAAGAATTGGAAGCTCTTCAAAAGAATGTCACTTGGGAGGTAGTAGACAAGCCTGTTGGAAAGAAGACTGTAGGATGTCGTTGGGTGTTTAATGTGAAGCTTAATGCAGATGGAACTATTGATAGATACAAAGCAAGATCAGTTGCCAAGGGATATACACGGCGCCATGGAATTGATTATGAGGAGACTTTCGCACCTGTGGCGAAGATTAATACTATCCGAATTTTACTTTCACTTGCAGCAAATAAAGATTGGCCCTTGCATCAACTTGATGTGAAGAATGCATTTCTCAATGGAAATTTAGAGGAAGAAGTGTACATGGATATGCCTCCAGGCGTGAAGAATAACCCAAGAGACGCTGGTAAGGTGTGTAAATTGAAGAAGTCTTTGTATGGCCTGAAATAGTCTCCAAGAGCTTGGTTCGGAAGATTTTCGAAGTCCATGAGAGCTTTTGGGTACAAATAAAGCAACTCTGACCATACCTTGTTTATCAAACACAAGAATGGTAAGATTACAGCTCTAATTGTGTATGTTGATGACATGATCGTTACAGGAGATGATCCGAAAGAAATAAATGATTTGCAAAAGTATCTGTCGAAGGAATTTGAAATGAATGATCTCGGGCAACTGAAGTATTTTCTGGGTATTGAAGTTGCAAGGTCGAAGAAAGGGATTTCACTTTCACAAAGGAAGTATGTTCTTGATTTGCTCGCTGAAACAGGGATGTTGGACTGCAAACCAATAGAGACACCCATTGAGATGAATCATGGACTTGCTATTTTTCCTGATCAAGTCTCTACTGATAAAGGGAGGTATCAACGTCTTGTAGGAAGGTTAATTTATCTTTCTCATACTAGACCTGACATTGCTTATGTTGTGAGTATTGTTAGCCAGTTTATGCATTGTCCTAGTGAAGAGCATATGAATGCAGTCTTTCGTATCTTGAAATATCTGAAGATGGCGCCTAGTAAGGGATTATTGTTTAAAAAAAATGAATTGGAAGTTGTTGGATACACAGATGCGGATTGGGCTGGTAATAAAACTGATAGACGCTCTACATCAGGGTACTTCACTTTTGTTGGTGGGAACCTTGTAACTTGGCGTAGTAAAAAACAGAAAGTTGTTGCTAGATCAAGTGCAGAAGCTGGATTTTGAGGTATGGCACATGGAGTTTGTGAAATGTTGTGGATCCGTAATGTCCTAAAGGAATTGGGTTTCAAGCTACAAAGGCCTATGGATTTACATTGTGATAATACAGCTGCCATTCAGATTGCACATAATTTAGTTCAGCATGATCGAACAAAGCATGTGGAGGTTGACCGCCATTTTATTAAAGAGAATCTTGACAGGAAAGTTATTCGTTTTCCATTTGTAACCTCAGATGAGCAATTAGCTGATGTTTTAACTAAAGGGGTATCTCAGAAAGTGTTTGACAGCTCAATTGACAAGTTGGGCATGATAGACATTTATGCACCAACTTGAGGGGGAGTATAGAAAGCTGTATATTCTAATTATAGATTATAGAAAAATATATATATTTAGGATATTCTAAATTCATATTTAGGTAACCTAGTTTCTATATTCTTTAAGATTGTTTCTTGTAAGACAAGAAACCCTATTGTATTTATACCCCTATTAGAAGATGAATCAAATACACAACAATTGAAGTATTTATTTCTACACCATTGCCACATTGGGGTTTTCTGTGGGCAGTTCACGTTGTACAGGATGCCCTTGCCATTGGCAGTGAAAGCGGCATCAGATGCACTTCGCTACTTGTTTCATCCTCTCCTTGTCTATCTTGAGTTTTACCTTCTCTTGTCGCAACTCTATTTTCTCAGCCTGACAGACATTCACAATGGAAAAATGTCAGAAACTCAAATGAATTAGATTGCTAAGGGAATATTGCAGAAGGTATTTTGTGTTGCATTCCCTCTGTTGAGAGGGAAAATACTTTGAAGAAATAACATCACCTTGAGGCTTTTTATTGTATCTTGAAGTGCTATGTTTGTTTCTTTTGGATTTTGTTCTTCAAGCCGGAGCTGGTTCACAAGACGAAATGCATCACCCAAGATGATGATCTTATCAGTCTTTGGAGGTCTTCCTGGGTCCAAAATGGAACACAACTCTTTGAACCTGAGGACAGCAAACAGCCATGTCAATTAGTTTAATGAAACATCCTATGTTCAAACTTCATAATGCATAGTAATTAATCTAATGGATGCATGAACTCAACACCAATAACTGTACCTGTGATTAAGCTTATCCCGTCGCATCTTTTCACGGCTAGCTTTGGTACATGTCCTGGTGCAAGTTTCTGCCCAAAATCTGCCAATCAACAATTGACAACCAATCAGAGATCACTATGATAAACTGTCTTAAATATGTGCAAAGACGATAGCACACGACCTTGGTCGAATACAGTAGATCTACTAACGCAATATTAGCAGATTGAAGCACAAAAGTTTCTTCACTTCCAGTCTCCCAACTAATTTAGTGTTTTACCTTCATGAATTTAAAGTAACCATCAATATCAACTTGAATTTTGATCAACTCCGTTACTGAAATCCCTACGCACTTCCAAAACTTTTATTTGACTGACTAAAAGTTCAATTTGGCTCGAATAAGTAAAAATAATAGGAAAGTGACAGCATGAACAAACTTCAAGCATAGCCATTCTTCAAGTAAAAGTACTAAATCAGCACAAATCAGTATGGCAAAAGCATAGATGACAGAATAACGACATATACAGCAGCGAGTCTACCTTTTTCTTGAGCATGGTTTTTCTTGCAAACTGTCCTCCTTTTGTGGGAGATTAAGCTCAAGATCGTCACTGCTCAAAAGAAATGAGTAAAGATGCAATTTAGATTTCAAATATTGAGAATAAGTAAGAAAATATTTGGAAATGAACTCATCCACATACACATGCTACACAAGACACACCAACATTGACTAGGATTCATGCAAGCTATGCATGCCACAGCTTCTTAACTATTTTTCACTGGGAACATCTAACGGATGTTGTGGCTCTTATTTAGTAACAAGAAAGTTTAGAACATGGGAAATTATGGGTAGAGGAACTGGTCGTATCTTCCATACATTACACCAAATGGGCAGTTTTGTAACAATCCCCAAACAACATCACTTTTGTGATGTAACAATTTACCAAACAATTTCAAGTCAAAATTAAATTCAGGCAAAATTTTGAAAAATTGTTTCACAAATAAAGTGATGATCCATTTATTGTATCACCATGAATAGTATCACTTGCAGCAGCATATTACAGTGATACTTTTTTTTAGGGTTGTTACAAATATGTCAATTTGGTGTAGTGATATAGTGTTATTAATCATACTAGGGTTGTTACAAATATGTCAATTTGGTGTAGTGATATAATGTCATTTATCATACTGCAAAGAAATAAATCGCTATCCCAGTGTTTCGTCCAACTTCAGTTTCTTAATCTTCCTTCAGCGACGACCAATTTGCAAGGTCTAACAAGAGTACACAATGTGAGTCGTGAAAAGCCTTTATTGACCCTTCATTAAATCGCTCTCGCCCAGTTACCGTTGCAATGATAATCTCAAACAAAGAAATAACCCAAAAGTAGTACAAGATCCCGTAGAAACTCTTCTTGAAAAAAAAAACTTTTGTTCGCCTCGCAATCTTTCTACCCATGACTCCAACTTTTGGCTTACTATATACTCATCCTAGATTCCCATTGTTAACCCAGGACTGTTAGAACAAGAGCTACAGTCTAAACATACAGAACAAAGCAGGATATAGCACAAGAAGATAGAAAGATATACAAGACAGGTATACAATCAACTGAATCAATACAAACAAAGATAATCAAAGTTTCAAGAATATCCTTGATCTAGATCAATCGATCGATACAGCTCTAAGACAGTTTCCTGTTTTACACTTAGAGATTAACTGTAAGATCTTATCAGAGATTAGATGTAGGGATAAGTTTTGAAATATACAGAAATAGATAATATGATTTTATTGAAAGATAAATATGTACAGGAAAACTTACAGGATAAGAGAGGAAATCTTATAGGAGTAGTGAACTAAGGGTTACATGAAAGATTGGGGTTCTAAAGTTGTCTGTCTGATAACAAAGACGAGCGGCTATATTTATACTAAAAGGAAACCCATGAAGCGATAAGGCTTCTGGAAAGAGATGAGCTGGAGGCTTATCTCCTACATGTCTTCTTGTGATCATTGAAGGAGAATAGTGAAGATGCTTCATTATTCAATTTTTTACTTTTGCGGAGTAGTGGATCATCTGTAGATACACGCGTCTTCTTGTAAACAGTAAAGAAAAGAGCTGTCGGGTACTGTGGCCGAAAGCTAATTTGGCTGCTGGTGAGTGCTGGCAGATGCTTGCAATTATGGAGAGACACCATAATTATTGTAGGGTCAGGGTGACGTAAATGGCGGAAAGATACCATAACAGTCATCCTCATTAGAGGGTCCACTGGAGGACTCTGTAGTTTCATCGTCCTCATCAGAATTTTCTGAAGCTATCATGGAAAGAGTCTCAAGAAGCTGAGCTCTCGTTGGCTTGCCGCGAAGTGGCTTCTTAATATGATCCTTAAGAAGCTTTGCTTGTGTTGGAACCTGAGAAGGTCTCATGATAGGGGCAGCAGGAACAGGCTGTCCGGAGAAGAATCTTGAGACACCTTCTTTTGTAGCATGACTGTGGTCGAAGGTCCATTTAATCTTGAAGCGTCTGCAAAACCAAAGAGGAGGTTGTGCTGACTGATTGATTGGAGTGAGAGCAGAGACAGAGAAATCCCAACAGGAAATCCATGTCAGATTGAACTTGATGAAGAACCATAGCAACAGAACTTGTTGGGGAACTGGAGCTGGTGGTTGAAACTTGGACTTGAAAATGGACCATCCTTCATTGACAGGAGGAGGAAGAATCTCATCTTTAGCACCGAAATGATTCCACCATGAATGCTGAAACCATAAAGGAATCGAAGCTTGCTTGAATTTCTTGCAGAAGAAGAAAAACCATGAATGGGAACAGTTCTGTGAAGGAACACAGAAAGCTCGTTTCCATGCTTGCTTGTAGTCTTGATAATTGTAAGAAGTAGGAAAAAAATTGACAGAGAACTTCTTGTGGGAGCTAGGATGCTGCTTCCAGTCTGCTTCTATCATAATCTTCAAGATCTGACACTTGGAATGAGAAATCTTTTCAGAAGACTTCTCCATGTTATGAGTAATCACCGCAGAGTCTGTGTCGACGAGGATGAACTCATAAAACCTTTGATTCTTGAGACCATCAGCTTCTTCATAGAGGATCTGTGAAGAGAAAACATGACGGGCTATTGCTTGAGGATCCTTGATAAGAGGATAAAGACTTGATTCGAGCAAGAGCAGGGGCTCGAGGCATGTCTTTGTCACATACTGATTGGAATGGACTTGAGGAGGCTTCTGGAACGAGGCCATTGTTGAACTTGATTCAGCTTCCTGAAGGGGCTGAAAGGGATTGGTAAGGGTTGTTGCATAAGAAAAAGGGGGTTTGTGCTGTGTCGCAGAAGGCGGCATAGCATATTGGGACTTGAATTGGGGTCTTGTAGAGGGAACCTGCGAAGAGGATGAGCTCTGCGAACTCATTTTTTGATAAATTCTCTTGTGAGGAAGTCAGCAAGAGAATTGTATTTTCCCTTTATATATTCGATGTCAAAATCGAATGCAGAAATCAAACCTTGCCATCTGGCGAAAATCTGTTTTGAAACGAGATTTAAAACATCTTTAGTTAAAATCTCTTTGGCAGATTTGCAATCAACTCGTAAAAGAAATTTTTGATTTGTTAAATCATCTTGAAATTTCATGATGCATAAAACGATCGATAAAACTTCTTTTTTCACAGTTGAATAATTGATCTGTACAGAATTCCAAATACCAGAATGGTATCGGACCAATTGGATTGTTGTAGAATCAGGTAGACGTTGTTTAAGGATACCACCATACCCCTGGTTGGACGCATCTGTTTCTACAATCTTGAAAGCCTTAGGATCTGAGATTCCTAGACAAGGAAGACTCTTGACTTGGGCTTTGACTTGACGCACTATTGTGGAATGGGCTTCAGTCCATGGACCTGGATGTTTCTTAAGTCTATTGTAAAGAGGCTTAAGCAGAACACGGAGGCCTTTGTAAAAATCAGCTACATAGTTCAAAGATCCAAGAAATCTTTATAATTGGTTTTTGTCTCGAATTTCATCAGGAAATTTGTCTGCAAAATCAATTGCTCTTGAAAATGGAGTAATCATACCATGAGATATGGTATGCCCTAAAAACCGAACATTTGTTTGAAAAAGATTAATTTTGGTAGGTGATAAAACCAAACCATTTTTCTTAATACATTTTTCAAATTGATACAAGTGTTTCCAATGGGCTGCAATAGATTCAGAGAAAATGAGTATATCATCGATATACACAATTGTAAAGTGAGAAAAAGGAGAGAGAATTTCATTCATGATATTCTGAAATTCACTCGGGGCATTTTTGAGACCAAAGGGCATTACATTTCATTCGTAATGTCCAAATGGAACATTAAAGGCAGTTTTATACCTATCCTTGGGATGAATCTAAATTTGCCAAAATCCAAACTTGAGATCAAACTTAGAGAAGACACACGCAGAGTGTAATCTTTTAAGAAGATCACGTTGATGGGGAATGGGATATCTAATCCAACGTAAGACCTGATTAAGGGGCTTATAGTTGATGACTAGACGAGGACTATTACGCTCAAGTTCAGCAGCTTTTCGAACATAGAATGCTGAACAACTCCAAGGAGATTTAGAGTGGCGAATGAGGTTTTTATTCAGCAATTGCTGAATTTCATGTTTGCAATATTCCATAAGCTCGGAATTCATTTGAATAGGTCTAGTTTTGGTAGGAATTTTGCGTTCATTAAAACCTGGTTCATAAGGAAGATAAACACAGTGTTGTTTCTTATGCCAGAAAGCATTAGGAAGATTGGAACATAACTCTTGTTTAAGGTGTTCTTGGAATTGTACAATCTGAGATTGTAACTTAGGATCTTGTATTTGTTCATCAATTCTTTTATAAGAAATTTCTTGTTTAAGAGAGTTTAAATGTTGTTGTTTCTGAGAAATAAAGTTAAGGAATTGAACGTTACGCTGTATCTGATTAACTTCATATAATTCAGGTTTAAACAAAAACTTAAACTCAACATCAGTGCCTAAGTAGGTAGCCTTAATACCTTCTTTAGAAACTGTAAACAGAGAGATTGCAGATATAAAAGGAGTACCAAGAATCATTTTCTGTTCCATGTTTTTAACAAGGAGAAAATGTTGTTTGATACAGACATTGTCTTTACAAATATGAGCATTTGTAAGCTTGTATTTGATTTGCAATTCAAAATTGTCAGTGGTATACAATTTCTGAGTTGTTATGGCAAAGTATTGTGCTGGGACAATACCTTCTTGGATACAGTTCATATCAGCACCTGAATCAATCAGGGCAATGGTAGAAATCAAGATTTCTCTCTTGATGAAAAGATCAACAGAGACATACCATTTCTGGATTGTCACTTGGTCAGGAATTCTCTGTTTGATGTTACAAAGAAATTGAGGAATGGGTTCTTCTTGAAGAACAGGTGGTTCAGAAGAAGAGGCTTCTTGAGTGCCTGTATGAAGATTCTGGACCTTGAGATCTAAATACAGTTGAGATTGTTTAAGTAAAGCAATATCTTTCTTAATATTGTTTACTTCATGTTGAAGGTCAGAGATACTAACCGGATGTGAAGTAGTAGAATATTTAAATCTATCTATAACTTCTTTGTGACTGTAAGAAGGTTGAACTACCTCAGGGACATTCTGAGAGGAAGTTAATGAATTTTTTATATGTTGAAGATATTCAGTTTTTAGAATAGGATCTTCAATCTTGTCAACAAACTCTAATAAAATACTAGATTGTTTTTTATTAGACAACATATTAATTGTTTTGTGAGAACAATTGATGTTATTACAATGGCATGCTTCAACACCATCATCAGAATCAAAAGAGATATCTGAATCAGAAGAGAAGCGATTGATATTGAAGAGTTGGAGCTCTTCATCAGAAGAATCAGCTTCAGAGTCCATCAAAACATTAAGAAACATATTCTTAATTTCATCAGGTGTTTTTAAAGCTTGAATCTTTTGAGCCGTTCTGCAAGACTTTGCATAATGGCCTGGTCTTCCACACTTAAAGCAAACAGGCTTTGAAGTTGGATTAGGCTTGTATTGTTTCTTGAATTGTTCGGGCTTGGGCTTATGAGTCCCATGCCTTTTGGGTTTACTATAGTACTTATCTAAATCCTTAGGTAGCTTAGGCCCATAAGGTTTTTTAGATTTGTACTGACGAGCTGGATGAGATCTGTAAAGCTGTTTGGATTTAGAATTAGATTGTGGTAATCTAAAATCTTCAAATCCATATTGTTGACAGAAATCACCTAATTCTTTAGGCCCTGTTATATGTTGTTTCTTAAGTTGATGTTTCAACCTAAGATCATTACATAACTGTAGAGCACATTTATTAATGAAAGAGATTAAATCTCCATATGTAAGGCGTTCATATGGAATATCTCCTTGATATTGATCTTGTAATTTATTCCTAACTGTTTCTGCAAAAATAGCAGGTAGACTAGAAAGAAACTTTCGTTTCCAAAATGGATTACTTGTTTCTGCTTGTTGCATAACCTTTTTGAGGAAAATGTCCTTATACCAACGGAAATGGCTAAGGGTAGGACATTTATGAACCATAAGTAGATCCTTAGATTTACCTTGAAATTCACCTGGATCCCCAATAAAGTGTTTTAATATGCTAACAATAAGAGTAATCACAGAATCAGGAATAATAAAACCTTGTTCAGTTTTCATTGGTTGCCCATCAGGACCAACTTTAACTGCTTGTAAAATTGCTAATTGTTCACCTAGGGTAAGATAATTATCCCACCATCCTTTGATTAACCCAGAAAAGTCAGCGATGATAACATGTGCAATAGTTTTATCATCTTTGCCTTCACTACGATGAGTAGAGGCAAGCATGACCATTTCTTCGGTTACTTCAATTACACTTTCTTCAGACAAACCATCTATTTTCCAAATATAAAGATTGCCTGTAGAAAAGGAACCAAATGCTTGTAATGAACGTTCTTCATATTGCATATCAGGGAATGAAGGACGTGGATAAAAATTCCTAGTTTTGGGAAGAGGATTTTGATAATTGCCATAAGATTTTGCTTTGCGAGCATACTTTATGGGATTGATCTGATATTGAATAAAATTTAATCTATCCAATTCAGCCATAAGATCAAAATCTTCACTAATGTCAGATTCAACAGTCATATCGGGATTTGACAGAGTGTTAATCTGGAGTCTAGAATCAAGTTTTAATGTTTCAAGCTTAGCATCAATATCCTTGATTAATTGATGTGAATTAGAAAAAACATTTTGTGATACTGAAGTAGGTTGAAAGTAAGTGGCTTTCATAGAATCTTCAGTATGTTTTTCTTGAACTCTTTTTTCTTTAAGAGTATTTTGTAATAATTGATCTTGTACCAATTTATCGCCAAGTTCATGGAGAAGAATATTGGTATAATTATTCTGTTGAATAATTTTGCTTATACCTTTTGATTGACTCTCGGATGAGGGGTCTTTCAAAGGTGAAGCAACAAGATCTTGTCCCATAGTAGCAAATGTAAATTCACTAAAAGGGGGCAATATTGAATTAATGGCTTGATTCTCAGTAGAGTTCCAAATTTTGGAAGAAACATTGAGAACGTGAATATTTTGAAGATGAACATTAAAATACCAATCTAGAAAAGGTAGATTTTCTTTTAATTCTTCACAACATTCATAGAACTTCTTTCCTAAATCAGTTCTCTGAGATTCATTAGTTTGAGCATAGAACGTTTGACGTCTTTGCTTATTAGTATCTGACATAAATTCTGTTTTAATCTTTTCTTTATCAAGTTGAAAAGGTTTAGACAGACAATGTAAAGAACCAGTTTGGGGTGGAAAGTTCATTTCCGATTGTGTTGGAGATTGATTTTCTTGGTCAAACTCCTGCTCTGTTGGAGGAGGATTGTAAATAGGCTGAGGGATCTGTGGATATTGAGGATTCGGCCTAGTATTTGCAAGATCAAGATGAGGTAGAGCATCTGGAGTAGTTGCTCTAGTGATATGAGTAGGAGCAGTCCTGAAAGAGGCTTCAGATCTGCGTCCTGATTGGAAATTTGAAGGGTTGAGTCGTGTGACTCTAGCTTCAGAGAAACGTAGTTCTACCGATCCATCAGGAAGAGTAAACATGTGATCAAGCTGACTAGAAGGAATTCTTCTAGGTACAGTTGCACCTTGGACCTTCCAAACATCTGGAAGGGTGACTTGATTCCAATGAATTGTCTTTGGAACAATAACATTGGTTTTCTCCTTATTGGCTTGGAAAAGGATTGTATATCCTTTCTCAGACTCTTGTAGAGCTTTTGGGCTTAACTGAGTCTTCATAGCCTTAAAGGTGATCTTGTAAATGAGAGCCAAGGGTTTAGAACCTTCGATCATATCGAAACCAGAGGTCTGAATATTGAGAGTCAGTGTTTCAAGGACATTTGGATCCTTAAGAAACACTGAGAAATTGGGGTAGCAGTTAAAATAAACTGGACCCGATGACAGAGTTGACTCTGCGATTCCAAGCAGAGAATCGTGAAACATATTGTGTCTACAATCGCGAAGTGCAATTAAGGCACATGTATCTAACCCTGTTCTTGTAAGAGGTTTGAGTCCGATCTGGATCAATCCTATATGGATGTACTTGTAATCTTGGCTAAGTAAATAGTCAAGTGTTTGAGCAGAAAACAAATGTTTTGAATCTAAAGATCCATTGAGAGGCACAGTTTGTTCGACTATGTCAATTAAATCTTCAGTTTTTTGAGAGAAAAAGGATTGAGAAACTTCATAAATCTTCTTGTAAGGAACAGCTGGTATAGACCAGTTTTGTAAATCTTTTTCAACTTCTGGAATTCTACATTCCATCTTGTTTTGTAAATTTGGATTGCTTGTCCTAGAACTAGAAGAACGAGAAAGTCTTGATATGAAAGACATTTTCAAAATCTTGGGGTTGAAACGGGAACACTATGTCTGGACTACCTACAGCTGGAACACCGGTATGGGACCACCTCACCCTCTCAAACTGCGCTCACCATGGCGACTTACTCAGGGTTCAAAACGGCTGACCAACATACTTTAACTGGCTTACCAACGCTATCAACGGCTACCAACGACACCTAGGACTCACCACTGTCTCCCCGGAGAAAAATAAAAATGGCGCTGATGTTCCCTTTGGACATTACGAATGGAATGTAATGCCCTTTGGTCTCAAAAATGCCCCGAGTGAATTTCAGAATATCATGAATGAGTATATAGCACAATATACATGAATGAGTATATATCAAGAATGAGTTTATGCAATATACAGTACAGTCAGACAGAAATACAATATATTACCTAGAAAACTACTTCTGAGAAAAAGAAAATTCAAAACAAATTACTTCAAATCATTCCATCATTCATTGAGAATTTGAGATTAAGGCGCCAAAAAAAGAAATAGCTTTTGAGAATAAGGCCAGTACTCCAGGGACGGAGCCACTAGGGGGGCAAGTGGGATTGACTTTTTTTTTTTTTTTTTGAATGTTATGGTCACCCTTGCAATGTTGACTAGTCCGTCCTGCCATCCCCAGTGACTCATTTTTTTGTTCTTTCTATTATGGTCATATTTGCAATGTCGATAGTCCGTCCCGTCCCGCCCCACCTCTTCCTCTATCTGTTTTCCCTTCTCGCTCCTCCCGTTTCCCCTCTTCTGCTCCCTTTCTCTGATTACTGCGACACTAGCAAATGCCACGCCTCCTACTATCTTCCTCTCCCTCCCTTTTTGCTTGATTTAGTTCTTTTTCCCACCATCACCATCAACAACACCAACCTTTCTTTCCTGCTTCGAGGAAGAAGAATGTTTTAAAAAATGTATTTTCTCGAGGTCTAGTTTTGTCTTTTATTCATAGGATTTTTCTGGAGATACATGAAAATTTTGATTCATTCATTTTTCCTCAAGATACATATTTGTATCTCAAGGTTCTTCTGTGAGTTATTGTTTGAAAGACATGAGCCTTTTGAAAATCAATGCACGTTGACTGCTAGTTCTGGGGGAGATTGCAATAGTGATTAATGATGGGGTAACCTCTAATATCTATTTATGATAGGTGGAAAATCGCAAATAATTCATTTTTTTTTTGTCCACATCTAATTTTACATTTGAAATTATTTTTTGCTACTTAACTTTAAGTCTAGGGAACCATGTTTGGTGGCCATTTTTGGGTCAATTTTGGTTTTTTACACTTTTTACTAGGGGTGGGCATGGGACGGGATGGGACGAGATATGCCCATCCCTATCCCATCCCGTTCATACGGGATCGGGACTGGACGGGATGGGAAAAACCTCATCCCGACCTCGTCCCATCCCAAACGGGTTCGGGACGGGACGGGACGGGATCAGCGTGCTAATCTGGACATATCAAATAGAAGCCTGGACTGCTGAAAGCCTGCTGCTGCTGCTGGAAGCCTGGAAGGCCTGCTGGAAGCCTGCTGCTGAAAGCCTGGAAGCCTGAACATTTTATGCAAATGTTCATAAAATAAATAAATAAGTAAATAAAAATATTAATAATTAATATTAAAAAATTAGTTCGGGACGGGACGGGATTGGCGGGATTGAAAATCTTCATCCCATCCCATCCCATTCTAGATCGGGACGGGACGAGATCGGGATGAAATTATTCAATCCCATTAAGACCCGGAAAAATCGGGACGGGAACGGGATCGCGGGATGGGATGCCCACCCCTACTTTTTACCATTCTCTTTAAAACACAACCACAAACATCATTCATAAAATGAGTACAAATATAAAAAAAAACCCCCCAAAATGACCCAAAAGTGGCCACCAAATATGGCTCCCTAGAATTGTTGCTTAACTTTATATACTAATTTTATTTTCTTCCATATATTTATATACTAATATTTATTTTTTGTGCTTATGGATAAAATTAGAAATGAAAGAATTAGGAGATACTTAGGTGTAGCGCCCATAGAGGAAAAAAATTAGAGAAAGACGTTTAACTTGGTTTGGTCATGTGCGGAGGAGACCAAGCACGGCGCCAATTAGAAAATGTTTAGATTGGCAAGTTAATGGAGGGTGTAGACGGAGGGGACGACCGTTGAAAACTTGGATGAAGACAGTGAATGAAGATATCATTGAGCTTGGATTAGGTGAGGAAATGTGGGAAGATCGCATTGCTTGGAGAACCAAAATTCATGTAGCCGACCCCGAAAATCTCGGGAATGGGCTTTGATGATGATGATGATTTATCTTTTGTGCTTCTACAAAGTAGCTTATTGGACTCACTGTCTTCCCTATAGGTTAGACTGAGTTTTGTTTAGCAATTGGTGTTTTGAATAGTTATTTATGTATTATTCGAATTAAATTTTTTTGTTAAATTAATTAATTATTATATTATCGTTAATTAACTATACTCATCACTTCGCCCCCCTTCAACAAAAATTCTGGCTCCGTCACTGCAGTACTCTGTGCCTCAAACTTGTCGTGCATCCTGAAATCTCAAAACTTCATTGAACTTTTTATGAGGATTATGTTGTCATGCATACAAATTACAAAATATATACTCTTAACACCAATTACTCTTCAATTGATTATTGAAATTGAACCATCACTAAATCTTCAATACTTTCCCTATACATAGATATCAAAAGGCACTGATCTTCACATACACACACAAAAAATATATATAATAATAATAATAATAATAATAATAATAAAATTTTAAGGGAGTGTTACAAAATTTAAGGCCCAAATCAGAATTGAAAAAAAAAAAAAAAAAAAAAAGTATTGAAAATATGAAAACATAAATAAGAACTCAAAATGGAAACTTGCAACAAAAACTCAACAAAACCAAACTAAATATACCTTGAAACAGTATCATCACTTAGAATCTGACTAGGCCAAGTAATTAAGTGAGTTGCTTGAACTTCATCCATGAACCATCCATCATTCGGATCCGAATCCATCTCTATAAATCTCTCAATTCCACTACCACCAATAACACAATCAAATTCATGAAAACGTCAACTCAAACTAGCATCCATTGACAAATATTTCAACAAATGTTAACAAAAACTTGTACAAGTGAGATATGCCTTTGAAGCAAAATCATGTTGGTATGCAGAGAAGTGAAGATTCAAACCATCATAAGGAAGAGGGGAAGAATTGAGTGAGTGTGAAGAAAGAAAAAGAAACAAATCACAGAGAAAGAAAAAGTGAAGGAAAGGAATTTGAAAACGTCATGTATAACAGAAACACTTGAGAGAGAAGAACAACAAAATGATTGTGGACCCTGTACTACACAGCGCAACAAAAGTACACAACTACTATCTCACTTCTCGCTCGCGTCATGCACTCAACCTACCAATTTAAGGCCCGGTCGGTCAGGAACTGAATACTCGACACGTGTTCCAACGATTTCTGTCAAAGGATTTACAATGTAGCAGGAAATCTAAAAGGGAATTCAAATGTATACAACAAAGTTCAACACTCTTTTGATTGGGACAAGGGACCTCAAAATCGGAACTTGAGATTAGGGATGAATAAAAAATCGATCAAATCGTTTAAATCGAACTTTTGAACCGATCAAAACTGAACTGATCGGTTCGATTCGATTTCGATTTTAAAAAATCCAAAACTGAAATGGTCGGTTTGGTCTTTGGTTTCTATGTGATTTTAACTGATAAAACCGAATCGATGGAATATATATAATAAATAATATATATTTTATGTAAAAATATTATAATATGTTTAAAATAGTCGATCGTTTCGGTTTTATTCCGGTATAAGTCGGTTCAATTACGGTTTGCATAAATAAGAATTGGTTCGGTTTTGTTAATGGTCGGTTCGATTTCAGTTTGAAATTTTTGAAACCGACCAAAGTCGGTTCGGTTCACGATTTAGGTGAAAAACCGATCTGTCGGTTCGATTTTCAACTCTAGTTGAGATTTGCTTTACTTTCCTCCAATCTTTTCATGAAGGACCAAGGAATGAGATTTCGCGAAGTTTTGTTGATAATTTCATTTTTTATTCCGAAAAGAAAATTGCGAAATTTAATTTTATGTTTTTTCAAGGATTTTTTTCATAAATTTAGTGGTTTTTTCGTAAATTTTGTTTTTTCATAAAAATACAAAAATTACATTTCGAAAAAAAAAATCGAACTTTTGAAAATTTTGGAATTTTGAAGTTTTTCTAATTATTAATTATTCTAATTATTTATTGATTTTTGAAACCATCCCATGATTCTCTAATTAGTATTTTTTTTTACTTGTATACTAATTTTTTAAACTATCCCCTGATTTTCTAATTATATATAGATTTCATGTTTCTTTCATTTATTAGTTTTTAGGCTTCATTTAATAGATTTATGGGTTATTTCTCATTTGACCCTCATTTGTTTATGTCTATTTCTTTTTGGCCCCCCATTTGTTTTTGTATTTCAGTCTAACGCCAATGACCGTTTGTTCAACCATGTTTGGGCAATGCGAGGATTGGGCAAAATTTCGCCCAGACCAATGCGAAGTTTCTCTCAATCCTCGCATTGGTATGGGCAAAGTTTCGCCCAATCCTCATATTGCTTAATGCAAATGGGTGAAAACAAACTTTTTTTTCGGACAAATTTGCGTGACTTTAGTAAAATGGTCATAACTTTTTATTTCAAAACATTTTCAAGTGATTCATATTTTGTTTATTAGATAACTCAGAGTACTACAATTTTCGTGTATGAGGTTGAGAATCAAGTATATAAGTTGGCAGAAAGTCAGGAACACTACCTCGTTTTCATTGCAAGACAGATTTGCGCGATTTTAGTAAAATGATCATAACTTGCTCATTTTAAAACATTTTTAAGTTATTCAAATTGTGTTTATTAGATAACTCATAGTACTACAATTTTTGTGTTTTGATGAGCTTGAGAATCAGTTTCGATCGAGCATATAAGTTGAACCACATTCAGCGATAGTACACTGTTTTCAGAGACAATGAGGGTGAGAGTGGTGGCGGGGTGGTGGTGGTGCTTGATGAAGAAAGGAGGAAGAAATGTGGCGGTGGCGGGAGGGAGAGAACTTGCGGTGACAAGGTGGTAGTGATGATGGCGGTGTCTGATGGAAAAGAGAGGGAGGGAGGAAAATATGAGAAGAGAAGAAGAATGGAAGAAAAAAAATGAAGAGATGGGAGGAGAGGAGAGGAAAAATTTTAAATTTTGAATTTTTATTGGTGGTGTGGGAGAGAAGTAGTAGTATGAAAAATAAAGTAGATGGTGTGAGAGAAAAAAAATTGATTTGATGGTGTGAGACAGTATTTTAGGTGGTATGGAGTAGTCATTGCCTAAAAATATTGTAAATGAAAAAAACTCAATGCTCACGACATCATCTAACAAAAAAGTATCTCTAAAATTATTTGAAGCGTTTTCATCTTTTGCATATTTATCATGACTATCTGGGGCCTATGCCGAGTATCATTTTATTCAAAACTATAATGGATATTGATATCGGATGCGCATCATCTGAATTTTTGGCGACTTTGGGCAAATCCTGTAAGTGGCACCAAGTCAAAGATGGTGTAATCACTGGATTCACTTTGGTTAGGAAATGCTAGAATATGGCTCCATTGCCATGTGGGGTTGGGTGGTAAGGCAATGAAATTATGTTTATAATTATGAAGGAAAAAGAGGTGGTAAGTGGGTTATTGCGATAAGTAAGGGCGCTCACAAGTGGGTTGTCGTACCATATCTTTTTTTTCATTGCCAAGTCTTTTGCCCATGTCAATTATCGGTCGTAAGTCAACAAAAGACATGCGGTCAGTCCATATGTTCTACAGACTTTGATTGTGATCTTATCTATATTACAAATCGGCTACACTACAAGAAATTGGCAATTTGACGGCGGTTATATAGCGACGGTTGAGAAAAATCGCCGCTACATACTTTATTCAATGACGGTTGAATAGCCGTCGCAGAATTATATCATTTAACGACGGTTGTAGTTAATGGCGACGGTTTTACCGTCGTTATAAATAAAAATCATATTTTTTTATCTAATTCTTTTATTTCTTCCCCATTCACCCGAGCAGCAGGTCGTGTGTTGTGTTCCTGTACATTCACATTCATCTTGCCTCTCTCTCATAATCGCTCTCACGTCACCATGTCTTCACTTCTTATCTCTCTCTCTTCGTCCCTCCCTCTCCATTTTGTTCTTAGCAAAACCTAACAATACTCATTACCAAAACCCTAGATTCCTTCTTGTTCTTCAATCATCCATGGCTATGACCGCCTCTGCAATCTGGCAACCTCAAGAAGACGGTCTGAGAGAAATATGTGGCTTGCTGAGACAGCACATCTCTCCCACATCCAATAAACCCCAGATTTGGCAGCAGCTTCAGCACAGTCAGTTCCCCGATTTTGACAACTATCTCATATTCATTCTTGCTCGTGCAAAGGTAATCTTCATTTGCCTCGCCCATTTCATTTCAAAGTTTCGATTATTGTTATTCACGTTTTCTTGGAACTTTGATGAGTTGGTTCTTGATTAATGTTGGTAGGGTTTAGTAAGATTTGAACATTTTGTGCCAAATAGACTGAGAATTGCATTTGATCGGAAACCAGTTTGCATTTTACTGTGTCTTTGTTTGATGTTGATGGATTTGAGACTAAGAGTATTCATTTGATGAAGAATAAAAGTTGCTTATTTGTTTGTATACTGATCTGCTTATTTGTTTGATGTCGATGGAATTTATGGTTGAGAAGATTAGTTAATGAAGAAGAAATGTGAAAGATTTGTACTGAATTTTTTTTTTTTTTTTTAGATTATTGAAGATCTGAAATTCTGAATCGAAAAAAAAAAAAAAAAAAAAAAAAAACGGGATGGCATGGTTCCGGTCCATGCAACATGTTTCTCTGTTAGCCTTACTGATATCGGCATCCAATGTGCTGAGAAGTCCATTCTTGTATTAACTATTAAGCAACTTGCAGATGGGGAAACTGTATACTTCTTACATAATATTAAACATCATAATTTAGCTCTACAGAGTATTTCTTACATTATATGTATTGAGCTTTGTTTATCCTATCAACATCTACTGTGTGCTGAGACATTACACACATTCAAACCAAGATAAGTTACATCAGAACTGGACATGAAAACCTTTGTATTTTCTATAATAATAAATAAGTGTGAATGTAACTAATAAAATTTTGGTTTAGTGTTACCAATAAACTTACCATGAGTCTTAGAGAATGATGCCCTAGGCAACTACAATACCCTGCAATAGGCAGGTTATAATGGTAATAAATCTGATCAGCTCAGACGTTTTGCTATTTTACTGTCAATGAGGTTTTCATTTGCCTCGCCCAATTCATTTCAAAGTTTCGATTATTGTTATTCACGTTTTCTTGGAACTTTGATGAGTTGGTTCTTGATTTTAGCAAGCGACCACTTTACTTGAGCTGATGACGATAAGGGCATTTCACAGCCAGATTTTGCGTCGTTACAGTCTATTGTTGTCACTGTACGATGACATTAACTTCAGTTTTGATTCTCTAATGGTTTCTAAAGTACCAACTTAGAACTGAAAAAAAGGTCCTATTGAATAAACTTAAGAGTAGTATACTAATATACTAGGTTTGGGACCAAAAAGGAAGTGATGAAAATTATGGGAAGAACATAGGGGATGACCTTCTACCCATCTGTTCCCTCCTTATTCTTTCCAACTTTTTCACCAACAGTCAGTCAGTCACACTTGCAGACTCCACATTCTCAAAAAGACTTGTCGAAATGGAATTGGTCGGTTCATGCAATTAAAATATTGTAAGGTTCAGAACAACCCAAACACCTTCCACTGCTCGATATCCTAGTATAAAAACCAAGGAGAATACAAGGGGAAATGAATTTGAGAGTGTGATTTCGAAGAACAAATACGGAGTATTAGCGGCCGAAAATCCGGAAGGAATTGGGGAGGATAATGAAGAAGTAACAAAAACCCAAGAGGACCGCAAGATGGAGGCTCAAAACTCGAAGCTGGGTCAGAATAAGTTGGAAAATACACAAGAGATTTTAAAAGAAGCCGGCTACACAACGAGTGAAATTAAAATGACAATGTTAACGGAGAATTGTGATGCAGAAAAATCTGAGGGGGGTTCCGCGAATGCGGCTCCATTGTGGATGGTTCCGTTTGTGGGGGATAGTAGCTATGATAACGTGCAAGAAGGCAGTAGGTCAGGCTGCGATACACCTTCTAATAATCCTGCTGATATGGTGGAGCAACAGCCGAGAATTCCTGCTGAAACAGAGGAGCAGCAGACGCTAATTCCTGCTGAAACAGAGGCGAAACAGGGGCCAGCTCTTGACGGTCCTAGGGTCCTGAAAAGGCCAGGGCACATCCAGCGACCAGGACCCGAACTGATCGTATCTGAGTTAGGGATTAATATTCTGCAGGATACGCTAGACTCAACGGTGCAAAAGCTGAAAATTTGTGATGTTCGGATGCTGAAACAGAATCCGCTGATCAGCTGCCGAAAGTGTAGGTTTGATCTTCTTAATTAATTGGTAAACTAGGTAGCTAGCGATACAATAACTAGATAGCAGGTTAATAAGGCTGTGTGTTTTCTTTAGATATCATTATTAGGTTTTGTTATCATTTTAATTACAAAGTAAATTTCAAACTTTGGTAAGTCTCAATTAATTCATATATTTCAGAAAGGTTAACCTAGCCAACTAACATAGTTTTATAAAGTTCAAGCAAAAAGGTTTCTCACTTCTGCACTCAGTTTGAAGAAGAAAGGGAAATGAAACATTCTCTTAATTTTATAAGATTTTAACTTTTGGTGATAACAAACTCCAAATTAAGAGTTTCCTTCAATTTATTGAAAGAATTTTCTTTTGTATATCCAATGAATAGTTTTAAAGCGCTCATCAATTGTGTTTGTGTTTTTCATGTTATAATGTATCTAGTCGTGCACCATGATCTTGTTAGATTGATGTTTATGTTGCATATCAGAAATTCATGAGTATAATGCTCAGGAACAAACCAAAGAAGAAAGCAGATAAACGGCCAAGAGAACCACGAGTTGCCTTCATGACTGAAAGCGAAGTTGATCATCTTGAAGATGGATATAGGTGGAGAAAATATGGGCAGAAAGCTGTGAAAAATAGCCCTTATCCAAGGTTTGTACATTTTTATTATGTAATTATATAGATCATTTGAAAAACAAATCTAATTTTACTGACCAGTTAAGATATGGATTGATCCAGAAGTGCGTTCAAATCAAAGATATCGATGACTGCCTTCTTCTTTGTGTGTGTGAAACAAAGCCTAGATAAGTATTATAACATATTTGTGTATATTCTGAGATGAATTCAACCTAAAGTAGATAAACAAAATGCTCATATTGGAAAGAAACTGCAGAAATCAGCTGATATGAGAAGATTTACAAACTATGATTTCCTGAGTTAACAAACTATGATAGTGGAATTGTCTCCTTAGTTAACAAACTATGATTTCCTGAGCTGTTTAGGTTTCTTGTGTTCATTGGTATGTAGGAAGACTGATATGTTCAAGGAACTTTGGAATAGTTTGGGATTTTGCAGTGGTGGGAATCAATCATTGAGAAGCACAGACGGGTATGTTGATTTTGACTATTTTGGTTGACTTAATGTCTTAGATTTACAGGTACATATGTATAACACCTTCCTTTGTTCAACTATGATTATCATTTTCTCTGCTTTGAATATTAGTTTATCTTTTTGCCTTTCCTCTACTTTGAATTTTGCAATCAATTTACAGGTACATATGTATAACATCTTTTTGCTTTTTCTGTGCTTTGCATTTTCTCTGCTTTGAATATTAGCTTATCTTAGATTTACAGATACATATGTATAACATCTTTTTGCTTTGAATATCCTTTTGCGTTGCAAGTCCAGTGACTAGGTTGCAATCAATTTCAGTTCTCTTTTCTCACCCTAACATTCTACTTGAATAGCTTTAGTTGTTATATTGTTTTTGTTATGTTCTTTGTTTACTTGTTTTGCAGGGCTGCTCGACTATGGGGTGTTATGAAGCACTTGTATCACAAAATTTCAGACATTGCATCGAAGAAATCTCAGAAGTATGGTTACCTGTTAGAGCAAGAGAAGTAAGCAGACTTTGTTTTCTCCTACTTGAAAATGCATGGATATTTAGTAACTGGACTCTCAATTGCATGGTTTTTTGTAGAGCTCTCAATTCATTGCCTGACCTCCCAGATTTCGAGTTGTCATTGAGACCTGAGGACTACAATTTGCCAGAAATGAATCCAGCATGGGATGGTGAATAATGGGAAATTAAAGCTCATACACTTAAAGAGCACCTCAAAGACGGGGAAGGTGGAACAAAAACAGAGTGAGATCGGGCTGGCTTTGTTGTGATTGTAATATTGTTTTTTTGAAAATTTGATTATCTCCATTGACAATTTGTAACAATTTTAATTTGTAATTTTCTTCTAGACCATGTATAATATTGATTTTGAAATGAAATTAAAGTTCCTCTTAATGTATGATGATGATATCATATGAGTTTAGTTTAGTGTCGTTTATATTTGATTTTTGATTTGAGTCTAAAAGTTGTAGTGCATATGTTGGATAAATTATCTGCACCCAATGAAAAGAAAACACTACAGGTTGAAAAATGTGATTTTTATATGGTAAAAAAAATTTGAATTATCAAAGGGAATTTAGCGGCGGTTGCAAATCGTCGCTAAAGGCAAAAAGTTGGATTGTTCATTGAATTTTGTCGACGGTTTATAAACGTCGCTAAATTGTATTTAGCGACGTTTATAACCGTCGCTACATTAAACCGTCGCTCTATAGTATTTAGTGACGGTTATGCCAGCGGTTGTTTAAAACCGTCGCTGAATGACCTAGTGACGCCTTTATTAGCGGCGGTTTTGTAACCGTCGCTGTTTTATTTAGCGACAGTCATAACCGTCGCTGTATACCTTTGGCGACCGTCGCTAAAATACAGTTTTCTTGTAGTGCTAGGCGATATTATTATTTATAAGAATTCAGAGATAAAAGAGGTCTAGGATTGAGAGTTAGGAAAGATGTTGAAGGTTGAGATTCATAATCTAGAATGACGTGTTTGTAACTATAAAACAAGTAGAAGGTTTTAGAAAATGAAAAAAAAAAAAAAATAGTGAAAAAGTTTATGGAATGTACATGTGGCGGAGAGAGAATTTTGTGTGTGTGTTTTTTTTCAAAATTAAAATTGTCATAACTATCTACTTAATTGTCGGATTTAATAAACTTGATATTGTTGAAATGCATTTTTTAAATATTTTCAATGAAAACAATGAAACCAACACTTAAGTTTTCAAAACATGGCTTTTAAGAACAAAAAATCTCTAATGCATTTCACATTGTAATTTTCAATATTAATCAAAGTAGGGGGCATGCATCTTCAGGCTTATTTAAACAAAACCTTGAACTCCATATTTTGGAAGATCAAAGGTCGAAAAGAATTCACTATGGCTTTTTAAATATATATTTTTTACAAATCGAGTTTGACCTAAACTCACAACCCACTTTCTATCGTGCCTAAGACACAGGTAATACAATAGTCTATATTACAGATCAGCTAAGTGATTGAAAGTTGAAAATCTTGAGGGTTGAGATTTATTTTCTATAATGTCATGTGTTGTAATCATAAAACATATAGAAGGGTAAAAAATGATGAAAAAAGTTGGTAGAATATACATGTGGTGAAAAAAGATTTTTTTTGTGTTTTTTTCCTCAAAATTAAAATTGTACAACTATATACTTAATTGTCGGATATTAATAAACTTGATATTTTTAGAATGCATTTTTTTAAGATCTTTCCAATGAAAACAACAATCAATACAAACTCTTGAGTTTTCAAAATATGCATTGAACATCATATGCACTTAAAAATGTCTAATGCATTTCCGTCGTAATTTTCAATGTTAATCAAAGTATGAGTTGAGTATCTTAAAGCGCATTCAAACAAAAATCCTGAGCTCTATATTTTGAAAAATCAAAGTTCAGGAAAAATTCACTATAACAATTTTTTAATATATATTTTTTATAAAACAAGTTTGACCTAATCTCACGACCCATTTTCTATCGTACCAACAACACGTTTGATATACTAGTAATTAATATACAACTCTCCCCAAAAATTATAAAGTAAATAAAAACTCTCCTCCAAACTAACTAAGCAAAGTAAAACTTTGCTCCGACCAAAGTATTTACACTTTATGTTATTTTGTTTCATGAACTTGAAATTTGGATGTTCAAATCAAGTGTTCTATGTGTCTCATGTTTAATTTTCGTGCAATTCATGTTGTTCGGTGTTTTGCTCTCCTAAAAATTTTAGAAATTTGTCGCATAATCTAGCATATACATACATATTATTATTTTACTTTGCATCAAAATCCTATGCTTTCTCCTTTAAAATATCTAGCATATATGAATGCATGTGTTTACACATGATAAAGCCAATATTTGATGTAGATTGAAAGGTCCATCGGACAATAGTATAATCAATGTCTTTTATCTTTCATATCAGTAAAAGTAGGGTGTGGACACGATTTACGTTCGCGTATATTTAATAATTTTTTTATTTAAAAATTAAATAATAAATTTAAATTTAAATTTTAGGAGATTTGACTAAATTTAAAAAGTTAAAGAATATTTTGGAGTAAAAATATTGTAACCAAAGATGACACTCTCATTATTGTAAGGACTTAGTTATAGTTTATAGATAATTGAAGGCTTCGGCATAATTAATCTATATTTGAGAAATGCTGATTTTTGTTGTAAAAAGTATGAAATGTGTAAGAAAAATGAAAAATAAAAAAATTAGGTGTAAAGATATATTTATAATTTATAAATAATAGTTGGACTTTAAATAAATTATATCAAAGAGCTTAAGTATAATATTTGACATAGATTCAAAGTTTCATCAGACAATAGTATAATCAGTGTCTTTTATCTACTTTATAGCGGGAATTTAATTGTCAGAGTCCTTAAATGTGTCATTTTTCTAGGTTTTCGAAAATGCCTCTTTTTTTTTCTTTTTTTTTTTATTATTCACGTATAGTAAAAGTAATTTGTTTTATTTGAAGACTTTTGAGGCAGGTTAAAATCGTAAATATAAATAGCATCATGTATGACTCTTTTAGTTTCCATCTTTATGCATGTATGACATAGCATCTTATTTTGTTATGGTTTCCAAAGCCCCATTTGTCATGTTTCCCTACATCTCATATCTTCGTACTAATCAACAACCATTGTAGTTTCATGTCCACGTCACTCATGGTCAAAGTCAATACCCTTTGATTGTGACAGTGCAACGTGGGTCCACATAATACAAGGCGTTGTACTTTTAAACTGCCAACATGCATATGAGAATTACTTGTGGTGGTTTCCTTTGCACTGATGATTGTACTATCTACAAACAAGCCTTAATATTTACCGCAATTACGAAACTGTCACTGGCAATAAATCCATACATTTCATCTCAACAACACTATTCACCTTCACATTTCTGATCATTGAGATTAAAACATGAGTTTATTGGTAAGTTTATTTATCAAGTTAAATAAATAAATAAAATATTATTAAGGTGACAATGGTTTTTCTCAATAACTAATAAATGTTACTTGAATATCTACTTATTTAACAATGAATTCAAAAGTAGATGTCCTTAATTAGGCCAACGAGTTTCGAAGTATGTTTTGTAAGTCATTTAACAGGAGGTTTGAATTTTTTTTTAATGGTAATTAAGCCGTAATTTGCTTAGATATTTGATAATTTAGTGACTTATCGGGGAGTGTCGAAAGCATGACCCAAAACCAAGGTGGCATTTCGAAGGCATTATATTGTACTCACGCCATTGGTACGGATACGTTGTACTTGTGCCAATGGCGCGACTGGTAGATTAATATATTAACATACATACACGTACATGCACATGAGTATATATATATATATAACAAGAGTCACTTGTACTGTAATTGTACCAACATCTCTAGCGAGAAAAAAGTTAATAGATAATAAAAAGTGAAAATGGTGTTTATGTAATTCAAATGAAAATACTATTAATCATTTTACCCTCACATATTTAAACTATTTACAAAAAAACTGGCTCTTGTAAATATTCATTAATTACACATAAGCCCCTAATATAATTTATGTAAAGACCTCTAATTATTTATAAATTATATAAAATCCCTTACATTTAACTTTTGTACTTTCCATTTTGTCATCCACATTTTATACTTTTACTAGGGTTGAACAAAAAATCGATCAAACCGACCGAACCGATCAAAACCGAATCGATCGGTTCAGTTTAAGTTCGGTTTCGATTTTAAAAAATTCAAAACTGAAGTGGTCGGTTTGGTTTTCGATTTCTATGTGATTTTAACCATTAAAACTGAACTGACAGAATATATTTAATAAATAATATATTATGTTTAAAATAGTCGGTCAGTTTGGTTCGGTTACAGTTTGCATAAATTAGAATCGGTTCGATTTTATTAGTGGTCGGTTCGGGTTCAATTTGAAAATTTTGAAACCGACCAAAGTCGGTTCGGGTTCGGTTTAAAAATTTTGAAATCGACCAAAGTCGGTTCGGTTTTCAACCCTAACTTTTACAATCAAAACTAGTTCCTCTCAAACATTGACTAGTTATGTCTATGCCCCTAACATAATTTATTTGAAGCTCCTCATTTATTTATTTATAAACTATACATAGGCCCTTAAAATTATATATATAAATAATATTTTTTCTTAATATTGAATTGCTGTAATAAAATAAAAAAATACGTAATATTTGTGCGCGTAGACACACTAGTGAAGTTATATGGAAGTGGTTAAAATTCTAAATCATTGATTAAAGATACACAAGTTAAAATTAAAACTAAATTAGCACACGAAACACACAAATCTGAATTATATAAAACGCAATGTGCTTAGGATCAATAAAAAAAATGTCGATTTCGTCATGATATTTGCATTTCCCATTTTTCCCTCCCCAAATTAGACCATTCCTGTATTGTCCTCTCCCCAATTTCTCCTTCGGTCACTCTTGTTCTCAGATATCTCCAGATCTCTCTCCTTCCACCTCTATCAATCAATACCCATCATATCCCCGTCGGTTCGAAGGGTTACCGTGAGTATTTCTTTATTCTTTTTAACAAGGAAGGGAAAAATCAATAAATAATGTCTACAGTAGAAAGCCTAATCCGTTATTTCTTTCATCACCCCAAACATCCCAATATTAGCACTGATGGTTCGTAAATATAACTCATTGTTCAAACAACTATTTAGAGTTATTTGTAAAACTTGTTAGAAAACTCGTTGTCGGACTTAATTAATCGCTTTTTGTTATTCAAACTAAATAGTTTCGTTTTTGTAATTTTCTAAACGTTCTTAATTCTGACCTATTATTCAATTTTAATCGTTCTATTTCCTGGTATCCATCTCCCACCCATTTTGTAATTTCTCTTTATCCTTTTTCTCCCTTTGACTAATCGCAGTCCATCACCGTCGCTGCCTGTAACACCCCTAAATTTCATAAAACTAAATTATTTTATTTTAAATTAAATAAAATATAGTTACATTTAATTGAGTTTAAATTTCAAATTTTAAGGTTTTATTTTGTCAAGTTAAAGGGTGGGTGCCCTCAGAATTTTAGTGGGGGCGAATAGCCACCCATAATATAAAAGAAAACCCTTTATTTCTTTATTTTCTTGTTCCTCATTTCCTTTTTCGATGACGACGGCGGGCGTCGGGATGTTGCCGCGCATTTCTTCGCCCAACCTCCCATATTTTCTTCTTATCTCCTTCCACTATCTTCTCTTTCCTTCCTATTTCAATTCGGCGCTAGAAAATAGAGCAATGGCAAGAAAGATGGAAACTGGCGGTGGTTTTGGCTATTGGGAGAGATGGATGTAGGTGATGGACGGTAACGATGGTGTGTATGCCATAAGAATTAAAATCGGTGAGTTTTCTTCATATTATTTCATATTTCTTCTGTGTTCTTTGATTTTTGATCTGCTGGAGCTTTGTGAGTCTCACAATTTTATTGAGTAAGGGTTGTGTTTATGTGCATCTATTTTTACTTGATTTTTGGTGTGGTTGTTTAATTGTCTGTTAGTTGTTTGATGGTATGACTCAATGAAACTAAATCCCACTATTTGGATACATGGAGACAATAAATATACGCCATACTAAATTTAGATGTGAAGTGCTCACACATTAAACCCATAATGCATAACATGTTCTGTCATGTTTGGTGGAATATGTTTTACTGAAAAAATTTGGCAATCCTTTAAATATGATGTGTTGGTGATTGTTTTTGCAAACTAATGATTTTGAAAAGAAGAATCTTGCCTTGAACTCAGAGTCCAAATAAAATGTCTCTTTGAGAACTCCTTTGCTTGATATCACAGAAAATGTTAGGAATTCGCAAAAGTTGCTCCTTTGAACAAGTCATTTCATGTTTTCTCCTAGTATATCATTTGTATAGGTCCTAAATTTTATAGGCAACCCACGCGTCGTAATTTTGAATAAAAAGTTTTGAGTGCTTCTTTTCTATCAGTTTGTCTATGATATGTTACTTGTTACTTGTTCAACTTGTTGTCTTTTGATGAGCAGAGTATATATGAAATAGTACTTTTTTAGATAATCTGTTGTTGATTGTTTAGTATTTGAATTTGTTTGGGGTTTTGTGAATTTGTGTCTGTATTTTGTGGGTTTTAGTGATTTGATTTGGAATTGTTAAGAGTTAAAAGGAGCTCTGTTAGACAATGGAATAGACCCAAACACACACTATGAGGTATTATGGAGGATTTAGTGGTTTATGGGGGAAACCTCAAAGTTCTTCATCAGAGTTGAGTTGTGTTTGTACAAGTAGAGTGTTTGAGTGACTGTGAATCACCCAACAAGTAGAAAGACGCTCCAAATCACAAGGAGTCGAACTACTTTTATGAGATCTCTTGTATGTACACATATATAGAAGGGCAGGAAAGGCGTCAATTTTCAAAGGATAAGTTTGAAGAACTGACACTGGTTACTATTCAATATGATTCTTTTTGGCAGGCGTATAAGGTATTCGTCAATAGTCTGCAGAAACATTGGTTGAGGGACAAAAAAGTTAACAACATTCATTTTGATAAGAGAAATGCATGGGAATCCACTCCATGGCAGCGATTATAATTCAAATTAGCTTTTTAGTAATGGACGAGATAGTAGTGATGAAGAGGGCTGGTTCGAAGGAGGAAATGAGGTGTTAAGGGGTTGTTTAAGGTGTTGTTTGCAGTGGCTTTGAGGGCTGCTTGCAGGGGTATGAAGGGTTGTTTCGGGGGTCTGAACCAGGGCGTGTTGCAGGGATTAATCAAGGTCTGTTTCAGATCTGATCAGGGTTGCTTCAGATCTGTTTCAGGTCCTGTTTCAGGTCTGATTCGAGGTACGTTTCAGGTCTGATTCGAGGCGTGTTCCAGGGGCTGATTGCGAGCAGGAGGGGGATGACAATGCCGTGGTGATGGTTGAGAGTATGCTAGAAGAAACTGAATCAGTGAGTTCTCTCATTCATATATGATATTTATATTGCTCGTGAGTTTATTTCTCTCCATTGAATTTTTGGATCTATGCTCTATGTCCAAGCTATCCCTTGCTTATATGTAGGATCTGGTCATTGGTCAGTCTTTATAAATGTGTATTCAACCAAACTAGTTAACTAGCTTAGTATTCAAAGTATTTCATTTGAGGGTGTAAATTATTCTCAAACATGTAAGGTCACATGAGCTGAAGGTTTCTTTGTGTAATGGGTTTTGACCCCAAAGTAATTTAGATGGAGTCAAGTATCCAATTTGCGATGGTTCGCTTCAGTTGGATACTGGAATGGGAAAGTGATTACTAATAATATAACAAACACGGCAGCTAATAAATCCCAAATACGAAAATGGATACCTTATTAGGTAGGTCACCAATGTTGTTAAAATTGTGTGTTTTGAATCGCGAATCAAATTGAGTTGAAAGCCCTGTGATATGGATCACATCAACAAATTGTAGCTTCATAGAATCACATAGTTCTATTTCATCGAGTTGTAATATCGCAATAAAATGCAAACTTACCGGAATCGATATCAGGAAAAGTTGGATTTGTAGTTATAGCCATATACTAGTCTAGCCAGTTTTTAATTAAAGTGGAGACATTCAGCCCCATTTTGATATATCTTCAAAACCAAATTCTTTTCAGAATGCAATATTTACAAAGAATGATCTATGTTTTGTGCCATAATCAAGTGTGCAAACAGATTGATCCTCGACCTAAGTCTGGCTATTGGCAATCAACTAATTTGGACCTTATGGCAATATAGAGACTTATTGTATTTAAGTTGCTTGAAGCATTGGATGAGTTACCTCTTAGTGCTCGTGTAAATTTTCCTTAGTAGTGGATTTGGAAGAAATGGTTCCACTTAGGGTTTCTTTCTTAATGTCGAAAGTGGTATTGAATAAGATTCCATCCAAGGTTGAGCTGGTAAACAGAGGTATGGACTTGGATGTAGGTTGATCCTTATGTGATTGGTTTTCTAAAAACAACGACACATCATCTTCTTCACTGTGATGGGTGAGCGTGATCGGGAGTCATATTGTGAGTTTTCTTCATTCTCCATTTTATATACATTTTTGTATGAATTTAACAATGTTGGGTTGGTCTCAAATATAGAATTTGTGTCTTTCTGTGTAATGGGTTTGGTTTAATTTTTATATTATATGGTGGGTTTTGATGTTTACTGTGGTATGATCGTGTTGTGTTTTTTTATAGTAGCCTAATTGAGGGTGTAGTCTTAGCTCTAATTTTGAGTAGTTCAGAAAATTGGTTCAATGGGGGTGTGATTAGCTGTGAATCTATTGTTTGACTTTATGCTCATTTCGGTTGGACTCTTATTTGTGCATGTGTTTGTATGAATTCTATCATCTTTTGTATGTAGATTTCATTGCATACCATTGTCTTGTCTAAAATTATCATTGTACATCCTAATCCATTGTATTGTTAAGTCATACTAATCTATTGGTTAATATTTTAGTTATGCTATTATAGGATGGTGAGTGTGTGGCTCATGTTGTTGCCAACACTGAATGTATGCATCTAAAATGGTTACATTTCCCCAAAAATGTGGGTGGATACGGTTGTGGATTAAATTTTGAATGACAAAATGTCATTGTGGAGGAATTCTGAAATATAAAAAATAAATGATATTAGTAAATTTTGATTCCTGAAAATTTAATCACCTGGAATTGTATTACTTAGAACTACCACACCTCTTTTGTTTATTATTTTCTCTCTCTTACTAGAGAAACCAAATAACCTGCGGGTTGTCTTGCGGAGGTGGGGCGCCTATTTCTTATAGAGAAACTAAAATAACCTTCAGGTTAGTCTTGCGAAAATGAGGTAAATTTTTATGCCTAAGATAGGCTTTGATATTTTTCCATAAAAAATGTGACGTGACTTTATGCGCATTGATAGCAAAAGAGTGGCTTTTGTTACTCATATAGTTAGGAGTATCCGGTGATGTATGTCTGTATGTGATGTGTCCCTACTTGGGCATGGATGACGGAGAAGTCCTCCTTTATATGAGAGAGACATACGAGCATGTATGTTCGGCACGGAGGTGGTGCGAATGTGGTATCGTCTAAGTAATCAATCCGTTAAAAATGAATAATATGTTTAAATCAAATAATGTGCGAAGATAACAGTTTTAATAAATAAATTACATTTATATTGTTTATAACCCTTTTCATGAAGGATGACAAATTCACTAATGTTTCTGCAGGTCAGACTTGCCATAGTCAACTTCTACAATGTAAGTATAAGTAAATGCATATTTACTGTGTTTTTCTTGCATGACACCTTTGCCTCACTGAGAAACTACCTATTGGTGTGGTTGTTTATTGTTTGTGCTTAGCTTGATGTTATCACGTGTGAATTTATTGATTTTGGGATGAAGATTACTCACACCAGCTTTATTGCTGACCCAAGTAAGCTTTTGCTTCTTGGGTACATTCATTTGGGAATGTAGCCGATGAGCCTTTCAGGTTTAGAGACTTTTGAGCAGCATTACTGGAGTTTCGCTAGTGGGGCTAGCAACGTCAGTCTTTCCTGATTAGAGTTTTATTATTAATTTTAGTTTGTTTCTATTTTCTAAACTATGTTTTAGTCGTTGCTGCTAAATGTGTCTGTTGTTATTGAATTTCACGGCCTGAATTTTGGGAAACGGATAATCCTACGTGGATTTTTTTGGATTTTCGTTTCTTCGAAAGTCGGGTCGTGACACTGCCTCGCCACCGAAACCCTCTAGCTTTTTTCCCTCTCCTCCACCACCGGCCTTCCACCACCGATCCATTCATCTTCTTCGATCTGCAGCAACCCTGCCCCTGTCTGAAAATTATCAGCGATGAGAGAGTCGCAGAAGGTGGGAATGAGAAAATGTGCAATCTGTGACTCGCGCAAGACTAAGACCGGCCGAGTCGCAACTCGCCAAGTTTCTGGTAGAACACGTTCTGCTTCTCCTCCTCGACTGACTCCCCTTTGCCCCAACACTTAAACCTAAATCGTAAAACCTATTTTCTTCTCCTTCAAGTCGAATGGAATCATAGTAGAGAAGAAGATAAATGAAACAATAACAGCAGAAGAAGAAGAAGAAGAGATGAATGAAAAGCTTATCGTCAATTGGCCCAAAACTATCACCCTGACAAATATCAACCCCTCTCCTCTCAACTTACAAATAGAAACTTCTCATTAATCATACTCTAATTCCAATTAGATATGAAATTGCTTTGCTTTGCTTCGCTTCGCTTGATTGAAAATAAATAATACTTTCTTTAAGAAACATTAAAAAGGGGGGGCGGTCTTTTCGCAACCAATCTACTATTAAAAAAGGGTCTTCTTTAAGCAAAATAAATATATAATACTTCATGTGAGAAAAACCCAAGTCTACCCCTAATCTACTATCGGGCCCTGAGTTTAATATTGGGCCTGGGTATAATTGGCTCTAATCTTTAGTAAACATACTAAAAGAGCAAAAAAAAAAAAAAAAAAAAAAAGATACCTACATTTTTATGAGTTATTCTAGACAGCCCGGGTAGGCTGCCAGGCTGTCTAGAATTTGGGAATTTTTATATATACTTTTTTGTTTTTTTTAATGTATTTTATAATATATGTTTATTTTTTCAAAATTTCAAATCCGCACGTTGCGTTAGCTGAGTGACTTAATAATTTTGTAAATCACTATTTTGTTGTACAAAATCACAAGTTTTTTTTGGCAAAATTCATAAATCAATTTTCTTTTATTTGAATAAAAGTTCCTATACGATTTTTTTTGGTTAAAGCCCTGTATGATTAACATTCCAATTAGCACTAATCGATTTTTCGGATTCTGAAAAAAAGAAAAAAAAAATATACGCTGGAGACACTAGTGATATACTTAACACAAGGAAAACACCTTTTTATGGGTCAGCTCAGCTCAGTGTTGCCCAAGTCGTGAAAGTGTAGGGTAGGGTAATTGAAAAGTTGTTTACATTCGGTTTGTGTCTCCTAAACTCAACGTACATCCCGAGACATCATAATAAAAGGGAATAATATATCTGTCACATACATAACATAACATCACCATCCATCCAGTGATCATGATTTTAGAGTGGACGGTGGCCCAAAACCCGAATGCAGGAGCAGGGGCAGGGCCCCACCAAAAGGTCAAATTTAATATCCTTCCTTCCTAGCTAGCTCCATACGCGACAAGTAAAGGTGCGCAATACGCATATTGCGTATCCGAACAACTACAACAATCAATGATTGTCTCTTAATCTATCCATCCATCCTTCTTTTGCCTTTGTCTCAGTTTTATTTTCTTTTCTCTCCTCTTCTTTCTCTTCTACTCCACCTCCAACTCTCTAATCAAATCACTAATCCTTCTCTCTTCTCTCTTAAACTAACCCCACTAATCACCATCATTAACCCCTCTCCACAATCGCTCTCTCGTTCGCTTCGCTTCGCTTCAATTTCACTGTTCACTCTCTCTCTCTCTTTCCAGTTAGGGTTCGTTCGTTTTAGGGTTTCGATTACAGAGAGCTTGAATGGCGCAGCAATCGACGAGCAGCAGAGCTAGGGTTGTGGGGGACTACATAGTAGGGCGGCAGATCGGATCAGGTTCCTTTTCCACAGTATGGCACGCGAGGCACCGAGTTTATGGCAAGGAAGTCGCCATTAAGGAGATTGTCATGGATCGATTGAGCAAGAAATTGCAGGATAGTCTCTTGTCTGAGATTGTAATTCTCAAGAAGATTAATCATCCCAACATCATTCACTTGCACGACATCATCGAGGTTCGTAAACTTGCTATTTTTATGTTTTTACCTGGGTTGGAGAGAGTAGGAGGTATTGGGAATTTCAAAAAAAAGTTACTATTTTTGGTTGGCAAGTAAAGGAACTGACTTGTTTTTGGAAAGAATTGCTAGTATGGAAGGTTATATGGAGTTTGAGCTTAAGCGGTTGGGAAATATTTGACCTAAAATATTTTGGGGCTTCTTCTTAAATTTGATTTTTTCAAGAGCCATTGACTAGTTCTTGTAGTTTAGATGATGTTTGAATGGAATTTCAATGCATGACTTTAGGGCTGCAACGATTTTGGTCGGAGGAGTGAGTGAATGAGCTATATGAGGTATTCGATTTTAATTGCATAAATGAATTGATAGGGTTAACATGGAATTGATACTCGTAAATTTTTTTTTTGCTTGATTAGGTTAATTTTCGTCCAAACCCTAAGACTCCCCACCCCCTTCCAAACAATCAGACCAGAAATCAATCCTATCCTCCCATTCAGCTTCAACAAAAGCCAAATCTATTGAATATGATAGGAGGTCCACCTCCCCAACAGAATTCCATCCTTCTCAAACAAGGCATCAACAGGTTTCTAAGGAATAATCACACTCTGAATCATCAGGTTTCAGGAACTCAGTTTTCATATGTTGTTGAAACAAACTTATCTATGTACTATGCGGCTGGTTACACTGAATTAAAAATCTGTTTGGAGGTAACATTGCTAATCTTTGCAATCCTGGAAATTTTGAATAGAGCCAACCTGATAGCCAAGCTCAGCCCATTGACACCCATTTGCAATTCGTTATGCTTTCTCCATAAAACTAACACTATTCCCTTCTCTGACAAATAAAACTTTTGGCAGACCTGACATCCCCTTATATTATTTTTATAATCACGTCTTTCTTTTTCATCAATAATCTAGGTTCCAGGAAAAATACACCTTGTGTTAGAGTACTGCAGAGGGGGTGATCTTTCTGTATATATCCAACGACAAGGAAGAGTTCCTGAAATAACTGCAAAGTATTTCATGCAGCAACTAGGTAAATTATCACAGCTTACCTTGTTTTTTTTAACCTTTTTTCCCCTTAAATAAAAAGAAAGGTTGGTTCCATTTGGATTGTTTCTTCTACAGCTGCTGGTTTACTAATTCTTCGCGAGAACAATCTCATACACAGAGACCTTAAACCCCAGGTTCTTACTATCCTTTTTGTATATGAAGTTTGTTCTACCTAATTAGAAATTGGATCCACTGAATGTGATACTATATTTAGGACTAGTAATGGACTTGTTGAACATTTTGATTGTGTTCGATTTACTTCATTTTATATAAAGCAAACTAATATTTGTTGATTTATATGCTATTCACACCTATATAGGTACACGTTTTCAATTTTTTGGTGGTTTACATTTGGTATCATTTTATGTGTGCTAGTGAAGGTTCTACAAACATTCAGCTCGCAATTCTAGTATTCTCTTTAAGATTCAAGTGACCTAATATTTAGGTATTTCAATTAAAATAGATGCTACAATGTTATGAAATTTATGTTCTATTCTTGTCATTATTTTTAATTAATCAGAAGAAGGTTTTGCTGATGCAAAGAGAGGCCCTCCAGGGATACTCTCTACTAATCTTTCAAATAATTTCTTTGCTTTTCTTTTCTTTTATATTCTCAAAGGCTACTGTTGTCTGTACCCTGTTTCGGCTATTAAGACCTACTCTAAAGTGTGTCATGCATGGACTGTTAAAGAGTAAAACCCATGCAGCCTTGAATAAATTTAAGAAATACAGTCAGACTGACTTTTTGTACATCCAATGAGGTCGAAAATGGTTTGCTGATTATAGAGCCCAGTCGTACATATGGACTTCTGATTTACTTGCATCCTGATACTAATCGGATTGTTCTGAGATGGAGTATGTCGCCATAAGATCTTCCAAATGCAAAGGTTCACTTTTAGGTGATCTTGCTCAGTCATACCAACCATTCCAAAAGAATTTCCATTTTGTGTCTCAAGTAGTAAGCCTTTGCATTTGGGCGTAAAAGTCCCATCTTGGTAGACAACAAACAGAGTGCTTGCTTGCTTTCTTTCCTGGTTCAGGATGGGTTCCTACCCATAGAAGATGCTAAGCATTTGGGTCATTTTCATAAACTACGCTGGCCAAAGTTGATTGAGTGGACTTCATTGACTGCAGTGCCTAGATTGGCCTAGACACTGTACATTGTGATTTCCTGGCACTAACAAACATACAATACATAGCAAAATGTGACCCTAACAAGCTTTCAACACATTTACATAGAAAAATATAAATTATATGTGCGATATGAGTTTCCCCATCGGGAAACTCTGTTGCAAGGCCAAATTGCCAAGCCTTAACATGATCTCTTTCTTTTAAATAAAAACTTTTATTTAAAATATGCCTTGATTGTGATTTAATGTTTTTTTCATGTAACTTGGTTATACTTTTTGTTGATGTCAGACATAAGCTGCAAATGCCTTCTAGCCATGTGATGAAAGTCTCATGGTTTGGTGGTTTTCTCTTGTGAGAAATATGTGGAAGTCTAATTTTAGCTCAATTAAATAGGTTGGAGTTTAGTGTGTGGTAGGCCTGGTCAGTTGTTTAGAGTGTTGCCTTTCTAGCAGATAAAGATATGAGTTTCGAATATTTTCTGATGCTTATTATCTGTTTAAACAGAATCTTCTCCTCTCCTCAAATGATGATCATTCCACATTGAAAATTGCAGATTTTGGCTTTGCAAGGTGAGATATTGAATTTTCTACATAAACGTTTCCACATTTTCAATAATACTTGATCATCAATTTTTAAGAGAGCACCTCAATATTGATGGATGTGGATCTGCCAATAACTCTTTGTTTGGAGAAAAGACGAAGAAGGCCCATCTGTCCCATCATTAGAGATAGAAAACATGAAGGAGCATCTTACTTAACGGTGGAAGGTTTCTTCTGATCTTCTTGAGAAGAGTAAATGTTGACGAGGAAGAGTTCAGATTCTTTAAGTTATTTTTATTGGAAATCTTGCAAATTTAAAGTTAACTTGGACCTTGGTCCCTTAAAAATTGAAAATTTGGACTTTTTGTCGAAAGAACTAAGAAAATATGTTCGATAATAACAATTTTCACCATCAGCTCGGACAGAGTATCTGAATTTCTGTTATTTATTCTGATTGCAAGCCATTTTCAATTGAAACATTTCAGTTTTCACTACATTGAAACATATAAAATGGACTTGGGGAAATGGATTCAAAGAGCCTAAAGATCTAATTAAGAAAAAGTGTCGATTCATACGGATACTCCCGTAGGGCATTTCTTCAACTTTTTTGCATATCTTTGAAAAGTTTCGATTTTACAAATGTTACAAGTATATTATTTCAAGTTAGTCGTACATGATCACTTGATTATGTCAAGTAAGTTTTACATGAGCTACAAGTGATGAATGTAATAATTCATAACTTATTGCTGAAAAAGTAATAATACTAAAATGCACATGTTGGTCAGCATATTTCGTATTATGCTTTTCGGATGATGTGCCTGACACCTCATATTCATGTCGGATATTGATACCGTGTCATTGTCATTGTTACATAGCTTATTGCTATTTAAAAATAATAGCTTCCTCAACTCTTGGCAAAAAAAAAAGGTCTTGGCAAAGAAAAGTGGAGTAGGTCAACTAGACCATCTTTGGAAATTAGTGCTTCAATAAATGTTAAATTCAACAAAAACAGGAACATAGAGAGCACTCACATATTTCTGGAAATTTTAATTGTGGTAACAAAGAAGCAAAGCGTTCTTTTCCTAGTTCTAATTATCTATTCAAGGTTTGTCATTGATCCTTATGCAAGGTCGAAAGAAGTGAACATTTTTTTTATTTAATTTAGTTCTTGTGTAACTTTTCCTGTAAGCTGTATTATTGTTTTTTGCAGGTCTCTACAACCAAGAGGCCTTGCAGAAACATTGTGTGGTTCGCCACTCTACATGGCTCCAGAGATCATGCAACTTCAGAAATATGATGCAAAGGTGACACTTGATGCCTTTCAAAATAACAACTAGAGCTCCTTGCCTACTTAATTAGTTCTTCCATTCACCTTGACATGGACACGCAGGCAGATCTCTGGAGCGTTGGTACCATCCTATTTCAACTTGTAACTGGGAACCCTCCATTTACTGGGAGTAATCAAATTCAGGTTTAAGTGCTTCCTTTCATTGACACCTGATGTTGTAGTCTATATTAGCAGATTTTTATTGTTTTGCATCTGCTGTAAGTTTGTAACATTCTCGATCTTTGGTTGAGCAGTTGCTTCAAAACATTATGAGGTTCACTGAGTTGCGTTTTCCTCCAGAAAATAAGGATTTGGGTTATGACTGCATTGATTTATGTCAGAAATTGTTGCGCCGTAATCCAGGTAGGTTATATATTTACGCTATTTATCTCTTTTGGAGCTTTGAAGTTTCTATGTTGATAATTTGTGATTATGGCAAATAAATGGGAATTGAAAAATAAATCTACAATAAATCTACGAACAACTGAAACAAGTAAACAAAATATTTCCTTTATTCTATCAACCAATTAATAACGAACAACGTAAGCTCCTTTTATAGTTGACGTTAACTTTTATGACAAGAAATAAACCTTAAACCTAATTGGAAACCAATGCCTAGCTATTATGGGTTGTTACTTAATATGCCCAATGATAATACTGATACTAATATTGCTAAAAGAACCCACTTACATCAACCTCCTCGGGTTAAGAAGCCCGTCCTCGAGTCTGATGAACAAAATCATCCATGCAGACAACACGAGGCATAGTGCATGGGCAAATGTCGACCTCGAACTTTACTGTTGTAGTGGCTTGTGCCCTAAAAAATCAAATGAAAAACTAGCACAAAAAAAATCCAATAAGAATCCTGAACTCAAAGTAGATTCACTGCATGATTTGAATGTTGTACACACATTTATCCTCAAAATTCGCCATAAAATTGACCCAAATTGGATCATAAACACTATTTCGTGGTGGTAGATGACTCATCCAGTGATGGTGAATAACTTGATGACTAGAATCAGTAGCTCGAGGTGAGACAAGTGCAGTAAATGGGCTACAAATATCATGATCCCCATCAAAAGAGGATTTAGATACATGTGGTGGGACTAAAAATGTGGGTGGGTGGAAATAATCTGATGGACCAGGGACTTGTTACTAGTTACAAAAATATCTCCCTTCCTCAATTCAACTGAAACAGGCGAGGTGTGCAATGGGTCTTTTGATGGAGAGACCGCGACAATGGGATTCTAGGAAGGAGAGGTGTGGTGGTGGCGGATGCAGGGGATGTTCAACTAAATACGGAGCAGAGGGAGGAACATGGTGTTTCATGGGAGGTGGCCGACGATGAGGAGGGGGTGGAGGTTGGGAAGGTCGATTGTTGCAGTCGACTGTGGGGAAACGTTTGGGGTCTGTTGGGCGATCTATTGATTGTGGCAGAGGAGGGTGATAGATTGACCCTATGCAAGCGAGTGATGAGATTGGGGTTGGCGATTGACTTGAAGTAGTGAAGTGGTCCAATTAGGGGGTTTTGGGAGGGTCAATCGAGCGATTGTTGTGGGTGGAGGTGTCAACCGATATGAAGCTGTGGTCGGATCTGCTCGGATATGTTGAAGCTGTCGATCGATTGAGGAGGTGAAGGATAGGGCGGTGTCGATCGATGGCTGGAGAATGGTGTTGCTCAATTATTGCAAGTGGGCACCCATTAACCCATGGCTTAGAGTGCACCCATTCCCACAAATGCAACGTCTTAAACAACGGAACACAATAGCCGCTAGACTGATAGCAAAATCATTATGTATGGGGCCTAACACAAAATGAAACCATTGTGGTACCACGTCAAAGGTTGTGTACATAATTCTATATTTAGCACTTGGGTTGGCGCACTTGTGAAACTTGGACCTTCAATGGTTTTGAATCCATTAAAGAGTAGGAACATATTGGAAGGGTAGGTACTTGACCCAATCCTCGCAGCCACTCTGAATAGTGGAATCGATTTGAGCTGCCGGTTGAAACAAAGGAGAGAGTTAATACTCTCAAACGGTGAAGCCATGAAGAAGAACACTATTGGGCAATTCCAGTACTACCTCAAATTTTAAGCTCTTCCTTTTCCTTTTTATCAATGATTCATTTCTCTTACGCTTCTTTCCTCTTTCTCTCAAATTCCTTTTCAATCTCTGAGTACTGAGATTTGGTGGGTTTGGGGGCGTACCAATGGGCCGATCGCTGAAAAGGTTTCCAAGGTTCAGTGTGGACTAAGGGGTGACGATAAAGGGATGTTTGGGCTGTTCGACCAAGATAATGGGGTTGGTTGAGGGTTCAGGCGTAATTTGGGTGAATCAGGTGGTGCAAAGAGAATTGGGCTGAACTATTGCTGCAAGGGCCACCATTGGTGTTGGGGTTGTAGAAAGTGAGTTGGGGCGAAAATGATTTGGGTGGCGACGTTGTTTGAATTCACGTCGGGGCCAATTATTGGTTTTCATGTCATGCTCATTGTCAAGTGTAATTCCAGGGTCAATGATACACGCTTTTGATGAATCCACACTGATCTTTGCAATGGGTTCTTATGTTCATTGACACTATTGCATACAATTAACAATCAAAGATAAATTATTCTTCACTAATAATCAATTAAATTCAGTTACATTCAACATTATTTATTTGTATTTGAAAACCCTAGAGAATATTCTTAAGATGGACTTAATAAACACTAATATAACATTCTCATAAACGTCTTACTTTATGGTGCAACAAGTTATGAATGCATTACAATGTGTACCCACGCCATATGTAGATACAAATAGATTTGATGCAAAATTTAGATTGGGTCTCATGATTCTTAGTTTCCGAGAGTGGTGTTTTTTTACCCTAGGATTGGTGCCTTCCCTTGAAAGAGGACATAATATATGTTTTTGGCATGCGATTCAGTGTGCTCCTAGGCTTATCAAGGATGCTTACCAAAAAATTATTCGAGTGTCTTCTCTTAATAGGAAAGGTCCAAGACTTCTATGCTGGGGATGGTGGAAGTGGATTCAAAATATGATAAGGGATCTAAATGATGAAAGATGAGACATGTAACTTGATGGCAGATCTTGAACTTATGGCTCTCACGAGGATGGTAGTTGAAAGTGAAGATGATCTAAGAGTGCGACATTTTTTTTTTCATCTTTCTATAGTCATTTGGTCGAGTCAAACCCTATTATGACGTGAAAACTAGTTCCTCCGCTTCGTTAGTGTGGAAGGAATGTTTCACCCTTAAAAGTTTCCGTCTTCATGTTAGAACTTTTATAGAATTGAGTTGTCGTTCTGGATATTTTGTCTAGGTGGGGTATGGAAGTGAAGTGTCACATGTGTGATTGTGATGCGGAGTGTCAGGATCACTTCTTTATCCATTGTGACTTCGCAACCTCTATTTGGGTTTTTTTTTTTTTTTTTTTTAATGCATGCGGGATGGATTGGGTCATGCCCCATATCCGTTGGCGATGCGCTCCATGGTTAAGCTTACTCCAAAGATAAGGGCAAGTTGGTTTGGTTGCTTATTACTTATGCCATTGTATGGGTTGTTTGACCAAAAAGGAATAGCCAGATTTTTGGTGATTCTTTTCTTTATAGAGACTGCCATCATGGGTGTAATGGGTTTTGTATGGTGCTTTCGCCCCTCTCATTCACAAGTGATTGGTTCCTCCAATTTATGCTAAAATGGAGCAATTTATGATGGTCCAATAATTTCTTATTGTTGGTTATGGTTTGGAGGGTTATGCCTTTGTGTTTTCGGTTGTAACTCTGTGTTGTTTACTTTTCGTTCATTTTCAATAAATTTTGAGTTTTCATTTAATTAAAAAACAAAGTTGATTCGAGTAAACAATACAACAAAGTAGGTTGGGTCTGTGGCTTTGTGTTTGGTGACTGATGTGAGCGTGTTTGGTGTGTAGCTCCTATATGGGTTATGTGTTTTGCATCCGAGCTTGCATCCATGTGTGCACATGCTTTTCTGAAATTGGAATTCCATGTGAATATCATAAAAAAACTAGTGAGCACATGAGCAAGTCATTCTTGTGATCATCCACTTCAAATTGTAATTTCGTGTATAATAATCAAAGGTTGGTGAGCAAAGTGAGCGAATTATTCTTGTGATCACCTCTTTCAAAAAGTTTGTTTCCATCAATTTGTGTGTTGTTGTTCTTCCTCTCCCATCTTCCCTCTCTCAACCTTCCTCTCTCCCTTCCCGACTTTTGTCTATTGTTACATTGGATCATGTTCTCTAAACCCTTGATCTCTAAACTTTTTTGTTCCATACTCTATGATTCAGTTCTTGCACGGTGTTCCCTTCTCCCTCTCTCCCCTTCTATCATCATCTCTACTCCTCTTCCCCCTTTTGCTTGTCTCACCACTAAATCGTATACTAGTATCATGGAATTTTTTTAGTCTTGTATGGAAAAAAATCTTCAGTCTTCTTTTAAAGGGTGCCCACTGAGAATTTTTTGTTTAATTGAGGTTATTGAAGGAAGTTCTCTTTCAGAATGATAGGCTTGTTTGTATTTATCCTTTTGCTTCTGTTCATCTTTTATCTTTTGACCATTGTGTTCCATCACATAATAAAATCCTTTTTTAGTGGTCATAAAGAAATCAACTTATGTTTAGAATATCTAAACAATAAGGAGCTCTCGTCTTATCCATTATATCTCTATGCTGCAGTGGAGCGGTTGACATTTGAAGAGTTCTTCAACCATCCATTTCTTGCTCAAGCTCGGTCACAAGAATCAATGGGGTAAGCAGGGTTGTAAATTTGTGATCTTCCATCATTTTGTACACTACTGTCTTATAATTCTCTCTATATACAGGATCAGGATGACAACAAGGTCGCAAGATTCCTCATTAGCTGAATCGAGCCGCAGATATCCAGAGGAAAGTTCTCAAGATGATTGCCTTCCCTTCCTTCTAGATGATGATTCCAGTGGCCCTGAAGGGAGTCCATCCATTCCTACAAAGAAGGCCTCAACGAGGTCTAGTTATGGATTTTCTGTTGATAAGAATGCTGATAGAAAAACAGGAGCTTCTATCACTTCTGCTAACATGGATATTGGTTCAAGACATAGCACTATGCGGCATAAAGCGGAAAGCACTGGTTATAGACTTGGGCAACATGGATCTTTAGATATAAATGCCATACCTATAGCTGCCTTGGACCAAAGATCAGCAAAGACTTCTTCTCGAGGTAATAGAATTTCCAACAATTTTTTTGTCATGTTAACGTTATTTTTTCCAAATTCATAATAGTGGTATTGCTATTTATGCTATTAACAAACTTATTTGTGCGGACTTGACAAACTTATTTGTGCGGACTTGACAAACTTATTTGTGTGGACTCCACAGTTGTGGATTCGTTGGAGTTCATTGATCAAGATTATGTCCTCGTCTCTGGCCCCCTCGAAGTATCATCTTCGTTAGTAAATGCATCCACAGTTCACCATTCGTCGTGCAAATCAGAAAGTTCCCAGATGGCATCTGTAGATAAAACCAGTAAAACTAGTGCAGTAACTGCTCCAATGCCAATTCTTGGAGCAGCAACCAATAACACTTGTGGATTTGGAAGTCTGGAAAGTCACAGCTCTGCGCCTTCTGTAACTTCACAGGGATCCATGGATGAGCACCCATCAGCTCATTCTTCGACAAGGATCCGGTCATTACAAAAATGTGCATCTGCCATTACGGAATTAGTGAATGAGAAGGTAAGGCATTGCAATCACGGTCAAATATCTATTTTAGTTTTTCCTACACAAAATTTTGTTGGCAATTTGACATAGCCTGCAGATGGATCAGAAAAAAAATTAATTTTGCAGCTGATTCTCTAATATTCTATGTTTCTAATGTTGTAGTCTAGGGGACAATGCACAATGTTGTTTATGCTGTCACTGGAAAATGCATTTCTGGCACATGCTATTGTCTATGCTTTAATCTATCCTAACTGGATATCATGTGATTATGGAATAGAATTGATTAATTTTATTGTGCAAAGTGTGCTAATATTTAATAGTGCAACAAAATCACAAGACTTTGTTAAGGGCATAGCAGGACCCTTTGCAAATATGCAAGAGTTTGGATTAGGGCATAAGTGAGTTCGAATTGGTTCAGATCATGTTTGACCATATTTGAAGGGGCCAGGTTTTGCCACCCTTTACATCCTTCTATTGGCCCACGTTACATCACAAAAAATCAACCCATTTCAACATGGTTAAAAACATAACAAACTTTAGACCTAAATTTGAATAAAATGAACGACTGTTTATATAATTCATTGATGTGAAAATGTCAAAATGTGATGGGTCACATTTCTTGCCATCTAATGTTAAATTGAAAATTGAATAATATGACACTGGTCCCCCTAAAGGGTGTAAAACGGGGTGTTCAAATAACCTGGCCCTATGTGAATAATCAAATCCAAATATTTCTTTGGGCATGGGGTCTTCTTAGCCCACAACCAATCCAACCTCTCAAATCAGACCTTGTCCATCGGAAACGTGACACATCAAATTAGAGATTGAGTTGGTTTAGTTTCACCAAGTTGCCTTGATAGAATAAAATGAGTAATCACTGTTTGATTAGCTTTGGCAACTCATTAGCATTGCTCCTTTTCACACTTAGTATATATGGCCATGTAAAGATCGCTGCAGGTAGGCAGCTGGAAGCCTTCTCAATTCAGTTAGTAATTCTGGCGATTTGGAAGCAAGCATTGCATATTTGCCATACGCGTGCTGCCTCAGCTATGGAAGGAAGTCCCAGCCAAGAAACAACCCGTTTAAGAGGGAGCACCAACAAGAAGTACAGTCCAGATATGCAAGAGTGTCTTAATATTGACACTCAAGGACCTGAGGCTGTTTGCTCACAGATTGAGAAAGAATTTCTCCATGAAGTTGGGCATGCTGAGGAACTTGCTAGAGGTCTTGAGCCTGGTGATGGTAAGATTTTCAGTGTTTTATATTTGTTAATCTTTTGCCCCACTAAGCCCTTGTGGAATATGTTCAACCGGCAGAAGGTGGGGAAAATGACAGTGTTTGTGGCTGTTGGTTAATTGTTTTTTCCATAGGTTGGGATGGATAGGCTTTTGGGTATGTTTTGAGTGAATGAGTTGTTAAATCCAACATTTTAGTTTCATAAGGTACTGCTTCCTGGTGTCTTACCATTGGTTTATAGGACCAGAAACCAACATCTTTTCCTTGTAACGAGTTTACTATTATCAACATTTCTGCATGATTTGGCATAAGTCACTTACTAAGCTCCCCACATTTATGAAAACTGTGCGAGTAAAGTGGAGTCCAAGTCAAATTATAGTTCAAATTTGATGATTGAACCATCCGAACCCTTTAATTTTACCCTTCTTTATCTAATTACATGTTCAACTACCAATTTTGCCCTCATGGTTGCAGAAAGTACAGCAATGCCTGATGCTATGGAGACCATATTTCAATGTGCCCTTGGCTTAGGGAGACGTGGCGCTGTGAGTATTTTATTAACAAGCACTTTGACATTTTTTGTTCAAATCATAATGTGGAAAAAGGAACCAATGTCATACATAAAAAATGGCTTTATTTTCTCTTTTGTTTACGTAGTAGCAAAATGGTTCTCAAATATTTGGAGCCTACTCTGCCACTTCCCGCTTTGTACTCATTCTAATTAAATCTTGGGTTTCAATGACAAATGTCTTGACTATAATGGTATTGCATTCTTTTGTTAATAACAGACATAATGAATGATTAACAGTGTAGAACAGTTTACAGTTTATACATTGCCAGGTCTTGATTCTTTTGGTAATAACAGACATAATGAATGATTAATGGTGTAGAACAGTACATTGCCAAGCCTCGAAGCCATCTGGAACAGTGACATGTAGCATTGTTTACAAAATCAACAAGAATGATAATCAAATTGTTGCTCATTCACTTTGCAGGTTGATGAATTGATGGGCGACATGGAGAGTGCAGCGTCTTTCTATTCAAAGGCAGTACGTTTACTCGTTTTTCTTCTAGTGGAAGCACCTTCACTGATACTCAACCCTCCATTCTCTCTCACTAATTCAGACCGGTATCGGCTCCGTACATACATCGATATCCTGAATAACAGGCAAGGACAGTCAAGGTCTCAAAGAATGGCCCTTTTCAAGTGTGAGGCTCAACAATGCTGACAATGCAAACCCTGGGTTTATTCCAAGACCTTAAAAGTTCCTTTTGTAAATCATTTATTTGTACAGCATTTTTTTGACCTATACACTCTTGGATGATACTGGAAGAGAGACTTACATCTGGGATGTAAGTTATTAACATGTGCATTCCTGTAATCTTGATAGCTTTTGAATGAATGAACTTTGTATCATTTGCTGTTACTTAGCATCTTCTATTAACTAGGAATATGCAGGGTGTTTCTTTTTTCTTCTTCCCAGTTTTTTGCAGCAACCAAGCGTATGGAGTGCACACAATCAACAGCAACAAAATAAAAATGAAAAAAAAAATCATTTTCAGATGTATATCCCACTTTTCAGAGATGCAAAGTATTTTCATGGTTCTAAATAGTATTTTAATACACATATTGCTACATGTATATCCCACTTTTTAGAGAGAATACTTTGACACCATTTTGGTCCTTGTCAAGATGTAGAATAGATGATACCTAAGATATTCCGGCAATATCAGTTTGAAAAATCTTGAATTCAACAAGGACCATCCAAGAGATTGCTAAAGGACTGACTTGATTTGGGATTGCAAATCATGCATGAATAAACGGCATATCCAGGGGTCGACTACTAAGGGGTCCCTCAAGTTTCAAAATATTTTTAATAAATACTTAACCTTACAAAAAATCAATTATATAATTTATAATATAATATGATAATCGTTCAGTAAACTATTATAATATGTTTCTATTGGTGCAGTGGTTAGAAGTTTAATATTTTCAGTAAAAGATCTGAGTTTTTTTTATGACTATTGATAATTACTATTTCTGTCATCGTGACATGCCCTTATTTTTTTTTTCAATGCAATTTTATATGTAATTGCAAACACATAAAAAAAATGAATTGTTTGTTCACAAGTGGTATAAAATCTTCGAATAATATTTGAAATTAATAACTAAAATAATACCTATATAATTCAATGAAAATATAAACAATTAGTCAACTCATATAAACCATTTTTTTTTAATTGTATTAGGATCTTATTATGTTTGCAAATTTCAGATATTTTAAGCTTTACCTAGATACTTATCTGAATTATTTTATAATTTTAGTTATATATTCTAATTATATATTTGTTAAGATTATTGATATTGTGACTTTTAGAGTAATACTACAGTGCACCGGGATCTTGCCCGGTTTTGGTGCCTGGTGCCGTTGATATGTCTCGAGATAGGAACATATGACTATCTCAAGGCATATCAACGGTGCCTGGTAGCACCAGGCACGAAAACAGGGCAAGATCCCGGTGCACTCAAGAATTCCCGCCTTATTTTTGCTTAAATTTGGACTACACTAGATTCAATGTACTTTTAATAGTTATATATATATTTTTTATTAATTACTAGTTCGGGTAGGAAATTTTTTTTTGGCTCCGCCCTTGATAACTACTATTATCAACTAATAATTATTTATCACTTCGCCTCCCCCGACTAAAATCCTGGGTCCACCCTCGGACATATCTAAGGTTAATGTTCAAATTGTGTCCGAAAATCTACAATCAGGTTGGTTTAAATCAACACAAAGGCCCTTGCTTCAGTTTTTAACTAATAGGCCTCTGTCTAGCTCAAGTGTTTAAACTGGAAAATGAGATTGTGTATTGACATAGACTCTACGATCTTAGAAAAACAATATACCATTTTGGATCACTGTAATTCCACTATTTACAAGTCAGGATGGTTGACAGGCTTCACACCCCAGTATATTAAATAACAACAATCTTTACATGTACATAAAACTGAGGTTAGGGGGGAGGTTAAAAATCCCTCTTTTCATACCACCCCTGAGAATTGGAGATTAGAATGATATCCCCGACTCTCTTCTATCTAAACACCTAAAGATCACAAATGTGAAATTTAGGTTAAATGAAACATCAACAAACCCCAAAAACCTATCAAGAGATGAAAACCAAAAAAGGTAAAAAATGAAACTGAGATTCAGATAACAATCCTCTAAAACACTATAATAATTGGCGGAGCAGCTGGTTCTCTTTACGTAGGGATTGCACCTCCTTCACCAACTCAACTTGGTTTTCCAGAACTGTATTCATCAAGCTTGACATTTTCATCTGTAGAGTCAGTCGATCCATTGGAACAAGAGAGGAAATGCCTTAAGAGAGGAAATCCTTAGAGAGGCAATGGAAGCAAGAAAATAAAAACTAGGATTATTCACACCATAAATACCTCCTGGATGTGTAATTGTCTTATTAGTTCGATGTGAAGGTTTCTCTTTTCATCATGCATGGATTTCTGGACAGATGCTAGAGTTTCTTCTAGTGTATGCTGAACCAGTTGCAATGTGAAAGACGAAGTGCTCTGTTGCATATGCATCTGTGCCGGCCCTCTCAGAGGTTGTGATGTTCCACCCTGATGCAGAAATTCTGTCAACTATAACTTGCAATAACATTTTGGTTTTCATAAAGAACATAAATGACTAAGTAAGACATGAGCAACAAACGATGTTAAACCTACATTTATTGTTGGAAGCATCCCCATTCCAGAAGCAGCAGTGTCTGACCTCAACAACAAATTGTTTAAGAGCTCTTCCCGAGTTTCAGCTCCTGTCTTCTTCGATTTTGGTGAACCTGTTGCAAGAGCGGTTCCTTCACTGAAGGAAGCTGTAGTACTTATTCTCTCAGCATAGGTTGAAAATCTCCGAGGGAGATTCAAGGATGCTGATCCTGGTGAATCAAGACTAGCCTATCCGCTGATGCCTTTAGTTCCAAGAGAAGTGGGCATGGAACTAAAATGAGGATGGTCTGTAAGTCCCAAGGAGGTATCTACATTGGAGGAAATATCTTTTGTATGCAGGTTTGTGTAGTTCAAACCTGCATTTGTCAAGGAACTCATACTCATCTGGCCTGTGGACAAGGATGAACTGTGAAAGCCAAGCATAGAACCAGAGTTGGAAACCTCAGATGTCAACATCCCAAAACGTGATGGAAAATTAATTGACGGGCGGAGGTGATCAAATTTATCTAAATAATCCTTCACCACCCCAAGCTTCAGGAGGAGTGACAGGATAAGAGTTGTCACTCTTGGAAGATGTGGTAGGTATAGCCCCCAATCCTGATAAGGGAGATCGGGCATCATCCTGCAAGAAGTAATGATAATTAGAAAATTTCAGAAAAGGTACCAGATACAAACTGTCTACTTGTATTGGAAATACACACAGAGGTAACAAAGCAATGGGCTCTGTGTCGTTGATCTGGTACAAATAAGACTTGTGGAATTCAACTGTTATGCTGACTCTAGTATGCATGCACATCATTCCTATTCAACAGTTGATCTCTCCCATTATTGGGCTATGTTCTTAGTCGAGTCTGAAAATCCTTTTTATCGGCTTAAATACATGAGAGCAATCAAGGTGATTACACAATGATCAGGGATTGCATACAATAACTAGGAAACTTATGACTATTGATTTTACGACTTAGTATTACGATCCTTGTTATGGACCTTCCCCTCTTGAACAGTTCGGGCTTTTGGGAGAATTGGTTAGTTCATAACTATTGGTATCAGAGCCAAACCCCACATCCAAGGTTTGAATCCCGGCAGGGGCGACCTATAGGCTGGATTAAAATAATTTAGCATTATGTATGGGCATAGTGCTAAGTTGTTGAATATTGGTAGCTGAGAGAAGGCTCACTGGGCCAGTGTCGATAGAGTGGGCCGACGAGGACGTCGGCTTTGGAAACGTGGGGCAATGTTACAATCCTTGTTATGGACCTTCCCCTCCTGGACAGCTCGGGCTTTTGGGAGAATTGGTTGGTTCATAACACTTAGCAGCTAGTTCTACTACAGGTGACTAAGGATGAAACCTGCAAAGACATCAAAACGTTATTAAGAGATTTCCATGTCCAACAGTATTTTTTCTACTTATCAGACACGTGCAAGCACATTTCAGAGTGATTAGGTAACACAAGAAATCTACTTTCTGTGTACAAGGATCAATAGGTTTAGCATTTTGTATCCAAGCCGGACACTGACAGCAGTGTCAATGTTTTTACTATGAATGAAAAAGGTCCAAATTATTACAGTGAATATATGAAGATTATTCTCACGAGAAAAAAGTGCTAGAAAGTTAGTAGGCGATGAACAATTATAGGTAAAAAGTAAGAGCTTTGAAATTTGACTAAGATATTATATTTCACGTAGTTGATTCCAGCTGAACAAAAAAGGTAGCATACCTGTGTGGATGTAGAATTGGCTTTCCAATAAAAAATTGGATGAGAATTACCACTTCCTTCCTCTGCAAAAGGGATTCTCCTAGCGGATGAAGGAAATAATAGAGATGAAGGTTTTTGATAAAGAAATGGGTTATCTTTCTTTGCGTCCCCATGATCATCCCACAACTTATCAAGTGATGGAGTAATAGGTTGAACATCCACAAGTGGTGAAAACACTTCCATATCATCTTTGAAATTAGTGGTACGTGGAGGATGTAACCTTGTCAATGATGCACCAGTCCATAGGTGATTCCTATGAGGTGTTTCCTCTGCTGTAGATGTGTACAGTTTGCTTGACATAGACCCACTGCTGATCGTTGCAAGAGAAGATGAATCAAAAGATAGACCTAAACGCCTAGAACCAGAAATTGCTGCTAAAGATGATGTTATAGAAGGAAGTGGGTCAGGCATAAGGATCGAGTCTTCCCCAGCTCCTCCCAAAGAGCAACTTCAGCAGTACTACTTTCATTTACAATGATTGGTTTTGATCTTTGCCAGCATAAACTTGTAACAGCCTGGTGAAAATGATAAACTATTACTACTAGTAATGAAAAATAAGGTGGTGTCAATAGCAATTTTGTGGAGCTGATCAATAGCATGTCACATGATAATATAGCTGTGATTTGTGAAAAAACACAGCTAGCTATGTGAGAAGGAATCTTAACATGTTCCTTCAACTTTCACTTTTTGATCAATGACATTCCATGATTGTGTTGTGTGGGAAATCATGCTCTACTCATGAACACGTGGACATACTTCAATAAGATTTGTGCATTAAAACCGAAAGGGTTGGCACGATTTTTTAGCATACACCTGGTTATGACTTGATTGACAATTATTCAAAAGATAGTGATGCAAGTGAAAAAAAGGGAATGAAATTTATGAGTGCTCAATACAATAGTGATAGTGAACACCAGTACTAGTAGAGCAGTGAGCAGGAAACCAAGCTGCAGGTAGCTATTGCTGAAAGTCTTCATTGGTTAAGTGATTAAGTCCAAACTGTGCAAATTTAAAGACTAGCATTTTTTGTGATACAAAATAATATCTGCAAGTATGATGTGAATGAGAGTCTGCAGGTGTGACGCTCCAGAAGTATAATTGAACATGTGCAGCCAGGAGTTTAAGCATGGCAAGATACATGAGTAAAAACAGGTGCTAGAGTAATTTTAGTTTGGATAAAAATGTAAACAGGGGTTTCCTCATAGCATATTCCAATGTATTCTAAACTATGCTTGCTAAACCTCGTAGCATAATTTGATGTACGTACTCTTAACAATATTGTTACCAGTGAATGAACAAGCAAGCACAAACACTTCTGTGGCATTCTCATGTCCGTGTACAACTATGGCAGATGCAGCACTTGTCGACTCCTCGAATACAAGTCGTATTCAATTTCTTAAATGTCCTAGGGTTGGCATGCTTCAGTCATGCCTCACAATGGTGTGTGGAGAAAGGAAATAAATCTCATATCCACTGAAGGATCCACAGAGCAAGTGCAATAACAAAAGAAATAAATCCATTACACAACACATCAATATATGTAGAAGAAACCTAAGATGGGTAAACCATGAAACCCAGCGAAGCCAAAGAAATCACCCACTATAAGCATGAAGGATTGCATCGATTAAGGTCCAACAAATACACAACAAGCCCTCAACCATCAACAACAAGAGAATCCACATGAACCCTGAAGATCTCAAGGGATCCCATAAAGACATTCTCCACTGAGAAAACCCACTCAATCATGACCTCCACCATCTTCGCAAGCTTCTTAACAACATCCCTATAGGTTGATCTCATAGAGAAGGAGGTGGAGATCTATAAGGATGAGGAAAATAGAAAAAATCTTCATCAACCAAGAAACCCTTATTTTTTCCTTCTCATCTCTTCTCCAAAGTTCAAGGCTTGTCCCATATATATATAACCATAACTCCTAGATCACTTAGAAAAGCCTTTTCCACATCCTTGGGAACAAGAATCCTCAAAATAGCTAAAAAAAAATGGCCAAAAGCACACTTTCTGAAACAATCTTGTAAATACGATTTTGCAGGGGTACGAACCTATTGTAAAGGGTTCAAACCTCAACTCATTACCTTAACAAGTCCCATAAAACTAGTTAATACAAAAAAAAAGTCTCATAAAACTAACACCCAAAGTTGTGTAGTTTATGGCATGAATATCGAGGCAAAGCGCAACATGACACTCCTTGACATGACTGGACGTGTTTTAGGGTGTGGTTTATGGTATGAATATTTCCATGCAAAAATTAATCACTGAGCAAATACTTCACCACATGATTGACATCTCGGTGATTTCATTTAGAAAAGCTAAAAATTTATAGGGGGTATTCAATTATGGATTTTAATAGATCGTAGAAAATTTTAAAATTTATTAAAATATTGAGGTATTCAATTAATAATTTAAAATAATACATGTAAATCTAGGGGTATTTAAATTCAGATTTTAAATGATTGTTTTATAATCCATTAAAATTAAGGGGTATTCAATTCATGATTTTTAAAAGTCTACCAAAATTAGGGGTATTCAAAAAGTAGTGGATTTTAATGAATTTGTTAAAGTTGTGAATTTTGAAGGATTTGTAAGTGAAAAATATATATAACAAGAGTTATTCCAAATCCAACCTCCCCCCCTCATATTTCAACGGATTTTTTGCTATTGTTAAATAACACCACCATTTTCGCTAAAGAATGCCACAATCCCATTTTTTTTGTGATCTGCTCAAAGACACCACCACCTTTCCTTCTCTTCTCTCTTCACAAGAGCAGCATCACCTCGCCCCACAACTTTCGTCCACACCACCATGCCCTACCACCGCTGGCTGCACCACCACCTGCACTTCCTCTTTTCTTTTGTTCTTGTTCTTGTTCTTGTTCTTTTATTATTATTATTATTATTATTATTATTATTATTATTATTATTATTATTATTATTCTTCTCATTCTCTTCCTCTTATTTTTTCTTTTTCTTGTCATCTCTTCATCTTTTTTTTTTTTTTTTTTTTTTCTCTTTCTGAACATTTGATAAGATTATCTGTATCCAATGAACATTTTGGTAAGATTATCTGTATCCAATGAACATTTGGTTTGCTAAAATAAGCTTTGAATTTCTCCAAGTTTGCTGCATGGTAATCGTTTACAAAATTCATTTGTAGAAGTTTTGATTACATTTTGCTTGTTGTATATACTTATGAAGCAGAATTTGATGTTATTCCATTGCTACATTTTGCTTTAGAGCCAAAAAAAAATATCATTAATTGTTATTTATATACACATCTGTATTTTGTTTTTGTTTGCACATACAAATTTAAGGTGTTCCCAAAAAAAGTATTAAGTGAGGATCCTCAAAAGAAATTATTTGCATTATTTCTTCTTTTCAAAAGAAAAATAGTTATTTGTATTACTTTCGGACCATATTCAATGTATTTGAATTTTTTTTAATTTGAAATAAAATTCATGTAGCATACAAACGATTGTTTTATTGATATTTGAGGGATGTTTTATGATTTGTGTTGACATGGATAACAATGTAGGTGACGTTATTTCATAACTTCCTATGATTAATAGCATATTTATAAGAATTTATAGAAATCAATAACAATCCTTTATAAAATTCAGAAAATTCAATAATAAAAATCCATAAAAATCCAGTTGATTCTGTAAAATCCACAAAATTCAGTCACTTAAAATATATCAAAGTTCACTTAAAATATGAGATTTAAAATTTTTCCCAGTCTTTTAAAATCCATAATTGAATACCCCATAGACTTGTGACACCATAAAATCTTGTGTTTTCTTTTCTTTGTCAATAACTCAAGAGATTTAATTTCCCTTAAAATGTTTCATCCATTTCTTCAACTAGAAAAGAAAGAAAAAATCCCTGAATCGATTACTCTATTGATATTCTTGTTTTATTTCTTATTAAAGATGAATTTGAGACTGGAATTTCTCGAGCTATGGTAATGGTGCGAGTGGTGGAAAACCAGGAGTCAAGAGATAGCAAAGGTGATGTTTGAAGTGGCCTAGAAGCACCAAAAGATAGCACAAGTGGTGAAAAACATCAAGAGATGGCGAAGACAATGGTGTAAGTAGGGGAGATCAACAGAGGAGATGAAGGCGAAAGTGCAAGTGGCAGAAGATCATGAATCACACCAAGATATGGAGAAGGCAAAGGAGTGAGTGGGGGGAAATCAATTGGCACTCCATGAGATGGTTGAGGGGATGGAGCAAGAGGCTCAGCAGGAACGCTAAGATATGGAAAAGGTGATGGTGTGAAAGGTGGAAAATCAGCACTTTTTTTTAGTTTTTAAATAAGCAAAACAAGAAATTTTATTGATAGAACTTGAAGCAATAGTGAGGGAGGAGCTCACTAAGGCTAATTGATCCCAACCAAAAAAAAAAAAAAAGCTAATACAAAATCAAGGAATTCCACCCAAACATAAAATCTTCACTTCAAAATCATCCAGACTTTTGCCATATCAGCCCAAAACCAAAGAAGAGATCTAACTCGAAGAATTGGGTGATCCAAAGGTTTAGCTTTTCTTCAAAATCTGGCAATTTCTTTCCTATCAAAGAATTAAACAATTGCAACTCTTGGTCCATAATCAAGTCCCCAACACATTAAGAACATCAGCCTTGCATTCTTTGATCCACTGAATGAAGCTTTGGTATCTATTTTAATGTTCGACTAAACCAACAATCTTTCAGTCAATAACCTTATTGAATATCAGGAATAATCTTTACCAATTGGCATCCTACAATTTCACTTAAACCAATCAAAACTTTTCTCAATATTCAACCACATACAGATAACCATGTTGTTATCACCTAGTCATTGATACACCTTTTAACTCATTGTAAAACTCTCAAGACGGGGTTTCGGAGATTTTATAAACTAGAAAATGGCTTGAGACTATATCCAAGTGGAAACATAGGCACTCCAATCAAAATATGATTCTGGAGGTACTCGAAGACTTCAAGTAGAGCAAGGCATTTTAGGGATTGAAACAAGAGTTTTCTCTACTCCAGACCTGAGTTCCTTTCTTGGGTAAATTATTAGAAAATAACTTATCCAAGTATATTAGTAACCTACTGGGGAGTGTCCAACTTAGTGGATAACATTCCAATCATGTGCAGCTTACATGGGAATGTGCAAACTGCAACTTAGCTGGAGGTTCCAATTTGTTCCTGAAACTCTCATATGTGCCCTCCATAGTCCATAGAAATTTATAAGATATACGCTCAAGTGAACATCTATGATCCCTATCTTTGAAAATCAAAGGTTGTATTGTACTTTTAGTTTCTTAAATGTATTTTTCTAATGTATAGGTAATATGTTTTTGTTTGAACAATTTTTCGCTTCTAGTTAATGAAAATGTTGACCTCCAGTTATGGAATAATTTGCTTGATCGTGCTCAATGCTAGCAGTGCATCTAGTTAATTTACTAAATAGTTTCCAATTGATCCCTCCTTCCCTCTCCACTTCTTCCATAAATAAAGAAAAGAACTAAGACCCCGAATATGCAAGGGGGTCATTGAGGAGTAATCATTTCAACACGCTCCAACATTTTTCATTTTCTGTTGGTATACAACAATGACATGAATTAGACTCATATGTGGCTTCTTTACAAAGATAGATGGACTCTTCTCATATACATCTTGCTATTTACAAATGCATTGGTTGTGCCTGATTTTCCAAATATTGCTGATTTTTTGTCCAGTACCACTGTCATCAACCACATTATTGGTTTTGCCTTCACTACCTATTGATTTTCTGCTTGTTGCACTTTTAGTTTCACCTTCACGGCCACCAACAGCTTTTGCTTGTCCAATTAAATAATCAGAAGATAATGTTATTTGTTTAAATGAAATTGTAAGAATGATGGTTGCTAAAGATTCTCCTAAATTTTTTATAAGGTTATGGGGTAAGGGTTGCTGGTTTAATTGAAAATGGAACATACCAAAGTGTGGTTCACAGTCACCAATACCACCTTCATTACCTGATTATTTTATCTCTTACACCAGCAACTTCCTCTGCTTTTCCACCTCTTACACTGTACGAAGGCAATGGTGAAGGAAAATCTGACGCAGCCAGTGTAATGGAGTTGGGCAAAATGATGGTGCAAAAGGAGAAACGTCAGCATGAGGTGAAGAAAATCAGACACAATCCACACAATAGGTGACATGAAAGTAACGAAGTAGCGGGTCTTGTCCAAAACGCAATGGATTGCAAATTGGAGAAAACATCTGAGAAAAGGAAGAAGGTCATCACCCAAGCCCGTGAGGACAGCACTGAGGGTTTTGCTCCTGTCCATGAGGATGTCGTGAAGCTTACTGGGGTTAGTAAAGGTTTCATATTCGACGTGAGAGACAAGATGTGATCTGAAGGATTCAAAGATGAGGTGGAAGACTTCAACAAGGATGAGAAAGCTATGTTTGTCTCATGCTCAGATGAAGAAACGTTGGGGCTACATACAGCTCGGTCTTGTGACAAGGACTCCGAGGAGGATTTTGAGGATCAGGTGGGCAATCTAGCATGCTTAGTTGAGGACATCTTGGGCTTTGATGAAAACCTGGAGATTAGGAAGGATGTTGAAGGGGGAATCTTTGACTTGGACGATGATGATGATCTGCTTGGAGGATGAGGTTTGGTACAATATGTAAATATGGATATTTTGGTCAACTGAGATTTCATTTTTTTTTAAAAGCTTTGAAACATCCAGAAGCTCGTTATGCAGTTGATCCTTCGATCAAACCAAATACTTGGAAAATATGCACTTTATGGAATTATGCCATAAAAACTCAAAATTAATTTCTCTTAATTTAACCTTTAAAGAAAATATACAATTCTAGGCAGCCAGATTTGGTAAACACTTTTGGGCCTAAGTTTTCGTTTTTTTACACTTATACCCCTTCTATAGATGGTGTTTGTGATTGTGTTTTAAGAGAAGGGGTAAAAAAAAAATGTGAAAATACTAAAACTTTGCCCAAAAATGGCTACCAAACCTAGACTTACTCAAAAATAATATCGACCGTTTTTTTACTAAAACCTCTTTCAAATTTCCAAACCTTCGTCCTTGGCTTCCTTTATTTGGAGAGACAATCTCATTGCATTGACCATAATGAAGCGCTATATCAAATGACAAGTGTTGTTGGGAGACAATATCGAGCTTTTGAAGGAATGTTGGGTTAAGCCAGGATTGCTTCTAATTGAGTGTATTCTCAATCCCAGGGCCCCAAAACTTCCCACCAGAATCCCAAAATTGTGGACCACTCCCACTAGTCAACATCCTCAATGGAATGATAGCTTAATCAATTCTCTTTTCCCCGCCTTCGTGGTTAGTGACATTTAGGATATACTGATAAGACGATTGAATGTCTTGACAAACTGATCTGGCTACCGAATAAAAAGTCTTTTCAATGTCAAGAATGCTACCAAAGTGTCCACTACAGAGCAATTTGAATGCTCCACCTCAATCCTTCCCTCTCTTAGCATTGATGCTAAGATGCTAAGAGAATTATGGAGAATCAAAGTGCCTCCTTTTGCCTTTTTTTTTAAAACTCTGGAAGCTTAGTCAAAATATCCTCCCCACCATAATCAATTTGTCCCGACTTCACACACCTTTAGAGGATTGTTGTATTTTCTCCCACAACCACATAGAAGATGCTACTCATATGTTCTTCGTATGTCTGGTCATTCACCAACTCTGGCTAGTCTCACTTATCTTGATCGACTAACTTAATGATAACTTTGGGGTACCCAATACTTCCCTCTTCCAAAAATTCATTTGAGACACTGCGAAAACCCACTCAGAGATTAAGGAGGAAATGCTCTATCAGTTTACATTTTTCTTTCAGCCCATATAGCAAACACATAACAACTGTATTTTCAGCAAAACCAATTTCAACACTAAGAAGCTTCAGTTGTCTTTTCATAGCACCTGGTCTGCTTGAAAACACCATTGGTTTTCTACAAATTCCAATCACATGAGTCATTGGAGTGCCCTTACCACTGTAGACACTAACGATCTGATCTCTATTCATCATGTCCTTGAAACAACTATCATCGACATTCGGTCAAATTCTTGTTCTTTTTCTCCATTTCCTATTGACCCCCACAATGAGATAGTCACTACCCGAATAGCAATGATACATACCTAAATCCAATCAGCAAGATGTCACCGACTAAACCTTAGATCCTTACAGCTTAAACCTATTCCCCATTCCTTGAAGCTTCCACACCCGCTAGCAGTAACGCTTTGTTCAGAACCTCAGTCGGCTCTATACTCAAATTTGTTATATCTTCAACTCCAACCATTTGCAGGTACTCCCTCTCCAAGTCAGGAAAGGATATTGGGACCTTTGCATGAGCATCATGCCCTTCGGACACAACAGTCTCCACACCAACGGACGAGTCAAGAACCTGTCCGACAGCTTCACGCCTTTCGGACCAAGCTGAATGCCCACGAGCGGGCCTAGACACAACACGAGGCATCTTCAGACGAAGAGGAGAAGGAAACTCCTCGCTTAGTTCTGCCTTCCTTGAAGGGCTTGAGATCTTAATCTTCGGGAAGTTCATCATTTTCGAGAAAGATACACCTTTGGACTTTGGCTTCAAAACTCTAAAAAGAGTGGGAGCCTCATGCTAGTGAGCCCACAGTCCACTGCGCTTGATATTGGAAGACTTAACAACGTCCTCTATCCTCAGACGAGGCATGTTGCGAAACGCGTCCATAGCCACTTTATCCTCAGCAGAGAGTGGTGAAGTTGGGAATTTCCCTATGAAATACAAAAATGTCAATTTAATATGTAGCTAACACAAGCAAGATCATAAACATAATTGAACTTACTCAGTTGCCTGAATTCGCGCCCGACTGGACGACTAGCAAGCTTGAAATACTTCGAGTCCGCAAGGGTCATGAAGTAAAATTTCTCCCAGAATTTAAAATCATCAGGAAGATTGCCAAAGCAGTCCGGCGACGTGAGAACGCACACAACATGCTCATTTTTTTGAGGGGAAGTGAACAACTGGATCACCCTCGAATATACTCTAACACCAACGTCTTTCCTTTGCCCTAATCAGAATAGCGTCCACGGTCCTATACCCGTTCGACACCAGTTGATCAGGCGCATGCCGAGGTATGATAGGAACTCCCAAATTTCTTTGATAACAGGAAAGTGGACACCCGATTGAAGCATACATTGGTGGAGACAGATATACCGCTCTGGAGAGGACAACAACGTCAGATCAATGCCCATAGTAAAAACACCAGATCTTCAGGGATACCGTGTGTTTTACGAATGATTTTCAAGCTAGACTCAGAAAGTGACCTCTCATAAAAAAAACTTGTGGCCCTTAGCGAACAACTCATCAAAAAACTGATTCAGATGCGCCATGAAAGATCGTACAAGTTTTTGATTACGAGGGAAGAACAAAGTCAAAAGTACGAAATGTGGTAAGAAAAAAAACTCTCTGAGATCGAAAGAGTAAAGAAGTCAAAACTCCACAGAGAGGAAATCTATATAGAAAACAGAACTCCTGACTTGTTCTTTTTCGAGTAGACGCACGCCCAATTACTGAAGCTCACCACTCGAGAAAACAACTCAGACTTAACAATCATGACTGCACAGTTGCTTTATGAAATGACTTGATGGACTGATGAGCTGGTCCACCAACTCGGGGGAGTAGTTGATGATACATCAAACCATTATTTGATCAACATCGTACACGTGTCATGATAATCTCGTCAAACAGAACATAGCAGGCCTGATTGCATGCTAAATCCAGCAAGGCCCAGACAACATTAATTCCATGATTAGCAGGGTCCGATCCAGAAGGTTGAACCCAAATTTCAAATTAATTCCACAACAGTACAAGTTGGACAAAGAAATTTCCTTGCATGGACAACACTTAAAAATGAAACCTCTCCCGAAGATCTAGGAGCACAAGTCGTGTAGGGAGGCTTCTCTACATGGATAATTCCCAACATGGAAAGGACCTCCAGCAAGAACTCTTTCCCTAAACTACACCACCAAAGCCGAGCTAAACAAGGACTCTCACACTATAAAAGGGAGATAAGGTCGATGAACAAAGGTACGCTACAGAAACCCTATACACTCTCTCACGAGCGGCCTCAACTTCAGTCCCAGTTGCGGCCACTTAGTTCAGGTATGACATCCCCAGCATGAGATGCTTCTGCCCTTTATCCATACGCTCTCCCAGCGTCTCTTCTTCTGGCTTCGGAGCATAGTTCGCCAGCTAGTCATTCCACCTGCTAATATGCTTCCTAGAAGCATAAGAAATGTCAACCTCTTGATGCCAAGCTTGGTTGCTCATCTTCACCACATCCTGAACAAACAGACTGGTCTGCGCATCCGGATGGAGGTCATTCGGGATTGAAATCACTCCAATACCACCCTTCACTATCTTCACTACATTAGGACCCTCATCTACAGCTTTCCCCTTATTCGCAGTGATCAACTCTTTTTCATGAGTCGACTCAGAGTCAGTTGACGAGGAAGAAGAAAATGAGTTATTCCTCGGACCTGTCATCAACTCAATATGAGGACGGGAGCGAGATGGAGGACAATACAGGCAATGCGTAGACCTTTTGCCACAAGAATGACGGTCAAGCGATTCTTTAGCCAACCTAGCAGAGCCACAAACAAAGTCTTTCAGTGAAAAGGGACACTCCAGTCCCACACCAGACGAAGCTTCCATGCCCGCTTGCAAAAGTGCTTTGTTCAGAACCTCAACCTGCTCTATACTCAACTTGGTTACATCTTCAACTCCAGCCATTTGCAGATACTCCTTCTCCAAGTCGGGAAGGGATATGAGGGCCTTTCCCGAGCATCATGCCCCTCGAACACAACCGTCTCCACCACAACAGACGAGTCAAGAACCTATCCGTCAGCTTTGCGCCCTTCGGACCAATTTGAACGCCCACGAGTGGACCTAGACACAACACGAGGCCTTTTCAGATGAACATGAGAAGGAAACGCCTCGCTTAGTTCTGCTGATCAAATCTCAAATCATACCGCAAGCACACGGTTATCTATTGAGTTAGATAATGGAAAATACAGGTCAAATCCCACAAGGAGAGCTATAAATCGGAAAACTAATATTTAAATCTATCTTAAAACTTAACCTAGTTAGAAAATACGTGGTTGATAAAGTGATTGAACTAAAAGCTTAATAAAAACTATGTAAACAAATTACAATCAGATATGGAGATACTTAGGGCTTTATAGATCACCACCATGGGTTGATGGTTCTCTTAGGCTTATCTCAAGATTTTATTCTTCCAATCATAACTCATCCTTAGATAGGTTCTCACCTCACCTAAAGATGAGAAGTTATACAATGAAACTTATGTAATCAAACCAATTGGATAATCATTTCTAAGATTATAAGCATGATCTAAAAGCATATAAGGATTTCATACTTAAATGAAATACCTAATATCTAACAAATCATGTAAAACCTTATACTACAATTGCACTTAAAGCATTAAAGGGGTGGGTTTGTTAGACTCATACTAGTGAAGACATCTTGAATCTATGACTTTAAGAAAGATGAAAACAAGAGTAAGAAATGTATCCATGATTATGAAAAACAAAACTTTAATCGATTTCATTAAACATTGACATTCAAGTACATAGAGTATGCTAATCACAAAGTTGGTCTAATTTACATGGTAAAAAATACCTTGAGAATACCTAATTGAGGTCATCCTCCCATGAGGCTCACTCACACCCTAAGAGGGTGTTTAGCCACTCATGGTAAACCTTAGGTTTCTCATGGAGATAAACATAAAAAAATGGGAAAACTTACAAGTAAAACTCTTCAAGACTCTAAATCTCTAACTCTCAATTTTCTTTCTTTTCAAGTCATCCTCAGTATACTCCAAGCATGAGGTATTTATAGGTGAAAAAGAATGGGAAGTGGAGTAAAATAAGGAAAAAATATTGGCATAAAATAAAGAATTGTATTGGAGAATGGATAGTGGAGTAGGACGTGGAGTAAAATGAGGAAAATATGTTGGCATAAAATAATAAATTGTATTGGAGAATGGATAGTGGAGTAGGAGGTAGAGTAAAATAATGAAAATATATTGGCATAAAATAAGAAATTTTATTGGAGAATGGATAGTGGAGTAGGAGGTGGAATGTGTAGAGATTCCTTTTGCTATGTTGAAGTTGCCATATGGATGTTAAATTTGATTTTCTCGAGATTCGTAGATGATGATAATTTTTTGGGCTTGATTTCATGGGCCTTTGGGCTTGAAAATCCTTGATAATGCATGTGTGAACTTTCAATGGGCTTTTTAGTTGTTGAACTTAGCCTTATTGTGTCATTTTGTTGATGATAAATACTTGAATTTCTACATTATACACAAAATACACGTAATGAGAGTATTTTATTAATTAATATGACATAACAAATATAGAATTATGGGCGTAAAATGTACCATTTATAAGCCTATCAAATCCCCCCAAACCGACATTTTGCTAGTCCTCGAGCAAAAGAAAAATAAAAACTAACTCACTTTTGTAGGAATCATGATTACATTTAGCATATGTTATAAGATTTTAAACCTCCAGGTTTCCCTAGTAGACGAGTTTTAGTCTCGTGAGGGTTTTCAGAAATGATACGTACAAACATTTGTGATACTCGGGACTCAGACTCAAACATTGGCAAAAAATAACTCTTTTCTTATTTAACCACAGAGAGTTCCTACTTGAATGCGTAAGCCTTAAGAAATGTATTCTTGTAACTTATTGGTCAGTATTAAGTCAATAAGTGACTTCAGTAAGCACTATACAAAAGAAATTGGAATTATTCATTCAAGTTTATATTGAGAGTATGCTCATCTTCTGTATTGCAAACTTCAGTTTAAAAGTGGACATATCTCATGTTCACATTCTAGAAAATTCGCCTCAACTTCAAATCTCACGAGGTATACAATCACTCAGAGATTTAGTTCCCCCCCCCCCCCCCCCCCCCCCCCCCCTCAAATGTATGTGAATAAGATGAAACAATTAATAAGAGATAGTTCACATACAAAACAAAAGATGAGAATTCGAGAATACAATAAATATAATCTCAAGAAGGAATATCATCCGTTGAGAATGTCGATTCATTCACCGCAATATTTCTTAATTCACCCTCCACACTTTGGCCATATTTTCCTAATGATCAAAAGATTTTGACTAGGTTGTGACGGAGCTTAGGACAAGGTTAAGGACAAACAAAAGTACTTTTGATAAGGTTAGATGTCTTCTTTAAGTGTTGAACTTCATAGATTGGTTTAACTCCTTATTTTCTATTAAAGAGCTTTACATCTTCACGGATGTGAAAAACAAATGCATTTTTTTGTTATAGTCTTGTAAAAAATGGTAACGGGATATGAAGCTCTTTCTACACTTTTTTGACACTAAGAAGTATATACCTATTCCATTGATGGTGATAAAACTTTTTTTTTTATCATTCATCTCCAACTTCTCTCAAAAGCACAAGGGTCAGGAAAACATAATTGAGTTATTTGGGTTTATCGATTAGTGGGTTAAGAACAAAACTATTAATATGAAAGACTTCAAACATGCTCTAAGGGTAAACAATAAATGGGTAGGTTAAAAGACTCAATCTAGGCAAACAAATGACTTTTCTTCATTTCTTAAGAATTACATGGTTTCTATGCCTTGGGTGAATTTCATAACGTACTGTGGTGGTGTGATTCAACTTTGATGTTTTATTCTCAGTTTTTGACGGAAACAAAAATTTATAAAGATCATTCAAAAAGATAATGTAAGACTCAAGAAATTCAGAATAAGCGTATAACCCTCAGAAAGGAGAAATGCTAGAAATCTCATAGGGTTCAAGTCTCTATTATTATTCTCATGTTCACCATATAATTAATCCACTTTTTCAACTTCAGTTAAGAACATCGAAGCTAAAACTCAACTCTTAATGTAAATTCTTAGAAAATGCCTAGCTTATGAATAGTACAAACTTTTGTCAAATATTAACAAACTACTAACTATCAAAGTTTCAAATCCCACCCTCAGATGCCTTTGCAACTAGATATGGAACCTAATCTCATCATGGATAAGTACTCGGGTAATAAAGACGATTTTATTTTATTATTTTTTAGAACTGTATTTGGACCCCCCCCCCATTTTGAAATGAGACATTAGATTTTTGAAATCTCTCCCCCCAAATCTAAATCAAACATTGTCCTCAATGTTCTTAGTACGACACTGTGGGTCAGAAGAGGAACAACAATGTACATGAAAAAAAAGGGATAGAGAGCACCGTAAGCTTGTTTGATGCTCAAATGAATGTTGTCCAAAACAAGCCATGATCTGTAGAATTAGTTAAAACAAAAACAAAAAATGGTATAGACAATGAAGGAGTACAAAAGGCAGTCAATCTTCATAGTCAGGGTCTTCCAGAAGGATTTCCTCAACTTTTGGGTTATGAAGCTCTAAAAAGGGCTTTAGGCGTTGTCCATTAACTTGGAAGCTACTATTTGTCTTTTGGGTTCTTTATTGTGATGGCTCCCCATGGGGTAACAATTTTGACTGTAAAAGGTCCTGACCAATGGGTTTTTAACTTCCTCGGAAATATGTGAAGGTGAGAATTGTACAAAAGTACTTTTTGACCTGGTTGAAACTATTTTCGCATGATTTGACTATCATGGACCTTTTTCATCTTATCTTTATACCTCTTGGATAGATTGTATGCATCATTTCTAAGTTCATCAGGCTCATTTAGTTGCAACTTTCTATGTTCACCAGCTTTATCGATGTCAAAGTTAAGACGTTTGATTGCCCAAAAAGCTTTATGTTCGAGCTCAACAGGTAAATGACAAGGTTTGCCAAATACTAGACTGTAGGGCGACATTCCTATGGGGCTCTTGAATGCAGTGCGGTAAGCCCAAAGAGACTCGGGCAATCTCAAACTTCAATCTTTTCTATTTGGTCTGACAATTTTTTCAAGGATTTGTTTGATTTGCCGATTGGAAACTTCTACCTGACCACTTGTTTGCGGATGGTATGATACAACAACCTTGTGGGTAACTCCATACTTTTTCATTAAGTTCTCAAACACTCTATTGCAAAAGTGGGAACCTTTATCACTGATGATTGCACGAGGTGTGCCAAAACGGGTAAAAATGTACTCCTTTAAGAAGTTGACTACAACCCTATGGTCATTGGTTCTACAAGCTATGGCTTCAATCCATTTGGAGACATAGTCTACCGCAACAAGGATGTAGGTGAAACCATACGAAGTTGGGAATGGACCCATGAAATCATTACCCCATACATCATAGAGCTCCACAATCAGGATTGGAGTCAAAGGCATTATGTGTCTACGAGATATACGCCATAATTGCTGACATTTTGTACAAGCTTGACAGTACACATGGGCATCTCGAAAAATGGTGGGCCAATTGAAACTGCATTGCAAAACTTTTGCAGCAGTCTTTTTTGCACTAAAATGGCCTCCACAGGCATGACCATGGCAAAATGCCAAGGCCTCTCTTTGGTCCAACTCAGGGATGCATCTACAAATGATTTGATCTAGACAGTATTTGAAGAGATAAGGATCATCCCAAGAAAAATACTTGACCATGGATAGAAACTTGAACTTATCTTGCCTAGACCAATGTTCTGGAATTTTCTTTGTAGCAAGAAAGTTCACAATGTCAGCATTCCAAGGTGGTTGTGATTGGACATGAGCGATCATCATTAATTGCTCATCAGGGAAAGTTTCTATTATAAGTAACGATCATTTCTCTGACTCCACAATTATTCTGGATAAGTGGTCAGCAACCACATTTTCCATTCCTTTTTTTTGTCTCGAATTTCTACATCAAACTCTTGAAGCAATAAGACCCATCGGATCAAACGTGGTTTTGCATCATTTTTAGATAAAAAGGTACTTCAAATTAGCATGATCAGTGTAGATAATCACTTTGGATCCAATGAGGTAAGATCTAAAATTTTCAAGGGCAAAAACAACTGCCAACAACTTTTTCTTCGTGGTGGAATAATTGAGTTGCGCGCCATCGAGAATCTTACTCGCATAATGGATCACATGGGAGCGTTTGTCAATCCACTATCCCAACACAGCGCCTATGGCATAATCAGACACATCACACATTATCTCAAAAGGAACACTCCAGTCAGGTGGACGAATAATGGGTGCTGAGGTAAGTTCAGACTCCAACTGCTCAAACGCCTTCAAGCATTCATCATTAAAATTAAACGAGGAATCTTTGGCCAAAAGTGCATACAAGGGTCTCGCAATTTCGCTAAAATCCTTGATGAATCGACGATAGAAACCAACATGTCCTAAAAAGGATCGAATTTCTTTGACAGTTTTTGGAAATGGTAAACTAGCTATGGTGTCAACTTTGGCTTTGTCTACTTCCACACCTCTTTTTGAAATTATGTGACATAACACAATTCCCTCTTTCACCATGAAATGACATTTTTTCCAATTGAGTACAAGATTTTTCTCCTTACATCTTTCTAATACAAGGGTTAGATGATTAAAACATTGATCAAAGCTAGAACCAAAAACAGAGATGTCATCCATGAAGACTTTCAGAAAACTCTCTAGCATATCGGAGAAAATGCTCAACATGCATCTTTGGAATGTTGCGGGTGCATTGCACAAACCAAAAGGAATACGCCTAAATGCAAAGGTACTGAATGGACAAGTAAAGGTGTTTTTGTCTTGATCTTCTTGGGCAATTGGAATTTGGTTGTAGCTAGAGTAACCATCGAGAAAACAATAATACTCATGACCAACTAACCTCTCTAACATTTGATCAATAAAGGGGATAGGGAAATGGTCTTTCCTAGTCATCGAGTTTAGCCTTCGATAATCAATACAAACTCGCCATTCGGTTTGGACACGAGTAGGCACCAACTCATCAACGTCATTCTTCACAATGGTGATGCGAGATTTCTTGGGCACTACTTGAACTGGGCTAACCCATTAACTATCAAAGATTGGGTATATAATACCTGCATCTAGAAGCTTAATCAACTCTCCTCTCACAACTTCCTTCATTGTAAGATTTAGTCTCCTTTATGGTTCTCTAGAGGTTTTTGCATTCTCTTAGAGATGGATCTTGTGCATCACCACAGAAGGACTTATTCCCTTAATGTCTGCAATAGACCAGCCAATTGCCTCTTTATGTTTTTGGATAACTTCCACTAACTTACCTTCTTGTTCTTTCTCTAAGTGAGTAGAAATGATAACAAGCAATGTATTATTGTCTTCTAAGAATGTTTATTTCAAATAGTTGGGCAATGGTTTGAGTTCTAGCTTCGGTGGCTCAACTAATGAAGGGATTTGTGGTTTGCTACTAATGGGTAAAGGTTCTACCTTTGATTTCCATACATGAGTGTCAAGGAAGGGAATGGAGTCAAGTAAAGAATTGACTTCTCTAATGGCATTTTCCTCAACGACGTCCAAACCAAAATGTGCTAAACATTCCTCCAACGGGTCACTATAGCATTGTCTCAAAATAAACTTTTTACTGAGGCATTCTATCATGTTCACTTCCTTTCAACATTCTTCTTCAACTGGCTGTTGGACATTATGGAATACATTAAGCTCAACAGTCATGTTTCCAAAGGACAACTTCATGATACCATTTATGCAGTGGATTATGGCATTTGATGTTGCTAAGAATGGAGACCTAAAATGATCGGAATTTGGTTTTTGAAATTTGTGACTGGCTCAGTGTCTAACACCACGAAGTCCACTGGGAAGTAGAATTTATCAACCTGAACAAGCACATCTTCAACAATTTCCCTTGGAATCTTGATGGACCTATCATCTAATTGAAGGGTGATGGAAGTTGGTTTTAGCTCCCCTAAACCTAGAGCTTTGTACACTGAAAATGGCAATAGATTCACACTAGCTCCTAGATCTAGCAAAACTTGCTTGATCTCATTCTCACCTATTCTCAAGGAAATGGTTGTACAACCTGGGTCTTTGTACTTTACAACAGTATGTTGTTGGATGTAGGATGAGGTTTGTTCTGCTAGAAAAGCTTGCCGAGGCACATTGGTTTTCCATTTCACAGTACATAGATCTTTGAGAAGCTTGGTATATGAAGGTTTTGCTTAATGCCTTTTAAGAAGGGTATGTTGATGTTCACTTGTTTAAACACTTCTAATATGTCAGTATTCAAAGGACCTTTCCTTGGTGGTATAAGTCTCTTAGGGTATGGAACTTTTGAGACAAAGGGTTTCATTGATTGTGGTTCTTGGTTTTGCTTAGGAATTGTGTTCCTAACTGGTAAACTCTTGGGTCTCTTTTTCCTTTTCTTGAGACTGAACTGGTTCAATCTTTTTGGGCAACTCAACCTTATTGTTAACTTGTTTACCACTCCTAAGAGTCGTAATGGATTTTATTTCCTCATGTTGGACATCTTGGTTTGGAATAGCTCATATTTCAAACTGTCTTTTGGGATTTTGTTGATGTGGTTGTGACACAAATTGTCCCTTGGGATTTGGTACTGGTTGGCTAGGAAACTTACCCTTTTCTCTGTCGCCAACAATGGTTGCTAGCTGACTCATTTGCTCCCCTAATTTCACTACGGCTTGAGTAGCCCTGTTCTGGGCATGAATCGTTTGTTGCAACAATTCCTCTAAGGATGACTTGTTTTGTTGCGGTGCAACAAATTAATTATTTTGATGTGGCACATTAGAGAACTGTTGTCCCTGAGAGTGAAATTGGTTTGGTCCCCTATAAGATTGATGTTTTCCATGAACTTGAGATTGATCTTGCCTCTATGCAAAATTTGGATGGCTTCGCCACCCAGAATTATATGTTTCGCTGAAAGAGTTTGCTCTTTTATAAGCATTGATGGCTTGGACGTGCTCTTCCCCAGTTGATCTTTCTGGATAAAAGATGGGACGTGAATGAGCCGTATGTGTTGGCTCTGTGCAAATGGTGCAAGGAAATGTGTTAGGTTCACTGCTTGAAACCTTCATGACTGGGTGAATATTCTCAGCTGAGTTAGCTTGAGCCATGGATAAATCCTTAATTTGTCTCCTCATACTTTTTATTTGGGCGTGGAGTTATACGTTTTCCTTTACATCGTAAAGGCTTGATTTTTTTTGTAGAGATTTTATCTCTTCTATTCGCAAAATCCCATTGTTGAGAGTTCTCTGACAATTTCTCAAAGAACTCAAAAACTGCATCATCACTCAAACTCAGAAAGTTCCCTCCATTCATTGACTCAATCATGTCTCAATTACTTTGGGTTAACCCATTGTAAAAGTATTGCACCAACCTCCAAGTCTCAAAAGCATGATGAGGACATTTAAGTAACAAGTCCTTAAATCTTTCCCATCCTTCATAAAATTGTTCATCATCTCTTTGCCTAAAATCTTCGATTTTCTTTATAAGGGAAATGGTCTTCGACATTGGGAAGAATTTATTGATGAACTTCAATTTCAATTGTTCCCATTGAGTGATGGATCCTGATGGTAATGAGTCCAACCACATCTTTGCTTTTTCCTTAACAGATAAAGGAAATAAGCGAAGTCTAACAGAATCATCACTGAAATTTTGAAATTTGAAAGTGTTGCAACTTGTCAAAAATTCATTGATGCGAGAGTAAGGATTCTCTCTCTCCAACCCCAAGCCATAAAATGTAGGTAATAGCGAGATCACATGTGGCTTCAACTCGAAATGAGTTGCGGTGGTGGGTGGCAAAACAATGCTCGAGGGTTGACATTGGTGTATTGCGGCAAAATACTCTCGAAGAATTCTACCCCCAACATTGACTGGGTTTTCCCTAATTACAACTCTAGGTTGTTTGTTCTCTTGATCTGCCATTGGATTTTCGACTTCAACTGATGACAAAATACTCTCAAGTGGACTAAGAGGTCTATCTATGCGAGTCAAGCGTCGAGTATGGTCTTGTGACCAAACGCTCATACAACAGTCATAACTCTCAAATGTGAACCTAAACTAGATGCAATTTCACTTAGAAGATGATGCACAAACAAGTCCTTGGTGTCTAGCACACAACAAATTGATTATCTTCAATCAAGTGAAAGGGACAATTGATTTTTAAGGCCCAATCAAATTTGAAGTGGAGAATGATTTTTGAGCGCCTCAAAAGTCAATTCTCACCCTAGTTAGATTTTCTCATATGTCTTGAATGTAAGTAAGGGGAACCTTATTACGTAAAAACTCCTTAGACCACCACACTAGGCAGAGATGCGTTCTAGCTAAGTTTTACCCTGTTTGGTATGAAAGAACTGGCTAAGCCTTTGAAGGGCGTCTTTAAGATCCAAGGATTTCTTACGATATTTAGTTACCACTTAAACACTTTCAAGAACCACTGTGTTCCTAATCACAACGAGATTAAACTTGTGGGAAACTCCGTTGAAACACCACTCTCTAGGTGAAAATGTAAGAAATGGCGGTGCAATCACACTGGTATTTACCGGTGCATACCAACTAGCACTAGAGCAGCCTTGCTTCGAAAGAGTTCGATAAAGTCTATTCTATTTGTGAGGTCCTATGAACACCATTCTAATTGGTTCTAATTATTTGAGTTCATTTTAATCAGTTTGGCCAGGTTTGAACGTGAATTGGAGTGATGAGGTGGGTAATCAAGTCCCAGTTAGTTGCAATTAGCCAGGTCTGCTTTTAAGTAGTTTAACACAGTTCGACATCTTGCAAAAATTTAAACATCCAAAATCATTTCAGAAACACTATTTGCAGGAGATTCGAAGTAGGTTAAGAGAAGTACCTCACTTTGCTTCCGGTTGTATCTTAATCCATGTTTTAGTTATTACAACTTAATAGTACAAATTAAAATCCTCACAATCATTAAAGAAAAAAATCCTAATTATGATCCAAGTGTCCTCCATTGTTCACTAAGTTCACCAAAGTTGTTTTCCAAGTATCCTTTGCCCGAGCATCATGCCCCTCGAACACAACTGTCTCCACCACAATGGACGAGTCAAGAACCTATCCGTCAACTTTGCACCCTTCGGACAAATCTGAATGCTCACGAGCGGACCTAGACACAACACAAGGCATTTTCAGACGAACATGAGAAGAAAATGCCTCGCTTAGTTCCGCCTTCCTTGAAGGGCTTGAGATCTTAAAATTCGGGAACTTCCTCTTGATCGAGGAAGAAACGTCTTCGAGCTTTGACTTCGAAATCCTAAAAAGAGTGGGAGCCTCATGCCGGTAAGCCCATAGTTCACTACGTTTGATATTGGAAGACTTAACAACGTCCTCTATCCTTAGAGGAGGCATGTCGCGAAACACGTCCAAAGTCACTTTATCCTTAGCAAAGAGTGGTGAAGTTGGGAATTTCTCTATGAAATGCAAAAAGGTCAATATGATATGCAGTTAACACAAACAAGATAAAAAACAAAATTGAACTTATCAATTGCCTGAATTCCCACTCGACCGGACGACCAGCAAGCTCGAAATACTTCGAGTCCGCAGGGGCCATGAAGCAAAATTTCTGCCAGAATTTAAAATCATCAGGCAGGTTGCCAAAACAGTCCGGCGATGTAAGAACGCATACATCATGCTCATTTATCCTAGAGGAAGTGGGCAACTAGATCACCCTAGAAGACTCCGACACCAACGTCCTTCGCCCTAATCAGAATGGCAATCAAGGTCCTATACCCATTCGACACCAATTGAGCGGGCACAATGTCGAGGTATGACAGGAACTCCCAAATTTCTTTGATAACAGGAAAACAGACACCCGATTGAAACATACCTCGATGGAGACAGATAAACTCCTCTATAAGGGACAATGACGTCAGATCGACGCCCATAGTGAAAAACACCAGATCTTCAGGGACCTCGTATGTTTTACGAAGGACTTTCAGGCTAGACTCAGAAAGCAACCACTCATCAAAGAACTTGTGGTCCTTAGCGAACTCATCAGAAAGCTGATTTAGGCCCACCATGAGAGATCATACAAGTTTTCGATTATGAAGGAAGAGCAAAGTCAAAACACGGAATGCAATATGACAAAATAGAGTGTCTGGGACCGAAAGAGTAAAGAAGCCAAAAACTCCACAAAGAAGATATCTATATAAAAAAACCGAACTTCCGTATTTTTCTCTTTCGAGCAGTCACACGCCAATTAATGAAGCTCATCGCTCGAGGAAACAACGCAGACTCAACAATCATGACTGCACAGTTGCTTCGTGAAATGACTTGATGGATTGATGAGCTGGTCCACCAACTTGGGGGGAGTAGCTGATGATACATCAAACTGTTATTTAATCAGTACCATACACGTGTCATGATGATCTTATCAAGTAGAACGTAGCTAGCCTGATTGCACGCTCAATCCAGCAAGGCATAGACAACAGTAACCCCACTATTGGCAAGATCCAGAAGGTCGGACCCAAATTGCAACGTGTCACTAAGCCCACACGTCACGCGGCCGAGCCCAATACTCGTAAGCCCTGTTAAGGCAAGAGTAAGCCCGGATAAGGCAAGTATCTAGAGGATCGACCTAGGATAGGCAGGTCGGCGATACGTTGGTTCCGACTAGGAAACAAATACTGAAGTATAAATCGGGCAAAGAAACTTCCTTGCATGGACAACACCCAGAAAGGGAAACCTCTCTCGCAGATCTAGGAGCACAAGTCGTGTAGAAAAACTTCTCTACATGGACAACTCTCAATAAAGAAATGATCTCCAGCAAGATCTCTTTCCCTAAACTATGCCACAAAAGGCCAAGCCGAACAATGACTCTCACACTATAAAAGGGATATAAGGTCGATGAACAAATGTACACTACAAAAACCCAATTTACAATTTTAAGCCTCTCCTAAGCCTTATTTAACTTAAGCATCAGAGTGCCATCGGCCGTCACATGGTGGTTTTTGGCTCACGTGCGTTCCCTGTGCAGGTCTAGGTAAAGGCGATGAAGGGGAGCAGAAACCGATTACATCAAATATCATACAAACAATTTCATTCCACTCTATCGTAAGCTTTAGCCATGGTTAACTTGAAAGCGCACCATCCTTGTTTACATCTCTTCATTTTCTTAAATTTATGCATAAATTCTTGCACCACTTCCGTATTGCTACCAATAATCTATTTGGGATGAAAGCCCCCTCGGAAGGGAGAAATAAATTGCAATAATTAAGGTTTCAGTCTATTAGACAAAATTTTGGAGAAAATTTTATATGACGTATTATAAAGACTAATAGGTCTAAAGTAAGAAACCTGGATCGGGTTAGACACCTTAGAGCATCTCCAATGGTAAAAGTTAACCATCCCCCATTTTAACCAAAAACAAAATTTAGGGGTCCCCTTATTTCTTCACCACTCCAACCACATCCCATATTTTAACTTTTTCATCATTATTTTAATATATCTTTAACTTTTCTATACCAATTTAATTTCAATTATACTATTATTAATTTCAACTTAATATAATTACATTAATTAGTTTCAATTATATTATTATTAAATTCAACTTAAATATATAATATTATTATTTTCAATTATACAATTATTTAGATATTTTTAATTATACTATTATTAATTTATAATTAATTTAAATTTGATTAATTAAAAATTTTGGGAGTTAAAAAAATAGTATTAATAATTAAATTTTTATCATTATTTAAATATATCTTCCACGTTTTTAATCATTATTTAGATAATTACTATTTTAATTATACTATTATTTTAAATTAGTATTAATTATTACTAATAATAATATTATCATTATTTAAATTAGAATTAATAATTACTTTTGTTTAAATTAGTATTAATTTGTTTTAATTATACTATAAATATTTTTTAAATAATTATTTATCATTATTTAAATTATTATTAATAATAATTTAAATAATGATAAATAATTATTTAAAAAATATTTATAGTATAATTAAAACAAATTAATACTAATTTAAACAAACTGTAGGTCTACTACGGAGGGTTATAGAACAAACTTTGGGAGAGGGTTATAGAACAAAGACTTAGGAGTTTAACCACGATTTCGGAGAATCAATTTGGATTTATGCCAGGTAGGTCTACTACGGAGGCCATCTTCCTGCTTAGGCAAACTGTAGAAAAATATCGAGAGGCACGTAAGAGTTTGCATATGGTTTTTATTGATCTGGAGAAAGCATATGATAGGGTCCCCAGGGAGTTAATTTGGTGGGTGCTTGAAAGGAAGAAAGTGTCTCAATGTTATGTCGATATCATTAAGGATATGTATGAAGGGGTTGTAACAAGTGTTCGCTCAGTAGGTGGGATGTCTAGTGAATTTCCAGTGACAGTAGGACTACATCAAGGGTCGGCGTTAAGTCCATATCTCTTTGCTTTGGTCATGGATGAGTTGACGAGACATCTGCAAGAAGATGTACCTTGGTGCATGTTATTTGCAGATGATATTGTCTTAATGGATGAGACTAGTGCAGGTTTAGGTCAGAAATTAGTTAAGTGGCAGGAGGCTTTAGAGAGTAAAGGTTTTAGAATTAGCCGTTCGAAGACGGAGTATCTAGTGTGCAACTTTGGGTGTGAACCAAGAGGGAGAAGTCATGCAATTGAGATCGAAGGTGTCGAGGTCCCAGAGTGTGAGGCTTTTCGATATCTAGGGTCTATAATTCAAAAGAATGGGGCTATTGGAGCAGATGTAGACCACAGGATTAAAGCTGGTTGGTTGAAATGGCGAATGGCGTCAGGAGTATTGTGCGATAGAAGGATGCCTGCAAGGCTAAAAGGGAAATGCTATAAGACAATTGTTCGACCAGCCATGCTATATGGTTCAGAATGTTGGGCTACTACGGGACAACATACGCATAGGATGGCAGTAGCAGAAATGCGTATGTTAAGGTGGATGTGTGGTAAAACTCGTAAGGATAAGATTAGAAATGAAAGAATTAGGAGATACTTAGGTGTAGCGCCCATAGAGGAAAAAATTAGAGAAAGACGTTTAACTTGGTTTGGTCATGTGCGGAGGAGACCGAGCACGGCGCCAATTAGAAAATGTTTAGATTGGCAAGTTAATGGAGGGTGTAGACGGAGGGGACGACCGTTGAAAACTTGGATGAAGACGGTGAATGAAGATATCATTGAGCTTGGATTAGGTGAGGAAATGTGGGAAGATCGCATTGCTTGGAGAACCAAAATTCATGTAGCCGACCCCGAAAATCTCGGGAATGGGCTTTGATGATGATGATGATGATGATGATGATTTAAATTATTATTAATAATTAATTTTTAATTATACTATTATATAGATACTTTTGTTATTATTTATTATTTATTTTTAATTTAGAAAATTAAATATTGTGATTATTTTATTAATATATAAGATTTAGGGGATGGTTAACTTCCCCTAAATTTAGGGGAAAGTTGAGGGAAAAGTTATTATGGGGGATGATTAGATGTTTTTTTTTCTCGATGAAACTCCTAAAATAGCGCTATTTTAGGGGATGATTGGAGATGCTCTTAGGAATGAGAGCAATATGGGTGAAATTAATACCGGAAGGAATGCGGTTATCAAAGAAGTGGTTAGTAGTATTGATAACATCAAATTTTACAATCTCCTAGTACTTGTTGTAAAATAAGGCTTGAAATCCATCAAGTCTTGGAGCTTTTTAGGTTACTAAAGAATTTCAATTTTGACTAAATTTCTTCTTATCGGAATTCTATCAAATGTGTATATTCTTCCGCCAAAGGTAGCTTGGTTTAGATGGCTAAGGTATTGGTGGTTTAACCCTCACATCTTAGATTCAATACCCACTAGTGGCACGCTAGCCTTAAAAAATGTATATATTCTTCCTCATACTAAGAGAACCCCTTTGGTAGCATGAGACCGAATCGAAGTAAGAGAGGGGTGTCAATGACTACGATGGGGGTGCCCTTGTTGGCACATTGGGTGCAAAAATGAATTTCCTCCATCTTCATAGCTCCCACTGAAAGGCTGCAATTGCTCCCACTACCCGCAGTGTCTTTCTCTCTCTCTCATGTTGGCCTTCCATAATACATCCTCCTCATCCTCTTCACCTCTCCAACTCCCTTTCCCTCCAAAACACACACTTAGAACCCCAACCACTCTCTCTTACTCCATCACCTCCTCTTCCTCTTCACTAAAAACCAATTCAAACAACAACAAGAACCCGCTAATCCAATCTCTCTGCAAAAAGAACCGACTCAAACAAGCCATTCAACTACTCTCCAAAGAACCCAACCCCACACAACACACTTACGAGCTCCTACTCCGTTCTTGCGCACGCAAGAAGTCATTTTCAGATGCTCTACTTGTCCACCGCCACCTCATTGACGATGGGTTCGACCAGGACTCCTTCCTTGCTGCCAAACTCATTAACATGTACTCTGAACTGGCTTCAATCGACATTGTACGCTATGTGTTTGATAAAATTCTTCAGAGAACGGTGTTTGTTTGGTATGCGGTTCTACGGGCATTTGCAGTTGCTGGTCATGGAGAAGAGGCGGTTTCCCTTTGTCATAGAATGATTGAAAGTGGGATAGCTTTTGATAGGTTTAGTTACAATTACGTGCTTAAAGCTTGCATTGTTTCGGGGACGTTGGGGATGTTTCGGATTGGGAAAGAAGTTCATGGGCATATTTTGAGGCATGGGTATGAGACCCATGTTCATGTTGGGACTACTTTGATGGATTTTTATGCCAGGTTTGGGGAACTTATGTATGCGAAATATGTGTTCAATGAGATGCCGGAGAAAAATGTGATTACTTGGAGTGCTATGATTGCTTGTTTGGTGAAAAATGGGAGACCCTTTGAAGCGTTGGAATTATTTTGGGAGATGATGGTTGGGGTCCCCAATGCAGTTCCGAATTCAGTTACAATGGTTAGTGTACTTCAGGCTTGTGGGGATTTGGCTGCTTTGGAACAAGGGAAGTTGGTTCATGTTTATGTACTGAGAAGGGGTCTTGATACCATTCTACCAGTGGTTAACAGTCTCATGGTTATGTATACTAGATGTGGTAGTGTAGAGATGGGGTGTCGGGTTTTTTATCAGATGGATAGGAGAGATGTTGTGTCTTGGAATTCTATGATTTCTAGTTATGGGATCAATGGGTTTGGTAAGGAAGCTGTTTTAGTTTTTCAAGAGATGACCGAAAGTGGGGTTACACCTACTGCCATAACATTTGTGAGTGTTTTAGGAGCTTGCAGCCATGCAGGGCTTGTTGACGAAGGGAAGAGATTGTTTGACTCCATGGTGATTGAACATAAGATTTATCCTAGAGCAGAGCATTATGCTTGTATGGTGGATCTATTAGGTCGTGCTGGTAGGTTAGATGAAGCAGCCAAGGTTGTGGAAGAGATGCGAATTGAACCAGGTCCCACCGTGTGGGGTTCACTTCTTGGTGCTTGTAGAATTCATTGCAATGTTGAGCTTGCACAGAGAGCTAGCCGCCACCTTTTTGAGCTTGAGCCCATGAATGCTGGGAATTATGTACTTTTGGCAGATATCTATGCTGAGGCTAGGATGTGGGAGAAAGTGAGTAGGGTAAAGAAGCTTATAGAAGCTAGAGGCCTAAGAAAAGTTCCTGGTTGCAGTTGGATTGAGGTGAAGAGAAAGATCTACTCATTTTTGCCTGCTGATGAATTGAATCCACACACTGAACAACTGCATGCCTTGTTAGTTCAGTTGTCATTAGAGATGAAGGAGAAAGGTTATATTCCTGACACAAAGGCTGTGCTATATGAGCTTGATCAAGTCGAAAAAGAACAAATCATACTAGGCCACAGTGAGAAGTTGGCTGTTGTATTTGGTCTCATCAATAGCACTAGTGGTGAAACAATCCGCATTACCAAGAATCTTAGGCTGTGCGAAGATTGCCACTCTGTTACAAAGTTCATTTCTGAGTACACGAACAGAGAAATTTTTGTTCGAGATGTTAACCGCATTCACCATTTCAGAAATGGGATCTGTTCTTGTGGAGACTATTGGTGATTACATTCAAACTTTCAGCCTTTTTTTTATCATTTTTTATTGACTTCTTCCATAATCAAATTTGAGAGATGTAGCGAGGATGTACAGTTTTCAATTCTGAGTCAATACAAGGTAAAGGTTCTGCACAGAAGAACAATAATTCTATCATGTCATGTTGTGTGTCTCCCTGTATTTTCTGTGATAATGTGATATACTTGAAATTTGCTGAATTAAGTGACTCATATTGTGCTTGTTTATGCATTCCATTTAGATTTTGACTGTGAATTGGATACATGTTCAACAAACTTCCTGAAGATATATGACTGAACTCATGGTATAAATCTCCACCATTTGCATATGTATTTGGACTAACTAGGTTTTCCATCAATTTGAGTGTCATTAATCATATCAATAACCAGGTACGGGAATATCAGAGAATAACATAAGGTTCGCAACTTATTCTCGAAGTCTATGGATGCTCTTCATTACTTCATTTTAAAGTTGTGTATATTTTTGTTAGGATGATTCAAGGTCATTCCCAGAGAGAATTCAGATTGAGGCCCGCCTCTCTGAGCCAAGTATCCAACTGTGCTGGACCAAAGCCCGCATTTTTTGGGATCATATGTCCAGAAAAAAATTGGATACACCATACATTTTTGTTAAACCATATGCAAGTCCTTTTCTTGCTCTTAATGCTAAGCTCAACTACAATATTGCAGCTGCTGGAGGAAAGATGCCGATCTAGTTACTCTATCTGCAAATGTTAGTGGATCAATAGACTATTGATCCATTCTGAGTAAAACCCTCACTCTGTAGTGCTTACGTCAATCTGAAACTTTTATTCCCCTTGAATTCACTTGGTATTTGAGTTAGAATTTAAGTAATGTAGTTGTACAACTCTGCTAAGTTATGATGGCAATACATTCTTAGACTTTCCTAAGTCAATGTTGTCTTACTTGTCTATACACTTAATTCACTCCCAATATCAAGTTAAGATTTCAGATTTGTTACCCAAAAATCACTCAATGGGGCGAAATCATTGAATAATTAAGGTTGTAATTAGTTTTTCTCTCCTATACTGATTGAGCAGACCAACTCAGACCAGCTTCAAAACTAGTCTGTGATGAAGGTGAAACTGTGAAAGCAATGAAGATGCATAATCTGATCAAGCTCTGGGGTCTGGTATGCAATCTTCTCTTCTCTCTATGAATCAAATCAGTTTTTGAGGTTTTGTACTTGGTGTTAGCTTCTTTTTCGTTTTGTTTTGGCTGATTAAAATTTTGTATTGCTGCCAACCTATCTTTTCTGTCGTTCATTTTGATGGTTTTGCATAGTTGATAAATTATGGAATGATTCGCGTTTAACTCATGGATGTTTTATTTATTATTTTTTTTGAAGTATGTTTTCTTAATAATCTACTAAAAATACAATTTTTTACAAAATTGTTGTCATAGAGCTAAAACCAAGAAGGCCCCTGCTAAATAACACAACCAATTCTACTGAAAGACACCATCACTATAAACAAAAAAAACCCTAACCCTAACCCTTCTTCTTCTTCAATTACCACCACCACTACCGCCACCTCTCATCCAACCTTCTCCCATTTTCTTCGTCATATCTAAGTTTTTTTTCTTCTCCCCCTCCCTCTGTGTGGTGGTGGTGGTGATTGAAGAATAAGAAGAAGAAGATGAAGAGGAAGGGAGGAGGAGAGGTGGCAGTGTCCTCTTTTTTTTCTTCCTCCATGTGGCGTGGTAGTTGTGATTGAAGAAGAAGAAGAAGGAAAGGTGGCGGTGGCTTCCTCCTTTGTTTTATCCCTGTGGCGTGGTGGTGGTGATTAAAGAAGAAGAAGGGAGGAGGAGAAGTGGTGGTGGCGAGGTGGTGGTGGTGAAGGGGAGGAGAGGTAGCGGAGGTGGTGGTGGTAAAGGGGTAGGTGGGGTTGATGGAGAAGATAGAGAGATGGGAGAAGAGAGGGTTATGATTTTTTTTGTTTATATTGACGGTGTCCTTCAACAGGTGGTGATGTCCTTAAAAAGTAAGGGGTTGGTGGTGTCATTTAGTAGAAATTGTGGTGTTATTTAGTGGGGGCCAAACAAGAAATTAGCAAGTTATTTTCACACAAGTTCTTCGATTTCAAGAAGTTAAAATTCTTAATTTATATCCTCCTAGGCTTACTAATATATGTGAGCCTAGGGGTGGGCACAAACTGGATCAGTTTCAAATTTGGAAGAACTTAACTTGAGTTGTTTAAATTTAACGGATGTAGTCCGGTTCGGATTCCCTCATTTTGAACATTGGGATCGAACCTAACTCGAATCGTTTAGAACGATCCAGTTTCTACAGTTCCACTATTTAAATAAAGACAAAAAACAACATCACATTAGCACCAAAACTGTTTCTCCAAAAACTTGTTTGTGGTCTTTATGTGATGGATATTGGGGATTTGGGTGAAACTTATAGAGAGGAAGAGACGCAGAATCGGGAGAGGATGAATAACATAAACTTTTTTTTTCAGGCAAAGATAACTATTCGATTTCTGAATTAGTAAACATTGTTTCTTACATCACATGACATCATTCAACACCATCAAATCCTAAAACAATAAAACCAGATCCAGACAATAAACCCTGAAATTGATCAAGATACAAAGATATGATATCAAATCGCTTCAAGACCCGGTGAACTTTGTGAGCGCCTTGGTCCCCTCGAATAAAGCATGTTCCGCCAGCTCTTCAGGAAGCACAAGACACACATCAGTTTGGTCCCTTGAAGTGACAATCGGCTTCTTAGTGTACCTAACTAGTTCGATGCCTCCTGAGCGAGCCTCTCAAAGATATCATCGATGAAGGAGTTCATGATTCCTGATGGTGTCAATCTTGTTCTCCTTGACCAACCTGCATAGGGAACAAAGTGAGCCAAAGACCACCGTTGTGGCAGTTGATGACACTCCAATGCTTAAGTTAGACAAGGTTTGAAAAAGGTGTAATGCTGTAAATTCGGTTTTATAGCATACCTTTGTTCCTCAACCTTGTGGCCTATTTATCATGCGAGAGTCCTTGTTCGGCTGGGCCTTTGGTGGCGTAGTTTAGGGAAAAATATCTTGCTGGATATCCTTTCCTTGTTAGGAGTCGTCCATGTAGGAGAGTTTTCTTACATGACTTGTACGCCTAGATTTGCAGGGGATTCTTCTCATGTGGAGTGTTGTCCACGCAGGACAATTTTCATGCACGACTTATACTCCGATATTTGTTTCCTGATAGAAGTCGATGTATTGCTGGCCTGCTTGTCTTAGGTCGATCCCCTAGATATTTGCCTTATTAGGTCTTACGAGTATTGGTCTTGACCATGTGACATATGGGCTTAATAGGGAACATTTGTTTGGGTCCATCCTCCTGGATTTAGCTCAAGTGGGCTTCGTATTGTTTGGGCTTTGCCAAATTAGGCGCGCAATTGGGCGCACTTTGTTCTGTTGACAAGATCATCATGACACTATACGACGCAGATTACTGAATGGTTTGGTGTATCATTAGCTACTCCCCCAAGTTAGTAGGCCAGCTTGTCAGTCCATTAAGTCATATCATGAAGGAATTGAGAGGTCATGATGATTGAGTCTGAATCATCTTCTCGAGCGGCTCACATCATTAATTGGGTATGCGACTGCTAAAAAAAGGCGGGAATCCCTGCTTCTATATAAATACCCTTTTCTACAGAGTTTAGTTTCTTTACTCCTTTGATTCTAGAGACTCTGCCTTGCTGTTTTGCTTTTTGCGCTGTTGGCTCTATTCAACTTCTGTAATCGAAAGTTTGTACATTCTTCCATGGTGGGCCAGAATCAGCTTCCCGATGAACTGTTCGCTAAGGGCCGTAAGTTTTTAGAGGAGAGGTCAATCTCCGAGTCAAATCTGGATGGCCTTCACGAGAAGTATGGGATCCCTGATGATCTGGTGCTCTTCACATTGAGTGCTAATTAGACTCCATTGTCTCCTATGGAAGGATTTATCTGCTTGCACAGAGGTATGCTTCAATCGGGCGTTCGCTTTCCTGTTATCAAGGATATTTGAAGCTTTTTGGTGTACCTTGGCATTCCGCCCGCTCAGCTGGTGCCAAATGGGTACAGGACAGTGATCGCCATTCTAATTAGGGCGAAGGGCGTTGGTGTCCGAGTGCCTCCGAGGGTGATCCAATTACTCACATCTCCTCGAATAAATGAGCATGCTGTGTGCGAGTTGAAGTCACCAGCTTGTTTTGGAAAGTTGCCTGATGGTTACAAGTTTTGGTAGCAGTGTTGCTTTATGGCTCTTGCGGATTTGAAGTATTTCAATCTTGATGATCGTCCGATCAAGCAAGAATTCAGGCAACTTAGTAAGTTTAATTTCATTCTCGACCCCTCTTGTGTTGATTTCATATCGAATTGTTATACCGTGCTTTCGGTAGGGAAATTTTCAACGACGCTCATTTCTCCTAAGGACGCATCAGTCATGGATAAATTTTGTGACATGCCTTGGTTGCGGGTGGAGGATGTCATCCAGCCCTATAATATCAAGCGTAGCAAATTGTGGGCTTACTGGCATGAAGTTCCCATTCTTTTTAGAGTCCATAACCTAAAGCTTGAAGGCAAACCTTCTTCAAAGAAGAGGAAACTCCCAAAAGTTAAGGTCTCTAGTCCGTCAAGGTGGGCGGAGTTGAATGAGGCACTTTATTCTTCTGTGCTTTTAAAGAAGCCTCGCACTGTGCCTAAGCATGCTCTTGAGCGGTCGAACCCTTCAGAGCGAGGCTTAAAGTTGCAGAACATGATCTTGACTCGTCTACTAGGGTGTAGGCTGTTATGCCCGAGGGGCATGATGTTCGGGTGAAAGCCCCCATTTCCCTTCCTGAATTGAAAAGGCATATCTGAAAATGGCGGGGGTTGAAGATGCAACGAAACTGAGCACTTAGCTGATGAAGGTTATGAACAACTTGTTGCTACAGGTGGGTATGGAAACTTCATTCGATGCGGGTCAAACTCGTCCTTTTTCATTGGAGGAATTTGAGTATAACCCCTCATTGGATCGCGAGTCTCCTCAGCCTGGTGAAGGGTCGCCTGACCATCGTTCCTATGGCGAAAGATCCCCTCCACATTGCTCGTATTGTCCTCCATCCCGTCTCGACCTCAGATTGAGGTGATGTCAGGTCCGAGAGATAATTCGCTTCCTTCTTCCCCATCAATTGCTTTTGAATCGGCTCGTGAGAGAGAGTCGATCGTTGTAAGGGGAAACGATGGATGAGGGTCCCGATGAGGTGAAAATAATGAAGCGGTGCTGGCGTGATTCCAGTCCCAATGGACCTCCACCCACATGCACAGATCAACGTATTTACCCCGGATGTGGTAAAGATGAGCAACCATGCGTGGCATCAGGAGGTTGATATTTCTTATGCCTCCAGAAGACATATTAATAGGTGGAATGACTGGCTAGCAAATTATGCTCTGAAGCTAGAAGGTTATACGCTAGGAGAGCGTATGAACAAGGGGCATAAACATCTCATGATGGGGATGTCGTATCTGAACCAAGTTGCCACTACTGGGAAAGAAGTTGAGGCTGCTCGTGAGAGAATGTATACCATGGAGTGAATCTTTGCGAATTTGCAGAAGTCGTACTCTTATGCTCTTCACGAAATCGAATCACTAAAGAAGCTGTTCAAAAGTCAAAGGCCCGCTCAATCGACTGTTGATTCAAAGGCCTGGTGGACAAAATCGGAAGGTTAGAAGGTCCGCTTAAATACGCTGGAGTCCGATTTGGAAGAGGCGATGTCCGTGAGGGACAAGACTGAGGAAGAATTGAACCATGTCCATCATGACTTAGAACTTGCTTAGGAGACTGCAACAAGACGCAGGTTGAGCTGCAGGCTTTAAGTACTGAGAAGGCCAAGAAGAAGTCTGAGTGAACTATCTAATGTCAGCAACTGAAGGCTTATATTGATTTTAATGCCAAGAGCGTGAGGATAACGAAGGAGCAACTTCTCTTGGCACAAAATGAACTTAGCGTAGTCAAGGAAAATCTGAGTGTCGAGCAATTCAAAGCTGACGCCTTGTCGGGCAAACTGGAGCAGCTGGAACGAGAGCTTGCAGAGTCAAGAGTATGTGAGGAGAAACTCCTTAAAGGGCACGTTCGACAGGGTTGTGAAGGGACGACTGGAGCTGTTGAGGCTGATGAAAGAGAAACACACTGATTGGGACCTCTTCTACTTCAAAGAGGTTTCATTCATGGAATTTGGAGAAGCGTCTGATCGATCACAAGAAGAAGGTGACCCAGATCAGGGTGCCCGAGCGGCAACACATGCAGACGTATCCCCTGCTTCTTTTCCTGCCAAGTCAAGCTCCACTGTATCTGAACCTTCTCCCGACGAGGAGTAAACTCTATATTTTTTTGGATTATCAATGAAAGATTATATGTTGAGTAGTACTTTGCACTTGTGTATTTTTTGACTTTTCCTGTTGGCTATTTTCTGCTTTGTCTTACCATAATGTTGCTATTTAGACAAGAGAGTCTATTGAGTCAAGAAACCGTAGGGTTGATCTGCTGATGAGAGTTTTGACCGCTTATATTGCAATAGTTCAAGCAATTCTGGTCTATACTCTTTAGAGATTGAGAAGTTGTCTCGGCCAAATCCTGTAAGTTGGCTAAACTCCGTGAGAGGGAATAATCTTTGCTGGCAATAGATCATTTGGGCTCATCATGTTTTTGATTCCTCGAGCCATTGTAATCCGCCCTTGGTAGATTGGGCTGTATATCAGACCAACATCTGTCTTCGCTAGTCTAAGCAAAATGTGGTTAAGCCTATGCATCGCTATGAGTGGTCGAACAATGATCCCTGGCAAGTCATATTGACCAGGCGTAGTGAGCTTTGACTAGATTCTCACTTTCTAAGCCATATTCATCCGCGCTTGGAAAACTACGATCTTAAAGCGGACTAGAAGTTATCGTCATTAGTTGAAACTGACTAAACTTTGGTAGGGTTCGGCGACCATATTCTGTAGTTGGACAATGATCCCTGGCAAGCCATCTTGATCAAGCGTCAAAAGCACTGACTAGACTCCTACTTTCTAAGTCATTTTCATCCGCGCTTGGTGAACTACGGCCTTGGAGTGAACCATAAGTTATCATCATCAGTCGAAACTGACTAAATTTTGGTCGGGTTCGTTGACCATTGTCTATGGTTAGACAATGACCCCTGGCAAGTCATCTTGATCAGGCGTCGAGAGCGCTGACTAGATTCCTACTTTCTAAGCCGTTGTCATCCGTTCTTAGCAGGCTAGGCGTTAGAGCAAACCAGAAGCTGTCGTCATTGACTAAACTTTGGTCGGGTTCGACAACCATTGTCTGTAGTTGGACAATGATCCTTGGCATACCATCTTGATCAGGCATCAAGAGCGCTGACTAGACTCCCACTTTCTAAGCCATTTTTATCCGCGCTTAGTGAACTACGGTCTTAGAGCAAACCAGAAGTTATTGTCATCAATCGGAAATGACTAAACTTTGGTCGGGTTCAGCGACCATTGTCTATGGTTGGACAATGATCCCTGTCAAACCATCTTGATCAGGAATGAAGAGCACTAACTAGACTCCCACTTTCTAAGCCATCTTCATCCGCGCTTGGTGAACTACGATCTTAGAGTGGACTAGAAGTTATATTCATCAGTTGGAACTGACTAAACTTTGGTCGGTTTCGGCGATCATTGTTTGTAGTTGGACAATGATCCCTGACAAGCCATCTTGATAAGGTGTCGAGAGCGCTGACTAGACTCCCACTTTCAAAGCCATCTTCATCCGCGCTTGGTGAACTACGATCTTAGACCAGACCAGAAGTTATCGTCATCAATCGAAATTGACTAAACTTTGGTCGGGTTAGGCTGTCGCTTGGGCTTGGGTGTAAGTCTGACTTGGGTGTCCTAACCTACTTACTTCGCCTAATAGTCCGACACGGGCGTCAGATCAGCAAGTATGATTTTGGAGCCGAATCACAATAAATTGACTGTAACGAATTTTGACCAGATTTGATGAACGCAGATACCTTGGATTTATTGATAATATCGTTGTAGGTGTGCTCTACACTCTGTGGGCGCTTAAGGCCTTCGTCGTTTGTCTCTTCATGTACTAGGCCATTCTATATTTTTTAGCTGAATCTGGATGAGCACTTGCTTGGGCCCACTAGTTGGTTGGCCCCGTTGGCGAGATAATCGTGCCACGTGTATGTAGATTGCGAGACGACTTAGTATCGGTTGCTCCCTCTAATTAATGGGGCTGCGTGCAGTGCCATTAATTCAATGAATTTGGACTAAAACCGTCGCCTCCCTATTTCCCGTACGACATTTAATGCTGATGTAACTACTGGGTGACCTCGTTTCGTGAACCATCACGTCTATATATAGGCTGGTTTTCACCATTTCAAGCATTGCCATGAACGCTATAGAAGATGTTCTTTAAATGCATATTTCCAGAAAATATGCTTTGGGTTCTCCAAAGGCTAAAGGAAAATCTTCATTGTTGGAGTCCTTGAATGTTCTGGCATTTGCAGCAATGAGTCTTGATAAGACCTTCCATTGGGTGATGCGACCTGGTTTGGGTGAGCATCCAATTGGCTCCGTGGGACCGCGTAATTTCTTCTTAGATTGCAAAGAAGAATTATGCATTTCCCCTCAGGGGTCAAGTTTGTCTTCCATATTTCGATGCTCCAAAAGCATCTCCCGCCATTCAGTTTGGGAGATGATACGCACAACCAACCTTGAGTGGCTGCTCCTATTTTATCTACTGGGCTTCATCGTGATGTTACAGCTGGGAGACAAATTGGCGGAGCGGAGCTCTGGTGGTCGTGGCCAGCAGTTCAGGGGTATTAACTCTACATAACCCTATTCATCCCTCTTTTGAGGATATCCGCGTCAACCTATTTTCAAATCATCCTTGCAAGGCATATTGGTAGAGAAAAGTATCAAGCGCGTACCTGCAGCCTACAGCCTATTCGGTTACTTTTGCTTTCACTTCCGAATCCTATTCTCAAAACAGATTAGAAGAGCGAAGTTTTGGTGTGTTGCAGCGGATCCATACTCGCGTCGGACTTAGATATTTGTAGTGTATAAACCTTTGTACTAGTCAGTCAGGCAAACTTTGTAACAACTTTCTTAGTAATCAATAAAATATGTCTTCTATAATTCACGTTTTATTCCTTCAATAAAATCTGTATCATATTGGCTTGTGCGAACAAATCTTCTAGACTGAAAAAGAAAGAAATCAAAACAATAAGATAGTTTGACTCTAAGCAGGGACTAAACTAATCTGACCCTGAAGGAAACGCGCGTGGTCCTGGCTCAGACTGTGTAGCTCCCTTGGCAAAGTGTCACGTTCTCCAATGATAGTAAAGTCACTGAAAAGTGAACTTCGTACGAGCGGACCATTCCTCACTGCTTGTCAGCTTTTGGAGTAGGCACCAGTTTGTTGAAGTGTTGCTACTTAGCTTTGCATTGAACTGGAGTGACAGGCGGATGGTATTTCTAGTGCTGGATTTTAACTCATTGTATAGTTGAGTCTCTGTTGTCGGAGCTTTGACTTTGTCCGTATTAGCTTGGTTGTGTTTGGAGGTGGCTTTCACGTTCTGATTCATGCAAGGAAGTTGAAGGTTGTTTTTTCGGACAAGCCTTATCCTGGCTCGTGCAATCCGCATGAACTCCCCATTTCTTGCGTTTCTTTTCCGCTGAGGTGACACCAACCATCCATTCTAGCTGGTGGACATTGGGTCTTCCCTCAAACTGACTAGAGGTTTTTCGTCTGTGCGGGGTCAGTATTCCCTCTTATTTGGGCCCGGTCTCTGATATGTTTGTCTGCAGGCCTGAGCTGTAATTGCTAACAATCCAACTGTTTCAGCGCTGCGTAGTGGCAATCTTTTGCTGAAGGTCGGTCTCCTCAAATGGTTCCTTCCGCCCGATTGGCAGTGAACTTGATGTACTGGTGAAGAGTGCAAACTGCCACCTCCATTTGGTGGAGCCAAGGCCTTCCCAAGATGATGTTGTAGGTGGATGGGGCATCGACCACCATGAACTCCGGGAAGAGGACTTTCTATAGTTGTGGCTCTCCCACCACTAATGTTAATCTTATTTTCCCGATGGAGAAACACTTTTCTTCACTAAACCCGATCATTGGGTGACTGGCGGGTGTTAGGTTTTCTTCTTTGTGCTGCATGTTGCAGAATGCGTTGAGAAACAAGACGTTCAGAGCCTTCATGTGTCTACCAGGGTCCTCTTCACTTTCCACTTTGCTATGAGGACTGAGATGACCAGAGCGTCATTGTGAGAAGAATGGACGTTTTGAAAGTCCTTATCTGTGAATGTCAGCGATGGGATCAGGCTCTAGATACGTGCATACTGCACTTGTTGGTCCTCGTAGGTTCGCTAAGTCTGCATTTCGCGAAGAGTCCTTTTTTAGGATCTGTTTGATTGCACACCTTCTGAGTTGACCCCATAAAAGACATATATGATGCCAGTAGCTTCTTCTCTATCTCTTTGACGACGTCTACCCTTTCATTTGTCCGATATTGTTTATTTATTTATCTTTTTCTAGGCTCAAGAATTCTTTGAGCTTGCATTCTTGATCCAGTACTCAATCTCGCTTCTGAGACTTTTGTAGTCCTCAGTGTCGTGGCAACCTTCTTTGTGAAATGAACAATATTTGTTGTTATTGTGCCGGGAGGGATCTCATTGCTGTTTGGCGGGCCACTTCATTTCTCCCCAATTTTAATGGTGTTGAGGACATCGAACAGGCTGGAGTAGATGGGAGTAAAGGATTTGGATCCGATGAAGTTGGAGGCCTTATCTTTCCTTGTGCGGCCAGAGTTTGGCTTGCTGTCATTCCGCTTCCTCTTATTTCTATCACCGTCCTCCTGTTTCTTTCCCTTATTCTTGTCTCTAGGATCAAAGAGTTTATTTTCAGCTTTTGCTTCTTTTTGGCGGCTAACATCTCATCGATAGTAATGTATTTTTAGGTTCTCTTCAACAAATCCGCCAATGTTAGTCGGAGGCTCCAGAGTGAGGAAGTTGCAGAACTGGCCTTTCTTCAAACTCAAGGTGAATAATGTGACTGAGGTGTCATCGCTGCAGCCATCGATGAGAGTTAACTCATCATTAAAGCGTGTGACGTACTCCCTCGGTATTTCGTTCGACTTCTGTTTGAGGGTGAGCAGGTAATGCGTGCCTTTTCTGATCCGTTGGCTGCCGACAAAACAGGTAAGAAACATTTTGGCCAGCGTTCAAAATGAGTCAATAGATTTCTGAGGGAGACTATGGAACCAAGTCAACGCTACTTTGTTCAAGTTGGTGAGGAATGGCTGACACATTACTGCTTCAGATCCTTCTATCAGCGATCAAACGGGTCTGATATCCTGTCGTAAAACTCTAGCTTTGGTGGTTATTGCGTAAGTGATCAAACGGGTCTGATGTCCCCCCATAAAACTCTAGTTTTGGTGGGTTGAGCTTCTTTGGCAGTGGCTCGTTTATGATATGATCCATGAACGGGGGGATCGTGAGGTTGTACAACATGTCTGGATTGGTGGCCCCAACCCGGAGGGGGTTCTGCGAGGAGGGTTTGTCAACCTTAGACGCCGAGTCTCCGTTGGCTGCTCTTCCGCCTTTGGTTCACTCAGAGTTGACAAGGGCAAAGTGACTATCCTGAACGCGCTCTTTGGTGTTTGCTGGGGATGGGGCTTTTTGCGGCTCCTTGTCTCTTTCTGCGGGTGGAGGGTTTCGCTGAGTGAGTATCTCCACCGCTTATGCGTTTTGCTACACTTGGGTTGTTAGTCGATCCACCCTAAAACCCGTCGTGGCCGCTGCCAGCGCGGGGGTTCGGGGTTGTTTCCCTCGTGAGGCCGGTGCTGCCGAAACTAGCGGTGTTCCACCGGTTCGAGGGCTAAGCGATTTCTCTATTATTGCAAGATCTCGTGGTTACCATATTTCTGGACTGTAAGGAAGGGGTGTTATTGCTGTTTTCTTAGGAACTTTGTTGTTCCCCAAGGACGACGCCAAACTAATGTTGTCAAATCCTGTTCTCCTTGACCTTGACCTGCACCGGGAACACACGTGAGCCAAATACCACTGTTGTGGCGGCCGATGACACTCCGATGCTTAAGTCAGACAAGGCTTGAGAAATGTGTAATGTTGTAAATTGGGTTCTGTAGCATACATTTGTTCCTCAACCTTGTGGCCTATTTATCATGCGAGAGTCCTTGTTCGGCTAGGCTTTTGGTGGCTTAGTTTAGGGAAATATATCTTACTGGAGATCTTTTCCTTGTTAGGAGTTCTCCATGCATGAAAGTTTTCTTACACGACTTGTGCTCCTAGATCTACGAGGATTCTTCCCTTGTGGAGTGTTGTCCATGCAGGAGAGTTTTCGTGTACGACTTATACTCCGACATTTGTTTCCTGATAGTCAGTGTATTGCTAGCTTGCATGTCTTAGGTCGATCTCCCAGATACTTGCCTTATTAGGTCTTACGAGTATTGGGCTTTACCATGTGACGTATGGGCTTAATAGGGCACTGTTGTTTGGGTCTATCCTCTTGGACCTAGCTCAAGTGAGCTTCGTATTGTTTGAGCTTTGCCAGATTGGGAACGCAATTAGGCTCGCTTTGCTCTGTTGACGAAATCATCATGACACGTGTACGACGTCGATTACTGGACGGTTTGGTGTATCATCAATTACCATGGCCTTGCTTGAGATCCCGATGTCAGGATGAACCTGTTTCAAGACCTTGAAGATGTAGAACTTATAACTCTCCACGCTTTTCTTTGTGAGCTTCTTCTTCTTATCGGAGGAAGCAGCGGCTCCGCCTTCCTTTGGGAGCTTCTTCCCATCCTTTGGCTTCTTCTCCGTCGGGGCTTTCTCTGCTAATGCGAGCTTCTTTTCCTCCATGGCCTTCTCCGTCGCGGGCTTCTTCTCTGCCTTTGGTGCCATTGAAGCAAAGAAAGTTTAAAAGATACGAAGCGAAGAAGAAAAAAAAGGTTGGGGACTCGTTGACTTGAGAGGCGATGAGATGAATAATTGTTCCTCGAAATATGAGTAATTCAAATGGTTTGGTTCCAATCGTTTGAATTCAAACATTTGGAACTGGACTCGAACCGTTTCATAATGGATTCAGACCGATCCGGACCGTTTATTAATTTACACAATAAGAACCAGACTGTTTGAAACAAAACGAGTTGGTTTTGATCAGCGGTTCCTCGACTCGTTTGTTCACCCCTATGTGAGCCGAGTTATGTCAGAATTTTTTAATTCACTATACCAATTGCATTTAAATAGACAACGGATTAATCGCAGACAAATCTTAAACCAAATTAATGTCTAATTATTTATGGATGAATGCTTGACACATCTATATTTATTTTAATTCATTTTTTGGTCTCAATCACAACTATCATTATCTTTGATTATTTTATTTTTTTCATATGATTGTCTAAGTGAGAATGACATCATAGTCATAGTTGAGTTAACCTTCTGTGTTTTATTTCAATCCATCAAAGTTTGAAATGAGATTAGAAAACCTAAACAAAAAAAATTTCAGTGAAATATTAAGTTTTACAACATAAATCACATATAAAATGCACTCTTTTTAAACATAAATGGATATCTTGCCACATATAGAAAATCACAAGTTGTGACTGTTTTTAGCAAACTTTTAGTTCCACCTATTCCATTGAAATAAAATTTTTATTTCACTTGGAATAAGATTTTAAGTGTTTGGAGTTTTATTCCTGAGTATCATATGCTGCCACATAGATTCTCATTATTGATGGGAATCCGACCCCTCACATCTATTGAGAAAACAATTCGAGGATACAAACCCTCGTCTCTCTCTGCCTCAACAAAGTACATTTTCAGTTTGTATACTCTTTCCGTCTCTTCCATCGCAGAGACTCCATCGTCTTCCTCAACATATCCGCGATCTCATCTCTCTTGAAGATCTCTCCTCTCTGCGATATCCTCTCTTGCTCGCACTCGAAGGTCTCCTCTACTATCTCCCCGCTCCAGGTTCATCAACCCTTCTTCCCTTCTCTCTCACACACACATACACACGTTCTCTTCTACTCTTCCCATCTCTCTACTCATTGTGTTTCTCACTAATTCGATTTGTTCCATTGTCTCTTGTTAACTAGGATCTATGTACTGTGATTTCAGTAATTGGTAATGGATTGGCTTTTGATTTGATTGGTTCGGTTAGTCTTCTTCACCAAAATCTTGTCAAGATATAATTTTACAACACCCTTTGATTCGTTTATTCATTTTGTAGGTTTGGGATGAGAATTTTGTGGTCTCATTCTCAGTTAAAGCTGAGGTTTTTTATTTACCCAGACTGAAATTTTTGGTTTTCTTTGGAGATTTTGTGTTTTGTGAAAAAAAACCCAATTTGTAAGTGTGGTTTGTGTGATGGTTTTGTTGGAGATGGGTACGTAAGTTGAGAAATGGGTTTGAAGGGATGAGAACAAAACCCATACCGAGATTATTGTCACTTCGTTGAAGAAAAAAAATCCTACTTCTAAGTATGTCTATAGAGTATGAACATAATTCAATAGCCTTTGAGAGAGGAAATGGCGTTGAAGAAGACCTTGGTGGTGATGTTAGCTCTCTGTACTTTGATCTCTATCTGGGGGAGTGAGAGTTTGGACTGCTGAAGTGCATAACAGAGTTTTTTGTGGGGATTCTTCTATTGGACTTGAGGACCACGTTTTGGAGGGTAAAGTTGTTTCTTTTAACACCCTATGCGTCTACTTTGCCAATAAAGGTCCTTTTGTAGTTTTCTTCATGGATTCTGTTATTTAGATCATTTTGTACAATGGGTTTTCATAAAAATCGAAGCTTTGGTAGTTTAGTTGGCTAATCAGAATATTGGGTTTCTTTGAGGTTGGAGGATATATGAAGGGGAAAGATTTGTGGGGGTTACGTTGGGGATAATTAGATTGGTAATTGATGTTTATTTAATGGATTGGGTTTTGATAGTATCTGAAATTTTTTTGATTAGCTATGATTTTTGGTTTTTGTCCTAGAGGAGATGAGTAAGTGGGTCTAGGGTTTGATTGGGTTGTGGGGATGATAAAATAAATGAAAATTAAGTCAGTAAAATGTAAACTAATGGGATGTGTTATTAGAAAAATTAAAGCTTTGGTTGGGGTATTCATGATTCAGTAAAAAGGCCGTGGTTTGTGGGTGTGCTTTGTTGGATTAATGCTAATTGTGCCAAGTATTGAAGGATTAAGTTTGATTATGTTAGGTGCAATCAAATTGTTTTTTTTTTTAGTGATGGTGTAGATTTTGTTGTATATGGATATCTTGTATTAGCCCACAATTATTGTTAGTCTGGCTTAGTTGTTACTCATTACACTTATAGTTTGTTTTCTGGATAAAATGGCAATCGCTTGAGAGGATGGCATTTTTGTTTCTTAGATTAAGTATCGTACACACTTTTTCCTGTAGACAATAATTTTGTGGTTACATGCATTTCTCTAAGTTAGGTGAGAATGTTCAGTGTTGCCTTTTGTTATAGTATCTGTAGTAAAAATTAACTAACAACTGAATATTTGAACTACACATTGTTGACATTTTTCTCATTCAGTAATTAATTTTTGATGCACAAGAGACATTGAATTGGAGAGGGAATCACTTAGGAGTACTAGTGTTTGCCATTTTATAATTGCCATTTTCTGGATAAAATGGCGATCACTTGAGAGGATGTGTTTCTTAGACTAAATATCAGTACACACTTTTTCCTGTAGACAATAGATTTTGTGGTTACATGCTGTCAAGACTAGTACTGATGGTCAGGGAAATCAACGTCAGAGGCCTTTCAAGACTTTCCTAATGGTCTCAAAACTCAATGTTCAATTTTGAAAAGTACCCAAATGCTTAGCATCTATATTATAGGGGGAAGGTTTGAGCTCTTGATTGTGATGACGTGTTGCCTCCATTGCATAGTCGGGCTAGACTGTACTGCTAGCATTTTTATTGTTCTCTTTGCCTTGCTTTTCAACTTAAAACTTGTATTTTCATCGATCGTTAGCATCGAACTAGTCTTGAGCAACGTCCTTTTGAACGTTCCTCCCCATTGTAATCTTTGAATGTTAATGAAAGTTTTTGCTGACTATTGTGCATCGTTATATTGTCTACAGATTGATATTGTGCATTCTCAAGCTAATATTTGTGCCCGTTGAAATAACTACTCATAGGCTTACTAGTGAATTGGATAGCTAGTGCCGCACGGATTGCTAGTCCGTGACAGTTGGTATCAAAGTCAGAGCTTGTTGAATGCAAACCAGGATGCAGGAACTAAGTGAGCGCCTTAGCGCTATGGAGGAACGACAGGCTAGTCGAGTGTAGAGACTAGAAAACAGAATGGATCAGTTGAGCAGTTTGGGAGAACAGATCAGTCGGCTTGATGAACTCTTTCACTTGGCAGACAGAGTGGATTCGTTGGCTGAGCACGTCGATAATTTAGAGGGACAGACAGTCGCTATGGAAGAGTCGCCTCACCCCACAGCTCAGGTGATGAGTGACTTTCAATTACAGCTGGAGGATTTATTTGCAAGGGTTGGCTTGCTGACCAAGGCCACATGGACGACTGATCACCCTAAGATGAAAGTGCCTGAGCCAAAGGAGGATTTATTTGCAAGGGTTGGCTTGTTTGATCTGGAGCGGTATTTTCGTGCGGTGAACCCCGAATCAGAAGAAGCCAAGGTCACCATGGTGACCATGTACTTAGCAGATGATGCGAAACTATGGTGGAGATCCAAATATGCAGATATGGAAGAAGGTCGCATCCTTATTAGAACTTGGGTAGACCTCAAGAAGGAACTCAGAAATCAATTCTTGCCTGAGAACAATGATTTCTTAGCAAGGAGGAAGCTCCATACCATCAAACAGACATGCAATATTTGAGACTATGTCAGGCAGTTCTCAACTTGCTTGCTAGATATTCGAGACATGTCTGAGAAGGACAAAGTTTTCTGCTTCATGGAACAAGCTCAGCCGCTTCTGCAAGCAGAATTGCAAAGGCAGAAGGTGACAGATATTACAAGTACTATTGCAGCAGCAGAAATGTTTAGCGATTATATGCCCATGGCTGGATCCACTTCGCTCAATCACTCCACAGCTAGAACTGGCAGTACCCAATTCAAGCTCAGGGTCGAATGCTCGATCACCTCACCAAAATTGGGGGAACTCTAGTCAGAACCGAGGAAACTACAATTCTCGGCCGTCCAATCAGAATTGGAGTTCCAACATAAATTGGAATGCTAGCTCTAGCAACTCAAATTACAACAACAAAGGAGGGCAAAACTACTCTGGGCAGTGAAGACCATCTGCACCTGCCCCATGCATTCTTTGCAATAGCAAGGATCACCCAACAGACAAATGTCCATCCAAACCAGCCCTACACTCATTGATGTCCTTGCTTCAAGCAGAACCTTCTAACTCGAGCGCATCGAGCTCGAACCCCGCCAACAGTGAGACCTCCCAGATGGGAGCTCTACGCAAGCTCAATGTTGTCAAAAGAGAAATGTATGAGCACCCACACAAGAAGGCTTTGCAATACATCGACATCACTATTAATGGGTTCTCTTCCCAAACATTGTTGGATTCAGGAGCGACAGACAATTTTATTGCCCCAGATGAAGCTAGACGTGTGGGTCTGAACTTAGAAGGAGATGTGGGTAAGTTGAAAGTTGTCAACTCTGAGGCAATCTCTATTAATGGTATGGCTAGAGCTGTGCCACTATAGGTTGGTCCATGGGAAGGAAGATCAAACTTCTTGGCCGTCCCACTTGATGATTTTAAGGTGATTCTTGGCCAAGAATTCTTCCGAGGAGCTGCAGTAGGACCACTACCTTTCATGGACTCCTTGGGATTTTTCGGACCCAGACTACGCATTGTACCAACCTCAATTCGACCCACAACTCATGATAGAATATTGTCAGCGCTCCAAGTCAAGAGAGGTTAGGCCAAAGGTGAAGATACATACTTAGCTGTGGCAAAGCTAGAGATGGAAGATGATACTAGTGAAATCCCTGAGGAAGTTTTCCAAGTTATTGCTGACTTCAGCGAAGTGATGTCGAATGAATTGTCAAAGAATCTACCTCCTAGAAGGCTCATTGATCACGAAATTGAGTTAGTGCCTGGTGCCAAGCCACCCGCACGTAGTCCATACCGCATGAGCCCTCCAGAGTTGACCGAATTGAGAAAACAACTAGATGGCTTGTTGGAGTTGGGATTCATTCGACCCTCTAAAACACCTTATGGGGCACCTGTTATTTTTCAGCGGAAACAAGATGGCAGTCTTCGCCTTCGTGTTGATTATAGAGCCTTGAACAAAGTCACTATAAAGAACAAATACCCGCTACCGCTCATTGTAGACTTATTCGACCAACTTGGATCCGCCAGATACTTCACAAAACTCGACTTGAGATCAGGTTACCATCAGGTCTGCATTGCTGCTGGTGACGAACCCAAAACTGCTTGTTCTACTAGATATGGGTCATATGAGTTCCTAGTAATGCCTTTCAGCTTGACCAATGCTCCAGCTACGTTTTCCACCCTTATGAATGGCCTGTTCCGTCACCTTCTGGACAAGTCTGTGGTTGTCTATCTTGACGATATTGTGGTTTATAGTGGGACTATAGAAGAACACCTACATCATTTGCGAGAAGTGTTCCAAATCCTTGGGGATAATCATATTTTTGTCAAGAAGAAGAAGTGCTCATTCGGCCAGACCCAGATCAATTTCTTAGGTCATGTTATTGACAGTGGCAAGATTCGGATGGACATGGAGAAAGTCAAGGCAATCCATGATTGGAACACTCCTAAGAACGTGTCTCAACTACGTTCTTTCCTTGGACTCGCAAACTATTATCGTCGCTTCATAAGGGACTACTCTAAGAGAGTTGTTGCACTGACAAATTTGTTGAAACAAGATCGAACATGGGAATGGGATAGGCAGTGTGAAGCTTCATTCCAAGACTTGAAACTGGCCGTGATGAAAGATCCAGTATTGGCCTTGCCAGACATCACCAAGCCCTTTGAAGTACAAACAGATGCATCTGATTATGCCTTAGGGGGAGTTTTGCTTCAAGATGGTCACCCGGTAGCATATGAGAGTCGAAATTTGAATGATACAGAGTCTTGTTACTCAGCTCAGGAAAAGGAATTGCTAGTCATTGTACATTGTTTACGGGTGTGGAGACACTACCTCTTGGGATCTCAAGTCCTTGTTAAAACAGATAATGCTGCAGCAAGCCATTTCCTTACTCAGAAGATGCTAACCTCCAAGCAATCTCGATGGTAGGAAAAATTAGCAGAATTTGACTTAGTATTGGAATACAAGCCAGGGCGCATTAACAATGTAGCTGATGCACTCAGTAGAAGGGCAAACCTTGCAGTGCTAACCCATACCGGTCCGAGTCACACCATCTTGGAGAAGATCAAAGCAGGCCTACAGACAAACCCACAAGCGAAGGCGATTACATAGTTGATCAAGCAGGGTAAAACTCGACGATTCTGGATAAAAGATGGAGCAATACTCACAACTGGTAATCGCCTCTATGTTCCAAGAACTTCTGGTTTGAGGAAAGAACTTTTGAGAGAATGCCATGACACTCATTGGGAGGGACATCCAGGTTGGAGACGAACACTTGCATTGCTAGAGAGGGGGTACTATTGGCCGCAGATACAAGAGGATGTAATGGCCTATGTTCGAACATGTCTTATTTGCCAGCAAGATAAGGTTAAAAGAGATCGACCAGTAGGTTTACTAGAGCCCTTGCTTGTTCCAACTCGTCCTTGGGAAAGTGTTTCCATGGACTTCATTACTGGGTTACCGAAGGTGGAGGATTTCAGGTGTATCCTTGTAGTTGTTGACCGATTCTCAAAGTATGTGACCTTTGTGTCGATCGGATTGACTTGCACAGTCGAAGATACTGCGCAATTATTCCTCAAGCATGTAGTGAAGTATTGGGGACTGCCCGAAAACATTGTTGGCGACTGTGATGCTCGCTTCACATGAAAGTTCTGGAAGGAGTTGTTCAAGCTCTTGGGATCCAAACTTAATATGTCGACAAGCCAACATCCCCAATCTGACGGACAGACTGAGCGCTTTAACTCTATGCTCGAAGAATACCTTCGTCATTTTGTAAGTGCAAATCAGAAAAATTGGGTGGGACTACTTGATGTTGCACAATTCTGTTTCAACTCACAAAAGAGCTCAGCTACTCACTCTAGCCCCTTTCAGTTAGTCACTGGTCAGCAACCATTGACACCACATACAGTGCTTACCGGGTACCAAGGACCTAGCCCAAGAGCTCTTGAATTTGTCAAAGTCTGGCAAAAAAACATTGAAGTTGCTCAAGCCTATCTTGAGAAAGCCTCCCGTCATATGAAGAAATGGGCCGACAAGAAACGACGGATTGATCATTTTGAAGTCGGGGACTTGGTATTGGTGAAGCTAGATATGTTTAACAAGTATAAACGGACAGCTAGAGCACACAACAATCTGTTTCGCAAGTATGAGGGACCGGTACAAATCATTGAGAAAGTGGGCAAAGTCTCCTATCGCGTCAAGTTACCACATTGGCTCCGTTTCACCCATCCTGTTTTCCATGCAAGTAACTTGAAGTCCTACCATGCAGATGCCACTGATCCCACAAGAAATGTATCTGCCCGAGCATTGCCTAAGCATTCTACTAAGCCAGATCGAGAAGTGGAAGTAATCTTAGCTGACCGACTCATCAACAACACAGGCCCGTGTAGCGAGTATTTGGTCAAGTGGCAGGATGAGCCTCCTTCGAAAATTAGTTGGGAGCCAGTCGAGCATCTGCTGCCTTACCTCTCAAAGCTGGAAGAGTAGTTGGAAAAGTTCGCTGCGAGGGCGTCAGCGAATTGAGTGTGGGAGAGTGTCAGGACTAGTACTGTTGGTCAGAGAAATCAACGTCAGAGGCCTTTTGAGACTTTCCTAATGGTCTCAAAACTCAATGTTCCCTTTTGAAAAGTGCCCAAATGCTTAGCATCTATATTATAGGGGGAAGGTTTGAGTTCTTGACTGTGAGGACGTGTTGCCTCCATTGCATAATCGGGCCAGACTGTACTGCTAGCATTTTTATTATTCTCTTTGCCTTGCTTTTCAACTTTAAACTTGTATTTCCATCGATCATTAGCATCGAACTAGTCTTGAGCAACGTCCTTTCGAACGTTCCTCCCCATTGTAATCTATTGAATGTTAATGAAAGCTTTTGTTGACTATTGTGCATCGTTATATTGTCTACAGATTGATATTGTGCATTCTCAAGCTAATATTTGTGCCCGTTGAAATAACTACTCATAGGCTTACTAGTGAATTGGATAGCTAGTGCCGCACGGATTGCTAGTCCGTGACACATGCATTTCTCTAAGTTAGGTGAGAATGTTCAGTGTAACTTTTTGTTATAGTATCTGTAGTAAAACTTAACTAACAACTGAATATTTGAACTACACATTGTTGACATTTTTCTCATTCAGTAATTAATTTTTGATGCACAAGAGACATTGAATTGGAGAGGGAATCACTTAGGAGTACTAGTGTTTTAAGTTCTTTATCTGCCTTAGCCAGTTTGTTGCGATTTGCTAATACTAGTTCGCTCAAATCCTTTAAAAAGTATAAAATTTTATTAGTTTGATGAACTTCTATTTTTGCGTACTTGTGAATGAATTAAGATGGAGATTGTGTACTAGTGTACTTTTACTTTGGTGCCATCGGAACACATTTTCACGTTTTTGCTTCCAAATGCTTTTGATAAGATGCGACTTGTCATTGGGTACCTACCAGTCCATAGCTCATATGGAGTTTTGTTGACTGCTTTACTGGTACTATATTAGGATATAAATTGCAATATTTAAGACTTATCCCCAAAGAGAATCTATTGGGGAGACACTAGCAATGTAGAATGACAAATCATACTCCTAATCATGTCTTTTAGGTTTTTATTTCGTCTCAGATACACTATTTTGATGTGGTGTCCCTGACATGGTGTACTGATGGACTATACCACATTCCTGTAAGTACCTTGCAAATGGATTTGAACATTAGCCTGAAACGTCATATCTGCCATAGTATTCACCACCACGGTCAGATCTAATGACCTTAACTTTCTTATTATGTTGATTTTCAACCTTAGCTTTATAAGCCTTGAACACATCCAATGATTGAGATTTTTCATGTATTAAGTATAGATACTTATAGTGAGAATAATCGTTTGTAAAAGTGATAAAATGCCATTGACCATTTCAAGAAGTCGTAGGGAATGGACCACAAAAATCAGTATGTATCAAATCTAAGACACATGAACTTCTATGAGCACCTAACTTCCTCGTGTTTGTTTGTTTCCCCTTTATGCATTCAATAAAAATCGTAAAATTTGTAAAATCAAGGGTACCAAGAACTCCAGTTGACACAAGTCTTTCAATCATTGGTCGAGAGATATGACCTTGGCGTTTATGTCATAACATAGAAGAATTCTCATTAATTAATTTTCGTTTAGTACCATAATTAATAACATACAAAGTTTCATTTGACCAAGTGGGAAACATCTAAGTTCAAATTATGTAAATTATCAATCAGAGATCTAATATTAATAACATTGAAATTTTAAAAGAGACTAAAACTTCATTTTTCAAAAGAAAAAATATAACCGCATTTATCCAAACTGGAAACAGAAATTAAATATCGCCTAAATGACAGTACATAAACAATCTCATCCAAATCCAAATAAAAAGCAAACTCTAATTTTAATCTAAATGCTAGAATTGCCTTCACGTAAGCTTTATTGTCATTCCCTTGTAAATGAACTTTTTGACATTATTTGGTTTTCGACTCCTTATGCAATACTGCATGAAAACACTAATGTGAATAGTTGCACATTTATCTATCCGCCAGGAATGGCGTGGTACCTCAGCTACATTAAATTCAGAACAAACAAAACTAAAATTATCACATTTCTTTACGAGCCACTTGATATTTGAGACAATCATTCTTCACATGACCCGTTTTCTTGCAAAAGAGACGTGTGGAGACCTTATTATGTTTCTGTTGCACATTTGTCTGTGAAGTCCCATTAGATGCAATTGCATTAGCTTTAACATTAATATTTCGTTTCCTTTTCTCAATGCCTGAATTGCCATTGGAAAATGTTGTCATAAGAACACTTTATGTCTTTTCTCGTTTCAATCGTTCTTTTTCTTGTACACGTTGAACAATGAGCTCATTAAGAGTCCATTTTTCCCTTTGAGTATTATAATTGATCATAAAATGAGCAAATTGTGTAGGAAGAGAAATAAAAATGAGGTGCACAAAGAGATCTTAAAAAAAACTTTAGTGTCCTCATTTTGGAAACAAGATTAGACATTTCCATATATACTCCCTTATATTTCTTTTAACAGTATACACATAGTAACGAGTTTGCTAAGAAGCGTACTTGCATCCAACTTTTTTGATGCAACAAATCAATATGCATCCTAGCGAAGGAAAGCTTTAGCATTTTACTCTTTAGGCATGACACCACGAAAAGTTATGGAAATGGAGTGCTTCATTATTATAAGACTAACGCGATTAAAGCTCTCCCACTTTTTATAAGAAGTCTTATCTTCAGCTGAACTAGAATCAGTAAGCTTAGTGGGTTCATCAACACGAAGCGCATAATCCAAATTCATACACCCAATAATGATCACTATATGCTCTTTTCTATTTTTCAAAAATTTGAACTATTAAGTACTAGAATTTTGTTTAAATTGGCATATATCAAAGAAACATTCACTAAATAATACAAAAGAAAAAACTCAATTCAATATACGTACATCCCATCAACTTTAATGCATTAATACGATAGCAAAATAATAAATAACACAATCATCAACATCATGCAAATTTTGTTTAATTGAGGAACACACAAATAGACGAAGGGCAAAAAATAGTACATATACATTTACATCTTTAATAATGGGCCCTTATGAGAAATTGAGCACACCATTACAATTCAAGTATTTGGATAGGCATAATAACATGTATGTGGTTCTCTAAAAACAATTAAGGTTAATTAATAGAAATAAAATAACATCGAGCTTGGCCAAACAATGACCTTCCTTTGGTCAATCATTGAATGCATAAGTGAAACCCAATTTTTTTTTATTTAAATTAATTACCTTATAACGCCAATGAACCGGCCAAAATAACAACCTTCCTTTGGGCCGATTGTGATTCGCATGGGTCTCGATGCAACCATGGTTGCAATCCACTAAATGATAACTGGATTTAAAATTCAAATAAAATTTAATGAAAAAGGTCAATTAGGTGAGGTAGCACAAAATTTCACCTAAATTTAAATTTTGGATTGCTAATTAAATATTATTGAGGTGCTCCTTATTTCTCAACTTAAAAAAAATATTCCAAATCCACGAGAGAAGAAGGCCAAAAAATGCAACTGGTTCAACCCAACAGGCCTAAATCGGTCCAAACAGAACTTAAACCGGTAACTGGACATAATCGAAACAACTTGAATTAACCAATACAATAGAACAGAAATGTCCAGCAGAATCAATCTGATCCATCCTGTATTAACCGATTCTCTCAGACCGTCCGAAAAAGACCAGCCGGGCCCAAAAACAGACCCAGCAAAAAATAAACCCAAGGGTTGTCTTCCTCGCTTGTTTCTCTATGATTTGAAAGAAAAAAAAGAAAAAAGATCGACGAATCAATCTTGATCGAACCCCAAATTGAATTTTTTTCTACACATCTCTTTCTTATTTCTACAAATATGTTTTGTGGGATTTGTCTTCAAAACGAGGAAGACGAACACTGGAGAACAAACTAAAATTGTAGATTCGAATTCAAAACGATGAAGAGACGAAGTTGTGCCTACTGAAGAATCGATCATAACACATCTAAAACCCTAAACGAAATCTGAAGCCAAAACCCCAATTAGGGAAGAAGAAACAAGGTTTCTATTTTTTAACTGTAAAATTTGAATTCGACGTGTCTGAAGTTATTCACCGACAACCCAAAAATTCGTATGGTGTCGATTATAGAAAAATTCAGTTGTCGGGAGAATCAAATCCGGTGAAACAGATTTCTAGTGTTTTGGTAAAACTCACATGGGGATTGATTAATTAATCAAACAATAAGAAAACAATAAACCGTATGTTTTCTTCAATGATTCTGACGAGGATGTTCGATACCATTTGTAGGAATCTAATAGATCCAAAACCAAGACCTCATGTGAATAATCAATGAAGTAAAACTTTAATCAATGCTTACCGAAAGTCGCCATTGATGAAGAGTATCCGCGTAGTAATCTTGATGAACTAGCAACACACAGCATAAAGATATTTCACCTCTAGAACCTTTCTCTTGTTTTTCTCAAACCAAATGGAAAAAATAGGAGATAGAAAATTGGGTTTGGAGTGGGGTGTCAAACCGTATATATAGACCTCTAATTCTATTATTAGCCCATCATCAATAATAGAATTATAGCGTGTCTTAAATTAGTATCTACACAAATAACCTCTATATTAAATTTAGTAATACATGTCAAGACAAACAACATGTAATTAGAATCGTGTTTATGACCCTAGTCTTGTTTCTTAATCATCACAACTACTCGGGTCTAATAAAACACCACCCACCCGTAGTTAGATAATCTACAACGCATGATAATATGAAATTATGAACTATACAGATCCACCTTAAGAAAATTTTTTAACACTTTATTCTTCCAAATGTGCTATCCTTCTTTGATTCAGTCCCTGATCTCATCATTGAGAAGGTAATACCAGATCTTGAGATTTAGATACTATTTGGACTTTTTTTTCCTGATAATGTTGCCCAAGCAATTTCTAACATTCATATTTGTCCCTTGGTCAATCGGATTCCCTCATCTGGAAGCACCGCAAGAAATGTCAGTTTGCTACTATATCAGCTTATTAACCTTTCCTCTTGGATAAGATCCACAATTTCCCTTCTTCCACTGACATCAACCATAATCAACCCTCCAATCTCTCTCCTAAAGTCCTAAATACTATTTGAAAGACTTTAATGCCCCATAAGACTCAGATGTTGCTATGGAAAGCATATAAAGGTATACCTCCTGTGGGAGAAAATCTTAAGAATTACCATATAGCAAGGGATAGTACTTGTCCTCTTTGCAACATTGAAGAAGAATTGGTGGCACATATCTTCTTTAAGTGCACCTTCTCTTTCCAAGTGTGGTTACAATCTTGTATTCCTTTGAATTGGAGCCACTTCTCTTTTATAATGTAAAGGACCACATTGAATATATTTGGAACTTGGACAAACAAGGCAGTGATTCAGATCATTCAGTGTTTCTGAGAGCAGCAGCAATCATGTCAGTTATTTGGAAAGCTAGAAACGACTTTATTTTTTAGAGCAAACAATTGAACTCATGGTTACTAGCTAGATGGCATCATACTTAGCTGCATCTTGGCATGATCCTTGTTTCAATAGACATTGTGAATTACAACTTATGCAATGAGTCTGAATGGAACAAATTATTGGTGTCTCAACCAATCATTATGTTCACTAATGCATCGTATGACAGGGTCTATGCCAGCTGTTGGACGTGTATTTTTTGATGCAGCAGGAAGAATATTAGCAACTAGCAAAGGTGCTATAGGAAGAAAAGTGCAGTCTAGTTTTGAGCTGAAGCATGGGCATGTGTAGAGGCTTATAAATGGAGTGTTCAGCAAGGCTATGAAAATGTTACTTTGATGTGAGATTCCTTGCAGCTTGTGCATGCTCTGAAATACAACCAAGACCACCTAGATTGGAGGATTTTTTTTTTTTTTTTTTTTTTTTTTTTTTTTTTCCCTTCTTGTTCTAAGTAGAGTCCTAGTATGAGTCAGAGTCTACATTGTGTTTTGGGGGATATGGTGATGTATTTGACTTTCACAAGCTGTTATTTGATTAATTTGCATTTCAGTAAATAAATTTTTTTTACAGGAAGCAACTTGATGCAGTCGATTTTTGCTCCCTGCTTGACCTTGACCTGCATAAGAAACGCACGTGAGCCACAGACCACCGTGGTGGTGGCTGATGACACTCCGATGCTAAAGTCAAACAGGGATCTGAGGAAGGCTTAAAGCTGTAAATATGAAATTTGTAGCGTACATTTGTTTATCAACCTCATGTCTTATTTATAGTGTTGGAGTCTTGGTTCGACCAGGCCATCGGTGGTGTAGTTTAGATAAAAATATCTTCCTGGAAATCCTTTTCTAATTAGGAGTCGTTTTGTAGAGGGAAATTTCCCTGTTAGACCTGTGGTTCTAGATACACGGGAGGTAGTTCCCAATTAGAGTGTTTTCCATAGGTGAGGGTTTCCACTTATGACGTATACTCTGATATTTGCTTCCTAGTTGAAGACAGAGTACTGTTGGCTTGCCTGTCCGAAACTGATCCTCGAGATATTTGCCTCAATAGGTCTTACGAGTTTTGGGGATGGCTATGAGACGTATGAGCTTAGCAGGCCGTAGTAATTTGAGTTCGGCTGGTGGACTGCACTTCGCGGGCTTGATGCCACTTGAGCCGGATCAGTGCTAGACTGATGCTTGGGCCTGCTATTCCTAGAGATCATTATGACACGTGTACGGTGTAGATTAAAGGACGATTTGGTGTGAGTGCCAGATTGGTTCATTGAGACCTTGTAATTTCTTCTCGTATTGTGTAGAAGTACGGACTTCCCCTCAAGGGACTAGTCTATCTTTTATGTGCCAGTGCTCTATCGGCACTTCGAACCGCATAATTTTCGAGATAACACCAGCAACCAACTTTGGAGTGGTTGCTTTCCTCCCTCCTCAGCTAGCCTTGACATGTGGTGCTGCACTGGAACTTGGAGTTGTGGGGCGGAGTGAAGTTGGACATGACCTTTTGGAGTGGGCCATTGACTCCTAAACGACCCTCTCATCCCTGTTGGAGTGCACTTGATATGTTTCAACCTGATACTTGTTTCAACTTCGGCTGATTGGGCGGATCGAGCGTGTGAGTTGGCTGTAACTTCGGCCGGTGTGTCACGGGGCCTTCGCTTGTGGATTTTGTATCACTTCAGGTCATCCTTGCGAGGTGGGTCCGATAAAGTATTGAATTGAGTGAGTTCTTTCATACTTCTTTTTTGTACATTTGCTCTTGCTCGTAAATCATCTTCTTCGGAGAAGTCACTGAGTGAAACTTCTAGTGGGTACCGTAGTCTATCTTGGGTACCTTTGCTGTCACTTCTGAGTCCTTTTCCGAAGTCGGATTGTTTTAATGAATCTTTACTATACATTGCATCGGATTTGGATGCTTGTAGTTTGTAATTTTTTGTACCCGCCACCTGGGCAAACGTTGTAACATCTTTCCAGTAATCAATAGAGTGTGTTTGCATAATTCTCTTTTATTTCTCAAATGAGTGTAAATCACATAAGTTCTTAAGAATTAAAACTCTAAACTGACTACTGAAAGAAAGCTAAACAACTGGATAAATGGACTATTGGTAGAGAGAGGTTGATCCGGCCCTGAAGTAAATTCACATGGCCCTTGCTTGGATTGTAAGTACCGTCAGCGAATTGTCAAGTTTTGCCGATGCTAATGAGGTTACTGAAGAGTAAACCTTGCGTGGGAAGGTCCTTTCGCACCCACTGATAGTTGTGGGGTTGTGTTCCCGTTTTCAATGTCCGCTAGGCCAGACGTCACATCGGGCAGACCGCTTCTGTAATGTTGAACTATCCTCCGTCGCTAAGTTGAGCCAATGCTACTGGGTCTTTGTCCCCATCTGGGAGGAGCTACTCCCCCTAGTTTCTACGTCTGGCTTCTGCTCAACTTTTTTGACGAGCTCCAGCTGTATCTGAGAACATTCTATCTGTTTTAGCACAGCATAGTGGCAACCCTGTGCCATTGGTTTGTCCCCGCAAATTGTTCCCTCCGCGTGGTTGGCGGTACACTTGATGCACTAATGAGGTTATAGGTAGGTGGTGTGTCTACCACCATGAAGTCCAGGAACGGGACCTTTATCAGTTGTGGCTTTCCTGCCACCACTGCTAGCCTTATCTTTCTGATCGGGAAGTATTTTTCTCCGCTAAACCCAATTAGCGGGTAGTCGGAAGGTGTTAAGTTCTCTTCCTTGAGGTCCATACACGGAATGCGTTGTAGAATAGGACATTGAGAGAGTTTCCCGTGTCCACCCGAGCCCTTTTTACTCCCCACCTTGAAATGGAGACCGAAATGACAAGAGCGTCATTGTGCAGTGAGCGGATGCCTTCGAGGTCTTTATCTGTGAAAGTCAAGGTCGAGATTGGTTATGTACTCTTGAGTAATACACACACCGGTTCTCGCTGGTAGGCTGCGTCCGCATCTCAAGGAGTGTTTGCTTTCGAAACTTGTTTGACTGTTATTCTCTAATCAAATTCCGTGAAGGACATATATAAGCCCGAAGCCTCCTTTTCGATTTTCTTGACCGCCTCTCCCCTTTCTTTGGTCCAATCTTGGTTTTTTTTTTATGAACCCAGGAACTCCTTCAGCTTGCCCTTTCGAATCTAATACTCGATCTTGTACCTTAGACTCTTACAGTCGTTGGTGTCATGGCCACCCTCATTGTGGTATGAGCAATACTTGCTATTGTCGCGTTTGGAGAGGTCTCCGTGTTGCTTCGGGGGCCATTTTAGAACCTCCGAATTCTTCATGGAATTAAGGACGTCTGGCAAGCTAGAGTTGAGGGGTTATGATCCTGGATTCGACATAGTTGGAAGATTTCTATAACCTGGTATGGCCAGAGTCCGACCTAATGTCGATGCGCTTCCGTTTGTTCCTATTTTCGTCTTCTTGTCTCTTTCCCTCCCTCCTGTCTCTAGAACCGGAGGGTTTCTTTTATGTTTGGGTTTTCTTCTTGGCCGTTCTCATTTCTTCCAATGTGATGTACCTTTGGGCGCTTTTCAAGAGTTCTGCCATATCCAAGGGGGTTCCAAGGTGAGGAAGTCGTACAATTTTCCCTCTCTTAGACCCGCAGTAAAATTCGTAATGGAGGTATCATCGCTGCAGTCGTCAATGAGCCTCAGCTCGTCATTGAAGCATGTGATGTATTCTATTAGCGTTTCATTTGACTTCTGTCTCAGGGAGAGTATATAGTGCGGGCCTTTCCTGATTCCCTGGCTGCCAACAAAGCGTGTTAGGAATGCTTTGGTCAGTGTCTTGAATGAGTCGATTGACTTTGGCAGGAGGCTATGGAACCATGTCAGCGCTGACTTCTTTAGACAAATAGGGAATGTTCTGCACATTACTAATTCAGAACCTTCTTTGAGCACCATCATGTGCTGATAACGCAAGTGATCAAACGGGTCACTGGTCCTGTCATGAAACTCAAGCTTGGGAGGGCTGAACTTCTTTGGCAGAACTTCATTCATGATGTGGTCCACGAACGGGGGAACATAAAAGTGATACAACATGTTTGGGTTGTGAGCCCCTCGGCGGAGGGGGTTTTGTGTGGCGAGTTTGTCTGCCCTAAAACTTGGATCTCCGTTGACCGCGCCGCCACCTCTTGTCCAGTAAGAACTGGCGGAGGCTTGATTCTCAAGTGCATGCTCTCTGTTGTCGTTTGGAGATTGAGGTCTGTGCTGCTCCTGATCTCCATCAATGGGTGGAGGGTTTTGCTGAGTAAGGATTTCCACTACTTTAGCGATCTGTTGTATTTGTGATGATAGCAAATCCATCATGGGGTCCGTCACCACTGCTGCTGGCGCAGAGGGTGCGATCATTATCCCCTTGTGTCACCGGTACCGTTGGAAGCGATAATATAGCGCTAGTCTGAGCGCTTGTCGTGTCCCCTGGTCTCCATTGTTGCGGGATCTAGTGGTCACCATCTTCTTGAACTCTAAAGAGAGATGATGTCAGTGTTTTGCTAGGAACCCTGTCGACCCCATGGACGACGCTGAACTGATGCAGTCAATTTTCGCTCCCTGCTTGACCTTGACATGCTGACCTGCACAAGGAACGTATGTGAGCCACGAATTGCCGTTGTGGTGGCCGATGACACTTCGATGCTAAAGTCAGACATGGATATGAGGAAGGCTTAAAACTGTAAACAAGGAATTTGTAGCGTACATTTGTTCACCGACCTCATGTCTTATTTATAGTGTTGGAGTCTTAGTTCGACCAAGCCATCAGTGGCGTAGTTTAGGGAATGAGTTCCTAGAGATCCTTATCTAATTAGGAGTCGTTGTGTAGAGGAAAATTTCCTTGTTAGACCCGTGCTCTTAGATGCGCGGGTGATAGTTTCCAATTGGAGTGTTGTCCATAGGTGGAGGTTTCTACGTACGACGTATACTCTGGTATTTGCTTCCTAGTTGAAGACAGAGTACTGCTGGCTTGCCCGTCCAAAGCTGATCATCGAGATACTTGCCTCAATAGGTCTTACGGGTATTGGGGATGGTTGTGAGACGTATGGGCTTAGCAGGCCGTAGTAATTTGGGTCTGGCTGGCGGATTGCACTTCGCAGGCTTGACGCCACTTGGGCCTGATCAGTGCTAGACTGACGCTTGGGCATGTTGTTCCTAGAGATCATCATGACACATGTAAGGTGTAGATGAAAGGACGATTCGATGTATCATCACAACTAATTTGTAATCATAAAGATCACGTTTACAATTTTCAATCCCATACTCAATACAAGGAGACAATTGCAAACACGGAAAAAGCTTTAGACTGAAGTTTAAGTAGTTTGGTAGGTTTTGGTTTGATTGATGTAATTTCATCAACAGCAATGCTCAGTTATTAAATAAAGTTACATGTGAGAATCTCAAAGAATCCTTAAAAAGTTATGAGGTCTTTGCAGTCACCCGCACGTTTGGTCAGCTTAACTAATATAGCAAGACTAGGGAATTTATCAATTTTAAACCAAAAGCTACTCAAAATTGCCAAATTTAACATGCTTGATAAACTTTAGTAACCCTAATTCAACTTTTATCAATGACAACATGTCTACATTGCAAACAAACACTGTCAATATAGATGCTGTTACGAGCTAAGACTGTCATCATTTTCATTGGTCTTCATAGTGCGATAAAGATTTTTGATATGAAATATGATGCTCTTATATTTTAGAACTACCATTATCAGGGGCGGAGCCAGGATTGCAAACAAAGGGGGGCAAACAATGCACAACTATTCAACTAAACCAATTTCAACATTGACACAACTCTACCTTCTTCAATTATTAGCTTCCCATACCAATTGTTGTCATGAGCAAGCGAAACGAGCGAGGCTTCCGCATCGGACCTATCATCGAGCAATCCTGTGCATGGGCGGACCTACTAAGGGGCGAGGGGGGGGGGGCGGCTGCCCCCCCTCAACTTTTAAAATATTTTTAGTATATATATTTTAGTCTTAAAAAATCGATTATATAATGTAGAATACAATATGTTAATTGTTTATGAAAATATTTCAACATGTCTTTGTTGGTGTAGTGGTTGAAGGTTTATCACTTTTAGTAAAAGACCTGAGTTCAATACTCTTTGAGTGCATTTTTTATTTTATTTTCAATGCAATTTTATTAGTATTTGCAAACATTAAAGAAATGAATTGTTTTTCACAAGTGATATTAAACCCCTAACAAAAAAATATTTAAAATTAATATCTAAAATAATAACGATAGAATTCAATGAAAATATTTACTATTAGCCAACTCGTATAAAATTTGAGCCTCATATAAACTATTTTTTCTTTGAAATTGTATTATGATCATATTAGATTCACAAATTTCAAATTTTTTGGGGTGTATTGTATATGGATTCTTATGGAATTGATAAATAATTTGAAAAGTCCACAGACTCTTTAAATTGTTCACAGAATCTTTAAATTGTCCACGGACTTCTGCTGATTTCTTAAATCCATAAACTTTTGCTACAGACTTTCTAGAGATTTATAAAAATCCACGGACTTTGTATGAACGACTTTTACAGATTTCTAATTATTTGCAAGATAAAAAATAAGTTGGTAATGACATATCCTCTAACAAACCAAATATATTAGACATTAGAGAACAGGACATGTATCTGACAAAAAAAAAAAATAACCAGGCAGGTAATGACATGAAATCGCAATCCAACATTCAACAAAATCAAATCATTCAACACAACCAAATTAAAAATCATCACTTGCAAAATGACATAAACATACAGTATTTAGCCTTATGCATATAAAAAAGTATCAAACTACATGACTTAAAATCCAAATGGCCTATAGCTTATTAGCTTTATGCATCCCTTTGTGCCCATGTTGTGAAGCTGTCGCATTACTAATCTCAACGCCGGGGTCATAGCCGCCATCATCAACATGCCTCTTCTTCTTACCCCTTTTTTTTTTTTCTTCCCACCAAGCTCCTCACTCTTTCTACAATCATCATCCCCACCTTCCTTATCCAACTCCGACCCATCAGAGACACCCTCATTACAAACCACCCATTACCCCCCTCATTGCAATAAGAACAAATGGGGGCACACAGAGAGGCCAATTTAGGCGAATTTGAGGTAAGAAATTCTACAAACAGCTGGTGGGCCTTATTGCTTTGATGGATTTTGTTTATTGTAGATGAAAGGGAACATCTGCAGATTGAAAATGGGTTATGGGTTGATTCATCTTCGTCTCCCTTGACTCTCCTGAATCTCTTGTACAATAACACAAAGAGGAAACACATAGACAAGAGGGAACAGGAAAGGAACACAAGGGGTAACATGGGTTCAACGATAGATGATGGAGATTGTAAGAAAGCCATGAAAATCGTTCATTTATAGAGAAGAAGAAGAAGATGTGATAAAAGATAGAGCTTTTGGTGGAGTGTTGTGTATTTTGTATAAACGTAAAGGCAGGTCAGTCATCGTAATCTCTCTCTCTCTCTCTCTTGTGTTTATGCAAAGATAGAAAAAGAATCGAGAAAACAAGAGGATGTGAACCAACCTCTTCGCGGCTGGCACAAGGAAGAACTTTGGGAGACTTTTTTTCACGTTGAAATCTTTGATATGGAGACTGACAAACTATTGAACTTTGTTATTTATACCTAACACTACAAAGTCCATGAGAATCCATGATTTTCCAAATCCATAAATATGAATGATATTTTGAATACCCTAAAACTTTGGTGGACTTTCTGAAATCCATATTGAATACCCCTAAGACTTTGTGGATTTCAGAAAGACTTTTTAAAATCCTGATTGAATACCCCTAGACTTTTGTGGACTTTTTAAAATCCAAATTGAATACACTTGGATTTCCAGAATCCATGGAATTTATTAAATTGCCCACAAAATCCAGATACAATACACCCCCCTTAGCTTCACCTAGAACTTATCCTAATTATTTTGTAATTCTCAATTCTAGACAACCAGGCTTTATAGCCACTTTTTGGTCAGGTTTTAAGTTTTTTACATTTTTATCCCTTCTATAGATAATGTTTGTGGTTGTATTTTAAAGAGAATGGGTAAAGGTGTAAAAATGCTCTAGCATGACCAAAAAATGGCTTTAAAGTCTGACTGCCTAGACAAACTCTTTTGTGATATTAGTTATATATTCTAGTTATTATGCTTGTTTGCTCTTTGCTAAGGTTATCAATAGTGACCTTATTTTGGCATAAAATGGACTACACTTGGATCCAATTTGATATATGCATTGTATTTTTTATAGTTGAATTTTTTTTATTAGTTACTAGTTTCGGTAAAAAAAAAAAATTGCTTTTACCATTGATAACTACTATTATCAACTAATAAGTATTTTCCATTTTGCCCCCCTCGACTAAAATCCTGGTTCCGCCCGTGATCCTGTGTAGAGCGTGGCAATTTGCTCCTAGATTAGGTACAGAATTGGTTCATTCGCACCAATAGGTGGGAGTCCTAATCATCCGTCGGACGCAATAGAGACGCAGAGGAGCCAGGAGACGTCCATCCCAAGATAAAATTTCTTGAACGCAGCCCCAGGGAATTATGATAAACAAGTTTCAAAATGCATCATTGTACTCATCAAAAATTCAGAAATTCAATGAATGAAAGCTTTTTTTGAATGTGAGAGGGGCAACCTAAATGAAGGGGGGCAAGATACAAATTTAAAGAGGGGCAATATGGAAAATACAAATAACTTAATGGGTATTTTTTAAAAAGATAAGGAGGGCAATTGACCCCCTTAACCAAAGGGTAGATCCGCCCCTGACCATTATATCAGTTGGTCTACATCCTCGAATAAGGAGTTTTCCTTCTGAAAATCACCATTCTTGTATCACCCTTTTTACACTTGAACTTGGAACAAAGTAATACACAATTACACAAACTGATCAACACTACATGCTTCAATACAGATTTTGCCTGGGGTAGGGATCTCTTCACCAAAGATAACGTTATTTGCAAGTCTTCAAGACAATGATCGATAGTCAATAGCACATAACTTCATCAACCACTAACAGATAGCGATTACAAGTTTTCAACCAATGCTAATACAAAAAAACACAAAAACATAATTTTAAAATTTGTCTATTGACGAACGATCCGGTCAAATAAATATTCAAAGTCACATCACCAACATCCTGAGAGTTACAAATGGTATCACTTCATACATAACTCCACAAGCTAGTTAACACTTGTAAACCTTTTTTTTGTCCACCCAAATACCACCATCACATAAGTTGTTTCCTATTAATTCAGCCCTCTCCAGAATGGTTACGTCGGATCTCCAGGGCAACGAAACCTGCAAGCAGTACCATCGGAAAAATATAAATATGATGCTTTGAGCATGTCTATGTATGTATGTAAACATATAAAGATTCTATAGAATTATATTGCCATATTATCAGGCTTGCATATGCTAAAGAAATTAGAATATCAGGCTCCTAACTTGTTCATTCACAGTGAGAAACTGCGAATCAGCTTTACTTTCAGGCTCTACTTTTAAGATGCAGAAGCTGACTGTAATTTGACAATATTCAGTTTTACAATTTACAAGTAACTATGCAAAAAAAAAAAATAATAATAAAACAAGATTCCTGCCTTCCACCAAAGAACAGATAAAATTGGCATTTTCACTGGTCCAAAAAGGAAACATAACGGATATCTATCCAGAAGATCCTATTGAAAAACACATTTGCTAATGAACCCCTCATTCTTCTACTTCCGATCAAGTGAAGATCTTGTAGCCACAACCACAAGCATACACATATCAAAAGGTATTATCAGCCTGTAACCTTCACTAAGGGGGTGTTGTGTTCACTAATTGCATATACCAATCAACATGAAAACAATTGATGCATGCCAAACGAACCAAACCTTTATAGTTCTCCTTTTTGTGTTTCAAACCCTATAAGAAAAGATAATTTTCGCAAGAAGAGAAGTTATGCTCATGAGTCATATTTGCAAATGTCAATTGGCTTCCATGTAGACTCGCATGTGCACTCTATTTGACATTTAGGGTATGATCAATTTCAAAGAAATTTTGCCACTGGAAAATTACAAAAGAGAGAAAAAAATAGGAGCAAATGGGAAATTATTCTCCATCTACAGTTTGAAGATGACTCTATTTTTGGCAAAAACAATTCTTAGCTTCCTCCTTAAGAAAATATTTTCCACACTTTTGTAACAAACCAACAGGATAGTGATACTCGCAAAATGCATGTTCAAACACACCCTTAAGTTTTTCTCATGAAAAATTCTCATTGCAATGAAACACACCCTAAGATGAGAAAGGACAACATAGCTCTTTAAGAGATGGCCATAACGAACTAGTCTATTTAACAATAAATCACAAGAAGTGAGCAGAAAATACATGCACAAGTTTCCATTACAACATAAACTTCTCACCAGCCAATCCACTAAGAAGCTGCGCCAGGATCATTAATGACACCCAAGAAATCATCTTTAATGGTCCCAATACAGAACTGCAAAAGGCAAAATATTTAACATCAGAAAACAAACCAAAAAATAGTAATTAAAAAAGTTAGAATGATGTCATAATTGCGGAAACCAAGGATTGGCATGGAGAAAATATTTAAAATAGCAAGAACAACACAACTAAGTTAATCAACTGAAATGTAGGATGGATTTAGACCAAAATGTATACAAAGCCCTAAGTTCCATTGAGGCGAAACAGTTTACTTACTTCAGAAAGCATTAATAATTTAATTCCAATGGCCATACACTAAGGCATCATGCAACTCAATTTTTTCAATCAAGCATTGTTAATTAAATGTATGGAGATCGATAAGACTCGGTCCCTTGCATACATAACAGAAAATACAGGCTTGAACGAGTGATACTCTAGATGTATTCTGGTTTCTTGTGGTAGATCTTACGGAGTAAAGTAGTCTGAATCTAAAGCAGGATCATGGCAAGCATCGGTCATTACAAGTTGGGGTGGGTTGTTGTTGTTTGGGGGGGGGGGGAGATAGTCTTCTTCAAGAATTTCACAACATTTTCATTAATTACTTGGCGAAACAACGTCCAGTTGCGGAATTATTCAACTTGATTAGTTCGTGGGATTTATCTCTTTGGGCTTGGAAGTACCTTTTCTGATTAGGCAATTGATCTTTAATGAAATGGATTTTAAGGCCAGTGTGAAATCCTCCTTATAGTTGAATCTTGGAGGGAGTGATTGTATTATTTTTTTAAGTAAAGTTTTGTTGAAAATGGGATATAGTACGACTACACAAGGAGGTGACCTTCATAACAATTAAGGCCCACAATTAACATATCCAATGACTCACAGAAAGACCCATTGAAGGATGGATGATGAGAAACCCAACCCCATAGAACAATCAAGACCTCTATATCGATGAATCAAAATCTATTTTCCTTGTTGCAATTTTTTTTTATATTCTGTTCTTTGAAAGTAGTCCGATTAAAGCAAAGAGAAAAAGTGGGACCTAAGAAGACCCAAGCAAGTCCTCCACAAATGAAAACATAACCCAAAGTAGACCATAAAGGCAAGGAAGTGCATCCACAATCTACTTAGCAGATAAAAATTTGTTCTTGGGATCTACCCCACATAAAGGACAAACAACATCAATATCAATCTATTTTTGTTTTGTAAGTAGCATCGTCCACATGAAAGAACAACTTAAAAGGCACCCCTTTCTTCCAAACCAGTTTCATTGGAAGATTGGGGAACATGTCCAAGGGAAGATGTTACAGACCTAGGAGGAAAAAAGGAAGAGCACCATCTAGGACACACCAGGGCTCCACAAATTCACTGAATTCCTATCGATATTTGATTGATCCACTCTGCGGAGATGAAGATCCCATGAAAAATGCCATCAATCTGACTACCGAACTCAACATACGTACCACGCTTCTTACTACATATGCCAAATATGAAGCCATAATTGTACCTTGGCACATCTAACAAATCCATCTCAATAGCATGCATATAACTATCCGTAGCTAGAAATAGACTTCTAAGTTCTAGTACCATAAGAACACACAGGATGCTTAGAAAGCCACCTAGACCCCAACTCGCCAACTTGAAACATCTTTCCACAAACCTTCCTATTTATAGCATATTACCGCAACCATTCATTGTGACTCATCTCAAAGAGGTTGAATACGGAAACCACCCAATTATCAGGCATACACACTAGTTCTCAATTCAATGCATGAAATCCTTATCTTCCTCAATATCACACCGTAAAAAGTTCTTTATCATCCTCTTAATTGTTCTAGACACTTCAACGTTAAATTGATATCAGTTCTTGGCAGTTTAGGTTCCGTCGAAAGGAGTGGTATCAACTTTGTTGGTCTATGTTCAGTCGAAGAAGTTGGCCTCTCCTCATGCTTGCTAATTTCCTATTACTGAAAATTGTGACATTGAAGGGGGTTTATTTTCGTGGGGCTCTGGATCTGTTTGAAATGGAAATAGGACACTGTGACCCATACTGCATCCAATACTCCCAGTTGAGGTGGGGGACAAGTTCAGTATAACTTACGAGAAGAGGAGGAAGGCCAAAGCGAGGCCTGGTACTAGGATTGTGGGGCCAAGGATGGAAGGTCTAGAGACAATTGAATAAGATGTGCAAAGTTGATTGAGGTGGGCAAGATAAATCAGAGGGAGGCGGGACGGATGAACAGAGGGTTTTAGGAAGGTCGCGAAACATTTAAACGACTGAGATGATTTGACAGTGCATTCTTCAGATGAGGACGGTTCAGGAAAAGAATTTGGTTCTTTCTTTGAAAGATGTCTAAGGCTTTCATAGAGAATTTGAAAAGTGATGGGATATTGAGGTGGGCATCATTGACCTGGATACTATGACCTGTTAGATGCGAGAAAAATATGAAACTAGATCATAACAGATTCACACAAATGAATTGGCAGTGTAAGTGGGATTTTATTGCACTACATATTAACGCCAAGAAGATATGTCAATGATTGAAAACCTAATCTAATGTGATTAGCACCTTAGTTTATGTAGCAATAAAAGTGCAACCATTTGATGTTATGTAAAAACTGATAAAATAAGCATTAAACAAGCCCGTTAGAAATAAAAAAAAGTCAAATGGCATACTATTTCAGTAGCATCAACTCGAGTTCCAATTATCTTTAACCGCACTTCACTATCTTTTTGAATCTTAACCTACAACCATGGTAATTTTAAGCATCAGCTTCTTGTATACCAAAATAATATACAATAAAAACTACTAGACCAATTATCATTGTTGCTCTGAACTATGGTGGGAAGAAAGACTTACTGATCCATCTGAAGTTGTATAATTTGGTATATCTCCAGATTGGAACTCCATGTCATCTGGTATAAGCTGGTAACAGAAAATAACAAGTATGATCCACAAGTCTAAGCATATGGCATCAATAAGAGTCATTAGGTCAATATCTTTCCCTGATAAAAACTCATTTGGAAAAAAAAAGCAAGCTTTTTTTTTTTTTTTTTTTTTTTTTTTTTTTTTTTTTTGCGTTCATATGAAAGAAACAATTGATTCTCACAGAGAAACATGGATAAGAGAAATCTAAATAGAAACCTTTTTTTTGTGAGGACATAAGATTTTTCTATTTTGAGACATCTTTTGGAAGAAAAACACAATTTCCAACTTATAGTTGGCTCTACCTACTTATAATGGTTCCATGGGTAACTTACATGATTCGTTACGAATATTTGGACGGGGCCAGCTTCTGCAAAGAAACCCATCTACAAGTTCCAAGGATAAAAAGAATGTCAACTCACAAAATGCAACTATAACTCTTTTCTAAAATAAATAAAAACTATCATAAAAGATCGGACCTTTTTTTTTTGAAAAGGCAAGCAGGGTTTTTATAGGATCCCGGAACCCACTAAAGATGCCACAAGCTGGGTTTGAACCCATGACCTAGTGGTAAAAAAAGATCGGACCTTGTTAACCATTGTAACGACAGCTTCCAGAATTTCTCCTTTGAAAGGCCTGAAAACTACACATTGATACTTCACTGGGAATGTAACAAACCCTGTTCCATCTTGAATCAGCCCCTTCCCAATATTATCGACACCCGTTATCGCCACCACAAATCCGTGTCGCCCACTTCACATAAAATAAATATCTTCATTTGATAAATAAAATAAAAAAATTAATCATAGAACACGCAACCTATGCACACATAAAACAAGACAATGAGTGGAATGAAGAAAGAAAAACCTGCAAGTTCCTTCAACATCTTTCATAAGTTTCGCGACTAGCTTGTTACGTAAATTGGGCCCGAAATGGTGAGGGTGTAGCTGCATATTTCTTTCCAATACTATATGGAAGAACATATTGACAAGCTCTCCTGTCATATTAACAAATTGTTAGAATTCCGTATTATGTCAAAATTTCAGATTATGCCAAAAAAGTAGAACATGGTTACGAGTTGTGTTGGCACTATGCACAGTTTTTCTTATTTCTCGCAATGTTTCTCAAGGATTTTATCGTGCCTAACACTATCGCCTATACCTTTAAAATGGAAAAGTCTATTTGAATACAAAAAAAAAACCCATTTCTGATAAGTTAAAATATGGATTAAATGACCAAAAACACAACAAAGCAAAGACTAAGTAGTTGATGCCATTCCACTCGGTTAAATGCGCTTGGGATCTATGACTAAACACAAGCTAAAGAAATAGAACAAAATAATGTTATAAAATTTCTCAACTCAACAAACATTGCGAGAGAGTATTTGCATAATATAAAAAAAAAAAAATGAGCACACCTCAGATAAAACTCTGACTTAGTTAAGTAGATCACAATTGTTTTAAGCATTTCATCGAACATTTGGTTGCATAAAAAAAATTCAATAAAAATCAGTAACTTAATTTCTCAAAAATAACTCACTGAAACTCTAAACTCTAGAAATACCAATTGAAGCCTCCAACAGATTCGAGCCAAATTGAGATCCACTCACCTAATCAGATCCAAAAGGACCAAAAATACATCCAAAACCCCAATTCATTGAAACATCAATTCAGTTGAAACTCACCAGATTTCAAATTCAAGGAAAAGCCAGAGTGCAATCACTTTCTTACGTTTGCAAAGAGCAAGAGAAGAATGTGAAAGTCTATCTAATTGACCGAGACTAAAACAGTCAAGGCTGATGAAGTGCAGAGACAGAGAGAGAACGAGAGTGAGTGCTAGAGACTCCCTTGCGTGAGAGAGGAAGAAGGCCGAGAGTCGCAAATGTGAGAAGCTTGGGATAGAGACGTAGGTGGGGGGGGGGGGGGGGGGGGATTTGAATGGAGTCCGTGTGATAGAGATGAGAATGGAAGAGAGGTAAAGTCGGGAAGGAAGCTTAAAGGGTCTTACGAGAGAACTCTGATCTAAGTCCTTCATCAGTGGCTATTGGACATATCAATTAAATCTGAGCCGTGAACTATATGTTATATAAATTCTAAACTACCAGTCCTAGCATACCATGTCACATGTTTTGTTTTTTGAGTTGTGGATACAACACTACGACTCATGAGATTCACAATTCCAAAATTCACAAGTGAAATTCCATGAACAGAAGCAATTTCAGTTAGTTACTTGTATATAAGAGTATGTTACTATGCATACATAACCAATTCCAAAGTTGGCTATGTAAAACTCGCATAACTAGTTTCAAAATTCTCTTTCTTAAACTCAAAATGGAAATTTGAGTCAATTACCGTATATAAGATTGTTAAGAAACATCAATATCGAGAATCCTATAATTGTTGGTTACAGACTGAATTAGGTGACTTCCCACCAACAAGTGTTACCATGATAAAATAAATAAATAAACATGATAAGCGATGTTCACTGTACAATAAAATCAAAGACAAAAAAAGAATACTCACCAATGGCTTAACATCCTTTTGAGTGTTGGTGCAAGACCAAATTAGGCGATTTCTTTCCAAAAAGATTACCTGGATAACAAATAAATATGTACTCAACCTGTTAGTGAAACGAGAAGAGAATCACTTCTGTATAGAATTCTAAGAGAAGTAAAATGGAAATGAAGAAATCAGAAATCATTGGGGATTTTGATAGAATCATCCCAAGTCAGGCCAACATTGCACAAAAGATCAGCCAAACCGATCCCATTATGGAAATTTACCATGCTAAACTAATCGAATTTATCCAACAAACCCATCAATTTATTCATCACCATTCCCATATAGCAGATGATGACCCATACCCATTGATTCAGTTATGCCCTACAATCTCAAAAGTGACTGCTCAAGCAATTTATATAGATTTACTTGAAGAAGATCGATGTTATTATGTTTGATTAAAAACCCTAGTTGCACCGGACCTAAAACCCCACCTCAACGCAAATTTAAGCTCCCAAAACGAAATTCTCCCCAAGAAGGCAAATTTAATCCCCCGAGAGATCGTCTTCACAAACCTCTCTTTTACGGCAGCACATCCACCATTTCCGATACTACAACACAAACCTCTCTCTGTCTTTTTTTTAATTTATAGATGCCAACCATGATCATTTAAGTAGCCTAAATAAATAATTTGTGCATGAGCTTGATTTCGAGCGAGAATGGGGAGGAAAGCTCACTCAACATCCAGTAAAATCATTAGGATTGTCAAGGCATAAAACCAAAATTCTTCGAAAACTTTTTTTTTTCTCTTCAACTCAAATAAACTTTCTCCTTATTTTTCAAGTGTTTGGTGTAATTGTGTCAGGGTTTTGAAAATTTGAAGAGTAATGGGTGAAAAAAGAGGTGTTGAAGAAGAAAAAAAGGTGGCGATGTGGTTTAGTAAATGAAAGTGATGGAGCTTGTTCTTTAAGATAAGAAATGAGAAAAAAAAATATAAGAGTATAAAAACCAAAATTTCAATAGCTCATGCATGTGAAACTTAGAGCCAGTTTTATAGCCCATGCATGCATCTGAGCATTCGCAACCTGCGGCTACAAACCAAGGCAACAATTTAGCATCCTATACTTGTGTTTGGGCCACAATGATATCCAATTGAAACAAAGTTCATGATTATCTATGTCCAATAAACAAGCCTTTTGTTGATTTATGTAGGATCTTTAACCCAAATATGCAATCTCTCATGTTTTTGACATTGACATATTTTATAATTTAAGTATTTACAACTTTCATATTTTTACGGCTGCTACTATGTACATCCACCGTTTCCGCTACTACAACACAAATCTTTTTATATTTATATTTATATTTATATTTATTTTTTTACTTTCTAGATGCCAGCCACGATCATTTAAGTAGCCTAAATAAATAATTTGTGCATGTGCTTGATTTCAAGCGAGCATGGGGAGGAAAGCTCACTCAACATCAATGAAAATCATTAGGATTGTCAACGACTACCTTGCACCATCACTTCCTCTCTTTCACACCACCAAAGCAAAATTTATTTACTTTCTCACACCACCAATAAATAAGTTAAAATCTCAAAAACTCAAAAGGCAATCGAAAAAATCACACTCAAAACCCATTCAAATGGTCTCCCTCCCTCCTTCAATCTCTTGCACTCCCTGCTGCGGTTCGTCCCACACTCCGCGACCAATTTCACATCCTCGCAAGGTTGCGTCCTCTTCTTCTTCCCTATCTCTTCATCTTCTCAATGGCCCTAAAATCATGCGGTTTATCTATCTCTCGTCCTCTTCGTCCTCCTCTTTCCTATATCTCCCTCTTCCTTTGCATTTTACTACATTTTATCTTAAAAGAACTTAGTTCATTTCATTAGATGAAAATGAAAGGGTTTAGTGAAGTTGATGATGTTAGAAATGAAGATTATAAGGGTTTTCATGAGGGTGAAGAAGAAGATCAATCTAAAGAGCAAGGAAAATCCGTTTCAATGGAGGTAATTTGCCAAAAAAATTTCATTTATTTTGCATGTAAATTTTATTTATTTTGTATTTTTTCAAAATAATTGATTGATTATTATATAATGCATTGGTGCATAGGCATTTATAATGGATGTAATAGATATGGAAATGCCTTTTAACGATCTTGAATTCCCAGACGAACCATTTAGAGGCAACCACCATTTTATTGTTAAGTAAATTAAAATTTTAATTAATATATGAAACTAATTATAAATTGAATCATTATGCAGAAAGTTGATGATAATGTGGATGGAAGTGGTGACAATAACAATGAAGAAAGATCATTGGTAATGGTAGTCATTTATTTGTTACGGACGAGGTATGTAAGTTTTTACTTATTTTTGTTTTTACCATTTTTCATTGTTATAAATATGTTGTTATTAACAAATTAAAATTTTTTTTTAGGTATTCTCATCAAGGTCTGCACTAATAGGTTGGGTCCAAGGGATCGGTAGGGATAATAACATGGTCATTACTATCACTAAATTGGAACCGGCTAATCAAAGAGGGAAGGGAATGGTCCATTTTGGTTGTGAAAGGGGAGGGAAACCTGATAAAAAGGTTAAAGAATCTTATTCGATCCAGCAATACAAAGAAGCGTGGGTGCAAATTTTAGTTGAGAGGGGTCCCACTGGAGAATGACCATTGGAGATTGCAAGTGACATGTGGAACCCACAATCATCCTTGATCAGAGTCACTTGTTGGTCATTCGTTTGCTGGAAAATTGAACGTAGAGGAGATTATTTATGTGAAGAATATGGCGAAGTCCGGTGTGAGCCCTCAGAACATCTTGTCTCGGCTGAAAGAGAGGTCGTCGAATAATACCTCGATTTTGAAGCATATTTACAATCTAGTGTGTCGGCTAAAGGTATTGGAACAAAGAGGCAGGACAACTTTGCAATATACTCTACAGTTGTTGAGGGAACACAAATACATAGAGTGGTATTCTGTTGATCAGGGGAATAGAGTCACCAACATTTTTTGGGCGCATCCTAAATCTATTCAGTTGGCAAAGTGTTTTTCACAAGTAATGCTTATGGATTGCACGTATAAAACTAACCGCTGTAGGATGCCGCTGTTTGAGATTGTTGGTGTGACGTCGACTGGGAAGACCTTCAACGTTGCATTTTGTTTCATGTGTTTTAAGAAGGAAGAGTCTTATGCTTGGGTGTTGGAGAAGCTTGCATGAATTTTCGAGGCAGACAACTTGCCAAGCGTGTTTGTGACTGATAGAGTTTGATCAAGGCTATTGAGCGAGTTTTCCCCAAGGCAAGGAGATTATTGTACACATGGCACGTCAATACAAATGTCGAGAAAATTGTAAGAGACACTTTAAGGGACAATGACCTTTGGGCTGTCTTTATAGATTCATTTTCAGAATTGTATATAAAGTTCAAAAGATAAATGGAACAAGGCCACAACTGAGTTTGATAGAAGATGGGAAAAATACCCTAAGTGTTTGGAATATCTCAAGACAGCCTGGTATCCCCATAAGGAGTACTTTGTCTATGCATGGATGGATAAATTTATGCATTTTGGACAACGCACATCGGGTCGAGTTGAATGTGCACACTCGAAGTTGAAGCACTCGTTGGAAAAACTCCCAAGGAACATTCCTTAATGTCTGGAAAAAGATACATGAAATGATCGAAGTCCAACTGATTGAGATAGAGTCATCATTCCAGTATAGTCTGATGAAGGGGAAGTCTGAACATAACTTTACTCTATTTTCCTTACTTCATGGCACTACAAGAAAAAAACCCATTAATAGCGTTTCAAAAACGTTATGGTAGGATACCATAGCGTTTTAGAAAATGCTATGTCTGCTTTAAAAACGCTATAGTAAGTTGGCCTTTATAGCGTTTTAAAAACGCTATGGTAGAGTATACATAGCAATTTTTTTTTTTTTGCTATCAAATGACTTTTTATTACATCTTATAAGTTTTATTTCTAGAAAATAAAAATTTAAATGAGCCAAACTTAAACATTTCCATGAATGGACGCAAAGTAATGTAATTAATAAGATAATATATTACATTGAGTCACAAAATCTATCAAATAATAAAGATAATGTATTACACTTAAACATTTATTAACTCTCTTAATAAGATAATGTATTACACTTAAACTTAAACATTCTTACTAAAAAAATTCTGATTTGCCACATGTAAGCTAGTAGTCGTTGCTTGATTAACTGTGGAAGGGGCCTCGTGTAGTGACCCATTTGAGCTCAATGCGCTGGATGAGTAGCCCATGAATCTTCTAAGGAGAATCGGAGATATTGAACTATCACTTAGTTTAGAACCCATCTCTGCAGCTTTCTATAACAAAGTTGTTGCAGACATGTAAGGAGAAACCTGCTAGGGTGTGACCATTGTTAAATCCATTTAGATAAATTCTAATAATGATGAAGTATGTACTTTGTCAAGAAAGAGCCACTCGTTTCTCCACCGCTTGACTGCTGATCCGGGAATATTGCTATACCACAAGGTTGCAAGGAAAGATGGAGATAGAATGGACATGTCAAACAGAACATGTAATTCCTATACAAAATATTGCAGGCAGGCAACTGAAAGCTGAATCCCAAACCAAGAGCAAGGAAACCACTAACATAACAGGTATACCTCTGGATAAGATTCTTGAGGCCTTTATGACTTCCTTTGATAGAATCCAAGTGCAATATACAAGGTAACCTAAGTGACTTTCCAATTTCCTCATCTGAAAATTCATTGATGGCGATAAATAAAAAATCAGAAAATCACACACCATAGAAAGCATACAACCAATAATATTCCATTAGAACTTGACTCTGAAACCAACCACTTCCCCAGGATGGAAAATAACGAGCAAACTCCAATGAAGACTGGAAAAATATAAATCAATGAAGTGTTTGTTCAATGATTTCAATCTAAATATTTGAAAAAATATATATAATAAGACATCTGTCTTTGAAGAGGATAGGTATAATGTATTATACACAATGTTTTAAAAAGCGTTTTTCAACCTCGAGGTGGTCATGCTTTTTTCGAGGCGAAGCGTAGCCTCGAAGTGTAGCGAGGCGTTTTTTAATAAAAAAAATATAAAAAAAATTACAAAAAAAAACAATTGAAACAATTATAGTGTATATTAAGATATTCTAAAAGACTTGCATGCTTGTTTAATTGTTATTTACTTATTTTATGAATTTCTTTTGCAGATTGAATGAAGCACCAAAATGAAAATGAAGACTGAACATTTCAAAGTCATGCAAGGGACTACAAATAGCAAGTCATGCAAGGGACTACCAATAACATACTTTGTAACATTACTTATATTCCAGAGAGTGTACTTCATTTATGTTAAAACAATTTTGAGGGCTTGACAAACTTACAAAAAAGAAATGAAGAATGCTCTTTTCATCATCAAAATTATGGAACAAACCTGTGCTTGGTTTAAATTACTCCAAGGCAACTGCAAAGTCACAAGTTCCCACAGCCACAAACACCAAAGCTGTAAACATCACACTTCTCATTTGATGGCTCATCGCAGAGGACTTCCGGTGCCATCCCATCCATTCAAGCTATAAAAATAAAAACATGGCCACTTTGTCATTAGAACAAATGAAGTAGCTTCAATTAACAAAGAAAGGATCATAACAAAAAAGTACCTACAGTCCATTAAAACAAATAAATGATCATATGTTACCAAATTCTGGAGAACCTCGTTTTGAAATTCATAGATGCCTAGGCTCTGAACTTCTAAACTGTGACTGTTATCAAATGGAAGTAACAACATCTGATACAAGGCCCTTACCAATTATTTATCAAAAAAGATTAACAACGTCATTCATGTGACTGTCCTTGCAAAGCTTGTTAATGAGTACATTGTAAGTGATTTCATTCTACCAATACCCATAACAAGTTCATGGGTTGGTCTAATTTATCATTCACACAAATACCAGCACAGTGCTTAGTGTAGTATCACTTTGTTTTACTCTTCAAAAAACTAAAAACAAAAAAATCCACAATACCTAAATGGAAGTAATAGTACGTTAAGGGTAACAATGTCAGATTGTGAAACTTTAAAAGGAAATTCAGATGGCTGCAATATTTTCAAGGCCTTTCTGCTTCAGTTTTGTGAACTATAAAATACAATATAAGATTTGTCTGATTTTTGTCTAGTTTCTCTAATAGAGATATGACAAAAAAAAATCAGAAATTTCTTAGAAGTGTATAATTAGAAGAAGATGAAGAAGTATAACTGTATAATTAGAAGAAGCAATTAAAACAAAAAAACAAACAAGAAAAGATTACCAATACAGAACAGACTGAAGTGTTGGAGTTTAATTTTTTTATTGGGAGAAGGAGGAGGAACAGACTGAAGTGTTTTTGGGAGGAGAAAGAGTTTACAAAAATAGAAACAGAATAGAGCTTATTGAACTTACAGCACAGAAACAGAACAGAGCTTGGAGTTGGATCTTCGATGGTCGTCTTCTCCTCTCAAACAAATTTAGCCATCGTTTTCTTCGATGGGTCGATTACCTTCTTCAGTTCGAGCTTCTCTTCTTCTCTTCTTCTTCAGTTCATCCTCTTCTCTGTCTGCAAATGAAATATGTGAAATTTCAGAAATATGTGAAAATTACAGGTTGTCATGAAAACACAGTGAAAAAATGTGAACTAGTGCGCATAAATATATCTGCTACAACCTAAGAGCGAAAATTCATCCGCCGAATGCTTGGTAGCTTCAAAGGATGTGATTTAGAAATTATTGCATTAGTGACTATACCTTGTCTCTGATCAAAAGTAATTGGGCAATCCTAACAAGTACATCATGTGGTCTTATTCCTTCTTTAGGCACACCATCTAAGCAAAAAACATAACATTAGTAAACAACTGACCAAAAACAAAGAATCAGATAAATATAATAAATAAATCCAGAAATATATGCAATCTATGCAATAAGGTAGATCATAGATGTGTTATGGCTTATTACCTGAGAAGAACTCAGAGTCTGTTATAGCTTCAGCAATGTGGGATAAAAATTGTGTTCCATATCTAATAGAAAAATGAAAACAGAGAAATAATGAATTAACCAAAAACAAATGCCTAAAACTTTCTAAACGAAAGTTTCACTTCTAAAACAAGCGAAGTTGTTGAGTTACATTCCAAGTCCTAACAAAATACTATTTGTAAATTTAGTTTTTTCCCCTCTTTTTTAAAATTGCTTAGGTTTTACCCTATAGAGCTACAATAAACATCTTCAAGTAAAAACACTTTTAAGTTCCTTATCTATTCTAAAAATAACCTGAAAGAAAATCCTTATTGGCAACTACCTTCTTTATTCAGATCTTACACCTTCAAAAAAAAAAAAATTTGGAGTGCAAAATTATGGACAAGAGTTTAGAAGACATACACTTTAATCTCCTCAGGGGTCTTCTGCTTCACTCGATTTGTAAAGTCTCTCCAATCAAAGTCACCAACTCCGAACCTGCAAAGTAAATTTACATTGTCATGAACTGCAAGAGTATCCTAGGGTAGCAAAAAAACAGAAAAAAGAAAACCTAATTAAGACAAAATTTTCAACATAACCAACCTCATCAATGTCAAGACAAAAGCAGTTCACTGTTGGTGATTAAAGCCAAGAACTCTAAAGGATTTCCTTTCACCTTCCTTCAGAACTCACCTCTTCCATACCAGCAATGTCATCCTCGTCAACAGACACCATCTAAACGTATACCCACAAAACATAGTAAATGACATATTACCATCCAGACAGATATTTGCAATTAACATTTCTAAAACATAATTTTTGCAATCAACTAGTTTTAATTAAAAACTTCAGTTTTTGTCCATGACTGTTAAAAACTATTCTTAAATTTCAATCACAAGAAATCCAACATTCTTGAGCAAGATATCAAGTCAAATTGACACTGTAAAGGTGGTCAAGAAAAGACCTCAGAACCTACTTACGGCTTCTAATGACAGAAAATGTGAGAACATACCTGCTTACGGCTTCTCTTTCCCTTCCCCAAAGCAGTAGTCTCTTCAATTTGGTGAACTTCATATCTATCCCTCAGCAATTCTTCCAATAACGTTTAGACTCTGAGATACTGTCGGTTGGTTTATTTGCAGTGGATGCTTTTTGCGCTTCCTCCGCAACTGCAACTCCCACTTCATCTATAAATTCAAAATTTGCCACCTAAAAGAAGTAACAAGAGTGTCAACTCATAAATCATAATATTAACAATACTACTATAAGAAGAATGAAATGCCATATTATGCTAGAGAACACATTTGTTGTTCAGGGTGCCGTCATACCAATAATTACAAGAACAATGTATGCTTGTGAGTTTTATACAATCAGATATGAACTAATCACCAACACACACACACAAACACTAAGGAAAGTATACATATACAAAAGAAAAATCCGATACAACACTATATCAACCATAATCAGTATGAACCATGAAAAAGCAGACATAAGCTATAGAGTAATGGCACGCACTAAATACAAATAAACACTTCAAGTTACAGAGAGCCATTTGCAGAAAACAGAAAATGCATGACTAGCAACAACTATCTGATTCTTCAAAGCTTTTCTTTTAATCAAAAAGACGAAATTTTATTATTGAAGCATCACCAGGTGATAACGTCATATATATATGTGTGTGTGCATGTACATGTAAAACAATGCTACATGTCTTAAAAATTGCTACAAAGAGCAAGGTAGCGATGTTTGCTTTGAGCATGCTTCCTTTCTTCTTCAATTGTATCTTTCATCCATCCATCTAATAAGCATCAGCAATACAGTAGTTCCATACATGTCTATAGAGAAAGGGAAACATCTCAATCAGCTTTTCCAAATGTGCCCACCTTATTACAAGTTAATAATGAGACCAAGGAAAAACATATATAACAGGAGGGAAAATTGCAATTGTGTAGAACCTTGAAGGCTTTCAGAAAACCACCATCTTCTTCTTCATCATCCACGGTTGCCTCCTCCTCCCCAACTTGCTCACGATCAAATAATCTATCAATGGTAAAATTCATATGTAATTACAATTTAAAATAACAATAATAAAAAGGCATACTCTACTTTTTTTTTTTTAAATATAAGTATGTTAACCTATCTATTGCAGCATCATCGTAGTGAATTTGGCGAGCTTTTCCAGCTTCATCACTATCATCGGCGAATAACTCCTTCGAACCATATCTTATAATGTTGTCTAATTCTTCCTAGATGACAGATTCAAATGTGCATGAGAACTATCATCTCATATTTGATGCCAGTAATTAGTAATTCAAAATTTTATTCTTCTTGATACAACAGATACTGTACTCTGTGCTAAGTGATGCCTGAAACTATATTCAGATAATAGGAGAAAGTTCAAAGAAAATTAAAAACTATAATACGGACACACCCAAAAATTTGCAGAAAGAGGAAATGTATCCAATAAGTATTGGAAAAATGACATGTGTTTCTTGTTGCACTAACAGAAAAAGGGAGAGATTGTATCCTGAAGTTCATAAACTCAACCTAAACAAGCCAATCTAGATAAAATCACAAGAGAATGTATACATCTAGTACATGGAGCTCTTTCGTTAGATAACATGCCAAGATGGACAGTGTTTGCATTCTATTACAACATATGCATACAGAGTACCTGATTAATATTTTGTGCTTTAAGCTTCCCCACAACAAGATGCTCTAGAACCATTTTTTTCTTGGTCATTTGCATCATCGTTTCCTCAATGGTTCCACGTGTTATTAATCGATATATCATGACCTATGACATTTGACCAGAATTCATCAGGAAAAGGAAAGAAAATAAATTCAAGAATAGAACTTCTACAAACTTCAACCAAAATAAAGAAAAGTTACTCATCTACAAGAAACATATTCAATAAATATAATATGACCTTATTGGTTTGACCAAGCCGGTGAGCCCTAGCCATTGCTTGCAAATCAGCATGAGTATTCCAATCACTGCAAATAGACAACAGTTAGTAAATGCAAATTTGGTCCATGTTTTGTGAAAAAGGGGGGAAAAGGTTGTACAGGTAAAAACCTGTCATATATTATAATAGTGTCAGCAGTTGCAAGATTTATTCCGAGTCCGCCAGCTCTTGTAGAGAGCAGAAAACAGAACCTAGTCGAGTTCTTAGCATTGAACCGATCTATACGTATCTGTCTCTCTGCCCTACTAACTTTTCCATCATTCCGTTCATATAACCATTTCTATACAAAAACATCACTCGCAGCTGCAACAGATCTGATTGCAGAACAAAAACCTCGCAGAATATAAGAGAAATGGAGTGAAATTCTTGAATGTAAACAATAGAACTCACAACAGAAACAATAGTAGTGTGCATATAACCTCATACAAGTAATAATCCAGTTCACTATTCTCATATGGTTCCCGAATCAGATAGTTGCAGCCCAAAAAGCCAGTTCAGAATATATAAGTCTCAGAAATTAAAAAAAATATATCATAGATCAACTGTACGATTCGTTTGTTGAAGGTTAAATTCAGCAAATTTAAATGAAATAAAATGGAATTTAAATCCTTAACAGAATATATAAGCACCCAATTGAATGTCAAGCCAAAATAACACAAATGAAATGGCTCTACGTTGATTGAAAAATAGCAAATTCAATTTATAACAGTCAAACAAACAAAAACCACAAGCAAGAAATCAGTCTAATTCAACGAAATATTTTAAAAAAATGTCATCTTTCTAATGTAATTTGAGTTTCAGTTATTATTTATAGAAGTTAGTTAATAGCAAGAGAAAGATGATTGAGTGCATTAGTAGTAAGAAGAAGAGGAAGAAACCCTCTCTCACTGTTGCTTTGTTTTAACCCCAAATGGAAAATTTTCTCGACCCTTTTCGATTAAAGCACCAAAAATGATCAAAATCGATGAGAAGCACATTAACATTAGAACAGTTTCACCAAAATAACAGCAAAAACTCAAAACCCTATTTTCGATTAAACTCTCATATCCCTAAAATTTATGGAAAAAATCCCTAAATAAAATCTGTCTGGGCAGATTTTTAGTGCTTGAGTTTTAGAGAAGAAAAAGTTGATGAAAGGAATAGAGAGAGAGAGAGAGGTACCTTTACTTCAAACACTCAAATCAAACCAGATCTTCTCTTCTCTGCGCAATACTTTGCTATGTCGTTTTGAGGGTGTTTGGTCACACTTATAGTTTCAAACACCTTGCAGATGGAACAAAAGCATAAAAGACGAACCAGAGATTTCATCTATAAAACCTACATAGAAAGATAATGAAAAACTGTGAAAACGTTAAAAACACAAAAATCATGCATAAATCGAAGGAACAAAAACTTCAGATTTTCCAAAATCACAAACCGTATAATGAGGAAACAGTGAGGGTGACGAAGAGATGGAGGGAGCAGTGAGGGAGATGGAGATATGGAGAGAGCAGGGAGGATGATGGAGAGATGGAGGGAGCAGTGAGGGAGATGGCGAGAAGACAGGGGGAGGGAGGGTGAATGAGAGATGAAGGAGGCGAGCGCTGAGTAAAAGGAGAGATGAAAGAGGTGAGCGCCAAAAAAGCCCGCCCGAGTTTTTACAGCGTTTTCATTTTTAAAGGCATTAAAATTTGACTTTTGATAGCATATTTGGCAAAAACGCTATTAACAAATGCTATTAATGAGCATTTGTGTTGTAGTGTGTGTCGGTGGCGTGCATGGAAATTGATTTGGTAAATGCAGAAATTCGGAGGTGTGAAAGTGTGGGGGTTGACCCTGTAAAGTGTGGTTATGTGCTTCGAACGACGCATGGATTACCTTGCGCTCATGAACTTATAGGTTATCTAACTTCTACAGGGAAAATTCCAATACACAATGTAAACAAGTATTGGCTGCAGCTTGGCACAATACCTATTCGTGAATGTGACGATGTAATTATAGACCCAGTGTTCGACACCCTTATGAATAGGTTCAATGAGTCAAGTCTTGATCAGAAGTTGGTTATGAAGAGGAAGCTTATTGAGTTGACTTCTCCAGGTGAAAGTGTCATGATTGAACCATTATCACTTTTGGCTAGAAAGGGGAGATCGAAAAAGAAGAAATTGCCTAAGCACGAGAGGTCCACTAAAAGGGATCCCTCGGGTCACGAATACATCATGACACAAGAAGAAATGAAAGGCAAGAGTAAAAAAGTGTCAATAAAAAAGGAGAAGCTGATAATTCATAACAATAGATTGATATGGCAGATTCCGTCATGGATACGAGATTATGTTTACGATGTTGTCAACGTTCCAGGCGATGGAAACTGTGGCTTCTGATACATTGCCAAATTCCTTTAGTATGATGACAAAAGAGGTTGGAAACAAGTGCGGAAAGAGCTACTGATGGAGCTTGAGTGTAATGCAAAGTTTTGACTTGCAATGTGGCATGAGGAAGGGGTAAAGGTTATGAAGGACGCTTTAGTAATTCTAGAAAACCAGGTGCGGATAGATAGGGAAAGTTGGTTTATGCACCCCGACATGTTAGAGCTTGCAACGACCCGTTACCAATGCGTCTTTGTTTGTTATGGGAACCAAAGCATGACTTGTTTTCCCTATGTTTATCTGACACCACATTTTGACTCAGGACGCGTATGTTTCATGGCACACTTGGCTCAGAGCAGTCACTATATCATCCTTCATATGCAACCGAACCCACCATTGCCCCCTACAATACCAACCTGGCCGGGTCACTTGTTTCGTTTGGCCCGCTTGTTGAAGAGTAGTTTCGAGGTCCAACTCGGTATTGGTGCGACGATGCTGAACAAGTTTAATAGAATAAAAAGAACGCGAAGAAGTCAAATGAGGTGGTGACCATAGACTGATGCACGTATTGTATTTTGCTAACCATTGTTGTTATGAAAAGTTGTAAATGACAAACGTAAATGAAAGTCGAAGCATGTTTTGTTAGAAAAGTCACCGTCATTTTTGTTAACGGAACACTTGTATGTTTCGAGAATTTGTTAATATATTATACGAAATTTAACTCATATTAGTTTGAGATTTTGTTTATGTATGATGCGAGATCGGAATATGGATTATTTTCACGCGACTATGCAAAATGAGAAGACGTGAGGATTTCTTTGACCTGGAAACCCTTTTATGACCGTAAAACATGCGACAAGTAAGCTCAATCTAAGCCCATGAAACTTTCACATCAAGGTTTTAGGTAAAAAACATTAGAAAACTAAGTTTAAAATTGAATTAATTTGAAAAACTTCAAAATTTTCTGTTATCAGAACAATTGCAGGGTTTTAGGGTCTGTTCATAGTGGGCAATGCGAGATATCCCACTATTCTCGCATTGGCTATGGTAGAAAAGAATTTTTTTTTCAAATTTTGTACTGTTCGCAATGGCAAATGCGCATTAAATAAAAAAACATCGCAGTGGGCAATGCGTCTAATGTGGTATACTTCACAGCCCACCTTGCAAAACATGTGGGATAACTCGCATTGAAGAATGCGCAGAAAACAGGATACATCGCATTCCTGACTGCGAACAATAAAAAAATTTCAAAACAAAATTTTGGTTCGCAGCCTGCATTGCGAGGTAACCCTAATATTTCACATTGACCACCGCGAACAGTAAGAAAATTCTATAAAACTTTAGTTCGCAGCATGGAATGCGCATTAACCAGGATCCTGCGCCGTGTCAAATGCAAACAGACTAAAAATTTCACAAAAAAATTGGTTTCGCAGCAGACAATGCAAAGTATCTCAGATACTTCGCATTGGCCATTGCGAACAGTACCAAATTTTCAAAAAAATGTTTTGTTCGCAATGGACAATGCGAATTATTCGGAATACTTCGCATTGTCCATTGCGAACAGTGAAAAAACCTGCAACATTTTTTGATGCATTTGAATATCAAAAGAAGGCATAGTTTAGACATAGTAGACAGATCAGCAGGAAGTTTGAAATTGTCGATGATTCGTTTGTAGGCTTTCTCTACATCAACAACAACTCCCAATAACTTGAGCTCATAAAAAAAACTACTGATTTCACTTCCATAGAATGTGTCGTCCACACATGGAAGGCTTGTGATCAGCAGAATTGCTTTTTTTTCTTCTGCCAAAAACGAATACAGATTAACCTGGAGCTACATACCCATATGAAGTCTTTAACCACTTCTCCTTTTTCAAAGTGTTTAGGAAATCTTCGTTAGGTGTACCAGCTGCTCTTAAGTACCTGATAAGCGTCAATAATGACATCACAAACTTATTGTTGATTTTAGATGAGGCAAGAGACTTGAGATGATTAACTATAAGCCCAGTTACATCCTTGGAACCTAACTTCACAACGAGAAACTTCAGCTAATCCTTGTACAAATTGATTTTATTATCATAGTATGCTTGGTCAATAATTAAGAAATCCTCAAGCATACTTCCCACCTTAGCAAAAAGAGATATATCCCTTCCATCATATAGAGAACGCTGATTTGGAGAATTGAAACCTGAGAAAGTCTTCATCCATTTTCCATATCTTATGCTTTGGATAAAATCAATAGGCATAGAGACACCCTTCCTCTTAAGCTTCTGAAGCAATTCTAATAGCAAAATGGCTTGTTCACGAGTTAACTCAGAAGCTGCTGCTGGTAACTTCAAGCTTGGAGGGCTTATCTCAGGCAAGTCTACAACTCTAGTATATTTAGATAGTAAGGTCAAGAGAACTGTTTTTGGTGTACATACTTCGGCGAACTACGCACTTTCACCATAAACACTTCCCAAGTCAACGTAGCACTTTCGCCTAAATGCATTATGAAGACCAAATAACTTCGACCATTAAATTCCAGATGCAGGCACCAAAGTTTGTAACTTTACTACATGTACACGACTTGAATTGTCAACCAAAGGCATCGAGCTACAAATGCAAAAAACCTCATCCTCTTTTATCAAATGTTTACAGTGGTTATGATAAAAAAAAATGAGTCACTGCTATTGAAAAATATTTAGCTTTGTTGTCACATGCAAAAAATGAGCCACTGCCATTGAATTAGATTGGATTCTTCTAAGAGTACCTTCTGTTTGTTACAAAGGACCGATAGAGATTGATTTGTTTCTAGTAAGACTTAAGTGTTAAGTTGGTACCTCTGCTGGGCTTTTGAGCTGACTTCTAAATTACTAGCTTGTTAACTCTTGTTTGAATTGTTCCTAATTTGTTGAAGTCGCAGTTGTGGATTGAGACTTGTAGGGATTCTTAAGAAAGTTAAAGCTCACCCTACTCTTGAACTCAAATACATAAGTAACAAGCTTCGAATAGAAAAATTAAGTAACAAGCTTTGAATAGAAAAATTAAGTAACAAGCTTTGAATAAAAATAAAAATATTTAGCTTACAAAATTCCTCCACTACCATGAATACACTATGAAAAAACAAAATAACATAGAATCTTTGAATAGAACATAATTAACCGAACAAAACAAAATGTTTATCGCCTCCAAACATAGAATCTTTGTTCATGCCTCGACTTGGTTCGACGCTTACTTCCTCCACCACCAATTTCACCACTGTCAACACTAGTGCGTACGTCAGACTCTTCTTCCGCTTGTTCCACAGTAACTGGCGTAGACATTTCATCTGACAAATCCCGTATTCTATTTTGTCGGCAGAGCAAAATTAACTTGCCGACGTTCTCCCCTTCTATGATGGAGGCGTTGATCAAGTCACGAGCATGAGCAATGGCAATTTTCTGCAGTAAAACATTAGATGTTAGTGCAAACCATGTAAATATTTGAAAATACATAAAGGTAAAATGTTTGTACTTACCCTCTTATTTGAAATAAACAAATGTCTTCTTAGGGGAAAACTTTTCCTCTTGTTCGGTGGTTGTACGAAGGGATGGCTAATGCAGTGAAACCAGTTCAAGTAATCCACCACACTGTACCATGGAAGCTTCACGTTGGCACCTTGTTGGTTAGGTGGCATGACACTATACTGCCACCTTCGAGCGAATGAAGCCAACACCTCATACTGGACAAAATAGTGTTTGCCGGATCAAACTCTATTCTTCCTTTTGGCTTGGATTGGTTGGACTGGGATGACTTGTACCTTTCCCATTTGTCTCATAATTCTATCGAGGTGATAGGGTTCTTCTATTTCGAGGCATAACAGACATTCTGTGAACCATGTGATGCCATGAAGGGGAGTTTTCTCTTTGACTCCACGTAAGGGTCCCAAAGTACCTGTGAATTATAATAATTGGGTTATTAATATATGACGCATACAAAAATATTATTTAACTTAAAGATGCATTTTTACCTCTTCAGGAGACATGACATCGAGAAGCTCCCTAAGAGTGATGATTTGTTTGTCCAAAACCCCTATAATTTTTGGGGGTTCCCACTTAGCTATGGTGGGGAGTCTAGCATCCCACGACAGTTTTGCATTACCCCATAGTCTAAAGTGATCATATATCCATGCCTATAAATGAAAACAATATAAACAAATATTATGAAATTCTTATATATTATGAGGGTAACTAAATTTTTTTTGTTTTCGAAACATACCTTCGAAAGAGGCAAATATCCAGCAATTTGCCTCGTTCCCTTTCTGCTAGCACTGCCCAACTGACGAAACAAGAATGCCAAACCTTTTACGCCCCATGCATACTTGTTAACATTAGTCACCTCCATCAGCATTTTCAAATATTCAATATGAACCCTTGTTCTACTTTTATTAGCAAATAGAGTCATACCTAGAAGAAACAAGTAACCCCAACAAACTTGTTGTTTCCTTTCAAGAGAATCAACGTCTGTGGCTTGTCTACAATAGTGGTCCTGAATAAACCTCATTTCCACATATTTCCCATGCTTCTTGACATGGGCCTTTGCTTCTTTACTTTCAATTCCCAAACCATCCACTAATAATATAATACATTCATCTACCATCACTGAAGTCGTCGTTTTAACCGACTTACTAAGAGTCGGCAAATGAGTTATATGGTAGACATCGTCCAGGGTGATGGTCATCTCTCCAAAAGGTAGGTGGAAAGTGTTGGTCTCAAGTTGCCAACGCTCCGCGAAAGCACAAATTGTCACATTATCAGGACGTACCCTATGATATTTAATCAAGGGATACAGACTACTATTGTAGACCATTCTCTTTACACCCCTCGACTATTTTTTCAAATCCCAGTCCATGAAGTTCCTATATTGATGCCGAAACCGCAATGCGCCTCGTTCCTAAATACAAGAAACATATACATTAAGCAATTCAATGTCCAAATATATATAAATATTGCGTTTATATAATTTAACCAACTAAAGTATTGACTTATCGACTCACCATCCCAAATGGCACGACAAATATGGCCATGTTAATCGACTAACGTGGAACAATCCACAGGACCACTGGGATGAGAATCTCGTCTGACTTCTTTTTTTTTCGTTACCATTCTCCCCTACTGATATTCACATAATTATTACATAATATATCCCTTAATTTATACATGTTAGTGTTTCGATTTTTATATTTTATAGTAATTATTTCGTTTTCATGTCTTTGTAGGAATTTGAGCGTAAACGATGAAATCATATTAAGGCGACAAGTTAAGGAACGACAATTAGTCAATTCCAACGGTGGTATAAAGCAGTCACAAACCTAAACCCGAAACCTAATTCATAACCTAATCCATAACCTAAACCCAAACCTAATGCCAAGCCCAATCCTTCTCCAAATTATACATTGATGAATCATTCCCTCATTTCATCCCTATTCATCTTGATAATTTTCTATAAATAGAAGATAATAGGGAGGAAGAGAGGGGAAGAAAAAATATCATTAGAAGATCAAATCCTCTTCGTTCACAAGGGAGGAAGAGAAGGGAAAAAAAGAATTAGAAAAATATCAAAACCTCTTCCTCACAAGTGATTCTCACAAGGTCACCCTCACCACTCATCCATCTCTCACTCACTCAGCAATCACTTCCATCCTCCACCTCGCCACCACCATCACCCGAGCACCACCACCACCTCCGGACAGCACAACCACCACCACCACGAAACAGGGGTGTGACAACCCTGTTTCGCGTCAGCGCCACCTCCATCACCGTCCCTGTCCCTCTCCTTGTCCATCATCCATCAACCAACATCATCCATCACCTCCGCACGAGTACCACCACAACAGACCGAGAACCACCACCACAACCACCGCGGCTCTGTTCCGCCTCGCGACAGAGCCAGGCAGGCCGTCCTCCTCTCCTCTCTGTCCTCTCTTCGTCCCTGCCTCCTTACCATCTCTCCGCCACCGGACAACCACCACAGAAAGGCTATTCCGCGGCGCACCACCATCGCGACAGGAATCGAAACAGGGGAGTATTCCTTCGTGCTCGCTTTCTCTGTTTTTGAGTATTCTCAGTGAAATCTTTCTCTTTTGCAGGTTCCAGACCTAATTGGAGGACGAGACGCTCGCGAGGAGCGAGAACGAGGCCGCGAGAACGCTGCTGCTCGCTGGAGACGACGACCAGGCACTGTAGCGCAAGGCGGTACTGTAGCGTACTGTAACAGAGGCGGGAGAACTGGTCAAATTCTGTTATTTGGCTATTCACACCCCCGGTTATGCTCTATACCACCACAGAGCGTTTTGAGAACATTTTCTCGGGATTCGTGTTCGGACCACCTGCTGATCTGCTGAGTACCACCACATCGAGTTTGTGACAAACTAAATGGGTTGTATAAGTTATTTTGATTTATTTTACTGAATTGTGTGCTTAATTGTTAATTACAATTTATTTCTGAATTTTTGATAAATTGCTTTCACCTTGCATGTTCGAGAAATTAAACTTGATATGTTTGGTAGTTAGAATTACCCTTTTTCAATATTCAAAGCATGTGCTAAAAAATATTAAGCTCAAACTTTGATTAAGTGTGCCCTAAAAAGACACTTAATACTTGGTAAGAGTGTATTTGCTTGAAATAATTTGTTAATGTTTGATAGAAAAATGATATAAGTTGAATTGGATTTTAACGATCACATATTCGGTGTAAGCAAGAGATTCTCATCCCTAAAGCTTCTCGTTTAAATTTTCAGTAATTTAGATTTAAATAATTTTACTAACTCATTGGTGAGTCCAAGCCCACAAAATCCATCTCATCTATCTTTTATTTTTCTTATTTTTAATTTATTTTTAGTTTAGTTTTAAAAATGTTGTAACCCCATTTCCCATTTAAATTAGTTTAAATTAAATTATAAATTTCAATTGCATCCACCTTCCTCGTGGGATCGACCCGTACTTGCCGTTGTCTACCAGTTAGGCACCGTGCACTTGCGGTTATTACAAGTGGGTTAAATTAGCCTATTAATTTAGGTTAGTTAAATCCCCAACAAGTTTTTGGCCCCAAACCTATATTTTGCTAGTCCTCGAGCAAAACAATAAAAAGAAAATCCTAACTCACTTTCGCAGGAATCATCGGTTGCACTTACCTTAAACGTGCAACAAGGCTTTAAACCCCTAGATTACCTCTAGTGGACGAGTTATAGTCTCGTGAGGGTTTCCAGAAATGTTACCCACAAACATTACTGACTCAATCAAAACTTGGTCAAACAGTGTTAATTTTAAAACTTCAAGAAATGCAAGAAACCAACAGTGTCATTTTAGTGTATCAACAAATTTCCAAATAATTTAATATTCTCCACAAGTTAGAGACAAATTCACAATCATCCTCAACTCAATGTGTGTGTGTGGATGGCACTATCAACATAACTTTTCATTTCAGAGTAAAACAATGACTAAATCTCCTGTAGAAAGTTTGTTTTGACTTCAAACCTCTCATGTCACTCACAATAAATCACTCAGAGATTTGGTATTTCACTCAGTTTATATGTGAGTAAAAGAGTAAATAATGGAAAACAATCATCTCACATATAGTAATATGAAGAACGGACTTTTCAAGAATGGAATGAACATGATCTCATGGACAGGAATATCAATTACTTTTGGAAATGTTGAATCAAACACCATAGGTCTTGGTTATTAAATCTCCACATCTACAGAACCAACCTTTACCTAGGATCAACTAGGACTTTGTTGGGTTGTAATGGGGCTTGGGTAATGGTTAATAAGGAATGTCAAAGGATTCTAAGACAAGTTTCTAGGAATGTATACACCCATTCAACGAACAATTAAGGCTATCAAGAATAAACCAATGTTGCGCACCATCAATTTTTTCTTCATTCTCACATCTTTATCCTCATTGAAAAATCTTTTTTATTTTATTTTTTATAACTATTTTTCTTTTCTTCAACCTTTTTTTTATTTATTTTATCAATAGAGGATTTATGAAATATCTCATATTTTGCTTTTTGATGCCCTTTTTACACCAAGTATATCCATCCATACACATTCCCAGAAACGTTGGGTAAAGGTTAATGGGTTAACAAATAAAAGTTATTCTTAATGGGTTAACAAATAAAAGTTATTCTAAGGCTCAAAAGGCTACAAAAAGGTTAATGTTATAGGTAAGTTAAAAGGCTAGTTAATGGTCTAAAGAAAAAAATGCCTAGATCATTTCCTAAGTTCGGGTCAGTATTATGATATCTTAATTGAATAAGCCAAGAAGTTCTAGTGTAATAATTCAATTTTGATGTCATTCCCAAAACAATTGATCGAAATAATGAAAATAATGAGATCATCAACGACATAATGTGGACTCAAGAAAAATCAGAGTTTATGTATAACCCTCAGAAAAATAGAAAGACTCAAAACTTTCAGGGTTAAGTCTCCACTATTATTCTAAGGTTTTCTAGTATATATTTCACTCATCAACTTCAAGTTATGCTAACATGGCTCATGGTGCAAAGATAATCGAGTTGAAAATTCTTATGAACTAGATCTAGCTTAAGGATCATACTAAACTTTCAGTCTTTATCAATATACCAATATGTCAAGTTGGCTTGCATTTTCTTGAGTATAAAACATTTAAAATCCATTTTCATAATCGCAAAAGACCAAGTTTTCTTGACAGAAAAAACACAATTTTTTTTTATTTTTTTTAAGATAAGAAAAGAAAATACTACGAAAAATTCACCGACTCATGAACCTACCCCCAAACCTAATCCAAACATTGTCCTCAATGTTTAACAAAATAATTCTGACAAATGAATGAAGTAAGTACATGAGAGGAGGTTAGAACAGTATTACCGCGGTGAAGATTTTACCAATTTCCAAGAGGTCATCCTTCAATGATGCTCACAAACATAAGAATCATGGAGTTTTCATTAGAAATCGATAAAATGCAGACTCGACACTAACAAAGAAAACTAAAAAGAAAAGGCAAGTTGTAAGTCAAAACTGTTACGGAACTAACGAGTATGAGTGAAACACAACTAAATAGGGTACTCGAAAATCAATCCAGACTAACAGCAAAGACACATAACTAAAGCTAGGCTGCCTCCTAGGAGCGCTTGGTTTATCGTCATCAGCCCGACAAATATTCTTCCTAAAAAATGGTGTATCGAAAAGTGGAAAGGAAAAATATGACAAACACTTAGTCCATGGTCGTATATCAACAACCTGAACAGTTGAGGATCAGTCCACTCAAAAATAGCAATCACACGGGGCACCAAATACACTAGGACATCCCAAAAGTGACCAGTAGTCATACACAACTGAGGATTCTTGCGTGCTCCAAAAAGGGAACATCCTATGTCTGGTTCCAAATCAGAAGATTGGATAATTTTCACAACAGGATGGTGAAAACTGAAATCCTCAATACAACACAAGGGATCGGTGAAAGTAGCCTTAGTAAATGGGAATGTGATGCAAGTAGATGAGACGATGGATATATCAGGTGGTACAGGCTCATCACATGAATCATATAGAGATATTGGTCTAGACAACTCATCACCTAAAAATGCATACCTGAGGGTGTCAGGTAATTGTTTAAGGTCAAGCTCAGGTGGCTCAACTGATGGGACTAGTTTTGACTCACTGAGTGGGAGAGACTTCACTTTAGACTTCCATTTATAACTAGGATCCACAATGGGGACTGAGCCAAGCAAATCATTGACTTCCCTAATGGAATCATCAACATCAAAGTCTAAACTAAAATGAGTCAAACAAGCCTCTAAATGTGTATCATGAAAACAGTCAATGGGAGACTCTAAAGAATGTTCACAGTTTGATTCAATGCATGAGTCACTAGGAAGGCACGAGTCAACATGGGAAGGAGATGTCTGTAGTGTCTCAGAATCTTCAGGTTCATCAATAAATAAGGCTTTATCAGCCTTCTTATGAGAGGAGGATGCAACCTGTGTAAAATTGGGTGAGGATATAATAACACTTATATCAGGCATTCCTACCTGATTGTCAACCAGTTTTTCATTTTTAAGGGTAGTAATGCATTGAACATCTTCATCATCTGGCTCAGATGTGCCACTAAATTCGAATGGACCCTTTTGACTAAAAATAGGTTGATTAGGAAATTTTTCTGACTCTATCTCAGGAAGTGACTCAGCTATCTGACTCACAATCATCTCAAGTTTCCGGATAGCTTGGGAGTTTTGTTGATAAATAGCTGTCAATTCTGTGATATCCTGATAATTTTGCACAAGTATTTCTCCTGTTCGCTCTATAAAAATTTTCATGATATCCTCTAACTCATTATCAGGAATGAAACCTTGAGGAGTCTGAGGAGTGTCTAGAGAGCCTTCATGGTACTGACCATGAGCCCAAGAGAAGTCAGGATGATAGGCTAGACCTGGGTTGTAATAATCTAAATATGGATCATAATCAGGTCGTCGCATGTCATAAAATGAATTGACTTGCTCGGAAAAATAGGCTGGATAATCCCTTGTGTTCATTTTTTTTTTTTTTGAAAGCACTAACTCTAAAAATATACACAGGCTCACATGCAATCAGCAACCAATAAATGCACAAGAAACATGCCTCCCTAAGCAATCAACGTTTTTGAGATCAATTATCTTTTTATCTTTGGGGGACAATTATTTCTTATGTAATCTTAATGACACAGCAATGGGTGCTACAAGTTGATCCTAAGAGTGTACACTTTACACCGCAAAGTTCAAAATCAGTAGGCTAGAGTTTTGTTTCAAAGAAACCGGATTATCGCACAAGAGAAGGAGGTCACAATGGTCCAATTAAGTACTTTCTTGTGCTACCGCTCTGTAAGCCAATAGATGTGAGAACGATGTGATGTTAAATACACACTTGAGGCTTGTGTTCCTAACCAAAAACTGTTGGTTACACCAATTCTTCTTGTGGATCGTAGCTTACTTATGACTCGGCGTACCGGGTAAATTACCCTTGTGGCAGTGGCCTCTCGGAGTTCATTGAATGATTAAACTCATCGGTGCTTTTAGCTTTGGTCAACACAAAAATTATTGGATTCACCTTGGTCTTGGTTGTCCTATGAACACCGAACATAAGAGATGGCTCTATCTAACTTGCTAATTGATTTTAATTATGTTTGGCTATTGGTTGCACACAAATGGAGTGATGAGGTGGGGATATCAAGTCCCACCAGTTTCTATTTAGAAACTGGGTCTGCTTATTATGAATTACTAAAGTTTAGCATCCACAATTACAGAAATTAAACAACCAATCACATAATTTCAAATAATTAAACAAAGCACCCGGCCACTAATACGTTGCGTGTGATAGAAATACTTACAGTGTGCGTATTCCGTTCTGCACAAAAAGTTAGCACAATTCAAAAAAAATCTCCGACTTCTTTTTATCCGTTTCACTCAACACACAAGCACATGCAATCAAATTACTGGTCTTGGTCTTAGAAGTCGGATTTCTAAATCATAAAAAATTATTGGGTAACAATTAAAATTGTTTCCCTATAGTTTCTTTTGACTTAGAAAATTTTGGGTTTGTATTTTTTATTTTTTATTTTTTTTATTTTAGTGATTAAACAAAATGAAGAACAGTAGAGTTTAAAAATTATTACACCACACACTCGTAAAACGAGGTGAAAATAAAATTAAAACTCTCCTCACAAAAAAAATAAAAATAAAAATAAAATTTGCTTGATGTTTTTGCAGGATCGTCCAATTTCCTTGAGAAGCGTGTAATCTGCAAAATCAAACACAAAATGAGTGTAAAAAGAACTTAATAAATTTTATTTTTTTTGTATTTTTGATTTTTTTTTTTAAATTAGTGAAATAAATCTTAAATTCAATTACACCGCTACCTTCCCCGGCAACGGTGCCAAAAACTTGATGCGAATTTAACTAACCTAAATTAATAGGTTAATTTAATTCACTTGTAATAACCGCAAGTGCACGGTGTCTAACTGGTAGACAACGGCAAGTACGGGTCGATCCCACAAGGAAAATTAGTTTAAATTAAATTCTAAAATTCAATTTAATCCACCTTCTTCGTGGGATCGACCCGTACTTGCCGTTGTCTACCAGTTAGACACCGTGCACTTGCGGTTATTACAAGTGAGTTAAATTAACCTATTAATTTAGGTTAGTTAAATTGGCATCACCTACTTCCTCTTCTTCTCCTGTTTCCTCCTCATCATCTGTTTCCTCCTCATCCCCTACTTCTTTCTCATCCCCTGTTTTCTCCTCTAACTTCTCATCTTGATGTCCAACACCCGCACCACTCGAACCTCCTAGCCCTTGTGATTAGGCTTGACTTTGGGATACAACTACTCGTCTGTATGTTTCTTAATGATCTATTTGAATCCACATTTGCTCCTCTCTCATCTTCCTCTTTACTTATTTGTCCCTATTTTGTTCATTTCTTAATTTTTTTTCGTTCTTCTACCACTTCTTTGCCCTTTTCTGCTATCTGTTTTCGAGTAGACATTGTCATGGGTCATCTTCTACCTCTATCACCTCCATCATCCCCACCAATAGAAGACATGATAAATTTTCAAATAAAAAGAAACAAATACTTCAAGACAATTTTTTTGTGCAATATTCTATTAATTTTAAAGCAATACTATAGCCAATTTGGATGTAAACCACATTATATATCTCATTTCTCTACATTCTAATAAGAAAAATACCAATTTGGAGTCCTAGAAAAATACCAACATTATATATCTCAACATTATTGCAGAAAACAAAATACACAATTCTACTTTAAACAAGGAAACAAATGCATAAAAGCAAACAATGGATACTTCACATACAATCCAAACAAAAATGTTAAACCCAAAGATAAACTCACTTATCGAAGAGTTTGAGTTCAAGAGAGAATTGTTTTGCAAGATATTTTCAAACCAAACAATGCGTTTTTCAGCTTTTAGGTTTTGGAGACTTTGAGGGTTTCGATTTTGAAGCGATTTTGAGAGAATTTTTAGGGAAAGGAACGAGATTTGCAAGGGATTTGAGTGTGGGGAGAGATTTGGAAGGAATTTGAATGTGGGAGAGGGAAGAACCGTTGCGGGAGAGGTAGGAAAACATTCTCGAATTGAACGGAGGGAGGGAGAAAAAATGTTGGGTTTTGGTTTATATAGGTGGTGTGAGAGAGTATGGTGGTGTGAGAAAGAAAATAGGCGGTGTGAGAGAGAAGAAATGGTGGTGTGGTGTAGTCGCTGCAAAAAAAAAAAACCCAAAATTTTCAATAGCCCATGCATGTGAAACTTAGAGCCAGTTTTATAGCCCATGCATGCATCTGAGCATTCGCAACCTGCGGCTACAAACCAAGTAACAATATAGCATCCTATACTTGTGTTTGGGCCACAATTATATCCAATTGAAGCAAAGTTCATGATTATCTATCTCTGATAAACAAGTCTTTTGTTGATTTATGTAGATCTTTAACCCAAATATGTAACCTCTCATGTTTTTTGACATTGACATAGTCTATAATTTAATATATAGGATCTTAGTTATTACTAGTGTTGGATACGTGTTATGGGTGTGAATATACTTACCCTTTTATTAATATGATTAATTAAAATAAAATTGTGTATTGTTTTACACATGGTTAATCCATGCGTGATCGACTATATGTGTAGGTACATACACAATAATATGAAAGAAATATTGTAATATGATAAAATCGTATAATAAAAATATTAAGTTCCATTCATACTATTTTTTTTAAATTGGAAATGATATATGAATGTATGTGCCTATCAGATTAATTATGGTTTGTTTAATATGAGGGCAGTTTGTTGATTTTTGTTGTTTATAGAGGTATTTTTTCCGTTTTCAAAATTGGTGTTGAAGACACCCTTTACTGTTCCTTTAAGGCTCTGCATTTATATAGTGGAGATATTTTACCTAACATTCTAATCAATAGGCCTAAGCAACCCCTGAATAATTTTAAAAACCAAACTTTACAATAGCTCATCTACAACTTATAACTAATTTTATCACTTCTCTTTTGATTCCATTGGGGTTTTTTCTATAAAAAATCTAGTCACCAATTTATAATCAAATTTATGTTTTAAGACATTTGATTTTTCACCATACTCTTTTCCCATTTTCACATTGTCTTCTCCCTATCTTATCTCCAAACAAATATCGAAAGTGAGGGTTTCTTGACTTGGTTGAAGTAAGCGACTTTATCTCAAACACTTTTCTCAAAATCTTGTTTTTTGGAATATCTATGTTCGACCAACCATGCTCTACGCTTCATAATGTTGGGCTATTACGGGACAATATACGTATAAGATGGCGGTATAAGAAATGCGTCTATTAAGATGGATGTATGGTAAAACCCATAAGGATAAAATTATGAATGAAAGAATTAGGAGATACCTAGGTGTAGCACCCATAAAGGCAAAATTAGAGAAATACATTTAATGTGGTTTGGTCACATGTGGAGGAGACCAAATATGGCGTCTATTAGAAAATGTCTAGATTGACAAGTTAGTGGAGGGTGTAGACGGAGGGGACGACCGTTAAAAACTTGGATGAAAACGGTAAAGGAAGACATCCTTGAGCTTGGATTAGGCAAGGATATGTCGGAAGCAAGTATCAGAAATGAGCTTTGATGATGATTGATTTAATGTCTTATCATTCATCGAAATCCAGGCTTGTAATGTATAATATATTATGCATCTAATATATTGATGTGCAAATATATTTTATAGTAGTTTGTTGTTTGTTAATGACTTTCATCGTTTTAGACTAAGAAAAAATTCATGATTGTCAGGCATTTACCCAAATTATCAGGGCTTACTACATCAATAGGATCCATTATATAATGTAGTTGATCCTTCACAAAAACTTCAACAATTCTAGGCAGTCATTTTTTGGCCAAGTTTTTGGCTTTTACACTTCTACCCCTTCTATAAATGATGTTTGTGGTTGTGTTTTAAAGAAGTGGTAAAAGTGTAAAAAAGCCCAAACCTGGCAAAAAAAATGGCTGCCTAGACTTACTCCAAAATTTTTCTACATGTTACATAAGCATATAACATAGATTTCACTAGGGGTGGGCACGGGACGGGATGGGACGAGATATACCCATCCCATTCATACGGGATCGGGACGGGACGGGATGGGAAAAACCCCATCCTGACCACGTCCCATCCCGAACGGGTTCGGGACGAGACGGGACGGGATCAACATGCTAATCTGGACATATCAACTAGAATATATTCTGAACATATCAAATCATAAAACAACTGGAAGAACGAGTTCTGAATCCAACACCCACTGATGGATTTCTTGTCATCTCTCTTCCTACTTCAGGAAGAACGGAGCCTGATTCTGACATCACAACAATCCCTGGTACTACTTCATTGTGTTGTTTCAGTTCTGCAAGGTCACCATCTCTCTTGCCTTTCTGTTCAAGGTTTTGCTAGGCACCCCACCATTTGCTATGTTCCGATTGGCAATTGGTGCTTGTAAACAACCCTCCTCAGACACATAGTAATCCTCCAAATTGACTACAGGTCCCTGCGACAACATTGTGATTACTGCCATGATCTACCACAACATGGAGCCCTGTAGTTGGGGTGGGGAGCATTAGCACATTGCCCTGAATTGTGCCCCAAGGATAGAACCTGTGACAACATTTGATCCCAAAGTGCTATAGTTTTGGCATTTGATTTTTCTTACAGTTTTGGTATCAGACAGAACTCATTCAATAAGGGAAAAAAAAAAGATGTAAGAAGAACGCATAATGGGACCGACCTCTTATAATCAAAGATATGTCTGTCATCACAAAGATAAATCGGACCTCAGATAACAACAACACTGACCGTCCACAATGACAAATTTTCAATGGCGAATTACTACAAACCATTTCAGAATTGTATTTGCCAGACGCCTCTGATTTAAAGCTTTGGTATTTATAGTACAATCTTACACTAAATTTGACTAAAAAGGTTTGAGCATCTGTTATTGAAAGGACCTTCAACTCATTGCACAGTCTGGTCATGAAAACACAACTGCCTGCTGGACCATTTATCCAATTAAGAAACTATTGCCGCATTTTCAGATGTTTCATTTTCTTGAATAAGTACTTTGTATTGGATATCATCATTTCCATTAGCAATTTCTAATGAACTAGCAGGGTCTCCCTTCTCTCTATTACAGGCAAACACAGAGTGAAACAAAATGTAATATCACACATATGGGCGAAATAACATGGAGAGAACATATTAGCCCGAAAAATAAAGACATTATAGAGAACATACGTTAGAGAATAGATGACGAGTCCCACAGCCACGACAACAATAATTAATATCCAAACAATCCTAAAATAAATCAGTGAATTTGTATGGGCATCCACAATCCTAAAATAAATAAATAAATAAAAATATTAATAATTAATATTAAAAAATTAGTTCGGGACGGGACGTGATTGGCGGGATTGAAAATCTTCATCCCATCCCATCCCATTCTAGATCGGGACGGGACGGGAATGGGATGAAATTATTCAATCCCATTAAGACCCAGAAAAATCGGGACGAGACGGGATCGCGGGATCGGATGCCCACCCCTAGATTTCGCGACCCCATTATTCAATGCCTTGCAAATTTTGTTTTCAGATTTTCATCATCATATCATGTTGCATTGAAGTAAGGCAAGCAATAGAAGGCTCTGCATCTCTACATTTATAACGACAGCTTGCTCAAATGAATAGTCCACATCTTTTAGTTTTATTTTTCTTTTCAATTTTGCCCTCCCAACTCTATAGTATTTACAAGAAAAATCAAAATGTTGGTAAAAAAAAAGTGAGAAGGGCTATTTATGTCATTCAAATGGAAAATACTAGTACACATTTTTACCGTTTCACTCTCCTAAATTTACAATATTTACAATCAAAACCAACCCTTGTAAACATTTCATTAATTACACCTAATCCTTATATATAATTATTTGAAGCCCTCCAATTATTTATAAATTATGAAAGGGCCATTACATCTAACTTTTTGCTTTCCCATTTTGCCATTTACATTTCATACAATCAAAACCAACCTCTTTCAAACATTAACTAATTATACCTAAGTCCCTAACATAATTTATTTGATGCCCTTTAATTTATTATAAACTATATATAGGCCCTTCAAAATTATATATAATTATTTTGTGTAAAAAAATCAGTACTAATTTTTTCTTAGGTGTAGCGCCCATAGAGGAAAAAATTAGAGAAAGACGTTTAACTTGATTTGGTCATGTGCGGAGGAGACCAAGCACGACGCCAATTAGAAAATGTTTAGATTGACAAGTTAATGGAGGGTGTAGACGGAGGGGACGACCGTTGAAAACTTGGATGAAGACGGTGAATGAAGATATCATTGAGCTTGGATTAGGCGAGGAAATGTGGGAAGATCGCATTGCTTAGAGAACCAAAATCCATGTAGCCAACCCCGAAAATCTCGGGAATGGGCTTTGATGATGATGATTATACTAAAATAAAAAAAATATTGAATATCCACGCACGTAGAGTGCATCAACACCCTAATGAAAGAATTGTCTTTCTATGACACCTCATTGTCTGCCGTGATGTACAATCGAACCAAAGTATTATTTGGGGCCTTGTGGGGGATTGTGGCATTTTTTGTTTTTTAATGATAAATGTGATGAGAGCCAATCTAACTCACCATTTTCATATTGTTTTGGTCTGGAAGAAAGTGGTTATTTAAAGAAGAGTCAGGAAGGGATACAACTCTTTGAAAAAGTTGTATTAATAAAGTTAATGACACTGATTCATTGAGAGGAGTTAGACTTAGAGAGTGATACATCCCTTGGGATTGAGTGTGTTTAGGTTATATACTCTTTTTGGGTGAATTACACCTCTTAGCTCATTAACCATAATACTAAAGTGACATTTGTTTTTTGTTTTTGATCAGAACCAAAAGATCTTAACATGTTTTGAATTCAGAACAATTTAATCAGCACCAAGAAGGCATTTAACACTTAGGTGGTATTATTTTTTTAAGTGTCTAGAAGTTAACTTCTAACTGGAGTTGGAATTTTTGTTTCACTTTTAAATGAGCTGTTGATTAGGCAAAATTAAAGTTAGTTATTAGGTGTTGATTTGAAGTTTTTTGACATTTATGCCCACCGCCACCACAAACCACTAACATTAACTCCTCTTCGCCACTTGTTTTCTCCCCTCCAAGCACCATAGAGATCTCTCTTCCACTATGAGAAAAATGATGCACTATTTTACTAGCACACAACTTAATACCCTGCTTTATAGTTGTAGTAAAGAATAGGTAGGGATCGTTTTATACTGAAGATTAGAGAGCTCACTAACTAATACTAAGGGTAACTAAAAACAACTAATAAACTAAATAAGAAAATGTTGGTGGATTGGATTTTTTTAATTTTAATATAAGAATATTATTATAAGACTAATAAAATTTTGATGGAAGTAGACGATGAGAAATTAGCTAAGGGTTCTATTTCCACACACCAAACATATGCTCATGAACTAAACTCCAAAAATCGCTTACTAACTCGTAGAGGATAATGCTAAAGATTAACCGTGACCGCACTGCATTAATAGTTATTTTCTCAAATTCGTTGAATTAAACTAAGTGTTGTTTTCAAACTATTCTTTTCATGATATCTAATCAGGAATCGCAAGTTAGATACCAATCCAAAATCATTAAGTTCTATTGAAAATATGAATATAGACTAGGCAATTACAAGTATGATCAACATCTTGTTGTAAACCTAGGTTTTTACTTAACCTTACCAACGTGCCTTTGTGTTTACTACTTGTGAGTATAAGAATATAATGATTAAGTGAAACTCTCATATACTCTAGCATCAAATCCTAGCATGTTTACTAAGTTGGCCACTTTAACCAACATACAAAGAAAAATTCTCTATAAAGCAGTTAAGCAAAACACAATCACTAATCAGCAAGGAAAAATTAAATTCAATTAATTCATAAAACATATGTTCAGGGCTTCGAGTTCACCCCCAGCTGAAAGAGGTTTAGCTAGACATATTAATCATGGTTGAACAACGATTCATAATTAAATATCCAACTAAAATTAAGAAAAGAGCTAAGAGAAAATGTTGTCGCCTGATCCGTGGAGGTGCAGATGGAGTGCTGAGTCTGAATAGTGGAGTGAAGAGAGATAAAATTCTCTTTCTTTTTGGATCCTTGCACATTTTGTTGCTGTGTGAAGAGTCTAAAAGCGATGAAGTAGGGGTCTGGCTGATCGATGCGTGGTGATGTGGTGTGGGTCTGATACGTGTGAGAGATCGAAAAGAGAAAGGAAGTAGGTTGTGGACATGCGATGGTTGATGGAGTCGAAAGAGGAGGGTGTGTGTTGGTACAAAATTGTGAGATGAACATGCGAGAGAGTGTGAGGTTTGTGCGTGATGTGATGATTGAGATGGGGTCGATTGGTGGTGCGATTTTGTGTCTTGGTTGGTGGCGAGAAGTTTGTCGACAGGGAGATTGGTTGACTAGTCTGCGATGGATGGATGGAGGGAGGTGATTGCAAGTTGCTGAGGAGATGGAAGGTCGGTATGGGTTCTAATGGTAAGTGGCTGCGATGTTGCGAGTGGGGTTTCAAGCAAGCGGTGGTCTCCCGAGAGCTAGGTATTGTCCCTTTTATACACGTTCTCTGTAAGTTTCCTATTTCGTGTAATTTCCTTTCACCGCAAGTATTTCTAAATTGCTAATTTGCGTATTGTAGCTTCTTTATGGAATTTTGTTATTGGCAACCTACAAAAACATAAAAATATTAATTACTACCGTAATTAACAAGAAATAGCCATATATATATATAATTCAATAAAGTCGCATAAATATGCTCCTATAAAATCAACCTCATATCCCTCTTTATTTCCTTATACAATCTCAAGAAAAAGAAGAGAATGAAGAAGATGAGGAATAGAAGAGTGGAGGGTGGTGGTGATGGTGGCGGTGGTGACACTGCTCTCGTGATAAAGAGGAGGTAGATAATAGAGGTATCTCAATAATTATTACAAATTTATTGTGAGGTTATTATTGGAATGAAATGTTCATTAAGCACCCAATACTAAGAGGGCATTTGTTTTTTTAAGTGCTTAGAAGCTAACTTCTAACTGAACAGGCTTCTGAATGAACTGTTAGTTTTGCTTCTGAATGAGCTGCTAATTAGAAGCTGTAAAATTAAAAAGTGTTTGTTTTTAGGTGCTGAATGAGAATTGTTTGACAAATTTGCCCCACTATGCTGAAAAAATTTATAACATAAATATTGTGCTTAAAATCATATACAATAATTATTCAAATCCTAGAAAATGTTATAATACCTTTTATTATAAGAATATCGAAATATGACCAAAGATGAAGAAGAATTGAAAATATACATGAGTGAGAGTTTGAGAGATGAAGAAAAACTAGAAAATAAAGAAAAAGAAAACAAAGATGAAAGAAAGAAATGAGATAAGTTTCTTAACGAGTCCTTGTGAAGGTATGTAGAACCATAATGCTTGGTGAAGAGAATGAAGGCAACAATTGTCATTACAAAATTATGTTAAGGTTATTATTGAAATAATTTTTTACTCAGCACTCAGTGCTAAGTGATCAGCACCTCCCTGTTGCTTACTCCAATCGAAAGTAGAACTTCTAATCAGAACTAAAAACAAACACTCTAAAGAAGGTGGTCCACTTCTTATTAAGACTTCTGACTCTATTCAGAAGCAAAAATAAACACCCTTTAAGAAGGTGTTTTTTTTAGTGCTTAAAAGCTAATTTCTAGCTAGAGTTAGAAGTTCTGAACAATCTTCTGAATGAACTGTTTGTTTTGCTTCTAAATGAGCTGCTGATTAGAAGTTGTAAAATAAAAAAATAAAAATATTTGTATTTAGGTGTTGAATGGGACCTGTTTGACAATTTTGCCCCACTGAGCTGAAAAAATTTATGACATAAATATTATGCTTAAAATCATACCCAATACATCCGTGGCATTATTGTTGAATATGAGCAATACGTCTGCGGCGTTTTTATGACAATTTCAATTCTAGTTATTTGATGAAGGGTTAATTTGATTTGATTTGATTTCACATGATACACATAAGGCATAAAACTACATGCTAAAAACTTGAAAATATACATGAGACGGAGAGTTGGAGAAATGACAAAAAACTTGAAAATAAAAAAGAAGAAAACAAAGATGAAGGAGAGAAAAAAGATAAGTTTCTTACCGAGTCCTTGTGAAGGTAGGTAGAACCACAATGCTTGGTGAATAGAATGAAGGTGTGCCGTAAAAATTTAGCCCTACTTTTTTTTCAAGAAAATGGGGGCAGCAATTGTCATTACAAAATTATGTTAAGGTTATTATTGAAATAATTTTTGATTCAGCACTAAGTGCTAAGAGGGTGTTTGCTTTTGTTTTTAATGGACTCATAAGTCTTAATAAGAAGTGGACCACTTTAAAAAGAGTGTTTGTTTTTGCTTTTGATCAGAAGTTGAAGTTTTGATTGGAGTAAGCGCCATGGAGGTGTCACTTAACATTGAGTGCTTAATGAAAATTCATTATAATAATAACCTTACAATATATTCATAATGATTACTATTACCCCTTTCCTTTACCAACCATCCCATCTTTTCTCCACCCCATCTTTATCATGCGAGCAATGCCGCCACCACCTTCCATGGCCTCCCTCATCTTCTTCCTCCTATTCGTCTTTTTCTTTCTCTTCCTCGCTATTCTAGATTGTATGAGAAATAGAAAGGGATATAGGGTGGTTTCTGGTAGTGGTGAAAAGTGATCTCAATGATATTTGGAAGAGAGAAAACAATTGGAGAAGTGGCTTAATATTAGTGGCTTTTGGTGGGCGGTGGAAGTTGTGGTGGTGGGCAAAAAATGTAAAAAAAATTCAAGTCAACACCTAAAAGCAAACACCATTTTATTTTACAGCTTCTAATAAGCAACTCATTCAGAAGCAAAACAAACATTTCATTCAGAAGCTCGTTCATAACTTCTAACCACTTAAAAAAAAACAAATACCACCTAAGTGATCAGCACCTCCCTGTTGCTTACTCCAATCAGAAGTAGATCAGAGCTAAAAATGAACACTCTAAACAAGGCGACCCACTTCTTATTAAGACTTCTGATTCCATTCAAAAGCAAAAACAAACACCATCTAAGTACTCGGCACACCTCTGTTGCTTATTCAATACCTATTTGATGAAATAACGGAGAAGGTGAATGAATTGTTGAAGACATCTCAATGGTTGAACACATAAACTGGAGAAGTATTTCTTTTCAGATACCCTCTGAATCTGAGTTATTCTACATCCTTTAGAAGAAGAGTAGTAACAGTTTGGATGAAAATGATTTTGGGGCTTTGGTTTATTGTGTGTTGTATTTTGGATGCGCGCAAGGGAAAATCGAAATCCAATGCCTTCTTAATGTATGCCAAAAAATTAAAAGAATAATTGTTATAATGGGTTTTCATAATGTATTTATGTTTTGCCTTTTGAGTTTGACATGAACCCAAGTTAATTTCATTTATTTTCCTTTCTTGTCCACAGGTTTAGTTCAAGTTTAACTCACATGAAGAAATAATGAAGCATATATTGTAAATGGCATCAAATTATATTGTTTTTTCTATGGTTTAGTGATCATGTATTTTTCTAATGATTTTTTTTTATACCTTTTAGTACTTTTTATTAAATAAATCACTTTTTGTGTTTTTTTTTACCACGTATTTTGTCAAAGCATTCATTTTTTCACAACTTTTATCAATAAAAGCAAATTCTTTTACCAAATCATTAACAGTTCTTATTACAACATTTGCACAACATTTTTAGTACGCTTTTAACAAAACACCAAATATTTTATTACGGTACCCGCGCTTGTAGTTAGGGATGAAAAAGTAATATGTAGCATTTTATTACACTTTTTTAAATGTAGTAAAAGGATTTTTTTGTTGTAACATTATTTCTACATCTTTCCTCGAGATACATGTTCAGGCTCCGCCATTAAATATCTTGATAAACAATCATTACATGCGACCATCTCCATTATAAAAACATGAAAAAAGAATAAGAAAAGAAAATCACTAGTAAATACTAGTAAAAATGGGTTTTTTTACTGATGTAGCAAAGAAAGAGACACTTATAGAAGCCAAAATATGAAGAAATAAATATGCTCTTTGTAGGTGTTTAAGGACCACTCTTTTGGGTGGTCTTGGACAATGGGCTCTATCCCGTCGATCTGTGTCACACCCAATGTGGACCCTCTCTCACTTCTTGATATATCCCATTTTATACATATCTCGAAGCACACATGTCGAAACGAGACAAAATTTAGCACATTGTCTATGATTAAAATTTATACTTTTTTCTCAAAATTTTAGCTCCAACTAATTAACAATCAATAATTTTTATTTACTAGGGCTCAAACAATAGTTTTTATTCGCACCCCATCTTAGCATCGTTTTTCAACCAATCTTTTCCATGCAATTATGTATTATCGAATCGATACTCAATTTCTACATGGAGACAATGTTTGCCAAGTTTGGTTAAACCTTACAATCAACACTTGGGATACGCTCACAATCAACACTTGGAATACGCTCAAGAGAGAACCAACGACCCCACTCTGTTCGCTCACAGTCATATTACACTCTAAAACCATCCTTCTCTCATTAATCCTTATCCATTTTCCACTCTGCGACACTCGATCAAACAACTGATGTTCGTTCTGCAGAACCTCTCCGCCAACGCCTCATAGAAGGCTTTTTTATGATTCTTTGCTCTTTAATCAAACATTGCATTATCAAAATCACAGTCTATGTTCCAAGTCAAAATAATAAAATCTATAAAATTTGCATACGTGGTCCACCTTATTTGGAAACAAAAAATGAGATGTACCTACCCTAGAACTCACTGGGAGTGAAACTAATAAAGGTGCATTCACCATGAATGCGCATCCAATCCGCCATAGAGCATTTTGCATACACCAAAGAGACATCGAAACTTTTTTCAGAATGGACCCATTTTCACTTTGCAATGTACAATTGTTTCGAGATCTCGTTTACATCTAACTCCATGTCATCAGACCAAAACACATCCATAGCTTACCTCCAAAATTTTCATTTGAAGCAAACTATGGCATGTGGATTTTACCTCCTTCCTCCATAAATATCCTTGCCTTTATCATTAGTTCCGCAACCACCAATAACTTAACATTGAATTTCGCAATAGGTTTTTAATCCTGCTACGAGTTGCTTTATTACCCCCCCCCCCCTCTCGCGCATTCCAGAACATTATATTATTCATGATCATGAAACTGCGTCTGGGTGATTTTCTTCCTCGTCACATAGACACTCCCCTACTGGGATGACGCCTTTCTTACTCTTTGTTTTTCTTCTTATTTTGACCACCATCTGATTGTCTGCTCATTTCTACATCACGTTGATTCCTTGTGCCGATCATCACTATCCAAGCACCATCTTCCAACATTTGATTCATAGTCAGATCCACAATGAGGTTAATGCCATCCATGTCAAATGCTTATACAACTCTCACCAGTTTAGCACCTACCATTTCTCCAAGGTTGTCCTCTGTATCTTGAGCTTCCTTGTTTGGTTTAACCGCATTTTCAATCACACTACTAGTATAACTGACATCTTTTAAGTTTCTTTTAAGCTCCTCTGCTGAGCTCTATTCACCATTCTGCTCTTCCTTCGTATTGATATCTGGATTTTTATGAGTAACAACTTCCTTAACATTAATCCTCACATCCTCTACGAAGACTGGAACTATCGAGTTCACTTTCTCCTTCATCGGTTGGTCAACTAGAGCATTGTATAGGTTGTTGTGGAATATTTTGCTCGACTAGGCATTTTCTTGTTCCTTTTATGTTATTATATCCTATTGCCTTCTAGTTTTTGTGGTTCATTGATCGAAACATGCTTAGTCTTAGAGTTTCTTTACCTGCACTATTCTTTGCCCAACTCGGACCGGTCCCGTTGATGATTTCGATCCTCTCCTTTTCCACCATCCTATAAACTTGCTTGTTTTTCCCACGTTCCAATGTTTGCAATATTTAGTACTCGGAAAAAATACTTTTTGCCTAAAACCATTGCTCATTGATTTATCAATCCAAATTTTGAATGGAAAGTTGTAGATTCATCTCAATACACAATCGTGCAATCTTTGGCCTTGAGAAACATCTAGTACTGTAATGAAATGCACAAGAAGGTATTAAAAGCAGTGTTCTAAAAATCGGTCTAGGCGGCCGCCTAGGCGCTAGAAGGTGGAAAACCGCCCAGATTAATGGCTGGGCGGGCTGTCTGGGCGGTTCTGGGCAGTCTGGCCGGGTCTGGGCAGGATCTAGGCGGCTTAGGCGGGGTCTAGGCAGACTCTAGGCGGTCTGGGCGATTTTTATTTTTTATTTTTTTATATTTTTATTTTTTAATAAGGCTGATTGTGTTCTTATTTTATTTTCTTTCCTATTTTTTAGAAATAAACTATTTAATTGTTTTTTATTCAGTATATGTCTAAATGTTGCAAATGATAATTACTTAATGGAATTATCAAAGGATCTGCCAGTACCAATTTTACTAATGTAGATTTTTAATTTTATCAAACATAACTGAGGTTATTCATGCAATTTGAAGACAAATAAAAGATTACACAAATTCAAATTTATATAAAGTACCCATCATGACCAACTTCAGTCATTTGAGTTTTAATAAATTTTGTTCACGATTGTTAATTTTTCATGTTTTTAAATATTGCATATGTATATTGGCATTAAATTTGATGTAATTGATAAGGTATTATGCTTAACTTTTGTAAATTATTAAAGTAATATTACAAAACCTAAGACCGCCTAGGTGCCGCCTAGGCGCCCGCCTAGGCCCCTGGGCGCTAGGCACCTGCTCGCCGCCCGCCCAGCGCCTAGCGATTTTTAGAACACTGATTAAAAGAGTCCCCTAGAGAGCCTTTAGGATCATGGGATCAAAATACTGTAATGGCAGATCTGGAAGCTCTACCCATAGTGGAGCACGCACCGGATCCATCTTCATGCTAAAATCTTGATGTCATCGAAAGGATTTGAATCAAAAGCCACAAATCAAATAGGAATTGCGTGAAAGCGCTTTCTTAACTTCAGCTTCGGATTGTAATCTCACTATTACATGTCTAGGACTAAAATACTCATAGTGAATTCCCTTGTAATCCCTAAAGATCTCTATGACATGATAACTTTAATACAATGACATGTTTTTCCACATATGACGCTCCTTTTGGTACATCTGAATCGTAAGTAATAAGGCAGAGTTTCCCTCATTCCGGAAATTAGTTCCTTCAATTGAAGATTCACCGAAATCGCTCTTAATAGCCCCAAGATTTGAGCAAAAGATAGTGGAGGTTTAGAAACCTTAGTCGAGCCACCTCCAAGCGCAGCCGAGGGGGAACTCCGATGATAGCCAACGACGCCACTCTGAGAGGGAGGAGAAATACCTAACCTAAACCGCTGCAATCTTTTCCTTGTCTAATCTCACATCAATCAAGGCACTAAAGAGCCAACGACGAGACTACCGTTTAGAATCACCAAATTTCTTCTAATTCAGAGCGTTAATGTGTTTACCTCAATTTCATCTTCTAATTGTCTCAGTATACTGAATACATTTCCAAAAACTTCCTTATTCCAAGTTTTAAGTGGCTTGCGACTATTTTTAACATTAGCATCAAAAAGTCATGAAAACAATTATGAGTGGTCCACATATTTTGGAATATAAAGAGGCATGCTTGACCTTTCCTATGAAGGCAAAGAAGCTAAAAATATTTGCATCCTTTGAACAAGTGCGATGGAAATGTTCTATCTTGGTATTCAGCGCCATCTTCAACTAGTCCTCCGAGTTCACCAATACTCTTCCAACTTGGACCAAATTCTACACCTACCCAGCTGGTTGTTGCACCAAGTGAATTAAGGTTGGGCCAGAGAAACCATAATCCAGCAAACCACACGCTTCAACACAATCTATAAAGTTTTCCATATTCGAAACCTCTAGAACTGTTCCCCAATCTTTTCATGAATTTTTGCAATAGCATTGAAATCATCGCCAACCATCAATCAAGAGTAAACCATCAAAGCAAAATTCTTTAGCTTCATCCACAATGCTCTTCTCTCCAGCGTCGTGCATTTCGCATCCATAAACGAAATAAAAAGGATCGATTACTAGATAAATCATTTACCTCACAATGAATAACTTGATCATTCATGTTAAGAATAACGAGATCAACATCCCTCACTCAGAACAACCAAATCTTTCCATCCATGTTGTCATACAAAGTGAAATGTGGGAAATGAATTCTTCCTCCAACCTCTGACTGTCTGCTGATATCTATCATGGGTTCAATAATCATCAAAATCTTCACATTGAATTTTGTAACCATTTTCTTAATCCTGTTACGAGTAGTTTTGTTTCCAATGCCACACACATTCCAAAATATAATTTTATCAATCACCATTGGTAGGTTTGAGTGCGGTGTTATTTCTTGTTACCCGGTGATCCATGACCTTTGCCTTTCTTCTTCCTGCCATCTTTTGTTCTCTATTAGAAATTGCCCCGTGGGCAACATCTTTGATTTTGTGAGATGACTCATCTTTATTAGAACCCCTTCCAACAACTCATCTCCCCTAGTGTTATTAATATCAACAACTAGGTTTATGCCATTCATATAAAAAATTTCAACTTTAAAGCCAACATTTGCCCTGTCTCGTCACCATCGTCATCGAGGGCTTTTCAAATCTATTTGTTAGTTTACTCTGCCTTCCCAAGGTCTATTAAAAACATGTTCTAGTTGGTAGACTAGGCCACGTTCTACTTTGGACTTTTCCACCTATGTTTCATCTCCAACAATTGATTGCAGACTGTACAACCTATGTTCCTCTACATCCTCCTCACATTGTTGAGATTTGATTTGATTTGATTGGATATTCAACATATTTTGTGAAGATCTCAGCATATTTTGTTGAGATTTGATTTGATTTGATACTCAACATATTCTGTGAATATCTCAGAATATTTTGTAAAGATCTCAGCTTTACATGCACGAAATAATCTCCTCCTATGTATAGCCCCATAGAATAATCTCCTTCTATGTAGACTTTATTCTATACATGTATATATATCATCTTTGTAATGATCAACATCAATAAACAAAAATATATTTTCTCATTTTTAAGTTTTCATGGTATTAGAGCGTTGATCCTAACGTCTCTACCAAGTTTCCGCAAATTTTTATGGAGGATATTGATTCAATAAGTGTCGTCCAAAACACTCCCAACACCAACAAAACCATCAACCAAGAAAACCAAAATACTACTCATCAAACCATGTCTTTTTTCACCATTGACCCATCTGATCCTCTTTTTATCCATGCCTCAGATTATCCAAGTATGATTCTTGTGCCAAAGGCTCTTGATGGAACCAACTATGCTATGTGGAAACGTTCCGTGTTGGCGAGTCTTAGTGCCAAAAACAAACTGGGATTCATCAAAGAGACTATACCTACACCAAGTGAATCTGATCCTAAATATTCAATGTGGCAACAATGCAATGATATGGTTCTCTCTTGGATTCTTAACTCTTTAAATCAAGAGCTTGCCAATAGTGTCCTCTATGTAGAAACTCCTTTTGAAATCTTCAAGAACGATTCTCACAAGGTGATTTTTCTCATCACTATTAGATTCAACATTCCATTGTGGAGTTAAAGCAAAATCAAGATTCAATCTTCACATATTACACGTACCAAGATAAAAATCGCTATGGGATGAGTTGAAAATGTGTGGTCCAGCTATTCCATGCACTTGTGGAGGACTCAAGCAACTGTCAGACAAAGAAGAAAGGGTAAATCTTGGAAGTTTCTTATGGGCTTGAATGAGACATATTCAGCTGTTAGAAGGCAAATCATGCTTATGCACCCATTACCAACTGTTAAGAAAGCATATTCGCTTTTATGTGAGGAAGAAAAACAAAGAGGACTAGCTAAACACAAGATTACTAAACAGGTTCATGCCATGAATGTTAGACAATCATATTCTGTTTCACAACGACAGAATTCCTCTCGGACTTGGACGTTTGGCTCATCAAAGACACAAGGGTCTAAGAAATCGCTTCATTGTACCTATTGTGATGGAACTACACATACAGTGGAGAAATGTTTTTATTTGATTGGATTTCTTATTGGACACAAATTTTACGGCAAGGATGTACAACCTCCAAATCGAGCTCGAAAGGTTTCTGCAAATCAAACGGGAGCTGAATCATCTGACACAGTCACCAAGGCCGCCCAAACTTTTGATCAACCTATTCAATTCACTCCTAAAGAATTCTCACAAATCAAAGTTTTTTTTCCGAAAAGAAAAGTCCATTGTCTCAGCCAATTATACAAGTAACTCTACTCCATTTTGTTCATCATCCACATCCCAAAATTTCAAGTCTCTTCATTGGATCATTGATAGTGGTGCTACAAATCATATAGCTACTTTAGTTATAGATAAAGTCAATGTTCCTATGTTTTCTCAAGTCACCTTACCAAATGGTTCTTATGAAAAAATCACAAGTGTTGGTTCTACACATATTACACAAAAACTATGTGTTCATGATGTTCTCTGTGCACCCTCATTTCATGTGAATCTTCTTTCTGTCAGTCAACTCACATCTTCCCTCAATTGTTCCATTCACTTCTTTCCTACTTTTTGTATATTGCAGGACCTAGCTACAAAGAAGATGATTGGCCCGGGGAAGCAGAGTAAGGGACTATACTGTCTTATATCACAATCAGAGTTGCATTCGCCTTCACCAACCTCCTATCAAGTCTCTTTCCCATCAACAACTATTTGGCATAAAAAAACTAAGACATCCATCCCAATTGCCTTCTCGGTTTCTGTAAAAAATAATTCCATCTTTTCTTCATGATCCTCAACATTCATGTGATGTTTGTTTGTGTCAAAACAAACAAGGTTATCCTTTCCTATAAGCTCTATTCAAAGTACTCATTCTTTTGATCTTATACACTGTGATATTTGGGGTTCGCCTAAAATTGAAACACACATTGGTGCACACTATTTCTTAACTATTGTGGATGACTACACCCGTTTTATGTGGATTTTTCTTATGAGATTCAAATCTGAAACACAATGCTTGTTAAAAACATTCATCACTTTTGTCAACACTCAATTTAACTATCAAGTTTAAGGGATACGGAGTGATAATGATCTAGAATTCACTTCTTTAAATTCATTTCTCTCTACTCTTGGCATCCTGTTCCAAAGTTCATGTCCACACACACTTCAACAAAATGGTTTTGTTGAAAGAAAGCATCGACACCTTCTCAACGTCAGTCGTGCCTTGAGATTTCAAGCAAATTTACCATTGAAATTCTAGGGTGAAAGCTCACTCACTGCCACTTATCTCATAAATCGACTTCCTACCCCAATTTTGAACCTTAAATCACCATATGAGCTCTTATATGGCAAACCTCCCACATATACACACCTACACACTTTCGGTTATCTTTGTTATGCCACCAACTTGCAACCTTTGGCTAAATTTTCACCAAGAGCTCGTCGATGCATTCTTGTTTTTATATCCCTATGGTAAAAAATCTTATCGAGTTTATGAACTTACCATTCGACGGTTCTTCACTAGCTGTTATGTTGTTTTCCATGAAAGTACATCTCCTTTTGCCACTCCCACTTCATCCAATTCTTCATTGTCAATCTCTCTACCTTCCATATCTCCTTACTTCAATGATATTCCAATTCCAATTTCATCCTCTATCCCTAACTCATCAACCGTGACACCTTCTCCTTCATCTTACTCTTCTCATGATCTCTCACCATCATGACCAAACCCAACAACATCTTCCTTGCCATTATCTTCTCCTTCTCCACACTTAAACATATCTTCTCCTATTATTCGTCACAACGAACAACCTAGGCAACCCTATGTTCTTCTTCGTGACTTTCATTGTGGCCAAGCTGGTACGTCATCTTCCTCTACAACCGCAGACAAGTCTTCCTCTTCTTGGTCAGGTACTAAATATCAATTATCAAACTTTATTTCCTACCAGTCATTATCTCCTTCTCATCAGTTATTTGTTAACACGATTTCTAGCACTCTTGAGCCTACAATGTATGAACTGGCACTACGTGATCCAAAGTGGTGTGAAGCAATGCAGACTGAACTCACCGCCTTTGAAAATCAAAAGACATGGTCCCTAGTTCTATTATCTCACAATCATCGTCCCATAGGCAGCAAGTGTGTTTTCCGAATCAAATATAAATCAGATGGCTCAGTAGAACGGTACAAAGCATGTTTGGTAGCCAAGGGTTATGCTCAAAAGAAGGCTTGGACAATCACGAGACTTTTTCTCCAGTTGCTAAGTTAACCACAGTTCGTTGTCTCCTTGCCTTGGCAGCTGTTCGAAATTGGCCACTGTTTTAAATGGATCTGAACAATGCTTTCCTTCATGGTGATTTGCATAAAGAAGTGTACATGAAGCCACCACTAGGACTTTGTCGACAGGGGGAAAAGTTTGTGTGTCGACTTCACAAGTCCCTTTACGAACTCAAACAAATGCCTAGAAATTGGTTCTCTAAGTTCTCAGAAGCCATTAAACTGGCTGGTTTTTCTCAATCACAATTAGACCACTCTCTTTTTGTGCAAGAAAAAGGCTCAACTCTAACCATGGTCCTGTTTTACGTGGATGACATGATCATCACAGGAAACAATGACAAAGCTATTCAAGATCTCAAGCTTTTTCTTCATAAACAGTTTCACATAAAAGACCTTTAATCTCAAGTATTTTCTCGGTTTGGAAGTAGCAAGATCAAAAGCTGGGATCGTCATATCTCAGCAAAAATACACACTGGAAATTCTTGATGATGTTGGACTTCTTGGAGCTAAACCTGTTGACTTTCTCATGGAACAAAATTTGCGGCTTACAAATGATCAAGGTGAATTATTGAATGATGCTTCATGCTACAGAAGATTAGTGGGACGATTACTTTATCTTACAATTACTCGACTGAATATCATGTATTTTGTGAACATCTTAAGTCAATTTATGCACGCACCAAGGAAACCTCATTAGGATGTTGCTCTTCGTGTTGTGAAATATTTAAAAAACAATCTAGGGTTCGGTTTACTATTTTCTTCCAACAACTTTCTACAACTAAGAGCTTATTGTGATGCAAATTGGGCAAATTGTCCTATGACAAGAAGATCTACATCAGGTTACTGTGTATTTCTTGGAGATTCTCTAATTTCATGGAAGAAAAGAAAATAAAAAGGCAGTCTCCAGGTCATCTGCTGAAGCTGAGTATAGGTCCATGGCTGTTGCAACATGTGAGCTTACTTGGCTTAGATATTTGTTTAAAGATCTGTAAGTTCGTTTGAAACCAATTACGTTGTTCTGCGATAGTCAAACAACACTTTATATTACTGCAAATCTTATCTATCATGAACATACTAAGCATATCGAACTTGATTGCCATGTTGTGAGAGAAAATATCCATACAGGTGAAATTGTTACCAAATTGGTTCTCTCATATTTTCAATTAGTCGATGTCTTCACTAAGGCTTTAGGAAGAGACATTTTTACGAAGTTAATAAGCAAGTTGAACATTCTCGATATTCGTGCTCCAACTTGAGGGGGAGTGTTGAGATTTGATTTGATTGGATTGGATATTCAACATATTCTGTGAAGATCTCAGCATATTTTGTGGAGATTTGATTTGATACTCAACATATTCTGTGAATCTCAGAATATTCTGTAAAGATCTCAGCTTTACATGCACAAAATAATCTTCTCCTATGTATAATTCCTTAGAATAATCTCCTTCTGTGTAGACTTTATTCTATACATGTATATATATCATCTTTGTAATGATCAACATCAATAAACAGAAATACATTTTCTCTTCTTTATGTTTTCACATTTCTCACTGCACGGATCTGGTTGCATTATTTCCCCTGTATTTTCATCCGTTGTTGGTTCATCCACTAGTGTTGCAAAATAATTTTTAGTTACTAATTGGTTTGAATCCATAAGAATACTTGAATGTAATAGTCGCCCCTAAAGACTTCTCAATCCTCTGATCTTTCAAGTTCTTAACCTCATCGGTCTTCTTCATACTAACTTCCCATGTTTTCGCACTGACTAGACTTCTTCTCCTTTTGAGTTTTTTCCTTTGAATGAGGCCATGCTTTTTCCTACAACTCGCAATGTCATGCTCGAATAGTGCACAATGTTCACAATAATTGAATCTAGGAAAACTATTTTTTTTCCAAAATCCATTACTTTAGGATCTATCAACCACATCCTAATAGGAAGTGGTTCAGTTAAATCCATTTCCACACACATATGGGGTTTCCTTGGTATCACGACGAAGTACCTTGTATTATCATCAACACACGGGAAGACTACAAAGGAGTCACCTTTAGCTTTCAAGGTCATTGGATGGAAATATTGTAAAGGCAAATCTAGGAGATCGGGAGGGGCTAGTTCAAATCCCTCAAGCAAAATAAGAACCGCCCCTACATTCAAAGACCCTTTTTTACCATTTGAAAGAACTCTTTTAAGTTGCATATCATAAGGGATTCTAAAAACCGCTTCACAGTATCAGGAAGTACCGCTTGTAGAACCTCAATATCCATGAGTTTAGTAGCTAAATGGCAATTGGCACATACAATACACCCTATTGTTTCTTGTGGATTTTCATAACTCTGTTGTGCAAAAATAGGATATGGGTGTGAAATTGATGTCCACGTTATTACATATATCTACATTATGATTGATGCACAAATGGATCGAGTCATCTGCTCCTTTATCCAAGAAAAGAAGTTTCTATTTTGCATAGTCCAATCATTCATCCCCAAAAATTTCTACAATAAATTTGGGAGGATGCTAGTATAGTTTCCTATCCACGATTTTGCTATGTTATTGGAAGAAGTTCACTGGAATATAGTACAAATCCCCTGGATGAGTGGAAATATAAAGAGTGAGTAAGATTTTTACAAATTTATTTATGTCCAAAGTAAGAAACATTCTAATTGGATTCATATCAGTGGATCTCTCTTTAAACATTCATTGAGTGATAAATCACTACAAGCGAGGGAAATATGTGATTTAAATAACGAAAGATCTAATAATCGAATACTTTTGTCTGTAAATAATGCATATTTGATTCCATCCATAAATCTATTTTTCTTTCCTATGAGTTCTGATATTGATAAGAATTCTACTTCTTACTGTTCATATGTCATGATATGAATATACCATAGTAATTCGTTATGTTTCTACTTCTTACTGATCATATGTTATGATATATATATATATATATATATATATATATACTATAGTAATTATATTAATTTGTTATGTATGGATGATGAGATTCCATTGATACAGAGCCAATTCCGATAGACGTATTGAACGTTCGTGTTGTCCTACATCCAGCAAAATTGAACCTACTAATTTGCTAATTATGAGTTGGGCACTTTAACCATTCAACCATGGATGCGCAATGGGGATTAGCATATATTTCAAGTATCTAGCTTAACTCTATATAAAATCGTTATATATAATAATAACAAATTTCCAATTTCAAAGTAAAGTATCTAGCATAACTCTATATACAAATCATTATATATAATAATAATAATAACAAATTTCAAAGTCAAGTATCTAGCCTAACTATAAAAATTGTTATATATAATCATAATAACAAATTTCAAAGTCAAGTATCTAGCTTAACTCTATATAAAAATCGTTATATATAATAATAATAATAACAAATTTCAAAGTCAAGTATCTAGCCTAACTTTATATATAAAAATTGTTATATAATAATAATAACAAATTTCAAAGTGAAGTATCTAGCCTTTCTCAAGAGTCGATGACTATTCATAGCTATACATTGACACCAAAAAAGAGTTCGACCAATGCTTTATTTTTGTCCTAGTTGATCCTGATTCGACATTAGAAGTATATTGATCGTTCCCTAGTAACCGAATACTTTTGTCTGTAAATACTACATTGGATTCCATCCATAAATATATTTTCTTCCCTATGAGTTCTGGTATCGATAAGAATTCTACTTCATATTTTTCATATGTTATGGTATGAATATACCATAGTAATTTGTTATGTTTCTACTTCTTAAGCTTTGACTGGATCCACATCGTCAACATACAATCTTGATGCCATTGGAAGGCCTTAAAGTGAACCCATAGAATCATATATGAATCCCTCAAAATAGTGTGGTTTTTTATTTTTATTTTATTTTTTTATTTACAGATTGTAAATGCACAAGAACATGCCTTGGCTCAAGAAGCCCAAGAGTAAACTCTCTCGCGATCCCCCATGATCGATGTATGGAGTCTCTGATCGCTTCCAACAATGCTTTAAAACTTGAGAACTTTGGCATGATGAAATGCTTTTCAACAAACGATTTTGTTCCGCGTTCGTGAGAGACAACATGAGACTTCATTCTTTCTAAAAACTTTTTTCTTCTATAGATGCATCATCAAAGTTTTCGCTCTTAACTGCTCCCAGAATTTGAGCTAAAAAAAGTGGAGGCTCGATAGCCTCAGCTGAGCCGTCTCCAAGCCCAGACAAGGGAAGTTGAACTCCATTGGCGGCTGATGCGCCCCACTATGGATTGGGAGAGACGACCTAATCTAGATGTGCCAGATCTTTGCTCGATCTCATCGCAGACAATCAAAGAGCCAGAACAACGTAGGACACAAATGCCCCTAATCGCCAAAATCTCCTAGAGGTCTAACTTAAAAATATTTTTAAACTTCCAAAAGTCCGATTATTTATCACCTTTACATATACAACACAAAATTTCCACAATAACACGACGTGTGATGAAGTTATCTAACTCTCTGCTAGCTGTATTTTGAAAGCTTTTAAAATTTTCCAAAATATTGACTCTCAAATCATAATTCGATGTCTCATGTCCAAATTGTGGGAAATGAGTAAACATTAGGACTTTCAATTTCATATTTACAATATTTGAAATACATTTTTTTATCTTGTTAATTTGTAGTATTTAAGATAGGGTCATTTGCATATTGTCCCCTATTATTATTGGCAGGTTTACCCCCAGAATTAATGTGTATTGCACTTCCCTCCCAAGACTACCAGTCAACGTGCTAGTTTCAAAAAGGCCACATTTTACTGCCCCAAAATACCCTTTAATGATCTGAAGACTGAGATTCAAAGTTCAAGTAGCCAGATGCAATTAAAATCACATAATCTGAGGGCTGAGATTCAAACTTCCCATTAGCCGTTAGGATAATCTCCCTCTTCCTCCTTCACCACCACACTCTTCACTTCACCACCACTAACACTTGCCTCTGCTTCTACTACTACATCTACATGTTATTTCACCGTAGATAAATTATTTGGAGTGGAAAAGATTGAGCAAACCCAAGTTTTGAAGTTAAGCTTGAATTGCAGGTCATCTTCATTCTCTCTTAGGTTTGTTCTGTTTCAGGGGGCAACATTAAATTCAAATTTATTATATGGGATTAAGTTACTATCAGTAATTTGTAAACCTGAAGTTTAACAACACTTAATTGATTTTCTTGCACATCCCATGTTGTCACAAACACAATCAAACAAGTGAATAAGAGGTTTGAAGTAGGCAAGATTTTGAATGAGTGCATGTAAAACACATGTAAATACATTTGATGTTCATTGGATGTTTTTGCCAGTGTTCTAAAAATCGGTCTAGGCGGCGCCTAGGCGCTAGAAGGTGGAAAACCGCCCAGATTAATGCCTGGGCGGGCAGTCTGGGCGGTCTGGGCGGGTCTAGGCGGGTCTGGGCGGGTCTGGGCGGGCTAGGCGGTCTAGGCGGGGTCTAGGCGGCCTAGGCGGACTCTAGGCGGGGTCTAGGCGGTCTGGGAGATTTTTTTTATTTTTTTATTTTTTTATTTTTTTATTTTTTTATTTTTTTATTTTTTAATAAGGTTGATTGTGTTCTTATTTTATTTTTCTTTCCTATTTTTTAGAAATAAACTATTTAATTGTTTTTTTAGAAAATCTCGGGAATGGGCTTTGATGATGATGATGATGATATGTCTAAATGTAGCGAAGGATGATTACTTAATGGAATTCTCAAAGGATCTGCCGGTACCAATTTTACTAATGTAGATTTTATCAAACATAACTGAGGTTATTCATGCAATTTGAAGAAAAATAAAAGATTACACAAATTCAAATTTATATAAAGTACCCATCATGACCAACTTCAGTCATTTGAGTTTTAATAAATTTTGTTCACGATTGTTAATTTTTCATTTTTTTAAATTTTGCATATGTATATTGACATTAAATTGGATGTAATTGATAAGGTATTATGCTTAACTTTTGTAAATTATTAAAGTTATAATACAAAACCTAAGACCGCCTAGGCCCCTGGGCGCTAGGCACCTGCTCGCCGCCCGCCCAGCGCCTAGCGATTTTTAGAACACTGGTTTTTGCAACAAAGTTTGACATAGCACATTGTAATCAAATGCCTTAACATTTTTGCAAAATTTTGATATAACATAATGCAATTTAAACGACACAACATCCTTGCAAAACCTAAAATAGCGCCACTTTCAAATGCCTTAAATCCATGCAGACTGACATAGCACAAAACCAACCTGAATGTACAAGCATTCAAGACCATGCATTACCTAACAATATGAAGTTACAAGCATTTAATACCATCCTTACTCCAAATGTTTTGTCCCCTTGCAAATTGAGTTTGTCCCCTCCTGCCCCTACCATTCCCAGCCTGGAACACTGGATTAACTGGTGGCCTGATTAGTGGAGGCCTAACTCCTTGTGCAAAGGGCTGAGTTGGGAGGTTCGCTTCTTCTTCGTCCATACTATTTTCCACCCCTTGGCTTGTTGTTCCTAGCCCTCCTGAATCTAGGTCCCTTGGATTTCTTAGATGACTTCCTTCTGAACAACTTCATCTTCTTCCTCATCTCTTATCCTCTCTATGATTGGTATCCATTGGTTTTGGATTTCAAAATCTTGCATACATCAAACCTCCTTTTCACTTATTTCATTGTGTGGATAACAATGCAAGCATGAGATTTGCAAGGAAAACACAAATTTTTATAATATTTTCCCCCTTATAAGAAATTACTGACAGTAACTTAACCTTATATAATACATTTGAATTTAAGAATGCCCTCTGAAATAAAAACATGTTCGGTGACAGGTTGAAGATGACCTACAACTCTCAATAAATGTCCACTGAAATTATGAAATGAAAATAGCTGACTTGATTTACCTCTATGATGGTGTTCTAAACTGAAATTTATAGATGAAATAACTCAGATCTAAGGTTTGTGTTACCCTTATGTAATGAAACCCTAACTTCAAAACTTGGGTTTGCTAAAGCTTTCCCACTTCAAATACCTTTGATCTACAAAAAAAATAACATGTGAGGAACTCGAATTTCATGGGAAGCTTTGAATTTGAATACCTTTGCTCAAGCCAACCATTTTTCATCTTCCCCATGTTGAATACTTCCACTCTCCATCTCTACAAGGGTATGATTAGCCAGATTTAATCCTTGGCCGTCCACATATGTGGTTCAAGTAACAGAGGGTTGAGCTCAGCAAGTTCTCACATTGTGCGTGATATGCACGTGAGTGGTATTTTCGTCATCCAAAATGAGAATGATGGCGCGTAAGGTGTTTGACAATCAAGGCACATTGACTGTTAGTCTTGGGGGGAAATGCAATACGCATTTATTCTGGGGTAAACCCAAAAAAGCCAATAATAATAGAGGGCAATATGCAAATGACCCTTTAAGATACTATATTTCAAGATGGGTGTGTGTCTGGTTGTGAAGAAATTTTTGGCTAGCAAATTATATTCAGAAAAAAATTGTCGCCAGAATTTTCTCACACTATGTAAGAAAATAGGCATAGTTAGAGGGGAAAAAATGTCCACAATTTCAACCAAACCTTGAAATGATTTATTAAGAAAAAAAAATTCTTTCCAAGCAACTAAATATTTGGCAAATAATTATGTTTGGATAATAATAAAAAAAAAAAAAAAAGCGAGACTATGTAAATGAAAACTACAAAACCTCTTTAAAAAATAAAAATCAAATTCACTGTGAAAAATGACAAAGCAAAATGTAAGAAAAGAAATAATAAAACCCAAGATTGATCCAACACAACAAAAATATATATTGAAAATGGGTAACGAGCGAAACTTGAAAACGTATATATCAAATTGAAAACATTATAAATGTAAACAATAACACAATGTCTTCGTTGAAAAAATAGATGCAAAATAAAGAAGTCAATGTTGAACCTTCAGATTTTATGTTGATATTATTTCGTGTCAAAATGAGTGTTAGAATAGGTGTGTTCAACAATGAGTTGAAGACAAAGTATAAGTGACAAGTCAAAATGGCGTTCATCAATCAAAGGTCAAGACGAGAACACAAATTGCAACACCCTTGTGAAAATGGATTGAAGGATTTCAATTATAAAATTATTTGAAAATAACTGAATTCAAAATCCTTGATAAATTAACGTGCTAGATCTTTAAAAGTATCGACTAGATCGGCCAATTAAATTGGTCATGGTTAAGCTCAATCTATCGAGCAAACAAGTCATGGATAAGCAAGCAACTTGGAAGATAAGCTCGTCCATTCAACTTGATTTGAGTTTGACATGTCAAATAAACATGTCATGCACTAAAGACTAGTCGAGTACAATAAATTCCAGCACTTTATTTATATATAAACCCATCTCTTATTGGCTATTCCACAACTCTATTAATAAGAGAGCCAAGGGATGTTGAAGGCACAACTTTGAAGTTAAAAAACTTCAACTTTCAGTAACAAAAGAGATAATTCTTTTAGTCTTTTGTATTAATTTTAAATTAATACGGATATGGTGTTTGCAAAGACTTCCATGTGTTAGAAACTTCATTTTTGTCATCATCATATTTGTGCGTATCCAAGTAGTGTTCTTAGTCTAAATACATTTTGAGATCGTGGAAAAAGATCATTGAAACAAGCTTCTATGTATAAAAGTTTGTTGCAAGTAAAAAAATCGCTCGTTGTGGAACTGTGTATGTTTTGGTAAGTGCCTTGAGCGAACATTCTTGTAATCATGATATTGTTTCATAGTGGATCTTTCCCCGTGGAGGTAACTTATAGAATTGGTGTTTATAACTCTATAAGTGAACACATTACATTATATTTTGTTTACTTTCATTTTTTCACTTTATTCATAATTGTGCTAAACTTACTAAAGATCTAAGATATTCACATTGAATATCGTATAAAAGATCTATTTAGATCTAATATAAAATATAGATTGAAAAGAATATATCAGATTTATAAAACTCTTAGAATCATAAGTAATTGAACCAATCTAAGTTCACAATTTTAATTGGTATCAGAACCTGTCACCCAAATAAAATAATTTATTTCTTTAGTGAGATCCTGCGAAGTTGAACTTAACAAAAAGTAATTTATTTCTTGGTTGAGATCCTGTGAAGTTGAACTAAACAAATTTCTTAATCATGGATTTAGACAAAAATTCTGGCTAATTGAATTGTGTCATTATTTGATGGAAACAACTACTACAATTGAAGTGTGAAGATAAAAACTTATCTTATGGCCTTAGGACTAGATTTTTTTTGCAACCAAAATAAGTTGGAGTTTCCAATAAATACTGATGGTACTGAGAAACTGTGCGATGAATGGTTTGTGGAAGAAAAAAAGGTTGTAAGTGCCAACTCCAAAGGACTCAATGTGATTTATCAATCAATCGCATCAAATGAGTGTAGACACATCGCCAAAGCCAACTCTTCAAAAGAAACATGGGCCATATTGGCTCGTGTTTATGGTGGTGATAAGACCGGGAAAGATTGAAGGGCCCAAGTTTCCGTTGTTCAATTCAAGAACATGAAAATAGATAAAGAAGAAAATTTTACGATTATTGTGTCAGAATGAATGACATAATTAATAACATTCGCTCCCTTAGTTAAATAGTTAGTAAAATATTTTGATGTCTGCCCAAATGATTTTATTAAAGGGTAGATTCCATTTATGAATTACATGACCTAGATAAGTTAACCTGAAAAGTTTAGCGGCTAAGTTACATACATGTGAAATTGAACATGGTCGGGACAATGTTCAAAGAGGAAAGAGTGTGGTGATTTTAACTATTATGACATTGATGATTCTGATGAATCTGAGACAATGAAGCTTGATAAATAAGTTGCTTTGATGAGCCCACATTTAAAAAAATTTATTGAAATATTGAAAACTCCTGATAAAGGGCAATAAGGGAATATCAAGTTTCGTCTTCATCATCATATGTTTGAAAAAAAATCTTACGATGAAATGAACTTTTCCAAAATTGAATGTTGGAAGTGCCACAAGTTTAACTATTATGCTTACATTTGCCCAAGTAAAAAGAACATTATTGGCAAACAAAATGAAATGAATATAAAACTCATTTGGGATGACAGTGATTGTGAATCTGAATAACAACATAATCATAATTATCAAGAAGGCAATATTGGTAAATTGTGCCTTTATGGATTTGACTAGGTCTTCTCATAATAATGATTGTCTTGAGTTCACTAATCAATTGCAACAAACTACAACTTTGAATTTTGAAAAACTATACACTAGGGGTGGGCAAAATTTCCCGAAAAACAAAAACTGAATCGGAACTGTATCATATCATCCTGACCGATCACTGTTTACTGTTTTGAAAAAGGAACCAAATTGAACCGTGGATGTTCGTTATGGTACCGGTTTCGGGTTTTGGAATACTGAAAATATCGGTCCAAAAATATCGGTTTGAAAATATTGACCAATCATCTTATTTTTTAATTATTAAACTTGGATGGTGGGTGTTATTTTTATTGTCTGTGGTAGGGGTTAATTTGGAAAAAAGATAAACTAGGCAAAAAGAAAGGACAAACATAATCAAACTTAAAAAAAACACCACAATACAAAAATTAGGTTATCTTCTTGATTGTAATTATGTTTTGTGGGATCAGGTTTGGTTTAGAGTTATAGTTTAGGGTATATGTGAAGGATTTAAGAGTTTGGGGGCTTATGTTAAGGATTTTAGGGTTAAAGTTTAGGGCGTAAATTGAAGATTTTATAGTTTGGAGTTTATGTTAAGGATTTTAGGTTTTAGGGCTATGGTTATAATTTAGTGTGTAGGTTAAAAATTAAATAATTTGGAGCTTATATTAAGGATTAGGGTCTATGGTTTCGGTTAGGTTATAGTTAAAGATGTAGATTTTAAGAGTTTGAGGTTTATGTTAAAGATGTTAGGGTTTAGGGTATATGATCTATGGTTAGGCTTATAGTTTAGGGTGTACCTTAAGATTTTAGGGTTTGCCCTAAACCCCAAACCTAAAATCATTAACCTAAACCCCCAAACTCTTAAATCGTTAAGCTAAACCAAAAACTATAACTCTAACCTCAAACCCTACCCTAAACCCTAAAAAGCATTAACATAAACCTCAAACTCTTAAATCTTTAAGTTGCACCCAAAACTATAACCCTAACCCCAAACCCTATAATAAACCCTAACATCTTTAACCTAAACCCCAAACTATTAAATCCTTAATCTACATCCTAAACTATAACCCTAACCCTGTACCATATACCTTAAACCCTAACCTTTTTAACTTAAACCTCAAATACTATGAATTATAACCATGACCCCAAACCCTAAACCCTTAAATCATTGACCTAAACCACAAACTATACCCTTAACCCTAAAATCCTTGACATAACCCCCCCCCCCCCCCCCCCCCCCCCCCCCCCAAAAAAAAAAAACTATTAAATCTTTAATCTATATCCTAAACTATAACCATAACCTCAAGCCCTTAACTCTAAACCTTAAAATCCTTAACCTAATCTCCAAACTCTTAAATCCTTTATACATACTCTAAACTATAACTCTAACACCAAACCCTAAACCCCTAATCTACCATATATATTTTCTAAAGCATATTGGCTATCCTTTCACAAAAGAAAGATGGGGCATTTGTTATTAAAGGATAAAAATTGGTTTTTACTAATCCAGAAGGAGCCCCTTAGTTTTCATTGTAAGTTAGGGAAACTATCTGTTGAGCATATATATAGGTTTATTTATAAAATGGATATTGATGATACACCAAACCGTCTTCTAATCCACGCCGTACGCGTGTCATGATAATCTTGTCTGCAGATTAAAGCGGGCCTAATTGCTTACCAAATCTGGCAAGCCCCAAACAACACTAAGCCCATATTGGCAAAATCCAGAATCTGGCAAAAGCCCAAACAACACAAAGCCTATATTGGCAAAATCCAGAAGGTTGGATCTAAATTGCAGCGCCCTATTAATCCCACACGTCACATGGAAAGCCCAATACCCATAAGGCCTAATCAGGCAAGTATCTGGGGGATCACCTAAGACGGGCAAGCAAGCAATACATTGGATCCGACTAGGTAACATATACCAGATTATATGTCGTGCATGGAAACTTTCTTGCATGGACATCATTCCAAAAGGGAAACCTCTCCCACAGATCTAGGCACACAAGTCGTGTAAGGAAACTCTCCTACATGGACGCTCCAAACTAGGAAAGGGTCTCCAGCAAGATCTCTTTTCCTAAACTAAACCACCAAAGGCCTAGCCAAACGAGAATTCTCGCATTATAAATAGGACAAAGAATTGATGAAGAAAGGTACGCTACATAACCCAATATACATCTTTAAGCCTTTATCAAGCCTTGTTAGACTTTAACATCAGAGTGCCATCGGCCACCACAATAATGATCCTTGGCTCACGTGCGTTCCTTGTGCAAGTCCATATCAAGGTAAAAAAAAAACAGGATTCAACTACATCAATTTGGCACCGTCCATGGGGACGACAAAGTTCCTTGAAAGACAATGATATGACCCTTCCTCACAATCCAGAGAGATGGTGACCACGAGATCTTGCAACAATGGAGCTCGACCCCCGAACACTCGTACTAGAATAGCGCCGCCTGTTTCGATGGATCCGACACTGCGGGAGGAACAAAATCAGACCAATGAGGCGGTAGCAGCCGCGGTAGACGCCAGGGTAGATCTACTGTCAACTCAAATGAAACAAATTGCACGAGTAGTGGAGATGCTTACTCAACAGAACCCTCCACCCACGAAAGGAGACTGGGAGCAACGAAAAGCCCCGTCCCCAGAAAACACCAGAGAACATGTTCAAGAGAGTCGCGGTGTCCCTGCGTGCTCTTAGTAGATCAGATGCGAAGGAGCAGCCAACGGAGTCCCAACTTCTAGGGCAGACAGACAGGTTTCGTAGAACCCTCTTCGGCTAGGGGCCACCAATCCTAAAGTGTTGTTCAACCTCACTGTCCCTCCGTTCATACATCAAATCATGAACAAGCCTCTGCCCAAAACATTCACTCAGCCAAAGCTAGAGTTCTACGACGGGACGACTAACCCATCCGACCACTTGCGCCACTTTCAGCATGTAATGGCACTCAAAGAAGGATTTGAAGCAATAATATGCTAGTCATTCCCTACCGGCCTGAAGAAGTCTGCGCTAACCTGGTTCTGCAACCTCCCTTTGAGGTCCATCGACTCATTCCGAATATTAGCGACAGCGGTAGGAAGGGCTGGCATTATCTGCTCACCCTCAAACAGAAACCGATCGAGACATTAAGGGAATAACTCACACACTTCAACGATGTGTTGACTCTCATAGACTGCTGCAGTAGTGACACCACAGTATGACCTTCTCCTCGGGACTGAAGAGGGGCAAGTTCTATGATTTCCTCACTCTGGAGCCTCCAACCGATATGGCAGATTTACTGAAGAGAGCCCAAAAATACATCACTCTCGATGAGATGCTGGCCGCCAAGAAGGAAGATGAGTCTAAAAATAATCCCTCTAAATCCAGAGAAAAGAAAGAGGGCAAGAAACATGATGACAGTGACAGAAAGAGGAAGCGCAATGACATCAAGCCCTACTCTGGCCGTGCAAGGCAAGATAAGGCCTCCAAATTCGTCGGGTCTAAATCTGTCACCCCTTCAACTCCAGTCTATCCAACATCCTCAACTCTATCGAGAATTGGGAAGAGATGAAGTGACCCACCAAACAGTGAGGAGACCCCTCCCGACGCGATAACAACAAATACTGCTCCTTTCACAAGGAAGGCGGCCATGACACTGAGAACTGCAAAAGTCTTAGGAGCGAGATAGAGTACTAGATTCGAAAGGGGAAGCTCAAGAAGTTCCTGAACCTGGACAAGAAGCAGGATCGGGACAAGGAAAGGGAAGATTTCGTTAAGGAGATAGAGAAAGGAGCTCCTGGCATCATATATGTGCTTCATGGAGTCAGCTCCGAAGGCGAGCAATCCAACTGGTCCCGCAAGAGGACACTTCTTGAAATGCAAACACAGTCCACCTGTGAAGACAGACAAGTATTGTATGCACAAATTCATAGCCCGATCCCACCATTGACATTCATAGCCAAAGACCTTCGGAGCGTTCAATCTCCTAACAACGACACTCTGGTCATCTAGGTCTTCGTTTCAAAGTGGGAAGTAAAAAGGGCCTTGGTGGACACGAGAAACTCTTTAAACGTCTTGTTTCTCAACACTTTCCGCAATATGCAACTCAAGAATGAGGACTTAATGCCTGCCAACTTCCCATGGTCAGGTTCAGCGGTGAGAAATGCTTCCCCATTGGGAAGATTAGCCTAATGGTAGTACCAGAAGAGCCACAATTACGAAAATACCTTGTCCAAGAGTTCATTGTGGTCAATGCTCTGTCCTCCTACAACATCATTCTGGGGAGGCCTTGGCTCCATCATATGGAAGCAGTAGTATGTACTCTGCACCAATGCATCAAGTATACAACCAACCGGGCCCAAGGAATTGTTTGTGGATATCAATCTATAGCGAGAAACTGCCACTACGCAGCGCTGAAGCAGCTAGATTGCTAGCAATTATAGCTCGGGCCCGTGAGACAGACGTATCAGACACCAAACCTAGATAAGGAGGAAGAGTCACTCCGTTTGAACAGAGACAAAGCTCCGACAACTAAGGCTCAATTATTCTACGAGTCGTAATTCAGCACTGGAGATACCAACCAGTCCAGTACCAAGCTAAACAATAACACTTCAGCAAACATGCGCCTATTTCACATGCTGACAGCCAGCGAGGAATAAGGGTGGGCACGGGACGGGATGGGACGAGATAGACCCATCCCTATCCCATCCCATTCAGCGTGCTCTCATTTTTTGACAAATTACTGCTTACCCAAGACCCAATTTGCTTAGTTGAAAAGAGGCAAGGGCAATTAGTAGAACTACACATAAATGATAGCCTTAGATTGAGTATGCAACATCATAATAAACTACCATAAATGATAGCTGAAATTCACCCTGTAATTAAGATTTCTGCAGAGTTTTGAATGACTAAGAGGTGGACAGTATAATGGCAATGGTGGATCTGCTCTACTGTTTTGAATAGTGAACAAAAGGATGAGTAGATTTGGGGTGCTAAGAATAATGTTTCATTATTGCTTTAAAAAAAAAAGTCATTAAATTCATTGTCTTGACACGAAATAAAACTCTCCAATGTAGTTAGCAATCCCATTTTGAGTTTTAAAGAGTTTGCAATTAAATTATTCATTTAGAATTCTAAAAATAAACCAATATCAAGTAGTTGCAGATATAGACTAAAATCAATTACACTGAGTTCAACTAAATTCATTTTTCTTCAATTACACTAATATTGCAATCCTAAAATAAATAAATAAATAAAAATATTAATAATAAATATTGAAAAATTAGCTCGGGACGGGACGGGATTGGTGGAATTGAAAATCTCCATCCCATCCCATTCTAGACCGGGACGGGACGGGATCGGGATGGGGATGGAATTATTCAATCCCATTAAGACCCGAAAAATTCAGGACGGGACGGGAACGGGATCACGAGATGGGATGCCCCCCCTCCCCCCCCCCCCGCACGAAGTTCACTTTTTAGTAGCTTCGCTAGCATGGGCGAAGCGTGACACTTCACCAAGGGATCTATACAGTCTTAGCCACGACCATGCGTGTCTCTTTCAAAGCCAGATTAGCTTAAGCCCCGCTTAGAGTCAAACTATCTTACTGCTTTTTTTTTTCAGTTAAGAAGAATTGTTCGCACAAGCCTATATTTAAGGAATAAAACAAATTTTATTGATTACAAAGAAAGTTATTGCAAAGCTTGCCCGACTGATAAGTATATCAATTTTTACACTACGAGTATCTATGTCCGACGCAAGTATTACTCCGCCAATCTGTCTTTTGAAAAAGATTCAAATGTGAAAGTAAAGTACTTGAAGAAGGCTGCAAGAACGCGCTTAATTCTTTGCTACGCCGATTTTCATCACAAGGATGATTTAAAAGTGGCAACAGAGACACTCGAAACTGACTGCAGACATCTTTGCTTCGTCAATCTGCCTTGAGAAGAGGATTCATAATGAGAGCAGAAGAAGGCAGATGAAAACGTCCTTCAAGCAAGGGATGCCTGAGGTAATGCAGAGGTAGCACCCTAGGACCACAGGCCGCATCCACCCTTACTCTGCTCCACCTATCTGTCTTCCAGCTGTGGCGTCACATGTGAAGCCCAGTAGATTCAATGAGAAAAATCACCCTAAAACTAGCTATGGGTGTCATCTCCAAACAACAGTGATAGATGGCAACTCGAGAGCCATAGAAGGGGAAAGGCGGACTAGTTCCTTGAGGGAGAGTATGTACTTCTTCTTCAAAATATAATAAGAAATTATAGGGTCCCTTGGAATCAATTGGATGCTCATCGAACCAGTTGGTACCACATTATAGCGGGTCTTGTCAAGACTCATCGCTGCAAATGTTAAAACATTCAAAGACTCCAACAACAAATATCTTCCTTTAGCCTTTGGAATACCTAAAACACATTTTCTAAAAAAATGCATTTCAAGAACATTCTCTACAACATTCATGGCAATGCTTGAAATGGCGAACATTAGCCTATATATAAGTGTGGCGGTTCACGATATGAAATTAATCAACAATTAAGTCAGCATTAAATGCCGCACAAAAAATAGGGCGGCGATGGTTCCAATTGCAACTCCACGAGTCCACATTCATCGAATTAATGACACTGCGCGCAACCCCATTAACTGGGGGGAGTAATCAGCGCTAAACCATCGCAATCTACGCCGTACATCTGGCATATTGATCTTTACAACACGGCCTGCCAACTAATGGGCCCAAGCAAGTACCCCGCCAGATTCAGCCCAATACACGTGAATACACAAACGGCGAAGGCCTAAAGCGCCCATGGAATATAGTGTACACTTATAGTGATATTATCAATGAATCCAAGGTATCCGCTCTATTAAGGTTTTGCTACCGTTACTAAACCTGGATAAACTCAATTTATGATGACCCGACTCTAGAATCAGATTTGTTGGCATGACCTCTGTGTCGGACTACTTGGAAAATTAAGTAAGTCAGGACACCCAAGTCAGACTTACACGCCCAAGGCCAAGCGGAGGCCTAACCTGACCAAAGCTTAGTTATTTTCAACTGATGGCGATAACTTCTGGTCCGCTATAACACCTAGTCCATCTAGCATGGATGGCGATGGGTTAGAAAGTGGGAGTCTAGTCAGTGCTTATGTAGCCTGTGACGATGGCTTGCTTGGGATCATCGTCCAATTGCAGATGATGATCGTCGAACCCGATCAAAATTTAGTCAGTTTCGACTGATGGCGATAGCTTCTGGTCCGCTCTAACGCCTAGTTCGTCCAGTGCGGATGACGATGGGTTAGAAAGTGGGAGTCTAATCAGTGCTCGTGTAGCCTGATGAAAATGGCTTGTCAGGGATAATCGTCCAACTGCAGACAATGATTATCGAGAGGGCTTGCCAGGGATCATTGTCCAATTACAAATAATGATCACCTAGCTCAACCAAAGCTTAGACAGTGATGACTGATGACGATAGCTTATGTTCCCTTTTAATGCATACTTCGCTACGCGCGAATGTCGATGGCTTAGAAAGTGGCAGTCTAGTTGGCAATGTCAACCCCTGACCGCGATGGCTTGCCAAAGATCTTTACGGTATTACGATTAATGGTCGCCAAACCCTACTGCTCTTAGACTATAGCCTGCCAAGCGTGAGTGAAACTGGCTTAGAAAGGGGGAGTCTAATCAGCGTTCTCAATGCCTGATCACGGTGACTCACTAGGGATCATTGTCTTTCTGCAGACATGATCGCCGAACCCTACCAAAGCATAGTCAGTTTCGACTGATGACAACAGCTTTTGGTTCGCTCTCAGTAGCTCGCCAAGCACGGTTGAGATGGCTTAGAAAGTGGAAGTCTAGTCAGTATTCTCAATGCCCGATCACGATGACTTGCCAGGGATCGTTGTCCAACTACATACAACGATCACCAAACTCTCCCAAAGTTTAGTCAGCCCCGTCTGATGATGGTAACTTCTGGTCCCCCTCACAACCTAGTCCACCAGAAGCGGATAAAGGCGATTTAAAAGCCCAGTCAGAGCTCTGAAAGCTTAACTCAGACAATTCACAAGGACCATCGTCTGATTATTTACAACGATGCACACACTTGAACGCAGTCTGACCAGTTCGCTTATAGTAGCAATGATAACTGCTGCTCTGATCTACCACCTAGTCCGCGTATGGCGGATTACAGGCATGGATCTCGAAGACAAGGAATGGCCGGGTCTGAATTATCTATCACCAGCCAAGTTTATCTCATTGCATGAAGTTTTGCCAACTTACAAGACCTGGCTGAGAAAAGTCCCCAATCTCTAAAGAGTACTAACCAGGGTTGCCTAAATTATCGCAACATGAGTAGTCAGAATCCACACTTACAGATCAATCATACGACTCCCTGAATTGGCACAACCTCTTGTCTAAAAGCTAGTCGCGCGATAAGACAAAACATAAAAAAGCCACCAGGGAAAGTCAAATACACTACACCAAAAATACCCATTAGCAACGGTTTTAAACCGTGGGGGTAACCCATTGTCACGGCTTAGAGCCGTGGGCTGTAGAGGCGTCGCTAAATCCCCAGTAATGGCTAAAAACCGTGGCAAAAATATTAGCAACGGTTTTATCTCGAGGACGGTTGATGATTTAGCCACGGTTATAAACCGTTGCAACAATCTTAGCCACGGTTCTAAGCCGTGGCCAGGAGTAGCCACGGCTTAAAACCGTTGCAAGTTATGGCCACGATTATAAGCCGTTGCAATAGTTTTAGCAACTGTTTTAAGCCGTGGCCAGTACTAGCCACGGTTATAAGCCGTGGCAAGGTAGCCACGGTTTTTAGCCGTTGCAATAATTAGCCACGGTTTTAAGCCGTGGCAAATTTTTTTTTTTTTTTTTTTTTGGTCACGGTGTTAAGCCAATGCAGTTCTTGTATCTTGTAATTGTTTGTTGATCTTAGGCCTCTTTGCGGCTTGTTGAACAAATAAACCTTACACATAGTCCACACAAATAAGACAAAAGAATCATGAATTGGATGAACTATTTGCTAAGACTGGGTACAAGAAAATAAAAAGTTACCATTGTTTCCATTAGATTCAAAAGCATGATTGTCCCTCTTTTTTGAATAATCTCTCTGTTCAAAGAACACCATCAAGAATTAGACAAAACAATGCTTATACACACACTCAATTGAACACAACTAACATATGGCATGTACTGTCTTCTTTGTCCCTCGTGTATTTGATCCATGCCCCACTTCTAGATATCTGCATGGGAGATGATTGTCCAATGGCATGTATTGTGCCATGATCGCGCGGATCTCCGAGTCCATATATCTCTGCAGAAACAGTTTACAACATGAGTGATGTGTGGCAACGGCTAACAGATGGGTATGAACAATGGCAGCAGGCTAGAGTCTCAATGATGACGAAGAATTTCAGAATATAGATACGCCAGTGGGAATTTGTATACACATAAAATCTACTACAAGAAAGCAACTCTTTTTTTTAACCACATCATTTGTCAAAGAGGTTTGTGTTTTCCAAACTTAGGTCCGAAGACCAAGTTAAATTCTATCTAACGTGTGAAAATATAGACATGCTCATTTTCAACCCCTTTCAAGTTAAATATTCGGTGTTTTCTCACATCGGGAAAATCAGGGGAAATTAGTTCATTCGTCATAAAAATGATTTTCTCTACAAAAAACAGACTTAAGCAATAATAACAAGAAAAGAAAGCAAACAAAAAAGCATACCCTGATTCTGTACTTGTACACGGCATACCCTCCAATTGCAGTAGCAATCAACCCGAGGAAAATGACCCACACAAAGTTCCAACTGAACTCACTTTGGTACTCTTTACCTGCATTTTGCCATAGCAGAATAACTGCATTGTGCACAAACCTTCACACGTGTTGACTCCATCACCCTTGAATCCTGGAGGGCATTTGCAACCTTTGGAATGATGGTCCTAAAGAACCCACAATAAAGTTAAACTACCATGAAGGGCATTCAACTCAAGTGACAATGTTTAATAGTTGAACAAAACCATTAAAAGATAAGTTATTTGTGCTCTTGAAGCACTTACTGTGCAAGCAAAGTAGGTCCTGCCTTCTTGTGTTTGTCTCCAGCAGCCTCCATTGTTAATTTCACATCGTAGATCTCCTGATGCTGTTGAATCAAGGCAAACAGCTGACTTGGTAAGCCAAATAACATGTGGAATCATTTCAAATAATTGATTTACTTGTAAATTCACATCAGAACTCAGCAAAGCAATAGACTTACTTGTGGAATCTTTTTTAGCTTTTCTGATAATTCCTTCTGCATTTGTAAAGCTTTCTTAGCTTTTGCTAAAGCATCAAGAGACATATTTCCACTCTTGCCAGCAGTTGAAGTTGTTGTCCCATCTGTACTAGATTTTCCAGGAACCTCATGAGATCTGGTAACATTAACTCCCTTATTTTCATTTGTGGTAGAAATCAAAGATACCTTGATAGAAGGAGTAGGACGAAGTTCTGAAGAAGGTTCAGTCACAGCAGTTGATGTCACGTTTATTGATCCCAATGCAACTCCCTGTCCAAGTGAAAAGTTTCACCCAAAGGTCACAAAATAAATCCCGACATCATAAAAATTCTATTTTTGTGCATCCGAATAAAGAATATTAGGATGGAACAGATATAGACTATAGTAACCATATAGATAAATACAGTAACCAAGGAAAATAAACTTGAGAACCCCTCAAGTGACACTTGACTTATATTAGGTATATGCTGGAGAAATGCCTAAGGCAAAGAGCTTTCAGGAAAAGATTAGGTTCAAACTCCAAATAATTTAGTTAAGCAGAGAACAAACAAATTCTATACTTTAAGTAGAGAGTGGAACCACCATACTTACTGCATAAAGCAGGACCTGGCCATCATCCATTGTTTTGAAAGACATGGACGCCTATCTGTGCTGCAGAGATGGAAGGGAAGTGTCTATCAACTTAACCAATAAGCAATGTACTAAACAATAAAATTGACTAGATAGAATTCTCCCTTACCACGACAGATGCTATATTAAAAGAAAATGCTCATGACAAAAGCAGTGAAAGGAAGGAAGTACATGCACATTGTTTCTACCACGAAAAAGGAGGGTTACCATTCAGAAGCTCAAAAATAATTGCACCCAAACTCCACATATCTACCTGCATTCAACCCCTCCCCTCCCTGGATGTGATTATTCTGTATGTGATCAATGGGACTGAGAAATTTTGAGGGGTGAATCTCAAGTTCAACTTCATTACCTTTTCATCGTATCTATGAAATTGCAGGATTTCAGGAGCCATGTACATGGGAGAACCACAAACTGTTTCTGCATAGCTACCAGGACATATACTTCTATTTGCAACAAAAAGGAATTGTAAGTTGCAGAAGGATAAAGCTTAATTCAATAGGAGAGTTAAACCATTTAGCCTTATTACCTTGCAAGACCAAAGTCGGCAATTTTTATCACAGCGTCGCTGTCGGCAGTTGATAGAAGAATATTCTACTCAACAGAACCATCAATTCACTTCAGTTAAATTTCCCATGCAAGCAACTATGTAATGATAGAAACGTCATATGGAGATACATGCACAAATTAATGACAAATCACTCATCAAGTGTATTAGGCAGTCTAACTCCTGGATATTCTTACTATATTACAGTCGTAACTGTCTCAACATGAATATATCTTGGACAAACAAATCAAAGCCCAAAAAGAACAACAAAAACTGCGCTCAAACACAACCAAAGTTCAATGTGGGTACATAAGATCTTCCCTTAAATGATCACCCCAGAACCCAAACCAAGTACCTCAGAATCACAAACATTAATGAAGTATTAAAAAGTGAAGAATCAACAAAAGGACACTGAGTTCAGTTCAGGGGATCAAATAACCACACAGGGAGGCAGTACTAAGTAAGAAAGAATAACCCTAAAATCGGAGCTGAGAGTGAGTCAGAGCTCTGAAATAGAGAAAGCAGAAACTAAGAAAGTTAAAAGAGAAAGATACCCATTAGAGATTCTTTGCTACTTTTGGGTACTCTGCCTTCTGTTCTGTTCAAGCTTTACAGCACCCCCCAGCTTCATTGCTGCACTTCTTCCACACTGAAATGAATATAAAATGAATATAAGGTGGTGTTAGATGTTTGACGGGTTCTATTGCAAGAATCAAAACAAAGTAATCATCAGTTTGGGAACTAATAATACGAACCAGAAATAATACATTAAAAAGAAGAAGAACCTGTTATAAGTAAGGGTGAGCCGATCAAGCATTTCTCCAGCATTTCTGCTGGAGCTATCCGTGGCAGACATCCTTGCCCCCTGCTCACTACATGCGCTTTCTAGGACAGCATTGAACATAACCTGCATCCAATCTCACAAATCAATGAATATGTTTATGAAATATCTAAGAACTTCCATACTTCATATTGCTGCATCAAAGGTAAAGTTGATAGCCATTTTGAACTTCTTTAGCAGGTATGTTCCACAATCAGGGTTGATGGTCACCCTCAGACTTGAATAAGATAAACAAAAGAAAATGGTCATACATGAAATTCTTGCACATGCTCGTTTCTTCAAAGCCAAAGATAAGGAGATAAGTAGTAAACAATGAAAGGAAATAAAATCAAAGCCTTAGCTTTAACAAGGTAAAAACTTACACAAGAAAATTGAAACTCAGCTAAGTTCTGAAGAATCTCTGCTTTTGTCTCACCGCCCTCTATCTCATATGAATCCAACTCACCAAGCTTTCCACCAGTTTCAGCTTCTCTCGATAATCTACATCAAGCAAGCATCAGATAATGACAATGTACAGACAAATCCATGCTAAAAGTACCACTAAGGAAAAATACCTCCGGAGATAAAACAGTTGCCATTGTTGGTATGAACGCTACAACTGACTGGAACTTGTTAAAAACAATCCTCAAAGCATCATACTCAACGTTCTTCAAGACATCATCTGCCAGAACATAAACCTAAAAGTGAAAGAACATGTTATGAATCATAATCATGACATAGAGAGAGCATTGTCTGTTGATACATAATCATTGCCATTAATAGAGATATTACTTTTTCTTGATAAAATAGAAGAAATTAAAGAGAGCAGGGGAACCTATGTTTCTAAATGGATGCTTGTCTGATAGAATCCATCTGGATATAAATGGGTCAGATGTTATCCAACAACACTGTCAATGGATTCAGAAGTAAATCAGATCATATCCCCGATACAGTAATTTATATAGCACACATTAAGGACGACCACAACATGTATAGGTTCAGCGACGACAATATTAAGTTCTTCAATTTAAAGAGGCAATCAAGACTTTTCTGAAAAACACAAAATTCTACAACATATCATTCTAAGATTGTGTTGCTTCTATTCATCCATGGACTCCACAAAATAGCACAAGAGAAGCGTATAAAAGATTCCCAACTCTAAGCCTTGAACTTCCACAATCTAAGAACACCCCCCATATCTCAAACAAAGATTAAATAGGCCCTGAGCATAAACATTCAGATTAAATAGGCCCTGACACTTATATAATTCCAAAACCTCAAGACATAGACAATTATCCAGGACATTTTGGATGGTTTTCTCATTGATTAAAGCATTTGTAAGAACAAGAGTCTTAAGGGATCCTAGACCAGTGAAAGTACTAGAAAATATTAACGTAGAACCTGATAATTTCAACGTCACTATTGATAAACAACCCAACAAATAATCAGATGGGAATTGAAAATATCCATATGACTCTGAGAAATCCAGATCCTCCTGAGTAAAAAGAACCATCAGAAGCCGGTTATTAGAAATGCTATCAACAGCTGAAATTCAACCAAAGACCTACTTAATTTACTCAAAGCTTCAATATGCAACAGATTCCAATTGCAAAGATTACAAGACTGCAATTTCTTTTTTGAGCAATTTTTCATACAACCACTGATACTTACATTATGCTTACTAGTTTTTGGTTTACATAATTATGAAAAGAAAAGGAATAAGTCAAGAACTTGGTTAACACACACGTGGCCTTGATGTATTGATTTGTGTACATCTAGTACCTGGTAATATCATACACTAACAAAGCACCAGCTTCTCTTCTGTAGTATGACCTTGTAATTGATCTGAAGGATTCTTGACCAGCCTGATAGTGCAAAGGTACTTCAGACATTAAAAAAACAAAATGGTAAAAGATCCCACAATGAAAGATAAGCAAGTTTATAGTATTTCAGGGTTTAATGCAGCACAATCAAATTCTGCAGCAAAAGATATTTATACTACTGTGAAGCGCACATAGCATGTTATCCATTCCATGACCCACAGATACCCAGATGAACTATTTAGAAAATTGAACAAATTACATATTGTATCATTTCAACTCCATCATTTTATTATTCATGTATCTCTGTTACAAAGAGGTAAGTTCACCTCCTCCTATTTTCCTTATCATTTCAAACCCATCATTTTAACTACCACAAAGAGTAAAATAACATGTTAAACTGGCACCAACCAAAACTTAATCGTAGGACATATTAGTAAACCCTGCAAGAACTCCATGCGACACTTCATTTTTTGTATGTATGCTTTGAAACCTAAAACTTTGATTAATTTCACCAGACATGATTTAAGTCTAGTGACTTAGCCATAACAATAGTCTCAATATAAGTACAATAGGCCAAACCAATTTTGTTCAACCATTTCCTGCACAGAATTGAAGGATAAAAATAATAATGACAATAGGAAGAGGTGGACATACTGTATCCCATATTTGCAGCTTTATTGGCTTGTTATCAATTGTTACCATCCTTGCTCCAAATTCAACACCAATAGTTGAGTCATGAACAGGCTAAAAGCGTTTATCAGTGAACTGCAGAAGAAGGCATGACTTTCCAACACCTGTAAAATACAAGTCAAACTTATTTGATTATCAAAGGAATAAGAAAAGGTGAAGCCAAAACATTGCCGAGTTGACATGGAGATAAAGATTCAAAACGCTACCAATTTTTAGTGTTTAGCATCAGCCATCTCTTGAAAGTTGTGACTGAAAGTGTCATTGATATGAGAAACAAGATTTCTTAAAGTTGTAAGCCATTTTTCCTGCAAAAACCAATAACATCAAAAGATTATTTTCAAAGTGAAGCAAAATTTATTATTTGAATAAATTAAGAAGAGTAGGAACAACAATATGCATCATCTGTATTTTGTTTCTCATATCAATAGAATTTAAAGGAATTTATTAGGAAAAAAAAATAGCCAAAACAACCTGAGTAGAAAAAAAAAACAGCCAAAACACCCAAAAATAGGTCCTTCCATGGACATTTTCCATTTCCTATATACACTTTTCAGCACAATTAAAGTAGAAAAATCTTATAGGAAATTGTTATATGCATGACTTGGCTTAGGTTTCAAATGTCATACAGCCATGAGAAAGCATCAGTAATGTACAGTGACATTTTATTTAGAGAGACAACAAAACAGATGCAACTCAGTTTTGTACGGTCACTGTTATAAGGACCAAACTTTAAATTCGAGCACGAGATGAAAATAATGGTGATCAGCACCCACAACCTCAGCTAATTTGTACATGGACAAAAAAAATGCAGTTAGGCAAAAGATAGGAAGATGGACTTACGCTGGAGCTGCAAACACACAGCTGGAGACAATGTTTCCTGATAACATCAATTACAGAAGAACAATGTTGGCAACATACAATGGCAAACAAATGGACTCTCTGACAATAATGCAAGGTAACTCACAGCAGAGTTAACTGCTATCCTCAACATCTATATTACTTAGGTACTTGAAAATCTGGCAGAAAAATGGAGGTAGCAAGGGTTCCATAGAGTTCCTAAGGTTCCTCAAATAAGATTTTCGCGAAGTTGGCTATGTAAACATTAAAAAAACACTTTAAAATACTTTTAGCAGTGAGGTATCTGACCCAATGTTCGAACAACTTCCCATCATTTACTTCTCTTACTGACACACAAGCCGACATCCTTGTTACTTACTCCTTCCTATTCGCATATGGGTCAATTGAGCTTATCCTGGATTTTGTACTAGAAGAGAGCCTCTCAGCTAGAGACCACATTTTAAACTGAGTATTCTTTTAATAGAAACAATATCAAGTGAAAAATGTGCCTAGAGTTTTGAGCATCTTGGAAAAACACATGCATTCAGAAAATTCAGACCTCTATTAGATTGAAGGGGCAAAATACAAAAACCCATTGGTAACAAATAATTCCCAAAGTAAAATTTTTCATACATTTGTTCACAACAGTGAGAAAAGGTAAATAACCTCAACTGAACTAGATTGACGGCACCATTTCTTACAGAATAAACAAAACATTTCTTGGGAGAACATCTGAACATAAAACAAATTAAGCCTTGGGTCAAAAACAATGATAATGTGCATTAGAGTGGTGACTCAAGTGAAAGATTAAACTAGAACAAAAAATAACCAAAAATATATTAAAAAAAAAAAAGAACTAATTCCAAACACAACAAATCTTACCTTTCCATGATTCTTCCTAAGATCTAAAAACTCATAGATATCTGCATGCCATGGCTCCAAATACACAGCAAATTCACCTAAACATATCATGAACAAAACAAGAGCTAATAAGGCAAACATTGCAAACAAACTGAATTTTACTACATATCAAAAGCAAAGAAAAGCACCACATTACCTTTCATCTTGCCTCCCCCTTGATCAACATAACGAGCAGTGTCATTGAAGACACGTAGCATTGGTACAATACCATTAGATGTTCTATTGGAACCACGAAATTTTTTTTTATTTTTTATTTTTTAAATGAGGAGGGATTTGAAGAACCTTGTTTGAAGTCATTCACAATTTCCCCATTTATTAGTGAAAATGGACCAAACATTCATCATAAACCTAAATGTAACAGAACAATTGAGATTGCAAATGCTGGTCGAGATCGAGTTCAAAACTCAGCACGAGGTCGAACCACAGCTCGAGGTCGACGTCGCAAGTCAGCACGATGCTAGAGTTTTCGATCGATTTCTCTGATTTCTGATTTCTCTGCAATCAACAACAAAACAAAATCAGTGATTTCGATTCTCCCCTCGAGCTTTTGAGCCAAAAACATATATGCGATTTTCTTACAAAACCATTTCTCACCGCAAGGTCGAGGTCGATGGCTAGAGATTTCTCTGATTTTTGATTTCACCGCAATCAACACAAAAACAGATCTGTGATTTCGATTCTCCCCTCGAGCTTTTTCAGCCAAAATGATTTTCTTACAAAACCCTAAACCTCTAAAATGAAAATGGAAATGAGCCAAAATGGAGGCGGGAGCGCCAAATGTTTTCGCCAGACCGCGAAATTTCTTTCGCCCGCGTGAAATCCACTCGAGTTCTACAACGGTTTTGATGTTTTTTAGCAACGGTTTTAGAACGTTGGCAAATATAGCTACGGTAAAAAACCGTGGCTATATTGGCCAACTGTCTAAAACCGTGGCTATAATGGCCAACGGTCTAAAACCGTGGCCATATCACAGGCCTTTTCCACGGTTTTTATTTTTTAGCCACGGTTTTAGACCGTTGGCCATTGTAGCCACGATTTTTAGCTGTGGCAAATAAACCAACGGCTTAGAGCCGTGGCCACCTCCCCGTAGCTAAACAGGCCTTTTGGTGTAGTGATAATACATAAATGCAGAGTGTTGTTTAGCGTATTATTTTTTATTCATAAGTCAAAAATACAAAGTTCACTCCTTGTCAGGAGGAGTTTTAGATACAACGGAGCTAGATTTAGTAGGAGAAGAAAGAGAGGATGCGTTCGCATGCGCTGCCGCTCAGACACTCTAGTTTTGATCACCTTTTTTTCTGATTGATCACCCTTTTATTCTGATTGATCGAAGGCTTCCCCAAACTCCGCGAAAGACAAATCTTTATAACGAGAGAGGTCCCGTTCGGGATGCTCCTCCTTCATCACCTGCAACAATTCCAGTCGTCCGTGCACAACTCTGCTGAACTTGAACATGCCCTAAGCCTTCAGAAGCTTTTCGTAGCGCACCCTCGACTTAGCAAGATCTTGCTCTAGTTGCTCCCTCTTGACAGCGAATCAGTTCTAGACTGCTCGACACTCAAGTTGTCTTTCCTAGCACTTAGCTCATTCTGCACCTTAAGGAGCTGCTATTCTGATGTCTGCACACTCTTGGCATTGGAGTCAGCCTCTAGTTGTTGACATCAGACAATCTACTCGGAATCCTTTTCGGCATTTTCAACGTTCAAAACTTGCACCTCAGCCTATAGCCTCCCAAGCAAATTGTAAGTCACGACGGACATGGTTCAGTTCTTCTACAAACCTGTCCCTCGCAGACATTGCCGCTGCTAACTCAAACTCAAGCATTTCTAAGCGAATCCTTTGAGCCTCCGATCTTGTCTTCCAGACCTCTTGGTTAACAGCCGATTGGGCATGCCTCCCTTCCTTAAGTTGTTTCTTTAGTGATTCAATTTCACGAAGAGCATCGGAGTACGACTTCTGCAAGTTTGCAAAGACTATTTCATGGTATACGCTCTCTCATGGGCAGCCTCAACCTCTATCCCGGCGACGATGACTTGGTTCAGATATGACACCCCCATTACGAGATATTTTTGTCTCTTGTCCATACGCTCTCCCAGTGTGTCACCTATTGGCATCAGAACGCAATTCACCAGCCAGTCATTCCACCTACTAATATGCTTCTTGAAGGCATAAGAAATATCAACATTCTGGTGCCAGGCTTAGTTGCTCATCTTCAACACATCCGGAGCAAACAAACTGATCCGTGCATCCGGATAGAGGTCCTCTGGGAGCGAAATTACTCCAGCACCGCCCTTCGTTGTCTTCACTGAGTCAGGGCCATCATCCATCGCTTTCCCCTTGCTTACAATGATTGGCTCTCTTTCACGAGCCGAATCAGAAACATTTGACGGGTAAGAAGGTGAATTATTTCACGGACCTGTCGTCCCCTCGACATGGGAACGAGATTGAGATGGGGGACAATACGGGTGAGCGGAGAAGAATTATCGCTATAGGGGCAACAGTCAGATGACTCTTCACTAAGCCAGGAAGACTCGCGATCCAAAGAGGGGGTCTTACTTTAAATCCTTCAGCGAAAAGGACGAGTCAGACCGGCATCTGACGAAGCTGCCACACCCACCTGCAACAATAGGTTGTTCATAACCTTCGCCTGATCGGTGCTCAGCTTCGTTGCATCTTCAACTCCTACTATCTACAGATATTCCCTCTCCAAGTCAGGAAGAGAAATAAGGGCCCTTGCATTAGCATCATGCCCTTGGGACACAATAAATTCCGCTCCAGCGGATGAATCAGAAACCTGCCCCATAGCTTGGTGTCCCTCTAAAAGGGCCAAACGCTCATGAGCGGGCTTGGTGGCAGAACGAGGCTTCTTTGAGCGCACAGAAGAAGAAAACACTTCATTTAACTCCACCCTCCTTGACGAGCTGGGGATCTTAATCTTCAGGAAGCGCTTATTCTTCAAAGAGGGCTCGCATTCGAACTTCAGCTTCGGAACTCTAAAAATAGTGGGAGCCTCATGCCAATGAGCCCACAATCCGCTGCGCTTGATATTAGAAGACTAAACGACATCATCTACCCACATCCAAGGCATGTCACGAAATTTCTCCATAGTTGCTTCATTCTCTGAAGAAAGGGGCGTAATTGAAACCTCCCTACAAAAAAAGTGGAAAGCAATTTCATATGCAATTAACACTGACAAGATCGAGAATGGAATTAAACTTACTCAGTTGCATGAACTCTCACTCGATCGAACGACCAGCAAGCTCAAAATACTTCGAGTCTGTAGAGGCCATGAAATGATACTTCTGCAGAACATGAAGTCATCAGGCAGATTTCCAAAACAGACTGGCAACGTTAACACACACACACGCACAACAAGTTCTTTTATCCGATGAGAAGTGAGCAATTGGATCACCCTTGGAGACACTAGGACACATCGTCCTTCGCCTTAATCAGAATGGCGATCACCATCCTATACCCGTTTGGCACCAGCTAAGTGGGCGCAATGCCGATATAAGTAAGGAACTCCAAATTTCCTTGATAACAGGAAAACGATTGCCCGATTGGAGCATACCTCGATGCCGACAGATAAATCCTTTTAAAAAAGACAACGACGTTTGAGCACTGCCTAATATGAAGAACACCAGATCATCAGGACTCCCATATGTTTCACGAAGGCCTTCCAGAGTCAACTTAGAGATTGACCTCTCCTCGAAGAACTTACAACCTTTAGCAAACATTTAATCAGAAAGCTGATTCTAGCCCGCCATTGAAAAATGTACAAACTTTTGATCTAGGAAGTGAAGCAAAGTCAAAAGCACGGAAAGCGAAACAACAAAACAAAGTCTCTAAGATCAAAGAGTAAAGAAAATAAACTTTGCAGAGAAGATGATCTATATAGGAAACTGAATTCTCGCCTTTTTCTTCTAGCAGACGCACCCCCCCCCCCCCATTTAATGAAACACATCGCTCAAGGAGATGATTCAAACTCAAGCCAATCATGACCGTTCAGGTCCTCTATGACATGACTTGATGGACCAATTAGTTGATCAACCAACTTGGGGGGAGTAGCTAATGATACACCAAATCGTTTTCTAATCCACACCGTACGCGTGTAATGATAATCTCGTCAGCAGATCAAAGCGGGTCTGATTGCTTACCCAATTTGGCAAGGCACAAACAACATTAAGCACATATTGGCAGAATCCAAAAGGTTTGATCCAAATTGCAGCGCCTTATTAAGCCCACTGTCACCTGGCAAAGCCCAATACCCGTAAGGCCTAATCAGGCAAGTATTTAGGGGATCACCTAAGACGGGCAGGCACACAATACATTAAATCCGATTAGGAAACATATACCAGAGTATAAGTCATGCATGGAAACTTCCTTGCATGGACAACACTCCAAAAGGGAAACCTTTTCCACGGATCTAGGGGCACAAGTCGTGTTGGAAAACTATCCTACATGGACGACTCCCAACTAGGAAAGGATCTCTAGCAAGATCTCTTTCCCTAAACTAGGTCACCAAAGGCCTAGCCGAACAAGGACTCTCACATTATAAATAGGACACAGAGTTGATGAAGAAAGGTACGCTACAAAACCCAATTTACAGCTTTAAACCTTTCTCAAGCCTTGTCTGACTTTAACATCGAAGTGCCACCGGCCACCACAACGGTGGTACTTGGCTCACGTGCGTTCCTTGTGCAGATCCAAATCAAGGTCAAGGAGAGCTGGATTCGACTACATTAGATATGTTTCTAAATAAAATTTCTTCTATGGCTAAAGAAAAAAACTAAATTACAAACATTGTACACACTATTATCTTACTAACTTTGTTGATTTATGACATTATACACACTATGATCTTACTAACTTTGTTGATTTATTGTAGAATGACTATCATAGGTTATTCCTATTGGTTTAGAAAACCAACATCCTTTTTTGAAAAATGCCCAAATGCGTAGCAACTACTATATATGGGAAATGGTTGGGCTCTGGAGTAGTGAACGTGTGGTCTCCCTTGCATGTCTGACTTGACTTGACCCCTTTGCATAGTACTTCTATGTTATGTTCATTTTCTATTTAGCTCGCATATGTATTAGAAATATTTCATCCGAACTTATGTATTGAATGAATCATTCCTCCTTTTATACACTTGTTGATTATAATGAAAGCTTTCCTTTGACTATTCTAGATAGTTGAAATTGCATAGTTCCAATTTAACCTTGGGCTTGCTAACGAATTATATTATTAACGCTGCACGAAATTGCAATTTGTGATAACGATGTTACAAGGCTGAAGACACTCTAATAAAAATTGCGAAAATAAAACTTTTGGACATGGAAGGCTTGGGAAATTATTAGGTAATTTTATTTACTCACAACGAGATTACCTTTTAGTTAAGCATATTTAGGTCCACGAGTATCTTTCGACTAGTCAACATCCATTTGTGTATTTGAATTTTGTATGTTTTTGGGCCTTTGTTGATTACAAGCTTGAACTTCATTGTCTTTTGTTTCTTAGCCTTCCTTGTGATTCTAGATCTTGAGCAACTATTTTTCTAATCAAATATATGTCTACTTGTTTGTACTGAATGTCAACTCATATGGAATGATTTCTGAATATAATTGCATAATCAAATATGTCTACTCTATGCTCATATTTTTCCCCTCCTTTTTGACTCATTGCGTCTCCAGTGTTCTCATGGATGGGCAAGATAGTATGTATCTTTCGATGCAATCCTTGTAACCAACTTCTGCTTTAATAGTGAATGGTGAAGAAAGATCGTTAATTGTTGCTAATTCAGTTTTTTTATTGTTGAATTTGAGGTTCCTAGGGCAACATCAAGAACGTAAAAGATCACTACACCCTCTTGCACAATTTTTTTTCTACGAATGTCACGTTAGTTGTTGAGAATATAAAAGCCAGACTTTGTTTGATCCTTAAATGACTCCTCCAAATCTGCAACCGTTTTGATCTCTATCGTTTTCCCCTCTCTCATTTTTTTCATCTTTATTTCTATCTCGCTTGTCCCTCTTTCTAATCTAACTCCCTCTTTTTCGGATCTCTCACTGTCTTTGTTTTTCCTTTATGTTCTTTTGTGATTTCAAACTGTCAGGGTGTGAAAAACTAATTCAGAGTGTTTAATGAATTGATACCTTGTTGGTGATGGTGGGCAAAATGCATTTAGTGAATGCCTACTAATGATACATCAAATCGTCATCTGATCAGCACCGTACACGTGTCATGATAATAGTCAACATAACAAAGCAGGCCCGATTGCGTGCTCAATCTAGTAAGGCCCAGACAACATTAAGCCCACTATTGGCAGATTCTAGAACGTTGGACCCAAATTGCAACGTGCCACTAAGCCCTCACGTCACGCGGTCAAGCCCAATACTCGTAAGCCTTGATAAGGCAAGAGTAAGCCCTGATAAGGCAAGTATCTAGGTGATCGACCCAAGACAGGCATGCCAGCAGTACATCGGTTTTGACTAGGAAACAAATACTACAGTATAATTCGGGTAAGGAAACTTCCTAGCATAGAAAACACTGAGAAAGTGAAATCTCTCTCGCAGATCTAGGAGCACGAGTCGTGTTGGGAAACTATCCCACATGGACAACTCCCAATTAGGAAAGGATCTCTAGCAAGAACTCTTTCCCTAAACTACGCCACCAAAGGCCAAGCCGAACAAAGACTCTCACACTATAAAAGGGAGATAAGGTTGATGAACTTAAGGTACGCTACAGAAATCCAATTTATAGCTTTAAGTCGCTCCTAATCCTTATCTAACTTAAGCATCGGAGTGCCATTGGCCACCACATGATGGTCCTTAGATCACATGTGCTACTTGTGCAGGTCTAGGTAAGCAGCGAGGAAGGATAGCAGGAATCGACTATCACTTACCATAGTCAGTATAGTAAGAACATGTATGAACAACCTAGAATCTGTGAATGGATGGTAGGCACTTAAGATATATGTATCTCATAGTATATATCTAAGGTGGGTAATGAATTACAAGTGTGTTCAATGAGTGCAGACAATGATTTAGAGTGCATTCACTGATTGCCTACCATAATACCGATATGGTAGGCACATGTTTGAACAATCTTCAATCTACAAGTACATTGTAGGCACTGACAATGTACATCTCAGAATGTATATCTATGTTAGGCAATGAATTACATGTGTATTCAGTGAGTGCCTACTACCTATCATATAAGAGTGCACTATAATTACCAGTATGGTAGGCACAAGTCACGCTTGCCTTTCAAAAAAAAAAAATGGTAGGCACAAGTTTGAAATAACATGGACCATGCAAGTATAAGCTGGACACTTTATATATATATACATCCCATAATGCAAATCTATGATAGGCAATGAATTACGAAGATTTTTTGTTTTTTGGGATTTTTGTTCCTTTGTGTCATTGGTCAATGGGAGAACGACACATGCTTTTGAATGCTTACATTGAGGGTGTTGGTGTAAATAGAAGGAAAATTCAAGTAAAAAACTGCAATAACTACCCGATAGTTATGCCACATGTCATGATCTGATTGGACAATGACCCATAGGGGTGGGCACAGGACGAGATGGACTCATCCCAATCCCATCACGTTGTTTTATCTTCAAGACGGGATCGGGACGGGATAGACCTCATCCCAACCTCGTCCCATCCCAAACGGGTTCGGGACGGGATGGGACGAGACAAGATGAGCATGGTTGGATTTTTGTGCAATTACTAAGTTATTATGATGTGCATATTTAAACGTATATTCTTATAATTACTATATTCTCAACTTTCTCATTAGGTCTACTTATTTGTTCCACAATATGCTAGGTCTTATTTTTGTAAGTTTCTATTTATGTTCCTATTTACATCATCAATTCAAGAATATTATAGTATTTTCTATCATTATGCATATTAAGGAGTTGTCTATGAAAGTGTTATTATTTTATACTATAATACAATTATTTGTGATGTTAAGTTCACACAACTCCTCAAAACTTCATGTACCACACTTAATTTGACACACAAAATTTTGAGTTAATAAATGTTAAAATTAATAATAATTAATATTAAATAGGTTCGGGACGAAACGGATGGGCGGGATTGAAAATCTTCGTCCCGATCCCATCCCACTCTAGATCGGGACGAAACGAGATCGAGATGGGTTTGATCAATCCCAAAAAGACCCGAAATAATCGGGACGGGATGGGACGGGACTGGGACTGGATCGGGATTCCCGGATGAAATGCCCACCCCTAATGACCCATGGAGAAAAACATTTCCCTGAATTACTAGTGCAAAACATTAAGTGAGTGCCTAGATTATATTTTACAAGTCAACAAAAGAAAAAAAAAATTTTACTCCATTAATTAGCCATTCTAGATATCCCAATCACGTCACTTAGGTTTGCTGAAAAATGACAATTTTTAATTTTTGGTATTAAAAACCACTTTCACCAAATTATTTGATATTTGGTTTCCCTTTTATTTTTTTGAAGTATCTAGTTTTGGCTCCTTTACTATAAAAGATAAAATCACATTTCTTCTTCTACTTCTATTTCCTATCTTCTCTTTTTATCTTCCTCCTCGTTTCCCTCTCTCTTTTTAAAGGTACGACCAATCACCACCTACCATCACCGTCGCATTACCACAACTGTGTCAAATTCACAAGAAGTTCACATTTTCACCTCTACCACTAGAGTGCAACCAAAGATGCAGTGCAACACCCACTGACTCCCTTTCTCTCAAATTAAGAGAACCAATAGTCAGCAGCACCACCACCGACCAGATCCATCATTGTTCCTCTTTTCAAATTTAACAACACCTCCACCAACTCATGGTTTCATGTTCACCGTCGTAGTGCAATTTAAGTTGCAGTTCAACTAAGTGCAATATAAGTTGTAGTGTGACCCACGCAACATCCACCACTTCCCCTCCTATATAATTAAAGGCACTTCCAGATAGGGATGGCAGTGGGGCGGATTTTCACGGATATCCACCCCACCCAATCCTTTTGGGGCGGTTTTTGATATGCCTAAACGGATTTTAGGGCGGATACGGATATCCAAACAACATCCATTAAATATTCGGGGCGGATACGGATTTGGCCGTATCCGCCCCACGGATATCCGTTTATTAGGTAACATTACAACAATACCCTTCCCTTTATAAAGGGATTAAACCCTTGATTCCTACCCTTTCCCTCATTCCCTCCCTCACATGCCCGCCTCTCCCTCTCTGCTTCTCACACTCACACACAGGGGCCGAGGAGCGATTCGAGAGCGAAGCGCCGAAGGGCTCTACCTCTCACACACACACAGAGCACAGGCAGAGGACCACAGCGAAGGCGGAGGTCGTCCGCCTCTTCTTCTCTCTCACAGCGAAGCAGCGAAGGCGGAGGTCGTCCGCTTCTTCTTCTCTCTCACAGCGAAGGCTCATGGCGAAGCTCGTCCGCCTCTTCTTCTCTGATCTCTCTCACAGGCTCACAGCGAAGGCGAAGCTCAAGCTCAAGCTCGGCCGCCTCTTCTCTCTCATAGCGAAGGCGTCGTCGCTCGGTCGTCGCCCCTTCTCCTTCTCCTTCTCTGATCTTAGATCCAGATCTACGATCTGATCAAATTTGATCTTAGATCAGATCTGAGTTCTGATCTGATCTATCTGATCTCAGATCTCATCAGATCTGATCTCACTGATCTCAGATCTCAACAGATCTGATCAGATCCAGAGATTGATTTTTTTTTTGTATTTTTTAAAAAAACTTTTTGTACAAATTCTTTGTAAATTGTAATTCAGAATTTTTTGTAATTCATAATTTTTTGTAATTCAGAATTTTTTGTATTTTTTTTTGTACGAATTCAGAGATTAATTTTTTAATTTTTTGTTATAATTTTGTGCGGATTGGCGGGGCGGGGCAGATATTCGCCCATCCGCACAGGGCGGTTATGGATTTAGATTAAAATTGTAAACGGATTGGCGGGGCGGATTGGGGATCGGTTATTACTGACGGATCGGGGATGGATTTGCTCAAATCCGCCCCATTGCCATCCCTACTTCCAGACACCACTACCACCAGCCAAATCCACCATCATTCCTCTTTTTAAATCCAAAAATACCTCCAGTGCTCAACCAACTTGTGTTACATCTACCACTAGTTCGCGTTTTCACGTCCATTGTCTTAGTGCAATCAACATTGTAGTGCAAAATTTTTGTAAATTCTCCTATTCCATTATGAGTGAGGTATGTCTCAGCGAGCCACTACATACCACCACCTCCACCTCCTTCGTTCAGATCCATCATCCGCTACCTATTTCATTTAGATCCTCAACGAACCACCACATGCATAGGGGATAAATACGTGTTTTTTAAATTGGTCAAACTCAAGGAATTTTGAGATAGTAAAATAAATATTGTCCCTTTTCAGATAACATACTTATTTATTTAATATGAAAAAATAACTTTCAAATCTAAACAATTTCTTCTTTCTTTTTAAAATTGAACAAGTGTAGGCATGCTATGCATTGATATCAATCACAAAACATCGTTCGTTTGCCCTTATTAACAATAAAACAAACAAAAGAAAAGAAAATAACACATACCTAGACATATGCAATTATTCCTCTAACTCCTCATCTGTAGGGTTAACCACAGAAACCTTTTAAAGGTTCTCTCCGGAGAAAAATTGTAGAAGAAGAATATTGAGACCTTAGCTATGTATAAGCTATGGAGGCTTCATCTTCTCCTTGAGAACAACTAATTAAGCTAACATATCTAACACGGGCTTCAAAAATCTTTTTTATTGAAGGAAAAAAAAACTTACAACTTTCTCTGGAATACTTGCTATTAAATCACAACCATTTTTTTTGTAATTGTGCCACTAAATCTCCCTAGAGAATAGAAGGAGACTCTTATTTTTGCAAAATTTTCTAAGAAATGTTCCTAAAACTTAAACTCTTGAGGTCTTCCATTTTCAACAGTTGAGTCCTTGTTGACCATGATCTTCTTGTGAATGTATTGTGTCTTGTATTAAGTCTCATACATTAGTGGCGTTTAATGAGAAGACTAGAAATAATATTTGGGGTATGATTGTTTGTTGGTGATTGAGTGGTGTTGAAGTTTTATTAAGAAATGGTGGAAATAAGATGTTGTTGGAAGAGGAAAATGGGATTTACATGGGAGAGTTTTATTAGGAAATATACTTAGGAGGTTGTGTAAAAGTAGTATTGTGGGAGGTTGAGTTTAATTGGATTTGGGATCTTAATGGTAGAGTTTATGGATCTTTAATTGGCTCTTGCATACATGCTTGGTTGAATTTTACGACCTTCAGACTTGGACTTCAATTATTTGTCAATATTTGCACATAACCTCAGTAGCAATTTTCTGGAACAAATTAAATTCGAGAACTATAAAAAATATAAATTTTGAGGGTTTTCGAAACACGTTAACATGCATTCTTCATCGAGTTACAATAATGTTGTGTTATTATGTGAAAACGTGTAAACTCACTTGAAATGTAAAATTTTCAACTACACGAAAAACAAAATAGAATGTATTTTTAAGAATAATGTTATAAATGCCATTAGAAGAATGCTAAAATGATATTAATTATCATGTGTCACACCCCCAAACCTAGACTTTGCTACTCCTCAAGTAAAAACAAAATAAATAAATAAATAAAAATTCCTAACTCACTTTCGCAGGTATTGTCGATTACACTTACCTTTAAAACCTGTAACAAGGTTTTAAACCCCTAGATTACCTTTATGGACGAGTTATAGTCTCGTGAGGATTTGCAGTGAATGTACCCACAAAATTTCCCTTTCATTAATAAGACAATATATTTATTTATTACTGTTCTTTTTAGAAACTAGAAAAATAAAGTAATAATTCTTAACCAAGCTCAGGGCATTAACCATAATCTAAAACACTTTCACTATTTTGTCAAACTTAAAGTGTTGCGTATGTAAATAGACAATAAGATAATAGTTTTTAGTTTTCAAGCTAACTACAATCTTGTTTACCCTTAAAATGGATTTCGCCTCGAGTTCAAATCTCAGAAGGAAATCACTCAGAAGTGGTTTAGCAGTCATATTTACATGCGAAACTAAGAGTAAAATGTAGTAAAATTCAAATGGTTCATATATAAGATTTATCTGAAAAATCAGTACATGAAAGAAATATTGATCCCATGGAAATGAAGACCGCTGACTTAAATTTTTTTGATTTAGCACCATAGGATCTTCCTAAACTAATCTACACATTAATAGACCACCAATCCCTTAGGATCAAAGTAGGACTTTTAGGTTGTAATGGGGCTAGATTTAAGGCTATACAAGAACGGTAAACAAGGATTCAAAATTGTTTGAGAATTGCGTCTTTTCATGAAACATTGGGTGTGTTATCTTGAAGATAAGTACTCCATCAATATTTTTTTACTACATATTTATTGATTTCTCTTCTTAATTTTTTTGACATATGGGATCCACAATGCATTTCCATTTTCGTATCTTGGAAGGCTCGTAAGATAGAATAGCTCAAAACTCACTTAAGGAGTAAGTCTCCACTAATGATTCAACAGGATATCTCAATTGTGCTCACTTATCTACTTGAACTAATATCTTGTGGCTTGTAGTGATAGTGGGTTCCAAGCTTGATTTTCATGAAAAACCTTTAGACGGAAGCTAATATCCTAACTACTGTTCAACTTTGTTATGTACCCAAAAATGAATAATTTTTCATCACTAAAGGGCATTTTGACTAAATAAAATCCAAGAAATTTAATTTAAGTTTTTTTAACAAAACATCAACAAAATTTATAATTTCCACCCCCAAACCTAAAATAGACGTTGTCCTCAATGTTTAACTACGATACCTTGGTGATACTGTTAGAATATGTACGGCTTGCACTCAACACTGCCAAACCCAAGTCCAAGATTGATTCACCTCTACAAGAAGGAAAGTCAGAATATGTCCAAGAATAGGAAAATCATAATAGTTAAAGAAGTAAAGTCAGAATCGGAAAGTTAGAATAAGTATCTATTTTGTATAACAAGTTTTAAGTTTCATTTTTCCACAAGGTTAGGTAGAAGTTAGCTTATATAAGTTTGTATTCGATCAAAGAATTAACACAACAACAATAATACAATTTGATGCATCCAAAAATCGTCATCTTGTGAGTTTGACATGCAAAACAAATGTTAGTTTGCCAAGGACCACCTTTTTGGTAGCTGAAGGAACTCCGATGCTTAAGTCAACGACTTTATTTGAAGAAAGAAGTAAATCTAGACAAAACTCAGTCAAAGTTGCATACCTGTGTCGAATGTTCCCTTTACCTTTTATAATGTTCGCGGTTAATTCTCTGCGTGACTTAAGCATGTGAAGTACAATGGAAGGAGATATTTTTCGTAACAGTCTCCTCCTTAATGGAGATGTGTTCGTGGAGGCGTAACTCCCTCCACGACTCTTTTTGGTGCAATGTTCTTCTTTTTTATGAGAGAACTCGTATCGAGCTTGGATTCGGGCTTTGATTTGTTCGAGTCTGGATTCGGGCTTTGATTGGTTCAAGTCTGGATTCGGGCTTTGATTATATCTTTTCATTAGCAGGCCTTGTCTGGGCCTCTGTGATTGGATTCGTTCTTCTTGGGTTTTATGAGCTGACCCAATAGATTGGACGCCATATCCTCGTGATGGATGTTCTCTGCCACGTGTACGACCATGATGATCAATCTATTTTGATGTATCCTTAGCTACTCCCTCTTAGTTAGTGGGTTATGTTCATGTATCCACTAACTGTGTGGCAGTTTTATTTTCGATTTCAACCTAACAATACATTTAGTGTTCTTGCTATTTGTTGCTGCTGTTGTCTCTCCGATGTTCCATCCACCTACTCGTTTTGGCGCAATTTATGGGATTTCGTGCGGCTGTCATATCTTTCATGTTCTCCCAAGAGCGGACCTGTCACTGCTCATCCTTTTAAAAGGAGAAGTTTGAGTGTGTTTTAATTCCTTTTGCACTTCTTCATTTTCTAGGTGTTAATTTTTATATTCTTCGCATTCATTTTGTAGTCATGTCTAACTTCAGGGTTTTGAGCGGTGATGTTCTTGATGCCTATGAAGCTTTATTTTTATCTAAGCGGGCAACACATGCGACGTTGGACAACATTCATCACGATTACTCATTGCGGACTGATCTGGAAATCGTTCTTCCCGAATAGGGTGATAGTCATTGTCGTCCAAAACATGGGTACCTCGCTTTGTATCCTAGTATGTTCTACTCTGGTTTAGGGCTTCCGGCTCCTACAATCATCTGGGAGTACTTGGATTTGGTTGGTATCGCTCCGGCCCAACTGGTCCCTAATGGTTGGAAATTAATGATTTCGACCTTAGCAAGGGTTGTCGTAGCTCGCATTCCTATGAACACCAGGGTTTTGTATTCTTTGGTGGGGTTTAGTGTAAACCCCAATCGCACTTGTTGTCTTCGCTTTCCTTCTTGTTTCAAGGACATGCTCAAGGAATATGAGGGTTGGTCAAGGTCTTGGTTCTACGCATCACTTTCTTCCAATTACTTCAGGTTTCATGAAAATCAAATTTTGCGGTCATTCTGGGAGCCTAAGATAGTCAAGTTGTCATTGTCTTTGGAAGAGCAGGAGTTCTACAGTCAATTTTGTGATCTTCCCCATCTCAGTGGAAGATTTTCTCACTACGAATGCCATTATCCGTAGTGGTTTATATTCGTCGGGTGAAGCAGGTCACGCTTTGGAAGTGATTGTTGTGCGCGTTGGTTATGTGGATGTCAGCCACCAAAAGGGTTATGTTGATGAGCGCGTACGCTGAGTTAATTCAGTGGCTACCCGAGTTTATATATATAATTTTTTCATTGATTGAATCATATTTTTAATTCTCTTTGTTAACAATATGCATCTTGAATTGCCAATTATAAGGACAATACATGTCTAGTGGATATTGGTTTAATTAACCTTACATTATAAGAAAATTTTAAAATATTTTCTCTCCAATAAGACAGACAATTTTGTCATAATTGATTCTACACAATTTTTTTGAAGGGTCCTTTGTAGAATTATTTACCTTTTGGACCTATTAGTTCATGCGTATTCCTTCTTGGGTGTCATTAGTTCTCTAAATTCAATCAGACACCCAAATTGACCCTTGAGTCAATAATGTTGATTAGCAAAAAAAACTTCCAAACTTTTTTAAACCCAAAATTGATCTTCGTTAAGGATCACATGCGACTCACGTGATTTTGCCAATTAAAAATAAAATATAAAATAACCGTTAAAATACCTCGAGATTTGCAAAGAATAAAGATCAAACCGAAAACCCTATCCTCTTTTTTTTTTTTCTCTCTTCCACGGAGAAAAAATGGCTTTACTTGGAGACAAGGGACTCGGTTGCAAATTCGACCTTCTATGACCAGTTTAGCTCAAATTGATTGCCTTCAATAAGAGAATTGGACTTCCAGCTTGCTTCCCACAAGAATAACAAAAACCATTTCACCAATTTCTCAAACCTCCTCACACCTACATCAACAACAAAGAGAAAGGAGAATTTGCTTCGAATTGATGCTACAAAATTGCTGGAATCAGAGTCATGTACTGACTCCCCTATACGATATCAAACTCAACAACATGAACATTGCTTTTATTTCCTTATTGCTTTTTTATTATTTCAAGAATTTTGAGATTAGCGGCCATGAAGCCGAACTTGAAACAAGCAAAGCTTCTTAAAGCAGTTGTATAGTAATCTTAGATAACCATAAACCCAAAATACAACCTACATAAAGTAAAGAAATTTGAATTAGATTTATAGAAACCCAAGAGGATTTGCAATGTTTGATGTGATCAAAACTTACTTCCAATAGCTTCTGTACCATCTTGGGCCACTTCTTTGACCTCCAAGAAGGTCTTGCACCAATCATCACCCAGAAATCCTCTTCGATTTCATCTCGGGCAAGCAAAGTTGAAAATTTTATGCGCCCTTTCTTCTTCTTCTTGTTCTTCTTCTTCTTCTTCTTCTTCATCTCCACACTACCACCATGAATCACAACAATAGCAAAAACACCTCTCACGTGAAGAGATTTGGGCGAAGGAGTTTCAGTTCTCTGAAGAGAAGATAAAAAAGAAGAAATGTGGTGTTGCCGCAACTCAAATTTCAAACTTTCCCCACACCATTGGTTTCATTTGGGACTTTACAAGCAGCAAGTTTTGTCTTGAGATTCTATAGCCTCGCAACGTCATTGGAGGCCGCATAGCCTCATCTTCTTCAGAAATGGGTTGATGAGGAGGTGGAGGGACTTGTTGAATATTACATTGCCAACCAAAATAGAAAAATATAGAATAGTCTAGAAAGTCCCGGAGTGTACTAGAAGATTCCGGAAGGGTCCGGAAGAATATGGAAAATTGTGGAACACACCGGAGTATTCCGGAAGAGTCCGGAACATTATGGAGAACTCATAAACGTCCTAGAAGAGTCTAGGACCTTATAGTATGTACTAGGTCATCCTAGAGCCTAGTGGAGACATGTACTTAGTACTAGAGCATGGTAGAATACTCTAGAAGTCTTTGTATCTAGAGAAGTTCTTGTGTAGGCTTGAGTTTGTAAGAATTCTCTAGATCACTCATGTACTTATCTAGTAACTAGTAGGATCTAAAATCTTCCCATAAGGAGGTGGAAGGTTAAGCCAAGTAGTATAAATAGGAGAGGGGATCATTTGTTTCATGGGTCACACAAGAAAGCATCCTACTAAGGAGAGATCCCAAGATAGAATTAAAGAGAGTGTTCCTTTTGTAAAGCTATCTAGTTCAATAAAATAGTTTGTTCTTAAGTCCCTTGTGAGTTCTTATCAAAGTCCCTCTTCAAAGTTTCTTGTGTCGAGTGCTTCTTTGATTTATATAGTTAAGGCTATTATATTGTTGCGTATTCATTATAATACCAACCATATTGTAGCCCAATTCATCCCCAACATTTGGTATCAGAGCGAGTTCGATCCAATACAACTATCAAAGTCTCTTGGTGTTACTCTGTCCAATGTATTTGTAAAATCATGGCAGATTTTACTATGTCCATTGAGAAGCTCAATGGTAACAACTATGGATCATGGAGTACTCGTATGAAATTCTATCTGCTTGGACAAGATTTATGGGATATTGTCAATGGAAGTGACACAACACCACCAAGGGAGCCAAGAAGCACAATCTCAACCTCGGAGACGACACCATCGACACCGGCACGACAAGAAGGTCCTGCTCACAAATCCGACCCTGACAAGTTGAAGAAATGGAAGGTTAAGGCTGGTACAGCCATGTATGCCTTAACAGTAGCTGTTGAAAATGAATTCTTGGAACGGATTAAAGATGCTAGAACGCCGAAGGAAGCGTGGGACACTTTGGCATCAATCTTTGCAAAGAAAAATGATGCGAAGTTACAAAGGCTCGAAAATGAGCTTTTGGGAATCTCCCAGAGGAATATGTCAGTGAGTGAATATTTCTCAAAAGTGAAGTCTTTGTGTGACGAGATTTCAAAGCTAGATCCGGAGAATGGTATTACACAAACAAGGATGAAACGAATTATCATCCATGGGTTGAAGCCGGAGTACAAGAGTATTGTCACGGCAACTCGGGGCTGGGCCACCGAACCAACATTAGCAGATCTTGAGAATTTGCTAATTAATGAAGAGGATCTAGAGAAATCCATGTCTAGCAAAGCTACCTCCCAAGAAGAAACTGCCTTGTTCACTAATAACAGAGGCCGACGAGGACGAGGTCAAGGTAGAGGACGTGGTGTAGGGAGATTCAACAATGAAGATCAAGATGAACGACAGAGTCATGGTAGAGGTTACCAGTCAGGGGGAGCTCGAGGAACTCCAAATAGAGGAAGAGGAAGAAATCAGAACAAATGGCAACCAAAACATTGGCAAAGTGGTGAATGTTTTAATTGCGGAAAGAAGGGACACTACGCAAGGGATTGTTGGTTTAAGAAAGTTGAAAGAAATATTGCAACATCCTCCAAGAATCAGAGTCATGGAGAAAAAGATTGGGACTTAGATACATCCTTTCTTGTGGAGGAGGTTCATGTTGATACACAAGAGTTACAAGAAAAGCTTCAAATGAAGTTAAAAGACTCAAGTGAACTGGAGGAACGAAGGTCCACAACAGATGGGGAATCCCAAGAGCAAGAGCTGCAATCCAAAACAAGAAGTCCTTGGAAGACAGGCATACATGAGACACCAGAGGAGGTGCATATTAGTCAGCCAGAGATGCAACAGGAAGAGCAGGCACAAGGTGAGTTGCGAAGGTCTACAAGAGTGAGAAGACCAAATCCAAAGTACATAGATGCTGCCTATGCTGAGCTCAAAGAGCCAACTACCTTCCAAGAAGCCTCAAAGAGTCTAGAGTGGAGAAAGGCTATGGAAGAGGAGATTATGGCCCTGAAGCAGAATCAAATGTGGGATGACGATACGTATGAGGAAGGTTGGCAATGAGGGGGAGTGTTGAATACTACTGGTCACTTTTGGAATGTCCTAGTGTATTTGGTGCCCCATGTGATTGCTATATTTTGGTGGTCTGATCCTCAACTGTTCAGGTTGTTGATATACGACCATGGACTAAGTGTTTGTCACGTTCTTCCCCGGCAACGGCGCCAAAAACTTGATGCGAGTTTAACTAACCTAAATTAATAAGTTAATTCAGCCCACTTGTAATAACCGCAAGTGCACGGTGCCTAACTGGTAGACAACGGCAAGTACGGGTCGATCCCACGAAGAAGGTGGATGCAATTGAAATTTTAGAATTTAATTAAACTAATTTAAATGGAAAATGGGGTTACAGCATTTTTAAAACTAAACTAAAAATAAATTAAAAATAGGAAAAATAAAAGATAGATGAAATGAGATGGGTTTGGTGGGCTTGGACTCACCAATGAGTTAGCAAAATTATTTAATCTAAATTACTGAATTTACGAGAAGCTTTAGGGATGAAAATCCCTTGCTTACACCGAATATGTGATCGTTAAAATCCAATTTAAATTATATCATGTTCTTTTAAACCTTAACAAAGTATTTCAAGCAAATACGCTTTTACCAAGTATTAAGTGTCTTTTTAGGGCACACTTAATCAAAGTTTAAGCTTAATATTTTTAGCACATTCTTTGAATATTGATAAAGGGTAATTCTAACTACCAAGCATATCAAGTTTAATTACTCGAACATGCAAGGTGAAAGCAATTTATCAAAAATTCAGAAATAAATTGCAATTAACAATTAAGTACACAATTCAGTAAAATGAATCAAATTAATTTATACAACCCATTTAGTTCGTCACAAACTCGATGTGGTGGCACTCAGCAAATCAGCAGGTGGTTGTGCACGAATCCCGAGGAAATGGTCCCAAAACGCTCTGTGGTGGTACAGAGCAAAACCGGGGGTGTGAATAGCCGAATAACCGAATTTGACTCTTTCTCCCGCCCTCGCTACAGTACTGCCTCGCCCGGTCGTCTTCTCCAGCGCGACAGCGCCTGTTCTCGCGGCTTTCCTTCGCTCCTCGCGGCCTTCCTCGTCCTCAAATCATCTCCAGAACCTGAAAAAGAGAAATAGAGGGTGAGGAAACACCAATAAAACCGCAAAAACAGAGAATGAAAACGAGGACAGGAGCTCCCTGTTTCTGAGTTGCGAACGCTGTCTCGCGAAGTGGTGGCGGAATTGCTCGGTCTGGTCGTGACGGTGGTCGCGAGAGAGGGAGTCAGGAAGAAGCTCGAGACGAAGAGAGGCCGAGAAATGATGGGAAACAGGGTCTGCGAGGCGGAACAGAGTCGCGGTGCGGCTCTGTTTCGCGACGTGGTTGCGGTGGTTCTGTCGCGGCGAGTCGTGGTCTGTTGTGGTGGTGGGACTCGTGCGGAGGTGGTGGCGGTTGTGTGGACAGGGGAGAGGAGCAGAGAGTGGTGGTGGAGGGAAAATTGGACGTGAAACAGGGTTGTCACACCCCTGTTTCACGGTGGTGACGGTGGCGGTTGCGGAGCTCGGTGGTGGCGATGGTGAGGTGACTGTGTGCTGAGTGAGTGGAGTGAGTGAGAGATGGATGAGTGGAAGAGGGATAGGTGGTGGTGGTGAGGGTGAGGTGAATTTGAGAGAAAGAGGATTGAATTTTTCTTCCTAATTTGCTTCTTTTCCCTTCTCTTTTCTCCCCCTTTTCTCACCCCTATTATCCTCTATTTATAGAAAATAGCCAAGATGAATAAGGATGAGATGAGGGGAAGATTCATCAATGAGGGTAGGATTGGGTTTGGTTTTAGGTTATGGATTAGGTTATGGATGGGGTTTAGGTTATGAATTAGGTTTCGGGTTTAGGTTTGTGGGTTTTAGGTTATGAACTAGGTGTTGGGTGTAGGTTTGTGGATTTTAGGTTAAGAGATAGGTGTTGGGTGTAGGTTTGTGGATTTTAGGTTGTGAGCTAGGTGTTGGGTTTAGGTTTGTGATTTGTTTTATACCACCATTGAAATTGCCTAATTGTCGTTTGTGACTGCTTAATATGGATTCATCGTTTAAGCTCAAATTCCTGCAAAGATATTAAAACGAAATAATTACTATAAAATATAATAATCGAAACACTAACATGTACAAATTAAGGGATATATTCTGTAATAATTATGTGAATATCAGGGGGAGTGTTGAATATTACATTGCCAACCAAAATAGAAAAATATAGAATAGTCTAGAAAGTCCCGGAGTGTACTAGAAGATTCCGGAAGGGTCCGGAAGAATATGGAAAATTGTGGAACACACCGGAGTATTCCGGAAGAGTCCGGAACATTATGGAGAACTCATAAACGTCCTAGAAGAGTCTAGGACCTTATAGTATGTACTAGGTCATCCTAGAGCCTAGTGGAGACATGTACTTAGTACTAGAGCATGGTAGAATACTCTAGAAGTCTTTGTATCTAGAGAAGTTCTTGTGTAGGCTTGAGTTTGTAAGAATTCTCTAGATCACTCATGTACTTATCTAGTAACTAGTAGGATCTAAAATCTTCCCATAAGGAGGTGGAAGGTTAAGCTAAGTAGTATAAATAGGAGAGGGGATCATTTGTTTCATGGGTCACACAAGAAAGCATCCTACTAAGGAGAGATCCCAAGATAGAATTAAAGAGAGTGTTCCTTTTGTAAAGCTATCTAGTTCAATAAAATAGTTTGTTCTTAAGTCCCTTGTGAGTTCTTATCAAAGTCCCTCTTCAAAGTTTCTTGTGTCGAGTGCTTCTTTGATTTATATAGTTAAGGCTATTATATTGTTGCGTATTCATTATAATACCAACCATATTGTAGCCCAATTCATCCCCAACAGGACTTTCATCCTCTGCTTCGCCTTTTTAAACTTGATCGATTTCATCACCACCACCGTGGATGATCATTGATTCCCCTCCTCCAAGCAGTGTGATGGTTTTTGAAAGACCCCGGAAGAGCTATCCTTTAGTGTTGGTGGTTCCAAATGCCTAATTGCACTCTCTTCGGATAGAGATCCTCTGTGAACAAACCCAAACTTTCTCCTCCTTTACTACTAGCACTGGCTGTTGAATTGATCTTCATACAACAAAGTGTCTTGTGAGTCCCCCATTTCAATCGGGGGAAGTCGAATTGTAGAACGGCCTCGTCGTCCTCTCCATGTTGTTTTCCATTCTTCTTCTTGTGGGTTGTTTCGGATTTTGGTTATGATGTCTCTCTCTTTAAGAGACCTCACAAATTACCATCTAAATATTCAAATTTTGAGCCTCCTCAACACACAAAACTTCCTTGTGATTTCGATAAAAAAAAATGAAAGAAAAATAAACAACTTTTCTTGTTAGGGTTTCTGCAAGTAGAAGAGAATGATGGAGATAATGAAATATCTCTTTCTTTCGTTTGCGTGTGTTTTCTTAAATCTCCAGGAATCAAAGAAGAGAAAGATATATATCAAAATCATGTGAGTCGCATGCGATCCTCAACGAAGGGCAATTTTGGGTTTATAAAAGTTTGAATTTTTTTGCTAGTCCGCATACTTGTCTTAACAGTTAAGGCTCAATTTGGGTGTTTGAATTTTGAGAACTAATGACACCTAAGAAGGAATACACATGAATTAGTGGGGGCTAGAATGTAAAATATCCCCTTTTGTAGTACCGCCTAGTCTTTTAAAATTAGTTAATTCCACTTGTTTCCTGAAGAAATTTGTTGAGTCTTTTAACGATATATGCATGAATAGGTACTATAATGAATTCAATATAAGAATAACAAATACATTTTTTTTGTATCATCTCTAATGTTAGAAGCCAGAAGCTTACATTAGACAAATGCATCGCCATCTCATTGGGATTATAAGCTAGAAGCTTAATCAAATGAGCCAGAAGCGCAATGTTAGCATGAGCCAGAAACTTTAAAAACAATTGTTATTTTGTTTTTGCTAGATCACTTGCATAAATTAGATTTATAACATAATTTTTGACATTTTATACTGTTTTGCTAATGTGATTTGATATAGATAGATTTTTTAGAATGTTTGAGACCAAACATTTAAATTTATTAATAAGTAAAATATCCACTGTTTGGTCGATGCATTGTCATTTTGATGAAATAGTAATATCACCGTTAGGGGGAAAATAAGAAACGATTTTTCTTAAGAAAAAATTTCATAATTGTTTCTAGAAGAACATGTTCCTAATGAACGCTATGAATTTTTGTGGAATACTTCCATTTTGTCTCATTAGATGATAAATATTCCCTAGGTCATTGTTAAAAAAATATTGTATTTACAAGATAAATTGTAAATTAGTACATGGTATACTATATGTGTTACAAAGTCACATATGTAAATTTGTATTTCTGTCGGGCAAAATTCAAATATGGCAAAAAATGAATTGGATGCATGCCGAAAGCATGACAAACTTACATGTCCAAAGGTTCTACTCCCCAGAAGAGGATGATCATTGCAAATCATGCCTTAGTAAAAGCTTCAAAAGAAGTTCCGCATAACGCTATAAAAGAAGTTATTTATTAAAAATCTACTTTCTCCAAAACCCTATAAGAGGTTATTGGATAAAAATAAATGCATGTCCCTCGAGTGTCTATCAAAGTTCTTGAAATGATCAAGAATGTCCTTGAAGAGACACTGATAATATGAGATCTCAATGTACATATATTTAAGAAAAATGTGGAAATAAAAGAAATGGTCATCGATGATATATTTACTATTGGTAATAGTTATTGAGCTATCAATAGGGAAATAATAGCAATAATGTTATTAAACCACGTTGCCTTAATGAATATCGACAAAGAAATGATTGGCCAAATCAAAATCTAGTTTCAAGTATAATTGAGCTCTCTTGAAAAACATGGTATATTGGAACTATGGTAAAACACAAAAATGATAAAAACACTGAAGGTTTCAATAAAATGATTTTCAAAACTATGAATGAGAAAATTGTTGGCAACAATTTTATGGTGAAAAAGAACCTTTGGAAAGCTCGAATAATTAAGAAATACATTTTATCTTTAAAACTTAGACATGAGTTTGAAGGACTTGTTTTGCCTAAGCAAACAAAAATAGTACGTACTCAACCAAATTGCGCAAATTATAAAAGAATCTAGAAGATTGTGGCTAATGAAAAATGTGTCTAAAAAATCCTAAATAAAATTTTCATGATAGCAACATGTACTGAAGCTCATCAAATCTTCAGAAGAGTTTGAGCTTGATAAAGATGCTAACAGTTTGATGATAAATTTGAAATAAAGACTTTACAATAAAGTTTTATCTCGGATTGTAGATCAAGTGAGGTATTAATAGGGTATTGATCCTATGTGAAGATACATACTAAAAGGTCCAAAAGAACTTATGGGTAAATCAATTTACCACAACCCATGTTTATGTGATATTGGTGCATTGTCATTATGAGATATGTCATAATTTTATTTTTTTTGAATACTTGAAAGATAAACCATTGCACTTGCTAACTGATGATGGAATAAAATATAATGTTTATTTTCTGAAACTACTGATATCGTTTTATTCTTAATTTACATTTACATTTACATGCTCCACTAAGTTAATTATGCAGGTTCGTGCTATCTTGTTGGAACTATAATGATTCAATGATTATGGAAATTTCGATTGAGGCCGCTAATCATTATATAGAAAAAATTTCAACCGTTTTTACAGCCATAAAACAATAGAGTTAAATTTGTATGTTTTGTCATTGGAATGACGTTTCAACAAGGGAGATCAAGGCACAGTTTGTTGTCGACATGGACCTCAACAGAATTGTTAAATTGAAATCAAACAAATTCGATCTATTATTGAGCAAACCATGTTTTCAGATACTTCGTTCGAATGATACAATTATCCTAGTGAACTTATGTTATGATGAGGGGGGCAACCAGAAGTATGTTAACATTATGGAATATACAATATTAAATTTGAACTACACTTTCCGGATACTAACATTGAGCATCCTGAAGCATACTAACATCCCGAAGTATGTGAAAATTAAAGTTAGGCATGCTGTACAATTTATCCTTCGGTTAGGTATTCTCCCTTGGGTTTTCCAATCAAGGTTTTAATGAGGCAGCATTGTGCGCACCCATCGTATATAGTTCTTGAAAGAACATTGTATTGTTTTTCTATAGCTTTGGTTTTTTAATTGGAATTTTTCTTAATAAGGTTTTAATGAGGCAACAAAGATGGGCATCTTATAATTTGGATATACTTATTGTAATATAGTGATTTGCATATGGTTTTTTCAAGTGTGATGAAACAAATCATTTTTTTCTTGTGTTCTTATTCGATATCGACATCCAAAGATTCAATTATTTGATGATCCAGCATATTTATCTACAAAGATGTTTACACTCCAACCTTCAAGACATGTTTTGAAAAATGAAGAATTCATGATGAGATTTGATGACTTCAAATGGAGGTTTCATCATTGTCTACTTGTATGCATTTTGAAAGGACTTAACGCGTTGCATTTTTTTTCCTTCTGATGTGATAAAAAATCATCCTCCCATGAGTTTGACATGCAAAACAGAAGTTAGACTGCCAACACTACAAGAAAACAGGATTTTAGCGGCGGTTTTTGTAGCGACGTTTAAGTAAAACCACCGCTGAATGCTATATATAACGACGGTTGGTCGATCGTCGTGGATTAATACTATTTAACGGTGGTTCTGTTAAATGGCGACGCTCATAGCCGACGCTGAATACTATATATAACGACGATTGCCCAACTGTCGTTATATCTAACGACGATTGACCAACTGTCGTTATAAGTATTATCCACGATGATCGACCAACTGTCGTTATAAGTAAATTTTGATTTTATAACCAAACCTTAAACCCTATACCTAATTTTATATTATTTTACTCTCCATCATCCCCACCTCCCCTATAGCTCCTCGCCTACTCCTCTGCTCATCCACCACAGTTCTTTGAAAAGAAAAGATAACGAAGGAATCAACAATTTGTCATTCCAGCCCTTCCCTCTCCTTGTCGAGCAACCCCTATTCTTCCAATCTCATTCGATTTCTCTCATTGTAAGTAGTTTCTTAAAACCTGCATTGCTCATGCTCTGTATTGAATGTTAAATTTTCCGCTTCATGCTCTGTTTCTTAAAACCAGATCTGTTTCTTTAAACCTACATTGTTTTCTTCTTATGTTAACTGAACTACTATATGTTAGTGTAGGTTGAAGATCAATAAAACAAAAAACAGGGAATGAGAATAGAAAAGAGAAGATGGGTTTACATAGTATTTGATAGGTTCTTTCAAGTCTAGACATTTGTGGAAAAGCTTTCTATGAGTTGATGATGAACTATCCTTATTTGTTATTAACTATCTGATATGTTATTCAGATATATGTTAGTGTAGGTTGAAGATCAATAAAATAAAAAACAGGGAATGAGAATAGAAAAGAGAATATGGGTTTACATAGTATTTGATAGATTCTTTCAAGTCTAGACATTTGCGGAAAAGCTTTCTATGAGTTGATGATGAACTATCCTTATTTGTTATGAACTATCTGATATGTTATTCAGATATATGTTAGTGTAGGTTGAAGATCAATAAAATAAAAAACAGGGAATGAGAATAGAAAAGAGAAGATGGTTTTACATAGTATTTGATAGATTCTTTCAAGTCTAGACATTTGTGGAAAAGCTTTCTATGAGTTGATGATGAACTATCCTTATTTTTTATGAACTATCTGATATGTTATTCAGATATATGTTAGTGTAGGTTGAAGATCAATAAAATAAAAAGCAGGGAATGAGAATAGAAAAAAGAAGATGGTTTCACATAGTATTTGATAGATTATTTCAAGTCTAGACATTTGTGGAAAAGCTTTCTATGAGTTGATGATGAACTATCCCTTATTTGTTATGAACTATCTAAATTCGATCCATATATGTTATTCATATATAACATATATCTGAATTCGATCCATGTAACCTCTTTTGTTATAAAAGGGATAGGGAAGGTGACATAAAGGATGGGTGTCCCTTATTCTCCCTTTATAAGTAACCCCTTAATTTGAGATCCTTTATTGTTTCTCTCTAAAGCTATTTCTTCTACTTGGTCTAGTTTAGTTTGGTTTATTAGCATGGTTTGGCATGGCAAGATGTGTTGTGCAAGATGGAGAAGCAGGGCACTTGCATTACTATCTAATAGATATCGATCATTCTTACCTAATACTGAGTTAACTTGGGTAGTTCTTCATGTTCCTTTCTTCTCCATCATGCGCACCCCACCTTATTCTCTGTCGATGCAAAGGTCTCTTCCTCCTGTTGATATACATCTGCTTCAGTTTGCAGGTATGTTAGAACTAAATCTATGAACATGAACTTGATTTTGTGAGACTATAAATTCAGACTTTGTTAATCTTCATGTTGATAGTTTTTTAGTGAAAATTCAGACTTTACACAGAAACTACTAGTTCAAGAATTTTACAAGAGTTGATTTCACCTTTGTTTCATACCGATACTGGTTATTGTTGAATGAATGTCATTGATCATAATGAGTTTGTACATAGAAATCAATAAAGTAACAAAGCCAACTGCATTAATCTCATTCTAACCAGATTCAACTTTTTCTTATGAATGTAACTCTGGAAATTTTCAATGATAAAAATTATCAGATCAAACGTTCATTGTTCTTGAACACCCCTTCAATCAAACATGTCATGATTTTTACAGTTTTGATCCATTGTATTTGGTCATATTCAAACACTGTCATATTCCAACACTTTGAACATCTGTTCATAGTCCAATTACACCATTTGATAGTCTGTAATAAATTTGTTTTGAACATGTACAAACCAGAAAGCTAAAAGAGTGTGTATGTCTTTTGTTTGAAAAGTGCTTATTTTGAACAATACGAAAAGTGGCTTAAAGACTAGTATTTTGAAGTTATATCCAAGATGCCATTGCCATCGCCATATGACAACTATTTCATTTTAAATGTTGAAGTTGATACAGAGGAGCAACCAAATATGGTTTGAATCTCATTAATGAATGGTCCCCCTGCCTCAGTAAAATCACAAATGCGGCTAATCAAAATGTAGGAGTTAATGAAGGGGATTAGTATTAACTTTTGTTTGGGTGTTGAGGAGTTGGGACTGGGATAATGACACCAGGCTGCAAAATATCGGTGATTCCAGACAGATTAAAGTGTATAAGAGGTTGTCTTTGTTAGGTTGGTGATGATATATCTCTTGTGTGACAACCACTACATTATTGGTCTTCATTATTGGCCTAAAGATTAGTAAGCCTAAAGATTTCTAATTGTTCAATTCTTATGTTTTGCTTTCAGATTCTTGAAACTGCTTTCAAGAAGTAAACTGTTGGACTTGTCACCAGAGAGCAATGCGTAGAAAAGGTTTGCATTTTAACTTCTCTTTTAAAAGATTTTTGTGGTTGTATTTTATAACAATGTTTGTAGGATTGAACTTATTAGTTGCTTTGTTTTGATTGAATTCAGATATTTTGAAATGGATAAAACTTGGATTTCTAAGCCAAGGAATACACTTGAATATGCAGAAGGGTTGAATCAGTTTCTGGACTTTGCATTTGCAAACAAGTCATCTGATAATAGAATAAAGTGTCCTTGTCCTCGTTGTGTTTTTAGAAAATGGGAGACTAGAGAAGTGGTGTATGATCACTTGATTTGTAGACCATTTCCGAAAGGGTACACTGTTTGGTTACAACATGGGGAGTTGGGCACCAACCAAAGTTTTACTGTCATGCTTGTAGTGCAAGATAATCAGTTTATTCGAGATCCAATGCGAGACATGATCCATGATGTTTTTGCATTCTCTAGGCACCATGGCCATGAAGAATCTTCCACATCACATGGACCACATGAAGGAGATGGAAGGATGGATGAAGTTAAACAATTTTTTGAGTTACCAGAGGATGGAAAACAAGAGCTATATGAAGGGTGTTCAAAGTACTCAAAATTATCTTTTTTGGTTAAACTGTATCACATTAAGTGTATTTGTGGGGTGAGTGACAAAGCAATGTCAATGATAGTAGAGTTGATGCATGATGCATTCCAACATGCAAGGATCCCCGAAACATTCTATGAGGCCAAGAAAACCATTAATAAACTTGGTCTTAATTATACTAAGATACATGCATGTCCGAATGATTGCATGTTGTATCGGGGATTGGATAAAGAGAGACAAACATGCAAACGATGTGGCACATCTAGATGGAAGCCAAGGACTAAGGCAAATGCAAATAATGTGCCTATAAATAGTAAGAAAAGAAAAATGCAACCTGCAAAAACTCTTCGTTATTTTCTGTTGATACCACGTTTGCAACGGTTGTTTATGTCTTCTAAGACATCTGCTGATATGAGAAGGCATGCTAGTGAAGATAACAAAGATGGTTTGATGCGACATTCGAGAGATTATGAGGCATGGAAAAAATTTAATTCAATATTTCTTGATTTTGCTTTGGATGCACGTAACGTACACCTCAGCTTGGCTAGCGATGAGTTTAATCCTTTCGGGAATATGAGTACTAATTATAGCATTTGGCCAGTAGTTCTAGTTCTGTACAACACTCCTCATTGGAAATGTGTGAAGCAAACTTCCTTCATTCTTTCAATGATCATTCCTGGTAAGCGGATGCCAGGCAATGATATAAACATTTACTTACAACCTCATATTGATGAATTGAAGGAGTTGTGGGTTGGTGTAGATGCATATGATGCTTCGTTGAATGAAAGTTTCACCATGCGAGCAGCTTTAATGTGGACAATTAGTGATTTTTCAGGGTTAGGGACCCTATCAGGGTGGAATACACATGCTAAACTAGCTTGTCCTTCATGTAACTTTGATGCAGAGCATTGCCACCTTCCATACAGTAAAAAGTGGTGTTTCATGGGTCATCGGCGTTTTCTAAATGCCGGTCACAAGTTTAGATTGAACCGAGTTCGCTTTAATGGCAAGCAAGAGAAAATGAATCCGCCGATACAACTATCGGGAACAGATATTTTGAAACAAGTAGAGAATGTTAACGTTTCATTTGGAAAGACACCCGAGGTTGAAGTTATAGGTAAAAGAGCTCGTGGGCAAAATACTAGAGTTGGTGAGGTGCAACAATGGAGGAAGAAAAACATATTTTTTTATCTTCCATATTGGGAGCATAACTTGATCCGTCACAATCTTGATGTTATGCATATTGAGAAAAAATGTGTGTGACAATGTGATATACACCTTGCTTAATGAAAGTGGGAAGACTAAAGATCATCTTAATGCCCGAAAAGATCTTCAATCAATGGGTATAAGAGAAGATCTCTGGCCAAATGAGAATGGAAAATACCTTCCTAGTGTTTTTACAATGACTAATGCAAAAAAGGACATATTTCTTAAGACTTTGAAGCATCTCATTGTGCCAGATGGTTACTCAAGTAATATATCCAGATGTGTTGATTTGAAACAATGTAAGTTGTTTGGGTTGAAAAGTCATGATTGTCATATTCTTATGGAACAATTGTTGCCAATTGCAATAAGAAATGCATTGCCTATTCCAGTTTCCGCAATTTTGGTTGATTTGTGCTCGTTTTTTCGGCACATATGTGGGAAAGTGTTGAATCCTCAAGACTTGGACAATCTACAATATCGAGTTGTGCTCACTCTTTGCCACATGGAAATATTATTCCCTCCTTTTTTTATGGTCATGGTTCATTTGGCTGATGAAGTTAAACGTGGAGGCCCAGTACATTATCGATGGATGTATCCTATAGAGAGGTAAATATCATAGATTAAACCTTATGAATTATCACTTGATTTTCTTATTCTAATACATTTACTTTTATAATCCTGAAGGTACTTAGGACGTTTGAAGTCATATGTACGTAATAGGGCACAACCGGAAGGTTGTATAGCTGAAGGATACCTAGCCGATGAAATTCTTATCTTTTGTTCAAGATATTTAGATGATGTGGAAACAAGATTCAATCAAACACCTCGTGTTGATGATGGGGTAATTGGTGTGGATCTTCTGAAATGGTTACATTGTTTCCATTGGTAGGCAGACCAGTGGGGGGTTCTTCATATTTTAGTTTAACACATTTAGAATATATGCAAGCACATCGTCATGTGTTGATCAACTGCACAAAAGTCGACCCGTTTCTTCAGTGAGTAAATTCTAACACTTAATATGGTTCTTCAAAAAACTTTGCAATGGCTTATACTTATTTTTGATGATGTAACATTTAGGGAATATAGGACAGAGACTAAGAGAAGGCTAAGGAGTCGTACACGGTCGCAAGTTGAGATAGATAAGGTGGATTATAAAGGATTCGTTGATTGGTTTAGGAGTCGCGTAAGTATATATTATATCAATTATCTATTTAAGCAATATAATCATGCATATGACTAATATGGTGTCATTTTGATGTTAGATTGTGAATGATGTAAACGGATCACATTCAAATGACATTATATTTCTTGCACGAGGACAACTTATTCAAGCAAGAAGGTTTATTGCATATAATGTTAATGACTTCAAATTTTGAACATTAGCACGAGAAAAGGGATTGAAAACTCAGAATAGTTGAGTATTTGGTTCATTTGGAACTAGAAGCTATGCAAGCAGTTGTGATAATAATGTCAGGGAAGGAAGTGTTCCTTATTATGGAAAATTGATAGATATCATTGAGTTAAACTATCATGGCCGTTTCATGGTTACTTTGTTCAAATGTCAATGGGCAAATACCACTACTGTTAGAGGGATTAGAAAAGATGAATTAGGCTTTACTTCCATCAAATTTTCTCGGTTGATACATATTGGTGATCATGAAGATCATGAGCCATATATTCAAGCTTCAGAGGCACAACTTGTGTATTATGTGGATGATGAGGTGGATAAAGAATGGAGTATTGTTGATCATTTAAAGCCAAGAGACTGGTATTACATGGGCGAGAATGAAACTCAAGACTCATTCTATGAAAATATGCCTTATCAACAACAAGACTTAGATGGGTGGTTTCAAGATGACATTGGAGATTTGCCATTGGCTAGGGATGATATAGATGATGAACCTGCAATCAATGCTAATAATGACAATATTAATGAAGAGGAATATTTTATATGAAAAATTGTGTTTGTTATAATACATTACTATGAAAATTTTGCTTATTGGTTTCAAATATGTTGTCTTCCCCTATTCATTATATAATTTGTTATTTCACAATTTTGACTTTGGTTTGAAGTTTCAGCAATGCCTAGGCCTAAACGTTTCCAAGTTGAATAAAATTTTATAGAGCACTCGACAAAATCTCGATCATTTCAATCTAGTGCTCAGTTTCATCCAACTACTACATCTGAATCTCATCCAGCTGCTACATCTGTTTCTCATCCAGCTGCTACATCTGAGTCTCATCTAGTTGCTACATCAGTTTCTCATCCAACTGCTACATCGATCTCTCAACCACCTGCTACATCCATCTCTCATCCACCTGCTACATCTGAGTCTCATCCAGTTGCTACATCTGAGTCACAATCAAGTGTTCATGAACGCAAATCCAGGAAGTATTGGACAATGAATACAATTGGTATGTAATTTAAACTTATTCAAGATCATAATATGTTAGTTGCTAATTTTGAATGAAGTATAACGAATATCAACTTGTCTTAGATGAGCAAGGGCTAATGAAAGAATCTCATATGAGGGCACATGATGTTTGGTCACTTCCTAGAGGCATAAAAGTGATGATTCCATTTAATACTGAGCATAAACCTATTGGAGATGCAGCTGGTCTCTTAGGAAGTTTTTTAGGAGAATTGGGATCCGATTTTAAGGCTTTTCCAATTGGATACAACTCTTGGAAGGATGTGCCAAAAAGTTATAAGGATGGCGTGTTTACTACTATTATACAAGTATGGCTTAATTTGTGCTTGTCACTTACCTTGTTTGTAATATTATTGATAACGGTTTGAATATTAATGACTATTAATTTTGAAGAATAAACTACATGTGGAAGATCCAATGGCAGACCATTATATCATGCAAAACATTGGGAAGAAATGGAAGGACAATAGGCATAAATTATTCCATGAATTTTTTGATCCTACACTGTCTAGAGATGCTAATATTGCAAAACATCCCAAAGGCATTGATCGTAATGATTGGGCGCATTTTATTGACTACCGCTTGGATGAAAGGACAAAGGTAACACAAATCACTTACATTATTCATTTAAATAACTAGGAATATGTTAACAATATGTTTTTATCTATGCATTGATAGGAAAAATGCAAAAAAAAAACATTGAAATTTGGAAGAAACTAACTGATCCACACACTGGAGGATCAAAAAACAATTCCAGGTTAAAGGCTGAGATGGTAATTAATATTTTACATTTTACCACACTTTAAGTTATCATTCTCAGCAATACTATTTAAAGTTATATGACTTCATAAAATCGGTGTAGGAATATGAACTTGAGAGACCTGTGAGTAGGGGAGAGGTGTATATTGCAACAAAAAAAAAGGATGGGTCTTATGTAACTGACGAAGCCAGGCTAATAAGTGTAAGTAATTTAACTATTTTTTTATCGAACTACATTAATTAATGTTTAGATAAATTTTGAATTCAAAGTTTGATGGCTTGCCTCATTAATGTAGGAGAAAATTTTAGAGATTGAGAAAGAAGATTCCACATCACGATCCATATCACAACAAGATTCACTTGCTAAGGTGTTAGGAAAAGAACATTCAGGCCGAATTCGAGCTTTGGGATTCGGGCCATGTCCATCTCAAGTCTTTGGCAGTACCAATAGTAGGTTTAGTGGGATGATGTCCTTCCAACCAACGCAAAACACTGATCCTCAAGTGCAACGGAGAATTCACCAGCTGGAGTCACAGTTAGAGACAAAGACATTAAAGAGGAAGGGATTTGAGGGAGCATTTACATACATTTTTCAGAAATTGGATGGAAATGTGCCTGCTGAGTTTGCAAGCTTATTCACTACACCCATATGTTTATTTGCCTTTACATTATTTGAATATATATTAGTTATCAGTGATATTGGTTACTTACTAATTATAAATCAATTAATTATTGTAATTTGGTTCAAGTTTAGAGTAATATTGTTGACTCATCATTTTCAGGCACAAGACGAAGAAAGTGGGCAAGCGTCACCAGCATCTGCAAGACCCTCATCACCTAGTCAAAATAATAATGAGGATCTTCATCGACTCCACACTCCATAGCATTGTCTAATTTCTTTCAAGAACATGGTACAATTTAAGCTGTAGTAAATTTGATTTTAACTATCAAACTTCAAGAAATTCTACATGTACTAGCTTTGATATTTTGTTAACTTTGATGATAATATAGGTTTTTTTTTTGTTAAAGTTGATGACAATATAGTTGAAGTCAAGTTTTCTTGAATGATTTCGATATAAAATAGTTGTGTAAAATTGTGGATTGTTTACAAGTTGAAAATGTGATTACAGATTAAAATATGACTACAGATTGTTTACATATTTCTAGTACGCATAATATAATTATCATGATAATAATGACAGGCATTAGCGGCGGTTTTAATCGTCACTAAAAGAATTACCAAGTGAAATTTAGCGGCGGGTAAGAACCGTCGCTCGCAACGAATGAAATCGTCGCAACATATTATAAAACCGTCACTAAATACTTTTGGCAACCGTCGCTAAAAACATGTTTTCTTGTAGTGCAAGGACCCCCGTTTTGGTGGCCGAAGGCACTTTCGATGCTTAAGTCAGCAACTCTATTTGAATAATGAAGTAAATTTGAACAAAACTCAATTAAAGTTGCATCGTATAGATAGGATAGTCGAATCGACCTCCCTTTCTCATAACTTTTCCTTTACCTTATATAATGAGTGAATTGATGATTGCATTCAGTTGTGTGCGTGACTTAAGCTCGGTTGGTGCAATGAATAGGAACATTTATTATAATGGTCTCCTCCATCTATTTCGTAACGGTCCATCAATATTTATGATGACTTTAGCCTTCGTAACGACCCTCCAATATTTATGATGATTTGAGCCACGTGCATGACAATGATCAGGTGACGATTTTATGTATCAGAAGCTACTCCCTCTTTGTTAGTGGGCTCGCTTGCGTGGCCACTAACTTATTAATGATTGTTTTATTTATTAGTTATTTGAAGCTGGTGTGACAAGTCATCGAGGTCGGACTGCGTGAGTTCGGATTGAATGAAATCATCGGATTCAAGCTGCATGAATTCTAAGTAGACGAAGATTTTTGTGACAAGTTATTGTATTCGGACTTCGTGAGTTTGGACCAGATGTCATCTGTGATGAGTCATCGTAGTCGACTTCGTGAGTCCGTTACTAGGTGAACTCCGTGAGTTCAGACCAGATGTCGTCTGAGACGAATCATTGTAGTCAGTTGCGTTTACTAGGTGAAGTAATCTTCGTAGTCAGTTTCATAAGTCCGAACCAGACGAAGTCATTGTGATCAAACTGCATGAGTTTGGGCCAGATGAAGTCAGTTAGACTAGTCTTAAGTCGAGCATGCGAACCTGATTATTGTTGGACCTATATCCTGTTGGACCGTTCTCTACTCGGGCTTGTCGGATATGTTTCCTGTACATGTCGGATATGTCTCCTATCAGATCAGTCTCTACTCTGGCATGTCGAATACGTCTCCTATCAGACCAATATCTACTTGGGCTAATCCACTCATTTTCCATTCGGGCCCATCCTTCGAATTCGTTTTCCATTTGGGCTCGTATTTCGGATTCGTTTTCCATTCGGATATGTCCTTTGGATTCATCCTTCATGGGCTAGCTTTTATTCGGGCCCGTCCTCAGGACTCGTTATTCGGATTCGTTTTTCATTCGGGCTCATCCTCTACGAGTTAGCTTCTGTTCGGGCTTATCCTTCGAACTCGTTTTCATTCAGGTTCGTCCTCCACGGACTAGCTTCTATTCGGGTCTGTCTTCCGGACTTGTTATTCAGATTCATTTTTCATTCAGACTAGTCCTCAATGGGCTAGCTTCTGTTTGGGCTCGTGGACCTGTAGGCATGCGAACCTGCCAAAGACCAGAACAACCAATAAAACTTTAAACAAATAATTATGCTACCAGCCGGGTTTGAACCAGTGAACTGTGGTTCTCTAAGGAACACCTTTGCCAATTCTGCTGGTACACCTTTGACAAAATTTGTAGTTCTGCATTGTTAACCAAATTAGAATATTGGAATTTTTGTTACCATTGATATTGGAAATGACTCTGGATGATCGTAACATTCTCCCATCTTGTTGCTCAGTTGTGATCAAGCATAGGTTTTTTTTTAAGGAAATTGTCGTTTCCCACAGACGACGCTAAACTGATGCGTCCAAAAATTGTCCTCCCGTGAGTTTGACCTACAAAATCGATGTTAGACTACCAATGACCATATTTTTTGGTGGTCGAAGGCACTATGATGATTAAGTCAACAACTCTGTTTGAAGAAGGAAGTAAATATGGACAAAACTCAGTTAAAGTTGCATCGTGTAGATAGGATAGTCGAGCTGATCTCCTTTTCTCTCACCTTTTCCTTTACCTTATATAATGAATAAATTAAGGACTGCATTCAATTGTGTGCGTGACTAAGCTCGGTTGGCGCAATGAAAATGGACGTTTATTATAACAGCCTCCTCCTTTATTGAGATAGAATGATTCCCTCCATCTCCTTCATAACGGTCCATCAATATTTATGATGACTTGAGCCTTCGTAACAATCCTCCAATATTTATGATGATTTGAGCCACGTGTATGGCCATGATCGGGTGATGATTTTAGCCACCTTCGATCAATTTTTTCTCACTAGGTTTCTGGACAAGGTTTTAACGTGGCAACATTATGCGTATCCAAATACATATTTAAGATTGTATTCCTTTTCCTTTGCACGCTTTATCTTGTCAGGTTTTCGTAAAAAGGTTTAAATGAGGTAATGGATTTACTATGTGGATACCCAACAAGGAGTGTTATGAATATTGTTAAGTATGTGGATGCTCACATTAGAAAGTGAGATGTAAATAAATATTGTATTCATTGGATGGCAGATCCCCGCCCCACTCCGTTGCCATCAGAATGGTGTTTGAAAAAATAAAAACAAAATTAGCATTGCTTGAACATCTGGTCGATGACTTGGAAAATAAGAAAAGAAAGGAGAATAAAACATTAAACCCATATTTCCCATCCCCCCCTTTTCATCTCCATTCCTCACTCTTCTTCCTATCTAATCTAAGGCAACTTCCAGCACTATCGTCCCCCTCCCCCTACCACAATGAAATCTCTCAATTACTTGCCAAGCCACCTTCACATCAAGCCACCACCAACACCATTGTCGAGTCCTCACACTTGTTGCACCACCACCAAATCTGTAATCGTCATGCCATTATATATAGTGCAGGCTCACACAAGGATGGATTTATAGAAGCTTGATGAGAAGAGGGACGAAGGTTTCAAATGCTTGTTCAAAGGTTGGGAAGGATGAGGGGAGTTGGTAGCTGAATGAGATGTCCTTAAGGCAGGAGGAGGTGCGCAATGACGGTGACCAAACAGTCTTTGAAATGGATTGTGTTTTTGGTCGAATGAGGACATTGACATGTGGGTTCTAAGAATTATAATAAAGGTGAGAACTTTAAACTTTTGTTGAGGATTGAGTTTATGCTGAAGGGGAGGGTTGATGCGGGAGATGAGATTCGTTAAGAAGGATTTGGGGATAGACAACGAAGAAGAGACAATAAGCGAGGAAGATGAACTGAAGCCATTGATGTATTCTGAGTTGGTTGGTTTGTTAGCTTTCTGGTTTTCACTTGTTTTGAGGGATTTTCTAAAGAAGAAAAATAACTTACTGGAATACTGTTGGACGATGTCTGTGGGAGCCAGTGGTTGGTAGTGCGTGGAGTAGTGGATGTGAGTGGTTGTCTGTCAGTCACCATCACTATGTGTGATGGAGAAAAGAGAGGGATTAGGATTAGGATAAGAATCAAGGATTTATGGTTTTTACTTCTTAAGGGTATATTAGTACCTAAATTCTAGATAGTCAGGCTTTATAGCCAGGTTTTGAATTTTTTACACTTCTACCAATTCTATAGATAATATTTGTGGTTGTATTTTAAAGAGAAATGGTAAAAGTATAAAAACACCAAATTCTGAAAAAAAAAATGGCTTTATAGCCTGACTGTCTAAACAAACTCATATTAGTAATAACAATATGAGCAATGCTACATGGCGAGGAAACGAGCGAGGGGAGTGAGGTGGAGGGGGTTGGACCATTCACCCCCTTCGAGATGTGTGCCATCAATTTTTGTGCGCGCATCCTGAAGGGGGTGAACGGTCCACCCCCCTCCACCTCACTCCCCTCGCTCGTTTCCTCGCTTTTTTCCTCGCCATTTAGAATTTCTGTAACAATATATAAATAGATATGCGAGAGGCAGGATGGATATGTGACATAAATACAGATTTTAATATTTGGCATAAAAAGGTTTATTCGCCCCCCATCTTAGCATCGCTCTCGGGCCATCCTTTCCATCCAATAATGTCCTCCTCCCGAATCGATTCTCAAATTTCCACATGAGGACAACGTTTGCAAGTTTGGTGAAACCCTACAATCACCGCTCGCGATACGTTCACGTGATGCGACACTTCAGGTATTTCGATACAGAAGCAGCGACCCGACTCCGCTCGCTCATACTCATTCCACTCCAAAGCCAAGCTATTCATCAGTCATCACTCCTCCATCAACCCTCCTCCATTTCCTTGCGACACTCGATCAAACACCTGATGTTCGTTCGTTACGCAGAAACTTCTCCACTAAAGCCTCCTAGAAGCTTTTCTCTGATTCTTGGTTCTTAAGTCGGAAATTTTCCAAGTTCTTGACGTCCAGAAGTAGTTGCAGTCTTTCTTTCTTGGAGAAGGGTTTCTTGAATCGAATGGTTGTTGCCACTCCTCCTCAGAAATCCAGGGTTTGATCTTCTTGTTTTCTTGATCGGTTGAATTCAGAGTTTTTGAGTCATTCGTGATTATTTCTGATTTATTGGGATAAAATTTTATTAATTTGTCTACTTGTCTGGTTGTGGAAAGAACAAACATGTCGATGACGTCATCAATATTAGGGTTCATGAATCTGTCGAACACAATTGATTCGACAAAGCAAGTTGAAATCATCCAAAGGAGATGTTTGACGAAAGGTGACCTTGTATTTAGTGGTGGTTTGTTGAAGAAATCCTGTAAGATTAGTAGTGTATGTGTTAGAAGGAATGTGAAGAGGAGTTTTGTGGTGAGGGCATTGTCACGACAGGGGGAAGGACCGGTTTCTGGTGATTCAGGAATCAAAGTTTCAGTGGAGGCTGGAGACACTGCTGTAGCAAAGGAGGTCACATTGTTAAAGACCAAAGAGGATGTGCCAGAGACTGAAAGTGGAGGCAATAATGGGGATAGCTACAATGATAATGGAAAGTATCGATCAGGAGGAGGTGGTGGCGGGGGTGATCACGAAGACGGGGATGCAGAAGCAGAGGAGTTTGGGCCACTGTTGAAGTTTGATGAGGTGATGAAAGAGATAGAATCCAGAGGAGCATCCGCATCCCTTCCTTCTGACATGTTAGAGGCTGCTAAGACTATTGGGATTCGAAAAGTTCTTCTTCTTAGATACTTGGATTTACAGGTGAAGCTTCCTTCAGCGTGCTTGATTTGAAGTGTCAGCCTAATTACATTTTTTTATGGACACTTGTCAAATTTGTTCCCTATGATTTTATTAATTTTTATTAATGACCATCTAATTGTAGGGGTCAGTTTGGCCTTTGGGCTTTGCAATGAAATCTTGTGCTTTGCTTCGGAACCGAATGCTTGCTGATCCTGCTTTCCTGTTTAAAATTGGAACAGAGGTTTGTTGAGCCAGACCTAATTTATCATAGACATACATACATTGTCCTAGATTTGTGTTTCTCCTTTTGTGCTACGTTGCATTGATTTTTTTGTTCATCTTTATTCATTGTATAAGTTTGTGTTGAAAATAGAAATCCTATTGCCTTTCTGGAGCCTATTAGCTTTATACACAAAGAATACATTTTCCTCGTTATGGATAGAAACATTTATTACCTCTGTCATTATTGATGCTAACACACTATATGTGAAGATTATGTATGCATGAATCCTGCCAGGTTGGACTTGAGCCCTAACTTTGATAGGTTTACCCTTCTTATTAATATTGCGGGCGTTAGGCAGTTGGGCCCTGCATGAAACTTAAATGTGCAAAGAGTTTATTTCAGTTTTAATTCTTGTTTAGTCCCTACTCATGTACAAGCCTATATCACCCTATTCCATCGACCTAAACTCAACAAAGTTTAGGGTTTATGAAGTAGAGATGGCAGTGGCAACTGGTAGTGGCTGAATCAGGTCTAGTGGTGGATGTGTTGGGTGGTAGTAGCTGAATCAAAGGTGGTTGCTACCTGTGATGGATTTGGTGGTGGTGGTTGTGAATCTCGATTGGGAAGACGAAGGGAAAATAAGTGTTCTATTTTTTTTTTTTAAATTTATTTTATGATAGACTATTTGCCTTTTTTTTTGGGGGGGGGGGGCTAAAAATCTTGTTGACCTTGTGATTGATTATTAAATCCTTTTTATCTATTGATATTGTACCATAACCATTTGATTGGAAAGTAGATAAAGTGTCACTTCCATGCAAGGATGCACAGACTTTTCGGAAAACTTGTTGCACTCGTATCCGACACATATCTGACACTAACGCTCGCTCGACACGTATCAGACACTTGGTCAACGTGTTGGCGGGGTCAGATACATGGGCAATGTGTCAAACACGCCTTTGACATCCAAAACTCGGTCAGGAGACAATTAAGACTCGACAGCCAAATTTATTTATATTTATATTTTTAATTAGACTTATATAACCACCTAATTAGAAGGTTGTTAGTTCATCAGAAGCGAGAAACTTCAAATTAGATTTAAGAGTCAAGATAAAAGGGGTGATGAAAAGCCACTAAAGCATAGAGGTAGTCTATGCTTCTTCTTAATCTTTGTTTATTCTTCTTTTCTCTACTTTTTCACTTTTTTTTTTTTTTTTTTTTTTTTTTTTTTTTTTTTTTCTTCTGACAGATTGTTATATTCTTCTCCACTTTTTTTCTATTGTTATTTCTTCATGTTTTTTTTATTATTTATTTTTCCTACTTACAATAGAAAGATGGATGCATTTTTATTTTCTATTTAAACTCTTTCTTTATTGAATTGTTGTTTATCTTCATTTGGTTTTATTAAAAAAATAAATGACGTGTTATCGTCTCACCGAGTCCTAGTTTTTCGAAAATTGTTGAGTCGACGTGTCGTGTCCGTGCATCCTTGCTTCCATGCCATAGTCAAGGAGATTGTTGTCTAGTCCTTACAACATTGAAAAGATATAATGGAACAACTGAGAAAAAGGATTATGCTAGCACAATCATAATTATGTGTAACGACTGATTCAACTAACACATATTGCGTACATACTGTATTGTTCACATATAGATACACATTGCCTACCGTATGGATTGGCACGTATCGTGCGTGTTGGATGATAAACATTTCATAACGTACCACTACCAACCCTTAAATTTATTTATATATTTATTTTCATTTCTAACCATATTTTAATCTTTATGTTTACCCATTTAGAGTGTATCCCGCCAAGGGCACTACCTTGGGAGCTCAATGAGAGATCACATCCATCAATGATCCATATTCGACTCATTCTAACCCAAAGATCACTAAGCTCTTAAGAGGAAAATGTTTTTGTATCACAACAATACAAACTCGAGAGAGCTTTCTTGTTTAGTAACTTTTTGTATATGACAGTCTTGACTCCATCCATCCTGAGACGGACAAACACAGGAGTATAAGTCGTGCATGGAAAATTCATTGTGTGGACAACACTCCAAAAGGGAAACCTCTCCCACAGATCTAGGAGCACCAGTCGTGTAAGAAAACTTTCCTACATGGACGACTCCCAACTAGGAAATGATCTCCAGCTAGATCTCTTTTCCAAAACTATGCCACCAAAGACCTAGCCGAACAAGAACTCACATTATAAATAAGACACAGGGTTGATGAACAAAGGTACGCTACAAAACCCCATTTATAGTTTTAAGCATTTCTCAAGCTGTCTGACTTTAGTATCGGAGTGCTATTGGCCACTATAACGGTGGTCCTTGGTTCACATGTGTTCCCTGTGCAGGTCAAGGTCAAGGAGAGCAGGATTTGACTACATCAGTTTGACATCGTCTGTGGGGAACCACAAAGTTCCTTAAAAACAATGATATCACCCTTCCTGGCAGTACAGAGAGATGATGACCACGAGATCTCGCAACAATGGAGACATCTCTGAGCCCTCGAAAGCTCGTATTGGAGGAGCGCCGCCAGTTCCGGCGGCCCCGCACCTCGAGGGTAACAAAATCAAACCTTCGCACTGGTAGTAGCCATGACGGACCTCAGGGTGGATCTACTGTCAACCCAGATGCAACAAATTGCGCGAGCGGAGAGGCGCACTTAGCAGAATCCTCCACCCGCAGAAGGAGATCGGGAGCAGCGAAGAGCCCCGTCCCCAGAAGACACAGAGAACACGTTCAGGAGAGTCGCGTTGCCTCTGCAGGATCTCAGTAGACCAGAGATGGAGGAGCGACCAATGGAGACCCAGCGTGTAGAGCTAACGGACTTGCCTCGCAGAACCCCATCCAGCTAGGACCACCAATCCTGACGTGCTGTTCAACCTCACTGACCCCCCTATTCATGGATCACATCATGAATGAGCCTTTGCCGACAAAATTTACTCCTCCAAAGCTGGAGTTTTACTACGGGGCATCAGACCCGTTTGATCACTTATGCCACTTCCAGCACGTAATGGCGCTCAAAGAAGGGTCTGAAGCAGTAATGTGTTGGTCATTCCTTACCAGCCTGAAGAAGTCAGCACTGACCTGGTTCCAATGCCTACCTCCAAAGTCCATCGATTCATTCCGAGCACTGGCAACAACGTTTCTAACACGTTTTGTCGATAACTAGTGGATCAGGAAGGGCCCGCATTACCTGCTCACCATAAAACAGAAGTTGAGCGAGATTTTGGCTGCCAAAAAGAAGGCGAAGTCTGAAAATAAGCCTTTTGGTTCCAGAGACAAATAGGGGAAGAAACAAGATGACAGAAAAATGTAGCGCAATGACAGCAAGCCCGACTCTAGCCGTGTAATACAAGATAAGGCCTCCAACTTCGTCAGGTCTAAATCCATTACTCCCCTTAACTCCAGTTTGTTCGACATCCTCAACTCCATCAAGAATTGGGGAGAGCTAAATTGGCCCGCTAAACAGTGAGGAAACCCTTCCCGACGCGATAACAGCAAATAATGTTCCTTTCATAAGGAGGGCGACCACGACATTGAGGACTGCAAAAGTCTCAGTATTGAGATAGAATACTGGATCTGAAAGGGGAAGCTCAAGGAGTTCCTAAGCTCGGACAAAAGGCAGGATCGAACATAGGAAATGGAAGATTTCGTTAAGGAGATAGAGAAAAAAGCTCCTGGCATTTTATATGTGATACATGGAGTCAGCTCTGAAGGCGAACAATCCAATAGGTACTGCAAGAGGATACTTCTCGAAATGCGGACACAGTCCACTTGTGAAAACAGACAAGTGCAATATGCACGTATTTAGAACTCGATCCCACCACTGACGTTCACGGACTAGGACCTCCCAAGGCGTTTATTCTCCTCACAATGACGCACTGGTCATTTCGGTCCTTGTTTCATAGTAGGAAGTGAAGAGGGCCTTGGTGGACATGGAAGGCTCTCAGAACATCCTGTTTCGCAACGCCTTCCTCAATATGCAACTCAAGAAAGATGACTTAGCGCCAACCAACCACCCTATGATCGGGTTCAACAAAGAGAAATGCTTCCCTATTGGGAAGATCAGCCTAATGGTAATCGTGGGAGAGCCACAATTATGGAAGTATCTTGTCTAGGAGTTCATGGTGGTCAATGCTTCGTCTGCCTACAACATCATCCTGGGGAAGCCTTGGCTCCATCATATGGAGGCAATAGTTTCTACCCTGCATCAATGCATCAAATACACTACCAATCAGGCCCAAAGAACTATTCGTAGAGATCAACCTTCAGCGAGAGATTGCCACTAAGCAATGCTTGCCACTACGCAACGCTGAAGCAGCTAGATTGCTAGCAATTACAACGCGAGCCTGCAAGATATACGTATCAGAAACTGTGCCCAAATAAGAGGGAAGAGTCACCCCGCGTGGACAAAGACAAAGCTCCAACAACCAAGGCTCAACTATTCTACGAGCCGAAACTCAGCACTGCAGATACCAACCACTCCAGTACAAAGCTAAGTAATAACACTTGAGCAAACAAGCGCCTACTCCAAAAGCTGACAACCAGCAAGGAACGGCCCGCCTGCACGAAATTTACTTTTCAGTAACTTCGTTATTGTTGGCGAAACGTGACACTTCGCCAAGGGAACTACAGTGTCTGAGTCTGAGCCAAGACGGACCGCGTCTCTTTCAGGGCCAGATTAACTTAGTTCCCGCTTAAAATCAAACTATCTTATTGCTTTTATTTTTTTATTTTTTTTTCAGTTTAGAAGATTTATTCGCACAAGCCTATTCGATACAAATTCATTCAAGGATTAAACAGACTTTATTGATTACAAAGAAGGTTATTACAAAACTTGCCCAACTGACTAGTACAATAGTTTACACACTACAATTTTCTAAGTCCGACTCGAGTATGGATCCGCTGAAACGCGCGTCAAGATTTCACTTTACCAATTTGTCTTCAAAAGAGGATTCGAAAGTGAGAAAAAAGTACCCAAAGTAGGCAGGTCGCATATGGGCTTGATTATTTGCTCCGTCAATCTACCTCGCAAAATTGATTTGAAAGTGGCAGCAAAGACACTCAAAATAGACTGCAAACACGTTGCTCCGACAATCTGCCTTGCGAAGAGGATTCAAAAGGAGAACATAAGAAGCCTAATGAGGATGTCTTTCAAACATGTAATGCTTCGGGTGATGCAGAGTTAGCACCTCAGAACTGTAGGTCGTGTACACCAAAGCTCGGCTCCACCAAGTTTGCCTTGCAGCTGCGGCATTACTTGAGAAGCACAGTAGATACAGTGGGAAAAATTGCCCCAAAACTAGCTGTGGATATCATCTCCCAACAATGGTGATGGATGGCAATTCGGGAGCCATAGAAGGTGAAAGATGGACTCGTTTCTCGAGGGAGATTCCGTACTTCTTCGCAATGTAAGAAGAAATTACAAGGTCCCATGAAACTAATTGGATGCTCATCCAAACCAGGTGGCACCACATAATAGCAGGTCTTGTCAAGATTTATCGCTACAAATGTCAGAACATTCGAAGACTTCAACAACGGAGATTTTTCTTTAGCCTTTGAAGAACCCAAAACATTTTTCTGAAGAGAAGCATTTCAAGAACATTCATGGCAATGCTTGAAATGGTGAACACTAGCCTATTTATAGGTGTGACAGATTGCTAAACGAAATCAATCAACGGTTATGTCAGCATTAAATGTCGTACGAGAAATAGGGATGCGACTGTTCCAAATGCAACTGCACGAGTCCACATTCGTCGAATTAATTACACTGCACCCAGCCCCATTAACTGGGGGGAGTAACCGATACTGAACTGTTTTGCAATCTACGTCGTACGCCTAGCATGCCAATCTTTACAACACGGCTCGACCAACTAATGGGCCCTAGCGAATACCCTACCAGATCCGACCCAGTACATGCAAAGACACAAATGGCGAAGGCCTTAAGCGCCCATGAAATGCAGAGCACACCTACGGTGATATTATCAATAAATTCAAGGTATCCACTCTATTTAAATTCCGCTGTTGTTCATTAAACCTGGATAAACTCGGTTCGATCAATCTGTGGCGATCTGACTTTAGAATCAGATTTATTGGTCTGACGTCCGTGTCAGACTATTAGGCAAATCAAGTCAGGACACCCAAGTCAGGCTTACACACCCAAGGCCAAACGGAGGCCTAACTCGATCAACGCTTAGTCAGTTTCGACTGAGGACGATGTATTCTGAACTGCTTTAATGCCTAGTCCGCCAAAAGTTGATGATGATGGCTTAGAAAGTGGGAGTTTAGTCAGCGCTCTAACGTGTGATCAAGATGACTTGCCAGGGATCATAATCTAACTACAAACAATGATCGTCGAACCCGACCAAAGCTTAGTAACGACTGATGATGATAGCTTTTGGTCCGCTTTAATGCCTAGTTCGTCGTGCGCGGATGTCGTTCGATGGCTTATAAGGCGGGAGTCTAGTCAGCACTCTCAACACCTGACCATGATGGCTTGCCAAGGATTTTGCCCAACTACGGGCAATGATCGCCAAACCCTACTGTTCTAAGACCGTAGTCCGCCAAACACGGGTAAATATGGCTTAGAAAGTGGGAGTCTAGTCAGCATTCTCAACGCCTGATCACGATAACTTGCCAGGGATCATTGTTCAGCCACAAACAATGATCGCCAAATCCGACCAAAGTTTAGTAGTTTCGAGGTGATGATGGCAACTTCAGGTTCGCTTTAACGCCTAGTCCGCCAAAAGTGGATGATGATGGCTTAGATAGTGGGAATCTAGTCATCATTCTAAACGCCCGATTACGATGATTTGCCAAGGATCATTGTCCAGCCTTAGGCAATGATTGCCGAACTCGACCAAAGCTTAGTCAGTTTCGATTGATGACGACAACTTCTGGTCTCTCTTACAACCTAGTTTGCCAAAAACGGGCATAGACGGTTTGAACGACTCGCAATGACCACTTTTCGATCGTCTACAGCGATTCACACGCATGACCACAGTCAGACCAGTTTGCTTATAGAAGCAACGACAACTGTTGGTCCGATCTACAACTTGGCTCGCATATGATATATCTCAACGACGGGTAATGGCCTGGTTTGAATAATTTATCACTAGCCAAACTTATCCCCTTGCATGGAGTATAGCCAACTTACAAGACATGGCCGATACAACTCCTTGATCTCTAAAAAGCACAGACCAGGATTGCCTGAGCTGTCGCAACATAAGCGGTTATGACTCATCAGCAGATCAATCATACAACTTCATGACTCAACAAAACCTCTTGTCTAATAGCTAATATCACGATAAGACAAAGCAAAAAAAAGCTAGCAGGATGTTGCTGAACATATTATTTCTTATTGATAAGCCAAAAATATAGAGTTCACTCCTCGTCAGGAGGAGGTTAAGATACAACGGAGCTGGATTTGCCAGGAAAAGAAGCAGGGGATGCGTCCTTTCGCGCCACCGCTCGGACACTCTGATCTTGATCACCCTTTTTTTCTGAATGATCAGAGGCTTTTCCAAATTCCACAAAGGACACTTCTTTATAGTAGGATAGGTCCCATTCGAGATGCTACTCCATCAGTTGCAACAACTCCATTCGTCCGTGCACAACTCTGTTGAACTCGAACTTGCCCTAGACCTTAAAAAGCTTCTCTTCGCACACTCTTGACTCAACGAGCTTTCTCTCCAACTGCTCTAATTTGCCTGACAGCTTATCGTTTATGGACTGCTTGGCACCCAAGTTGTCCTTCACAACACTCAATGCATTCTGCGCCAAAAGGAGCTGCTGTCCTCACACTTTTGGCATTAAACTCAACATCGACATCTAGATTCTGCCATTGGACAGTCCATTCAGACTCCTTGGCCTTTTCTGCATTCAAGGCCTGCGTCTGGGCTTCAGTCTCCTGAGCAAATTGCAAGTCATGACTGTCAAGGTTCTATTTTCCTCGAACTTGTCTCTCGTGGACACCGCCTCAGCCAAATCGGACTCCAGCATTTTCAAGCGAATCCTCTGAGCCTCCGATCTTGTCTACCAGACCTCCAGATCAACAATCGACTGGGCAGCCCCTCTTTCCCTAAGCTGCATTTTCAGTGAATCAATTTCACGGAGAGCATCAGATTACGAGTTCTGCAAATTTGCAAACTCACTCCATGGTATACACTCTCACGAGCAACTTCAACCTCCATCTCAACGCGACAACTTGGTTCAGATATGACATTCCGAGCACGAGATATTTTCGCCCCTTGTCCATACCCTCCCCAGCGTATCACCTGCTGGCATCGAAACACAATTCGCTAGCCAGTCATTCCACCTACTGATATGCTTCTTCGAGGCATAAGAAATATCAACCTTCTGGTGCTAAGCTTGGTTGCTCATCTTCAACACATTCAAAGCGAATAGGCTGATCCGCGCATTTGGATGGAGGTCCTCTAGGATCGGATTTATTGCAGCCCCGCCCTTCGCTATGTTCACCGCATCAGGGCCTCATCCACGCTTTCCCTTTGCTCACAACGATTGGCTCTCTTTCACGAGCCAACACGGAAGCAGTAGACGGGGAAGAAGTGAGTTATCTCTCGGACCCGTCGTCACCTCAATGTGAAATCGAGATTGGGACAGAGAACAATACGGACGACTCGGAGGAGATTTCTCGTCATAAGGACGACAGTCAGACGACTCTTCAACAAGCCAACTCGTGATCCAAAGAAGGGTTATACTTCGAATCCTTCAGTGAAAAAGGAAAAGTCAGACCCGCATCGGACGAAGCTGCCACACCTGCCTGTAGCAACATGTTCATGATCTTCGTCTGCTCGGTGCTCAGCTTTGTTACATCTTCAACCCCTACCATTTGTAGATACTCCTCCAAGTTGGGGAGAAAAATAGGGGCCCTTGCTTGAGCGTCTTGCCCCTCAGACACAACAGTTGCTGTCCCAGCGAACAAGTTGAAAACTTGCCCCACAGCTTTGCGTACCCCTTTTAAAGGGGCCGAACGCTCACGAACGGACTTAGTTGCAGCGCGAGGCTTCTTTGAGCGCACAGAAGAAGAAAACGCCTCATTCAACAATGCCCTACTTGACAGGCTCAAATTCTTAACCTTCGGGAGCTTCCTATTTTTTCAAAGAGGGTTTGCCTTTCGGACTTCGGCTTCGGAACTCTAAAAAGAGTGGGAGCCTCATGCCAATGAACCCACAGTCCGTTGCGCTTTATATTAGAAAACTGAACGACATCCTCTACTCGCATTCGAGGCATGTTACGAAATTTATCCGAAGTTGCTTCATTCTCAAGAGAAAGGGACGTTGTTGGAAACCTCCTTACAAAAAGCACGGGTAACAATTCAATATGCAATTAACACCGAATAGTGTCATGAACGAAATTAAACTTACTCAGTTGCTTGAACTCTCTCTCGATTGAACGACCAACAAACTCAAAATACAGAGTCCGCAAAAGCCATGAAGGAATATTTTTGTCAGAACTTGAAGTCATCAGGCAGATTGCCAAAGTAGTCCGATGACGTCAACACACAACATGCTCATTTACAAGGAGAATTGAGCAGTTGGATCACCCTCGGAGACATTCGGATGCCAGTATCATTCGCTCTAATCAGAATGGCGATCACTGTCCTATACCCGTTTGGCATTAGCTAAGCCGGTGCAATGCCGAGGTAGGCCAGGAAGCTCCAAATCTCCTTGATGGCAGAAAAGCGGGCGCTCGATTGGATACCTCAGTGCAAACAAATAAATCCTTCCGGAGGAGACAACGACGTTTGACCGACGCCCAATGTGAAGAGCATCAGATCATCATGGATCCTGTATGTCTCATGAAGGACCTCAAGATTTGACTCGGAGATTGACCTCTCCTCGAAGAACTTACAACCTTTAGCAAACATTTCATCAGAAAGCTGATTCTGGCTCTCCATTGAAGAACATACAAGCTTTCGATCACGGAAGTTAAACAAAGTCAAAAGCACGAAAATCGAAATGACAGAGCAGAGTCTCTAAGATCGAAGGGTTAAGAAAATAAACTCTACGGGAAAGGGGATTTATATAGAAAACATAATTCTCGTTTTTTTCTTTCTTGAGCATACACCCGCCCAATTAATGAAGCGTGTCGCTCAAGGAGACGATTCAGACTCAAACCAATCATGATCACTCAGGTCCTCTACGACATGACTTGATGGACCATTGGTCGCTCAGGTCCTCTACGACATGATTTGATGGACCGACGAGCTGGCCCATCAACTCGGGGGGAGTAGCCGATGATACATCAAACCGTCTTTAATTCGCGTCGTATGTGTGTCACGATAATCTCATCAGCAGAGTAAACGTGCCTAATTGCCCACTCAATCTGGCAAAGCTCAGACAACACTAAGTCCATATTGGTAGAAGCTAGAAAGTTGGATTCAAATTGCAGTGCGTTACTAAGCCCACACGTCACTTGGTCAAGCCCAATACTCGTAAGGCCTAATCAGGCAAGTATTTGGGGGAGCGACTAAGACGGACATGCCAGCAATACATTGGTTCCGACTAGAAAACAAACACAGGAGTATAAGTCGTGCATGGAAACTTCCCAGTGTGAACAAAACTCCAAAAGAGAAACCTTTCCTGCAGGTCTAGGAGCACAAGTCGTGTAGGGAAACTCTCCCACGTGGACGACTCCCAACTAGGAAATGATCTCCAGCTAGATCTCTTTCCCTAAACTACACCACCAAAGGCTTAGTCGAATAACGACCCTCGCATTATAAATAAGACACATGGTTGATGAACAAATGTACACTACAAAACCCACTATACAACTTTAAACCTTTCTCAAGCCTTGTTCGACTTTAGTATCGGAGTGTGATCGGCCACCACAATGGTGGTCTTTGGCTCACGTGTGTTCCCTATGCAGGTCAAGGTCAAAGAGAGCAGGATTCGACTACATCACTATTTAATAACTTTTTTGTATACTGTAGTCTCAAGTCAACTATGTTATTGAATCGTATAAATTGTTGGTAATAGCTTACTCAGTTACTTGTGTGTTACACAAGTATATACATATAGGTGTTTTATTGGAAGTTTTTGCTTAAATAAGTATTATTTGTCTTTTAAATGCTTATATAGGTAAATATATTCAATTAACGATGCACGTAACTTAAATTAAGTTTCCGACGGAAACTTTAATACGCTTTTTGGTTACTGCAAGCGTAACGATGACGGTGTTTTTGTAAGTGTGGGACTGAGAAGTACTTGGATTTTTCTTTTAAAAACAACATTCATCTAAACCACTCGAGTCAACTTTCTTATGAAGTAAAATTGTAGATCAAACTTGTCATATAAATCATCGTATAATAATCGGAGGAGTATATTAGTTACTTTTAACAAACATGTCTCTTAAGAAATAAATGCCAAGAACTAAGGAAAATAACCTGATCTTTCCATTGAAGAGCTCTGTCAATTAAATGATTGGTTTATTTGTAAAATTTGATTTTCTTTCCCACCTTATTGTTCTTTGGAAGATGATCGCGTTCTATAGGAATCCTAGATATTTTACAGAATAAGTAGAGCTACCACTTTCCCTAAATGATAGGGCCTATATTAGCAAACTCGGATTTGTATCAAGTAGGCTGTCACAATGTTCAACAATTTGGAACGCCAAATAAACCTCAAGCACCACCAAAAAAAATCTCACTGAAAATAATAAAGTGAATCGTCAGGGTCTAATGAGACTATGACAATTGAGTAATGTTTTGTATCACGTCAAGGTCATAACTTTTCAGGCTCATACGTATCCAACAATATATGTGAAACAATTTCTATTTTAAACTAAACCTCTTCTCACTTGTTCTTTTGTTGTAATGATAGAATAGAGATATCAGCCTTCTGATCAAGTTGTTGACTTCGGTATTTGTAACTCTATTGTATTTTTTTTTTCTCACTAACGGGCTTTTTTTTTTACTATTTAGCAATCTATTTCTGTAATGATAATAAACAATACTTCATCGACAAAGCATAGGTAGCCCATTCGACATGCATGCTAATTTTCACTAGAAAATGACTTGTTGCAGATTGTTATTGATTCTTGTTGTGCAACATTTGCGGAAGTCCAAAAGAGGGGGAAGGACTTTTGGGCAGAATTTGAGTTATATGTCGCTGATCTTTTAGTTGGGGTGGTTGTTAATGTTGCCTTAGTTGGTTTATTAGCACCCTATGTTCGCATTGGACAGCCATCTCTATCAACAGGATTTCTTGGTCGCTTACAACATGCTTATGGAGCTTTGCCCAGTAGGTTAGAGTTTCTGAGTTGTACTATCACCAATTTGTGAATGCAATCGTTGTTCATTGCATAATGAAACATACCATAAATTCTTTGCTCCTGGGACTTAGAACGTCTGTTCAACATTTCTTCTGCAGTGTGTTTGAAGCGGAACGACCAGGATGTAGGTTCACTGTTCAGCAACGGATTGGAACATACTTTTATAAGGTGAGACATTTTTGTTTTAACATATGTGAGGCTTACTTTGTGGTCCTAGTTCCTAGGGGATATTTAATGAAGAACAATTCGGAAGTATTTATGCTTGAGGTAATTTTACAGTGAAGATGCTGGCATAAGTATGTATATTAAGTTCTTTAGCACAACTTATATGGCATATATTTTTGGATCCAGGGAATTTTATATGCAATAGTTGGATTTGGTTGCGGTATTGTTGGTCAAGGCATTGCGAATATGATTATGACTGCTAAACGGTACTATCATATCCTGGCTACTCTAGACTTCTTTCTTTAGTTGTTGTTTGAAAAAACAATTTCAAGTATTTTAATATTTTGTCCTGAATCAATTGCTTACTTGATTATCTAGAACAGTGTGCTATGTTAATTTCAGTTAGTTATTTCCTTTCTGATTTAAAAAGAAGAAGAAACTTCAGCTAGTTTCTTCTTCTGCTGGCAGCTATCATAATTCTAGATAATTGTCCAGAATAGTTAGATACTTGCAACAAGGACATGTCTCAAAAGTTCTGGAATCAATTCGGTCAATTAGGGAAGCTGTACCGAAACATTCCGACAAATGCAATTGCATTAAAAGAAAGAATTAATTGGACAGGCAACCCGACTTCTTCAACAATCTTCTCCGCAACAAAATTATGTGTTAGATCCGCTATCAATCAAAATCAGAGCTTGGCGTCCTCGTAGAGTACCCAGAAGCTTCATTGTGGTGCCTGAAGATTTGCGCAGAATAGCATGGAAAGAAATCTCGGCCAAGGCTGCCGCTGGTGGGTCGCCGTCATCGGTGTTTTCTTCTTCTCCGCCTGCTGTAAATTCGCCATTTGTGAGTTCCAAAAGAGAAAAGGAGGAAGGCTTGCAACGATGCCCAAGACCAAATTTCTCGTTGCAACGGAAGCATGGTCCCTTTGCCAAACGAGCTTGGTGTTCGGAATCCCATGGGCGGAGCTGCTGCGGTCGAGATGGTGGTTATTGTGTTCGTGCATGAAGGAGATTGCATGTGGTTTCATTGATGTGTGAATGAGGAAGATGTGGCTCACTGGAAACCAATTGTAATTGGTGTTGGGCTTGTTGTTTGTGGACTAGTTAGGCCCCTCGAGTCCATGTATTGGGCCCAATTTTGTCTCAAACTCAAGGGCCAAACTCATTGCTTTGTAAACAGACCTGGGTTTGTGTATTCATACATCAGCCTTGAATTCTTCCTTCAGGCCGTTGAGAAATACTCCCAAAAGACAATGCTTGGGCAAATTTTTGACTCCGGAAGAGCGCTTAGCAAACTCATGGTGATACTCTTGAACAGTCCCCGTCTGTCGTATGTTGCATAGATGCTTGTCGGATTTTTGAAATTTTGCTGAACCATAATTTTCTTGTAATGCTTTCACGAGCTCCTCCCAATACAGTAGGGTACGCTCACTGTTTATCCACGCAAATAGGTCGAGTGCATCTGCCTTCAAGTACATAGCGGCAATATCGACCTTCAATTCTTCTGGAATTTGATAGTATCCTAGTGGATCGCCTCAGCAAATACTCGCATTTTCTTCCCTTATCCCACCCATTTACTGCAAAAACAGTGGCTGATATTTTTTTGCAGGAAGATTAAGACTTCATGGCATTCCAAGATATATCCTTTTGGATAGGGATGTCATATTTCACACTTTCATATCTAGCAACACTCGTTTGTGAATGGGCACCTCTTACCACCCTCAATCAGATGGCCAAACAGAGGTGGTTAACCGGTGTTTGGAAATCTATTTGCGGTGTTTTGCACATGAACAACCTCATGCTTGGCATAAATTTCTTCCTTGGGCAAAATACTCCTTCAATACCGGATTTCATGACAAGGTGACTTTCCATGGGGGATGCACTGATACAAAACCACCATTGCGTACTTATTCACATAGAAGGTGGAGAAAACACGGTGAAGATAGAGATCAATTTTTAATTGACCAAGTCCAGTGGCCAGTTGTTGGGGCTACACCCTAAAGAAGTGGTCTAAGTCCTTCTATAACCATCCCACAACTTCCACAACTCCACTCAAGCCATTTCAACAACTATTTCCCGCTTTCTAGGAGTTTGTTTTTGTTTGTTAACTAATAATACTTTGGATGTTTAGTATAAATATCTATAGGATTTGTTTTGGATGGAGATCATCAGATTATTGTTATTGTTATCTTTTGGAGCTTTGTCCTCTCCATACGGACAAGTTTATTTGGTTGTAATTGTGTTTAAGATTCTTTCACGACTTGCTGCCAATAAAAGTTTTGATCTCTTTCATCCCAATTTACTCTTTTCCATCTCATATCACTAGCCTCTATCATTTTGGTAACAGAGCCATCTGATCCATCATGGTTAACACCCGATCCACTACTTCCGAACATGAACCAACAAATCCACCTATGAACCCAACCACCGATCCCATTACCCAAAAATTATCTTTTATCGCATCCAAATTAAAGACCATCAATTCCTTGGCAGCAAAAGTGGTGGGGCTCAAAGCCCAAACTAGTACCCACCAACAGGGGAAACTAGCTATGGGAACTAAGACAAAAGAAAAACCGGATAATCAGACGATGACGAGTCAACCCATGGTGGGCAAATGATCCTTCACGACGACCCCATACAAAGGTGGAGTTTCCCAAAATTGAAGGAGGTGATCCGCGAGGATGGATCTCGAAAGCGGAAAAATACTTTCGATATTATCAAACTCCTAGAAAGCGGGAAATAGTTGTTGAAATGGCTTGAGTGGAGTTGTGGAAGTCGTGGGATGGTTATGGAAGGACTTGGACCACTTCTTTAGGTTGTAGCCCCAACAACTGGCCTGTGGACTTTGTCAATTAAAACTGATCTCTATCTTCACCATGTTTTTTCCACCTTCTTCGTGAATAAGTATGCAATGGTGGTTTTGTATCAGTGCATCCCCCCTGGAAAGTTGCCTTGTCCTTTAGGCGAAAAGAGGGAAAGCAAGAAGGTTATAATTCTCCCAGCTAGCTTCTTTGAGAGGACATCTTTCCCATTGAACCAACAACTCCAAAGTGAGAATGGTTTCCCAGTCAGAATTGATGGGAAGCTCGAATTGATGGGAAGTGGAGTTGGTGGTGAAGCTGGAACTTGTCCCATAGCCAGGTGTAGCAAAGAAACATGAAAGATGGGATGAATTTTGGAGGAAGCAGGAAATTCTAATTCATAAGCCACTGGTCCAACATGTCGAATGATCTTGTAAGGGCCAAAAAGTCTAGGCGAGAGTTTCTCATACCTTCTCTTAGCAAGAGAGTGTTGGCGGTACGGTTGAACTCATAAATAAACAGAATCACCAACATTGAAACTCAACTCTCTTCTCTTGGAATCAGCTTGTGCCTTCATTCATGATTGAGCTTTATTAGCTCTTAAAAGTTTCAGCATATCATCACAAGTAGTAAGCTGTTCTTCAAGTGCTGCAATGCGTGTTTCTTTGGAACAAACAGATGAAGTGCTGGTGGATCTCTCCCATAAACAATTTTGAAGGGGGTAGTTCCCGTTGAAGTATGAAATCTGGTATTGAAGGAGTATTCTGCCCAAGGAAGAAATTTATGCCAAGCATGTGGTTGTTCATGTGCCAAGGAAGAAATTTATGCCAAGCATGTGTTTGTTCATGTGCAAAACACCACAGATAGGCTTCCAAACACCGGTTAACCACCTCTATTTGGCCATCTGATTAAGGGTGGTAAGAGGTGCCCATTTGCAAACTAGTGTTGCTGGATTTGAAAAGTGCCCGCCAGAAAGCACTGAGAAATATGACATCCCTATCTGAAAGGATAGATCTTGGAATGTCGCGGTCTTATTATCTCCCTGCAAATATCAGCCACTATTTTTGCAGTAAATGGATGGGATAAGGGAAGAAAATGCGAGTATTTGCTGAGGCGATCCACTACCACCATGATGGTATCAAACCCGCCAGATTTTGGAAGGCCAAAGATATCTTTCCATATTCTTTCGGGTATAGGTAAAGGTTGCAAAAGACCAACGGATGCTAAGGCTTGGTATTTGTTTTGTTGACAAATTAAGCAATTTTGAACAAACAAGTTAAGCAATTTTGAACAAATAACCTAACATGATGCTTCATACCCGGCTAGAAAAAGCTAGAAGAAATGCGTTCAATCTTCAAATAACCCCCATGCCCCGCAGACAATTGAGTCATGAGATTCAAACGAAAGCTTTTGCTCAAGAGGAGTGTTGTCAGGGATCACCAAACGATTCTTGAAGTAAAGTTTTTTGTTCACTACCTGAAAATCTAGATAAGAATTGAATCATGTGAAAGTGAATCCATTGTTTCCCGAGTGTGCGGATCCACTTGAAGAGTTTCCTGCAAATCCATAAACTCCAATGAAATAGGAAAAGGGATCACCAAACGATTCTTGAAGTAAAATTTTTTGTTCACTACCTGAAAATCTAGATAAGAATTTGAATCATGTGAAAGTGAAGCCATTGTTTCCCTAGTGTGCGGATCCACTTGAAGTGTTTCCTGCAAATCCATAAACTCCAATGAAACAGGAAGAGCCAAAGCTAAAAAATCTGCATGCTGGGGACGCCTGGAAAGTGCATTTGCCCCCTTATTTTCTTTTCTAGCCCTGTAAACGATAGAAAAATCAAACGGAAACAACTTCATAAGGAGCCTCTACTACTCGTTTGTTGTAGCCCGCTGTTCCAATAAGTATTTGTGGCTAAAATGGTCTATTTTGACAAAGAAGTGATGTCCTAACAAGTAATGCCATCACTTTTGTAAGGCAAGTACAAGAGCTAGCAATTCTCGATCATAAGTAGATTTCAAACGATTAGAGAAAGAAAATCCTTTACTAAAATATGCAATCGGGTGGTCAGATTGGAGAAGTATTGTGCTGATTCTATTAGAAGAGGCATCACATTCCACCGTGAAGGATTGACTAAAATTCGGTAGACTCAAAACAGGAACTGAAGTCAATATTTGCTTGAGGTTTTGGAAAGCTGTTTCAGCCACAGATGACCAGTGAAAACCATTTTTTCCGGGTGAGATTTGTTAATGGCCTTGCAAGAACCCCATAATTCTTCATGAACCTACGGTAGTAACCAGTTAATCCCAAGAACCCTCGAAGCTCTTTCACGTTGGTTGGCACGGGCCAATCTAGAACTGCTTGAATTTTCTCTGGATCAACTGCAACGCCCTTAGTGGATACCACGTGACCAAAAAATGAGATTTGAGTTTGGTCAAACAAGCATTTAAAAGCTTTAGCAAAAAATTGGTTGTCCCATAGAAGTTGAAGGATGATTTGCAAATGGTGAAGGTGTTGCCGAACTGTTTAGCTGTAGACCAGGATGTCATCAAAGAACACCAAGATAAATTTGCGGAGATAGGGTCTGAAAGGGTCATTCATAATGGATTGGAAGGTAGAAGGGGCATTGGTCAGATCAGACGACATGACAACAAACTCGTAATGGCCAAAATGGGTTCGAAAGGCCGTTTTGGAAATGTCAGGGATGACGAGTATTTGGTGATAACCCGATCTCAGGTCAATTTTGGAAAATATAGTGGCACCGTGTAATTAATCGAGAAGCTCATCAATGTTGGGTATGGGGTATTTATCAGGTATGGTAATTTGGTTTAAGCTTCGGTAATCAACACACATACGCCAAGAGTTATCCTTTTTCTTGACTAAAAGGACTGGGCTGGCGAAAGAGCTGGTACTAGGGCGAACAAATCCTGAATGTAATAAATCCGAAATCTGATTTTCAATTTCAGATTCTTGAAAATAAGGATATCGACAAGGTCTAATATTTGGGGGTTTTGAATTTGGGAGTAAAGGTATATTGTGGGCGTGTGACCGAAGGGAAGGGAATTGGGTTCCTGAAAGACAGATTCAAAATCGTTAAGTAAATTTTGAATTTTGGATAGGAATAGTACTTGATATTTCACTATCCGTTGATAGGAATAGTACTTGATATTTTGATAATCAGAATTTTGAATAGGAATAGTACTTGATATTTCGCTCCCTGTTGACAAATACTAAAAGGTGCCTTCAACTTGTGTTTTGTGAGGGACCCCTGAGCTTATATTGATTCCCGTTCAGATGAAAAATTAGGAACATCTCGTTCCAATTGGCTTGTATTGTATTTAAGGAGGCACACCATTTGATACCCAGAACCAGATTAGCACCACCAATTGCGAATGGGTAACAATCTTGGGTGATCGTCAACCCGAGAAGTTGTACCGAAACATCCCGACAATTGCGATTGCATTTAATCACGTCACCGTTACCAATTTGAACTCCAAAAGAAAGAATAAATTGGACAACCAATCCGACTTCTTCAACAATCTTCTCCGCAACGACTTTGTGTTGATCCGCCATCAATCAAAATCAGAACTTGGCATCCTCGTATAGTACCCAGAAGCTTCATTGTGGTGCCTGAATATTTGCCCAGAATAGCATGGAAAGAAATCTCAGCCAAGTCTGCCGTTGGTGGGTCGTCGTCATTGGCATTTTATTCTTCTCCACCCGCTGTAAGTTTGCCATCTGTGAGTTCCAAAAGAGAAAAGGAGGAAGGCTTGCAATGATGCCCAATACCAGATTTCTCGTTGCAACGGAAGCATAGTCCCTTTGCCAAACGAGCTTGGCATTCGGAATCCCATGGGCGGAGCTGCTGCGGTCGAGATGGTGGTTGTTGTGTTCGTGCATGAAGGAGATTGCCTGTGGTTTCATTGATGCGTGAATGAGGAAGAGGTGGCTCTCTAGAAATCCATTTGTAATTTGTGTTGGGCTTGTTGTTTGTGGACCAATTATGCCTTTTGAGTCCACGTATTGGGCCCAAATTTGTCTCAAACTCAAGGGCCAAACTCATGGCCTTGTAAACGGACTTGAGCTTGTGTATTCGTGCATCAGCCTTGAATTCTTCCTTCAGGCCGTTGAGAAGTACTCCCAGAAGACAATGCTCGGGCCAATTTTTGACTCGGGAAGAACGCTTAGCAAACTCTTGGCGATACTCTTTAATAGTCCCCGTCTGTCGTATGTTGCATAGATGCTCGTCGGGATTTTGGAATTTGCTGGACCATAATTTTCTGATAATGCTTTCATGAGCTCCTCCCAATACAGAAGAGTATGCTCACTGTTTATCCAAGCAAATAGGTCGAGTGCATCTCCCTCCGAGTACATAGCAACAATATCGACCTTCAATTCATCCGGAGTTTGATACCATCCTAGTGGTAGTGGATCACCTCAGCAAATTCTCACATTTTCTTCCCTTATCCCATCCATTTACTGCAAAAACAGTGGCTGATATTTTTTGTTGGGAGATAGTAAGCCTTCATGGCATTCCAAGATCTATCCTTTCGGATAGGGATATATTTCTCAGTGCTTTCTGGCAGGCACTTTTCAAATCCAGCAACACTCGTTTGTGAATGGGCACCTCTCACCACCCTCAATCAGATGGCCAAACAGTTAACCGGTGTTTGGAAGCCTATCTGCAATGTCTTGCACATGAACAACCTCATGCTTGGCATAAATTTCTTCCTTAGGCAGAATACTCCTTCAATACTGGATTTTGTGACAAGGAGACTTTCCAGGGGGATACATTGATAAACCACCATTGCGTACTTATTCACGAAGAAGGTGGAGAAAATGTGGTGAAGATAGAGATCCGTTTTTAATTTACCAAGTCCAGTGGCCAGTTGTTGGGGCTACACCCTACAAAAGTGTTCCAAGTTCTTCCATAACCATCCCACAACTCCACTCAAGCCATTTCAACAACTATTTTTTTCTTTCTAGGAGTTTGTTAGCTAATAATACTTTGGATGTTTAGTATAAATATTTATAGGATTTGTTTTGGATGGAGATAATCAGATTATTGTTATTGTTATCTTTTGGAGCTTTGTCCTCTCCATACGGACAACTTTATTATTGGTTGTAATTCTGTTTAAGATTCTTGCACGACATGTTGCCAATAAAAGTTTTTATCTCTTTCTTCCTATTTTGCTCTTTTCCATCTCATATCACCAGCCGCTATCACTATAATTTAGTGGATTGGAGGGTGTTGTTAGGGGTAGGGGTGTGCACGGGATGAGATGGGATGGGATAGACCTCATCTCGACCTTGTCCCATCCCAAACGGGTTCAGAACTGGACGGGATCAACATGCTCGATTTGTTGATAAATTATTTTAACAATTTATAACATAATAAACACAATCTGTAACGTATTACATCATGTAACACAATAACATATTTCAATAAAACATAATAAACACAATCTCTAGCATAATAAACATATTAATGTGTAACATATTACGATGTTGTAACATACAAAAACATAGACTTCATTCACAAACATAATACACAACCTGTAACATAATAAACTTCATTCAGTAACACAATAATATACAACCTGTAACATTATGCTCAAACTTCATATGAGCATCCAAACAATTGCAGTTCTAAAATAAATATTAAAATTATTAATATTAAATATTATAAAATCAGTACAGGACGGAACGGGATTGAAAATCTTCATCCCATCCCGTCACATTTTAGATCGGGACGGGATGGGATCGGGATGAGATTAATTAATCCCAATAAGATCCGAAAAATCGGGACGGGATCGGGATCGCGGGATGGGATGCCCACCCCTAGTTGGAGGGGGGGATGTTGATTCAGTGACTATGGAGTAGTTGTGGCGGGGTGGGGTCGACGGGGGTGCTAGAGGTGGGTTGTTGGTTTAGTCGGAGGTGGGATTAGAGGGGCGATGGTGGATTTGGAGATTAGAGGAGTGGGAGTAATAGAGGTGTTTAGTTCTGAATTGATTGGGTGATTTTTCTAAGGAAAAAAAATAAAAGGTAAGGGAAAAGTGGAAGTGGGGGCGATACTGGTGACGGTGCCGTGGTGGTTTTCCCACCAAAAGTTTGGAGAAGAAGTTTGGACAAGAAAAGAATGTGGGTTTTTATGTGCCCTTGGATGTCCATCAAGATACACATTGTTTATTGTGATGCGTTTGAAAATTTTCTTCGATGTTTCTCAAATTTTGTGGTTAGAGTTTCATCCGGATTCTTAATCTAAAAGGGCATTTCTGTCCTGAAGTGTTGCCACTCATAGTCAACTGACCAGGACTGTCAATTCTAGGGGCAATGCTGATTTATGAAAACTAAGGGGGTGATCACTAATTACCTATTTATAATAGGGGGTGTCGCTAGTTTGCCCAATAAATACATGTTTGCAATATTCAGAGGAAGGAAGAAGAGAAGAAGGGGAGTTAATGTGGTTGGGCCAAGCAGATTGACTCCGCCCACATTTTCTGACATTCCATTTGTGCAATTTGTTGTGAAAATGAGTTTGTATGTACTTGGGGGCTTTTACCAAGGTGCACGCCTTAAACATATCACACCTCACAAGAATGCCAAGAAATTGGATAGAGGGGGAAAAACCAAAAATAAAAACGACCGTCTTTTCAAGCAAAAATCAGACTAATAACGAGTTTGTATGTACTTGGGGGTATTTACACTATTAAAAACTAATGATATGTTTACTAAAGTAATAAATACATTAGGCTGAGTAACCTACACAACTATTTGAAGAGCGCATATTTAGATCTCTAAACTTGTAAAACTTACCATGTAATTTAGTGGTTGAAGATGTCGCACTAGTTTGAAATTTCAAGTCAGGCTGTTGGTCATAATATGTTACTTTAGAATTGCAATGATAATTCATTTTCAAGATTTGATGTTGAACGAACAGTGTCATTAGTGTTTAACTAGGCTTGGATCCGTAGTTCAATAAAAATATACAGAAAGGGGACTAAACTTTAGATTTGCAACCATGATGATCATTTGATTTATTTATAATGTGCTGTTATTGAAATATGTAACCTTTCTCACTAACATTTTTTCATTGTCAGGAACATTAAGAAATCTGAGGAAGACATACCTGTTCCTCCTCTTGTCAAAAGTGCAGCTCTTTGGGGTATGTCAATTTTTTTTTTGTTCTTGTTGTTAAAGAAGTAAGTCCAAAGATAAATAGGAAGGCCAACTACAAGACAAAGTGAACACAAAACAATTTGAAATGTGAACTATTTTAGTTATTCTTAGGTTAGTTCTGTCACAAAATTATTTTATGGTTATTTGTGAACAACTCATCTCAACGAAGAAGAACTATTAAAAATCCTTGGCCAAGATTTAATGTTTTCTATCTCAAACAACTCATCTCAAAAAAAATCTCAAAGAAAATCAAAGGGTCCAATCAAAATTGTAAATGTATATCGAGGAAATTATACAGTTATTAAAAAACATTTTCTCTAACCCACCACCTCCTCCTTCCTTCCTATATCTGTCTCTCTAATTGAATTTCCCACCACCACCGCCCCCCTCCACCTTCCTATCTCCATCCACTCACGACAACACCCCCAATCCCCCGCTTCCCTCACCCTCCTGTATTTCAGAATCACAACCCCCTTCCGCCGCTACCCTATTTCAACTCACCGCCCCTCCCCGCCTCACTGTTTCAGAAGATGCTATTGGGGTTTTCTCTAAGTTCATAACCAACATGAGAATTACCTCCACCAACTCAAATTTCAAAATCTATTGTTGCTCAATCCACCTTTGAAAGCAAAGGAGGAACTCTTCTTCTTGTTAGTGTGACCTTATGTGGCCTCCCAAAGTTCGGAGTAGTAAACAAGAAGCTCTTTCAAACCCACACCTAAATTTGCAAGAAAACTTGGATTCCCAATCCCATTTCATCAAACATTAACCCAAATATGCACAAACATAGCAAATTGGGGGATACCCACGTTACAAATCATAATCTTGGAATTAAATCAAAACCAAATGAACCCGAGGAAGAGCTCGCTGGCTCGATCACTCAAGTGGTGTCCATTCTTCTCCTTCCTAACTCCTGATCGATTGGAAAAAAAAATTTCCATCTCTACAAATTAATAGATCTAGATCTGGTTAGCCATGTTATTAAATCGGTGATTAATCGGCGATTAATCCCTGATTAATTACTTCTCTCTAGTAGAACGTTTCGATTTTTGAATTAATCATTTGAATAACCCCTTGATCGGGTAATTAGCGATTTCTTGCTGATTTACCGATTAATCATGATTTCTTGCTTTCAAAACTCATCGACTAATTAGTCCATGAAATGTGTTATAAACAAATGAGAAAATTAAGGTTTCAAAAAATTGCCTTAACCTCATCAATACCTACCCATAAGGTTGTGCTAAGAGTGTGAAGAGGCTGGAGAGAGAGATGTGAGCGAACATCGACCAAAGGAATAACAAGCAAAACTAAATAACGAAGTCTCACCTTTATGTGATGTTGAATTCTTAATTTCATTATAATTTTTCTTAAATTGTGACAAGTGATGTTTATTACTTCAATACACATTAATTTTTTTTTCTTGAAGTAAACATATTACTTAGAAGGATTAAGAAAATATGTTTATAAAATATATGTTGATAAATTTTGATTAATCTCATATCACTGCTTAATAGATTAGGGTTCGATTAACGATTTAATTACATAGCTAGTTAACTAGTTACAATCACAAATTCTTTTAAAGCATGTGCTCCTCCGGCTAAGACTTCGCAACCTCCTTAACTTGCCCACCAAACTTTCTTTCCCCGCTTCTAGCCAACCCATCATCCTTGTTTCCAACCCTTCTCCTCGATTAACCCTGACATCAATCCTTTAATTCTACTAACCCTTCTCTTGAGACACAACAAGGACCTTGGAGAGCTTTATTTGGCCAGCGTATTAACTCTGTCCAAATGAGATATTATGAACCACAACGAGATGGTAATTGGTGTATTGTTCTTGCAGACCAGGGAGATGAGATATGGCAAAGCCACCGTGTTGGGTATTTCATTGAATCCGCTCCTTTTCTAGTTGTTCAAGCTACCATTCAGAGAAAGTGGGATCCGAAGGTGCAAATGGAGATGAGATGTGATGGATCATGGTTCTTAAAATTTTCAGAAGGGGAAGAAGAAGAACCCAAGTTGTCCTTGGAAGTGTTCACCATGATTCACGAGTGAGTGAGAAGACAAGGATGGGAAGAGGTAGAAGTGAATTGAAATTGGGTACTTGATTTACAGGGACGGTAGTGTTGAAACATGGAGGTGGGGAAAAGAGGCGATGGGCTGAAACAAAGAGGCAGGGAAGGAGGGCGGTGGTTTTGAAACAGAGGAGAGAGAGGGAGGCAAGGATTCAGGGATGGAGATGGGGAGGAAGGTGGCAAGAGCGGTAGTGGTGGGGAAGTTTAATTAGAGAGAGGAAGGAATGAGGAGGTGGTGGGTTGGGGAAGAAGATGTTTTTTAAAAGACTGAGATTTTTTTCGAGATACGTTATCCTTTGATTTTCTTCCCGATTAGTTGTTTGAGATACAAAACATTGAATCTCAACTTTAGATTTTTAAGGGTATTTTGGTCATCTAAATATGGACATTTTAAAAATGGAATATCAACGAGCGTGGACCGCTAATTATGGAGGCGACTAAAATAGTGATATGTTCTCGAGGTAATCTCATATTAGCTATTTATTATAGGAGGCATAGCGCAATTAACCCTTATTTTATATATTTTCATTTTTTAAGTTATTTCCTAACACAACCAATTTAAAAATCAAATAATAGTTTCTACATGGTACAAAATCAATTTTTTTTCCATAGTTGACATTTCTCAAATTTCCTTTTCTTGCTCGCATCAAATTCGAAACTAATTCGCCATATGGGCCTAGATTGGTTCACCGTATATCCACAAATTAATTACTCAAGAAAACTTGTAAATGCATTTCCCATGTAAAGTGAAATACATGACTTGCTTGGTAACGGATTTTGAGTATAAACATAAAGTTTTCTTCCTATCTCATCCACCATCATAACCACCACCATACCATCACAACCATCATCAATGACTTCCACCACTACTAACCACCACCATCACCATCATCACAATTACTACTTTCCAATAATACACACCACCATAAGCACCGTACCAATAATCATCATTATTTTGCAAATTGTCTACATGACTCCTAGTATTGAATTCAATTTGTAGGAATTCTTTATTTAAATGGAAGATTTTGGAGAATTGATTGATTTTCAATAGAAAATTTCTAATGATTTCCAAGAACTCAAAATTTATTTTTTAAGTAAATTATTGGCATTTGCAGTGATTTTTCCGTGAAGCAAGCAAGGCACATGGTGTAACTGTTTTTACTGATCATATCATAGTCTTATTTATGCTTTTCAGTTAGGTTTAGTTAGATGGGTGGTATTCAAATAATTTCACCTTATCAAAGTTGATTTTCTCTGTTTTGTTTTCTTTCTTAAAACTATTAAAAGATAGACAAATAATGTTGTCTTTAAGATGTAAGAAGACAATTGACAATTGGCCTAGCTTTCTCTATTAAATTGCATTTTAAAGGATGAATTAAACAAGTTAGTTGTAAGGTACTTCTTGAGGAAAGCTTATCACGAGGTTGAGCTAGTGAACTGGGAGGCAAAGATCATTTCCTTTTATCTTTTATCTCTTAAGGAGGGGACCTCTGACTTCTTGTCTACCCTGAAAAAAAAAAAGGATGCATGCATTCGGAGTGAAGCGATTGCCCATTTGAGACACTTTAATAACTCTTGTGACGTTAAATGTTAGTTTTCATTTTATTATATTTTATCTTAGTTAAATTTTTTGTCTTTGTTTTGTGGTTATATTGGGTTTATACTTTATCCATGTCATTTTGCAATAGCATTATACATATAATATGCTTACTTTTTTTTTTTTTTTATCAATTTAGAGGGTGGAAAAAACCTTAGTTGGGTTAATCAGTTGAATGATGTGCCCGATTGCTCCCCGACTAACTTGATGACTCACTACACTATGTAATGAGTTATTTACGCATATATGTATAGACAAGTGACCTTGACAATACAGAAGGCTACAATCACCATCCTGGACTAATATATATGGCCATGCGATGGCCGGGGGCGTTGCACTTTGAAGATAAAATGGAAGCTTTACAGCCTTCGCATAGCCGTAGGGTAATCAAACCATGTCCGTTAACTGTTGTTGCCACCAACCATCGACATTGCCTCCACGACTCAGGAAGACTTGCTCTCGCTGTGGCGCACTTAAGCAATAACAACTACACCACCTACTCATTGTCGATGTCGATGCACATAGGTTAATTGATATAGAGGGAAGACGCGCTCCTAATAATTCCATGGGTTTGAATCTCATTAAACGTAGTGAGTTTCAAACCCGCAGCCTCTAGCCAAAGAACATTGACTTGGAAAATCAATCGGCCCACCCATTACACCCCTTGAATTGAGTCCCCATCATTGATTTGCGTGAAAAAGTTTTCCTTTTCGGGTGTATTATGTAAAGCAAAGTTTCCCATGGAAAAAAACTGTGGAATATTTTCACACAGAATTTGTTTACACTATTTGATTGCGGAAAAGAAAAAACAAACTTTACCTAACTTTTCACAGTTTGATTGCGGAATTTTTTTCCATGGTGATTTTGCTTTAGGCTTGTGTTACTATTATATCAAATAAATCGAACATACGTCATGAAAACAAAGTAGAGAGATATATTACCTATCAAAATTAGAAAACACAAAAAATCATAAAACATATAAACCAAAACAAGATTATCCAAAGATATTACATACTATTACCATGTCATGTAGAAGGTCTACTACGCATTAACATTGGATGGTTTATAAGTCATGCACTAACCAAAACTAGGCAAAAGGGTAACAAACAACATCCAATACATACAAATTATAGCAAAATCAGTAGTGCCCATTACTCAAGTACCAAGAATGTCCCCATTACTCAATTACCAAGAACATTAGCAAAGCTGATCATACAAGGTGTATTAGTAAGCACCCAGGAAAAAAAAAACTAAATAAAAGGTTGTGTTTTTTAAAAGGGAGTGAAAGTTATGTCAAGTTTATTGAGATGAACAGATTAATCAATTAGTAAGACCTTGTGTTGACTCACAATTACTCGTCCAAACCTTATTTTATGCATGCCATGCAATATCACAATCACAACAAGGACATCTCATTGATTCACTACACTTGATCTACCAATAGAACAGTTCATAGTTTGAGTAGTACAACTTTCAACGAATTTTGAGCAAAAAAAATCAGATTGAATTGAACTGTCATGAACATGATCGTCTCTTTACCTCTTCCATTGATGCAAACTCTGCAACCCAAACCTACCATTTCTAGAGTAAACAAAACACAAAAGTGGGGTTGAACAACAAATGGTAGTGGAGAAGGGACGCCAATGAGCAAATCATTCAGAAGTTGTAATTTGGGAGATGCCCCTCCCTGATCCTTGCAGTACTATACCGCCAATAGAAACACAAATAACAGATCCACCACATGGCAGGTAGTCAATCACATAAGCCACCACTCATACAGCTACAGACTTGTCAAAACTGATTCGACTTTACTTCCGGTCATCATACTAGTGACAATTCCTTTTACAGTAAATATGTATGGAGATGAGCTCCAAGTCCAACCCAGTGATGGTATCTCGGAGACAAGTAGAAAATACTGCCTTCAAGAGCTCAACATCTTGAGTGTGTAGTAGTTCTTCTGGTTACTACACAGCCTTTGCAGTTTCATTACACATCTTTTGATGTTGAAGGACTTCATTATAGAGCTCATACTTCTGAATGAAAAGAAAAAACCTTGTTGGTTCTGCAACTCCATACTAACCAAACAAAAACCATTAAAAAAAAAAAAAAAAAAAAAACCCTACCCAAATCCAAGTCAAAATAGAAAAATTTGCATTTCTATGCACTTTCATTGTTAACAAATTTCAAAAGCAGTTTGTTTAAGAGGGGTTGGGCAGATTTAGAACAGAGTATGCAAATACAAATGCCAACCAAACGCCTGTATTGACATCCACCTACACCCAAAGCCTAAGAAACACAAAACAGCCAAACTTTAACATCTAAAACATGCCCTCTTAAAAAATCTGTCTCAATCCACCTCCTAAATCCATGAAACTCCATGAAACACAAAACCAATTCTTCAGAAGTCCACAAATCATTTACAAACCCATAACTGATTCCAACAACATCAAAGTGGTGAAGTCTGGATATGCAGCTGGTGTTTTGATGTCTAAATTGAGCTATAGAACTCACTCAGCCCCCTCCTCACACATCCAATTGTTCCACTCTTACAATCTTTCCGATCTCTCCACAACCAACTCCAACACCAACATCAACCATTCCTAAATATTCTCCATGTACACCATCACTCATCAAAGATCCTTTTGCAATAACAAGAATCCTATAGTTCTGCTTCAACAACAAGCATCACTATGTCAAACTCATTTTCCATTCCATCACACTGTTACATGTGACACCAAATTTTGCATGGTCCAGACTCGAACCCATGTTCTGTGCAAAATGGACAAAGATGCATTGAAAATATATGGATATTTCCACCCTTTGGAAAAAGGGAAAAAATGGTATAACTTGAGGTAAAGTTATACTAAAATGCAAACTCACAATAAAAGTGCTCCAAGTTTAGATCATTTATTCACAAGTTACTATTTTTGTTAAGGTGTGGCATTGCTTATCATAATTAAACTGTGACTCAACTACATAAAGATCATTGGTATGTTGTCTATAGTCTCAATAGTAATAGATTCGACAGCCTTCAAAAGAGATGGATGTTTTTGTACTTGTTTGAATACAAGAAGCTACATCAAGGCTCAGATGGTTCTAAGGTGGATTAAATTTCAATGAACTTGTTAGTGGTCATGCAGGTAGTCTATAATTCATAGACAATAATGCTAATATAAGAATATAGAAATATGTACATCATCTACTAATGACTAGCTATTCCTCTCATGTGTGTACATTTGGCAAATGTCGGACTAGTGTGGTTTTTATTTGCAACAAGAATTCTTTCTTTGTTTCCCAAAAAAAAATGTTTGATAGAGTAAGAAGATATTGAATAACGACATCCTTTAAACTATTTTTAGGTACATAATACAAACATTGTTTACAAAAAGCAAAGGAATGTCAAGTGAGCAACCTAAAACTTGTAATGGTGTATTGGTGCAGAAAATAATCAACACTGAATGCTTGTGTAATGTGTACTTAAACCTAAAAATATTTTACTGTTACTGTATTGTGTGTGTCGACTTCACAACTTTAGAATGGCCTAATACACAAATCTTATTGGCTTGGGTTTTTCTCTCAACACACACAATCGACACCTCGAACACAAACTCACCACTCCACACTAACAAAATGTAAAAACAAATCAAAGGGTGTTGTAAAAATTATACCTTGCCAGAGGATTTGGACGAGGAAGACTAACTGAAGCAACCAAATCGAAAACCCAATCTATTACCAACTAATCAAATCTCAGTAAAAATGCCCTAAATAACGAGAAACACGATAGAACAACTCGAGTCAGTGAGCAACACAATAGAGCAGAGAGATTGGAAGAATGGAAGAAAAGAACAAAGAGAGAGAGAAGAAAAAGGGTTGACAAACGTAGGGATGGGAGAACTTTGAGTGAGAGAGATGAGATAGCAAGATGGTGAGAAAAGGAGATCAGAATCAGGTCGAGTAAGAGATGTGATCGGGAGAAGGAAAAAAAAGGCGCTGAAAACTTTTTCATAGGGAGACCCTAAGTAAAGTTTTCCCACATGAAAACCTTATTAAAACCAAACACTAGAAAAATATGTTTTTTTGAGGAAAAACTTTTTTCGTGGAAAACCATAAAATCAAACACACCCTTGGTTTACAGAGGACGCCAAACCTCTAAAAGTCTCAGTCTTTCAGCTATATGATATCTCTTGCACATCCAATGTGTTAGACCCACCACAGTAACTCTCCTTCAATCATGTCTTAATTGGAAGTGTCTGTCTTTGAGAGACTTCATCACGGAGGAAACTGAAATAGTAAGTGATACTACTTTAATCATAGTATTCTCCCTATCATGAGAAGGAGTTCTATTTCCTGTTGCGAATTTACTTTGAATGCTATGCGTAAAAATGGTGTGCTTTTTAACTATCATAATACTCCCAATGCTCTTTAATTTCCATTTTATCACATTTTAACTAGTTCTATTCTCCAACTCAGGTGTATTTCTTGCAGTTTCTTCAAATACTCGCTACCAAGTTATAAATGGGCTGGAACGCTTGGTTGAAGCTTCCCCACTAGCAAAGCAGATTCCTCCTGTTGCATTAGCATTTACTGTTGGTGTCCGGTTTGCTAATAATGTCTATGGAGGTATGCAGTTTGTAGATTGGGCCAGGTTGAGTGGTTGTCAATAACAGCGCCAAGCCTTAACACCCATTGAAATATTTCTCTACAAACCTAACTAGAATACAATAAGTTCTCTGATGGTAGATCTGAGTTTGTAATGTCAATTGCTCAATTTATTTTGCTTAATGGAGTTCTCCAAGGGTTTATGATGGAACCATAACCAAGTGGTAGTTGCAGCTTGTCTGAAGTGCTGAATTCCTATTCTGTATTTCTCCTGCATTTCCATCTTATTTATATTAAATTGGTACCTTTGAAATGCTTGGAAGAATTGGAGAATGCTTGCCTCCAGACAGGTTGCACCAGCTTCATCATGGCCAAACCATTTACTCCTTGGTTGATGTCCAAAGTGGTGAGGTCTTACATGTTACTAGTTTCTCTGGCCGATTTCTAATGTAATCCAATTTCAACCCTGAAAATTTACACTTTTAGGTAAAGATCGCTTTACCTGAGATCTCAAATATCTGGCACCCCTTTAGTCAGTTTTTGTCCAAGTTTAACTTGAACAATCTGCACCAGCACATAAGATCTCTATACTTTGGGATCTCATGTAACTGACATTTCTTTTTAGTCATCTTTGGATCTTATGTCATTAGTAACCCATATCTGTGCTGATCTCTGATTTTCTTCTTGATTGATTTTGGGTCTGAGTGGTATATGTTAGACTGTTCTTTGTGTTTGCTATGCTCGTTCTACTTTATCTTGGAAACACTACAGGCACCTTGTTGATATATAGTTGTGCCACCTAGAATTAGGTTATCCATCCTGGATGGAGTTGGAGAATGTTATCAGTAGCTTCAAATGTTTCATGAATAGATGGAACACAATGAGTCAGTTGAGAAAGCTCTTGATCATGTAATACACTATTGTTGTACTTCTTTATTAATATCAGTGTTCTAAAAAGCGCTAGGCAGTGGACGGGCGGCGAGCAAGTGCCTAGCGTCCAGGGGCCTAGGCGGTCTTAGGTTTTGTATTATAACTTTAATAATTTATAAAAGTTAAGCATAATACCTTATCAATTACATCAAATTTAATGTCAAGATACATATGCAAAATTTAAAAACATGAAAAATTAACAATCATGAACAAAATTTATTAAAACTCAAATGATTGAAGTTTGTCATAATGGGTAATTTATACATGGTTGAATTTGTGGATAAATATTCAAGCTTACTCTTTTATTTTTCTTCAAATTGCATGAATAACCTCAGTCATGTTTGATAAAATCTACATTACTAAAATTGGTATCGGCAGATCCTTTGAGAATTCCATTAAGTAATCATCATTTGCTACATTTAAACATATACTAAATAAAAAATAATTAAATTGTTTATTTCTAAAAAAGAGGAAAGAAAAATAAAATAAAAACACAATCAGCCTTATTAAAATAAAAAAATAAAAATAAAACTCATCCAGACCGCCTAAGCCGCCCAGACTGCCCAGAATTCGTCAAGCCATTAATCTGGGCGTTTTTCTACCTTCTAGCACCTAGACGCCGCCTAGAACACTGATTAATACACAGTGAAACTGAAACTTACATTAGGATTATTCTTAAGTAAGGGTTTAATATTCAGGCTAGTGATACTGCTATGTAGTACATATTTGTCTTAGCAGAGCATGGACATTGAAAAGGATGTATGGTTTAGATCATCATCCTAAGGTGATGACGCCTTAGTGGCGGGGGGTTTGCTTTAGATGGGTGGTGATCCATACTGCGGCGGTGGTTGGCCATGTGCTGGTGGTGGCTTTGCATGTGTAGGTGGTGTACGGTGTCTATGCGGTGGAGGATGCCCATGAGAGGGTGGTGGACTAAATGGCGGAGTGCGTCCTTGTGGTGGTGGTTGTCCGTATGAAGGTGGTGGCCTGCCATGTTGGGGTGGAGGCGCCCCATGAGATGGTGGTGGCTTGTGATGCTGGGGTGGTGGTTTATGATGTTGAGGGGGAGGTTTTCCATGTGATGGTGGTGGTTTATGATGTTGAGGTGGAGGCTTTCCATGTGATGGTGGCGGAGATTGTTGCGGTGGTGGTTGTCCGCATGTAGGTGGTGGTGGTTGCCCTTATGAAGGTGGGGGAGATTGTTGCATTGGTGGTTGCCCTTGTGAAGGTTGCGGTGGCGGTTGACCATGAGAAGGTGGGGGTACCATGAGAGGATGGGGGATGAGCATGATGGGTTGGTGGTGGGTTCTGGTGTTGAGGTGATGGTGGTATTTGATAACCATCTGTTAGGTGACTGCCCCATAGGTGGTAGTAGCTACGCTGAACTGATGAATCACTCAAAACTCCTTCCATGTGAAACACTGCTAGTTGCCACTATCATAAATAGCAACAAAGGCAAGAAAACACTTAAACAAAACCTTCACATTTCTCAATCTCACTCCACTAACACTAATGCTTCTTCACTCCCGTCCCGCATAAGGTATGGTTTATATAGAATTGCAGTTCCTTGTCACATTATACTACCTGCAGTAAAGAGCCTGCATTTTGCATTACGTAATGAGAGTGGAAATTGTATGCATATTCACATGCACATGCACATGCAAAAACTGGGTGAGTACCACCAACGCAGTGTAGTTGCAAAGCGTACACATAATGTTCTGAGTTTGAGCAGGTGGCATTCTTCACAGCAAGTCACCGACGTGAATATACAAAAAAAAACATAAAAATAAGAGTTACATTCAAGGATCCACATCTCTGCTTTCTGATTGAGTTCAGTCTTTTGACTTTGGGGGTCTAGATGACAGAGAATGTGAATGTGAATGTGAATGTGAATGTGAATGCTTAAATGCACTTTGTTGACTGATACCCTTTGATCGAGTGTTTCTGTAAATTGTCGATCTATGGCACTGTTTCAATGTGCTTCTGATGCGTCTGCGCGTACCTCAGTTTGCTTTAGGGCATTTGTGATGCATAATTTGGATGTATGTTGGCCAAGTTTACAACAACCCTTGAGCAGCTGCAGGTCTTCAAACTAATAATTTTTTTTTTCTTAATTGTGGAGGTATTGAAGTGATTCAGTGATCCTTGATAAGGAGTTGGATTGGAGTAACATTAAATAATTTGTATGGATAGTCTGTTCTTCTCATAGTAAATCAAGAACATTGTCAAAGTTGTTGGACGGCAACAATTACACCACACCACCATTTCCTCTTTCTCACACCACCATTGAGTTTTATTTATTTATTTATTTATTTAACTTTCTCACACCACTAATAAATATGCATAACAGAGAAATTCAAATTCAAAACGAAAAAAATGCAAAACAGGGTAATTTTTGACCAATTTAAACACTCAATTGACATTGATTCTCAAGTTCATCAACACACAAAAGTTGTAGTGCTCTGAGTTATCTAATAAACACAACTTGAATCACTTGAAAATGTTTTGAAATGAGCAAGTTATGGTAATTTGCTAAAGTTGGGCAATCTATCCGAAAAAAATTTTGTGCACTGCGGGATATCTGAGATACCCATTTTCCTGTTCACATTGTATAATGCATGGTTTCTAAAAGGAAAAAAAAAATTATGTTCGCACTGTGCAATGCGGGGTATCCCAGATATCCCGCAGTGCACTGTGCGAACATAAATTTTTTTGAACATATTGCGTGACTTTAGTAAAATGACCATAACTTGCTCATTTCAAAATATGTTTATATGATTCAAGTTGTGTTTATTAGATAACTCAGAGTACTACAACGTTTATGTTTTGATCAACTTAATAATCGATATCGATCGAGGACATAAGTTGGCCGAAAGTCAGGAATACTATCCCATTTTCATTGTGAGACAGATTTACACGACTTTAGTAAAATGACCATAACTTGCTCATTTCAAAATATTTTTAAGTGATTCAAGTTTTGTTTATTAGATAACTAAGAGTAATACAATATTTGTGTTTTGATCAACTTGATAATCGATCTCAATCAAAGGCATAAGTTGGCCGAAAGTCAGGAACACTATCCCATTTTCATTGTGAGACAGATTTACACGACTTTAGTAAAATGACCATAATTTGCTAATTTCAATACATTTTTAAGTGTTTCAAGTTTTTTTATTAGATAACTAAGAGTACTACAATATTTGTGTTTTGATCAACTTGAGAATCGGTCTCAATCGAGCACATAACTTGGTCGAAAGTCAGGAACACTATCCCGTTTTCATTGCGAGATAGATTTGTGCGACTTTAGTAAAATGACCATAACTTGCTCATTTCAAAACATTTTCAAGTGATTCAAGTTGTGTTTATTAGATAACTAATAGTACTAACATATTTGTGTAAGGTTGAGAATCGGTATCAATTGAGGGTTTAAATTGGTCGAAAGTTACCTTGTTTTGCCTTTTTTCGTTTTTCGTTTAAGTTTAAGTTTCTCTGTTATATTAAGTTATGCATATTTATTGAGTTTGGGTTTAAGAGTTTCGACCTTGAGGGGATTTTGAGAGTTTTCGAGGGAGAGGGGGGAAATTTGCAAGATATTTGATTGTGGGGAGAAATTTAGAAGAGATTTGCAAAAGATTTCGAATGGGAGAGGCAGGAATAATTGTCGATTTGAATGGTGATGGAAAAAAATGGATGGTTTTTTTTTATATATGGAACTTCATCATTTCTCTCTTGCCTCCTGGGCCTGGAAAGTTTTTTTAGTTTTTCCACAATACCACAAAAGCAAATGCCTATTAAAGTTTTTCTGAGTCTCTTATACGTAGTTGGATTTTGTTACATTCTTCGCCCTTAGTTGTGAAGCCCATAGCAAAGGCCATGTTGTTTTGTTATCCAGAAGACTCGAGTAACTGAAAGCACTAGCACTTCTAGTTAGGCAGCGACTATCCACATTACCATAACCGCTTTCTCACAACACCATTGTGTTTTTTTTTCTTACCTACTCACACCACCAATAAATATGTTAAACCTAAAATGAAACAAAAAGGAAATAAATAAAAAAACTAAAAAAAAACCCCAAAAAATGCAAAAACGCTCCTCTCCCTTCCTCAATCTCTCGCACTCTTTGCTGCGTGTCGTCCCAAACTCGGTGACCAAACTTCACTTTGTCACAAGGTTCGTCATCCTCGTCCTCGTCCTCTTCCCTATCTCTTCCTCTTTGCAAAAACCCCAAAATCGCAAAAGGAAATAGCAAAAACCCTTCGTCTATTCATCTTTCGCTTCTCTATCACTACCTCCTCAGTTGCATTCCACTACATTTCACTCGGAAGAACTTATTTGATTTCATTATATGAAAATGGAAGGGTTTAGTGAAGTTGATGACGTTAGAAATGAAGATTTTAAGGGTGAACATGAGGGTGAAGAAGATGATCAATTTAAATAGCAAGGACAATCCATTTCAATTGTGGCAATTTGCATAAAAAAATTTCATCTAATTTGCATGTAAATTTTTTTTTCCAAAATAATTGATTGATTATTGTATGATGCATTGTGCATAGGCATTTCTAATGGATGTAATAGATATGAGATGCCTTTCAATAATGTTGAGAATCCAGAGACCAACCATTTAGAGGTTACCGTCAATTTGTTGTTAAGTAAATTAAAATTTTAATTAATATATGAAAATAATTATAAATTGAATCATTATGCAGAATGTTGATGAAAATGTTGATGGAAGTGGTGACAATAACAATGAAGAAAGATCATCGGTACTGGTAGTCGATGATAGTCAGTTATTTGTTACGGACGAGGTATGTAAGTTTTTACTTATTTTCATTTTCACCATTTTCCATTGTTATAAATATGTTGATATTAACAAGTTTTAAATTTTTTTTAGGTATTCTCACCATGGTCTGCGTTGATAGCTTGGGTCCAAGGCATCGGTAAGGATAGTAACATAGTTGTTATTATCACTAAATCGAAACCGGCTAATCAAATACGAAAGGGAATGATCCATTTTGGTTGTGAAATGAGAGGGAAACCCGATAAAAGGTTAAAGAATTATGTTCGATCAAGCAGTACAAAGAAGTGTGGCTGCAAATTTCAGTTGAGAGGGATTCCACTAGAGAATGACCATTGGAGGTTGCAAGTAACATGTGGAACACACAATCATCCTCGATCAAAGTCACTTGTTGGTCATTCGTTTGTTGGAAAATTGAATGTAGATGGGATGATTTATGTGTAGAATATGGCGAAGTCCGATGTGAACCCTCGCCACATCTTGTCTCGGCTGAAAGAGATGTATCCGAATAATATATCGAATTTGAAGCATATTTACAATGTATTGTGCAAGCTAAAGGTACTTGAACAAAGAGGCAGGACGACTTTGCAACATACTCTAGAGTTGTTGAGGGAACACAAGTACATAGAGTGACATTCTGTTGATCAGGGGAATAGAGACACCAACCTTTTTTGGGCGCATTCTAAATCTATTCAGTTGGCAAAGTGTTTTTCACAAGTAATGCTTATGGATTGCACATATAAAACGAATCGCTATAAGATGTCGTTGTTTGAGATTGTTGGTGTGACGTCGATCGGAAAGACCTTTAATATTGCATTTTGCTTTATGTGTTCTAAGAAGGAATAGTCATACGCTTGGGTAGGGGTGGGCATCCCATCTCACAATCTCGATCTCGTCCAGATCTCGTCTCGTCCTGATCTAGAATGGGATGGGATCAGGATGAAGATTTTCGATCCCGCCCATCTCGTCCCGTCCCGAACCAATTTTTTTTAATATTTAAAATGAACTATGCAGTATAAAAATATTTGTTGACATGACTATTTTATTTGTTGTTTTATTTATTGACATGACTATTTTATTTTCACAAGCTTCCATATGACTCACCTAGATAATGAATCTAACTCAAACCATATTATTTCCTTTTTTCCTCTTCCTAACTATTGACAACAACAATGTGTGCTCCTTATAGTTTTTAAATGACAAACCCATTGATCATTTTTGTTAGCAATGTATAAAAAATGGCTATCTTCAGTAGTGGTTCTAAAAAAACGGAGTAAAAGCTAATGAAATTTGGAAATAATAATCAATGGCTTAAAGTAATATAGTGGTTCTTAGAGTTGTGTATTTGGTAAATCCAAAATTTCCAATCTTGCATGTTAAATTTTCAATTTAGTACATGTTCATCCCGTCTCGAACCCGTTTGGGATGGGACGAGGTCTGGATGAGGTCTATCCCGTCCCGTCCTGATCCCAAACAAACGAAATGGGATAGGGATGAGGTCCATCTCGTCCCATGCCCACCCTTACGCTTGGGTATTGAAAAAGCTTGCAAGAATTTTCGAGATCACTTGCCAAGCGTGTTTGTGATTGATAGAGAATTGGGTTTGATCGAGGCTATTGAACGAGTTTTCCCAAAGGTAATGAGATTATTGTGCACATGGCACATCAATACAAATGTTGAGAAAAATTGCAAAAAACACTTTGAGGACAATGACCGGTGGACCGAGTTTATAGATTTCTTTTCAAATTTGTATAGATCAAGTACAGAAGAGAAATGGAACAAGGCCACAATTGAGTTTGATAGAAGATGGTAAACATGCCCAAAGTGTTTGGAATATCTCAAGACAGTTTGGTATCCCCACGAACAACCGGTCAAGTTGAAGGTGCACACTCGAAGTTGAAGCACTCGTTGGAAAATTCACAAGGTACATTCCTTAATGTATGGAGAAAGATGCATGATATGATCAAGTCCAACTGGTCGAGATAGAGTCGTCATTTCAATAAAGTCTTACGATGGTGAAGACTGACCATAACTTCACTTTATTTGGCTTACTTTATGGGTCGGTGGTGTATATGGCTATTGAGTTTATCAATTCAATATTTTGGAGGTGTGAAAGTGTGAGGGTTGACCCTGTCAAGTGTGGTTGTGTGTTTCGAACGACTCATGGATTACCTTGCGCTCATGAACTTACAGGTTATCTAACTCTCACAAGACAAATTCCAGTACGCACCATAGATAAGTATTGGCTTCAACTTGGCACAACACCTATTTGTGAATGTGGCAATGTGATTATAGACCCAATGGCCAAAACCCTTATGAATAGATTCAATGAGTCAACTCATGATCAAAAGTTGGTTATGAAGAGGAAGCTTATAGAGTTGAGTTCTCCGGACGATAATGTGATGATTGAACCATTAACACTTGCAGCTGGAAAGGGGAGACCTAAAAAGAAGAAATTGGCTAAGCACGAGAGGTCCACAAAAAGGGATCCCTCGGGACATGAATACGCCATGACACAAAAAGAAATGAATGGCAAAAGTACAAAAGAAAATGAATGGCAAAAGTAAGAAGTTGTCAATAAAAAATGAGAAGTCGAAAATTCATAACAATGGATTGATAAGGCAGATTCCATCTTGGATACAAGATTATATTTACAACATTGACAACGTTCCAAGCGACAAAAATTGTGGCTATCAATGCATAGCCAAATTCCTTCATTATGATGACAAAAGCGGTTGGACACATGTTCAGAAAGACCTACTGATGGAGCTTGAAAGTAATGAAGAGTTGTGGCTTGCAATGTGGCATGAGTTAGTTATAGGTAAAGGTTGTGAAGGACGCTTTGCTAATTCCAGAAGGCCAGGTGCGGATAGACATGGAAAGTTGGTTTATGAATCCCAATATGTTAGAGCTCGCAGTGAACCGTTACCAATGCGTCTTTGTTTGTTATGGGAACAAAAACACAACATGTTTTCCCTATGTTTACCCGACACCACAGTTTAACGAATGACGCGTTTGTTTCATGGCACACTTGGCTCAGAGCAGTCACTATATCTTCTTTCATATGCAACCGAACCCACCATTGCCTCCTATAGTACCAACTTGGCCGTGTCGCATATTTTCTTTGGCAATCTCGTTGAAGAGTAGTTTTGATGTCCAGCTTGGTATTGGTATGACAATGGTGAGGAAGTTCAATGATAAGAATAAAAAAAATGTGAAGAAGTCGAACGCGGTGGTGACCATATTGAACTGATGCACTGATATTCATATAATTATTACATAATATACCTCCTAATTTATATTTGTTAGTGTTTCAAATAGTGTATTTTAGTTTAATTATTTTATTTTTGTATTTTTGTAGGATTTGGAGTTTAAATGACAAAAGTGCATTAGCGTGGCGAATTTGGAAATTCATAGAAAAATTGACGAAATGGAGCGGGAGACACTCAAGCCAAAGATTAATAAAGAGAACAAAAGAAAAAAATAAAGGAAATTAGTTTTGAATTTTGGTGGAACAAAGGAGTAATATGGATGAACATAGCCAAACCCACCTTTACTGTTATTAAAACACAATCTAAACAAATTTTGGTGGGACCCCTTTGTTTCCTTTTGTTTTTTGGTTTCCAATTTGTATTTGGTTTCCAATTGGGTTTCCAATAAGGAGTTGTTTCTTTCTACCATAAATACAACAACACACAACGAGGAGAGAACGAAGGAATAGCAGAGAGCGCATCGCTAATCCACCATGCGCTGCCATGCAGATGAAGCTCCACACCGCTATTGCTAGCATCACCTTCACCATGTGTCGCTAAACTCTATGCAAGGCGAAGAGATGAACTCCTAGATGTAAAGCAGTTAATTGGTATTTGATTCGTTTTATGCTTTCACGATGAATAATGGTATTTATGATTTTCACTTTTATTTAATATATGAGTTTATGTTATTTTAGTGACAAAGATTTCATCAACTTCTTCGTAGATTATTATTCCAGTGGTTGTCTTTTTCTTTTCAATGAAAATCTAGTCATGTTTTTCTTATGTGTGGAATTTTAAGGATCAATTAATTTCGGTAGGTTAGTTATATGTGATTGTATTTTATTATGTTATTGTCTCCGGATATATAAAAAATTTAGGATATCATATATGACCAATCTTTGTGCTTTCTAGAAAAAGTGAAATCTAAAATCCATTTACATTAGAATATATTGGAGTATTAAAGACTATTTTTCCGATTATGTTGTTTGGGATGTGAAACACGTAATTGAGTTATCATAGAGAATCAATACTAGTTGGCGCGTGAAATCTATAAGGGATTCTTGGAACCTTGTGATTTTACTAAACTTGATTTTTATTAAACTAAATTCAATTTCGTATTTTAAAATTGCTAGAACTTCTTAAATTTAATTTCGCGTAGTTCTTCCTTGACCTTGCTTTGTAGATCGCTTTTCCTCGTGGGATCGACACCCCAATCTTTACTGCAATTGATCGCGCGTACTGTTTGGGCGTAATCATGCACATATTGTATTCTGCTAACCATTATTGTGATGAAAAAGATGTATATGGAAACTGTAAATTTTTTGTGACATAGGAACCGTTGTTTTGTTTAGAAAAGTCACCATTTTTTTGGAAGACTTGTATGGTTCGAGTTTGTCAATATATTATATGGAATTTGACTCTATTTAGTTTAAGTTTTTGTTTATGTTTGATGCGACAATGCGAAATCAGAAAAATGATTAGTTTGATGCGACAATGTGACTTTTATGGAATTCATATAAATGATTAGTTCGGAAGAATAACAGAGATCAAGTTTAGGTTTGATGCGACAATGCACATAAATTATAAAAAATGGCATGTTTATGAAGTTTCACAAACTTCAGAAAAAATTGGCAGGTTTATGGTCTGTTCGAAGGGGGCAATGCAGGCTTTTTGAAAAAGCCCGTAGGGTTCCAGGCAAATAGATATTTTTTTTAAAAAAAATTGTTGTTCGCAAGGACAAATGCAGACTTTCAAAAAGTCCACGGATTTTCAGGCGAGGTTTCGCTTGGAGCCATACGGGCTTTTGAAAAAGCCTGCATTGTTATCTGTGAACAAGAACTTTTTTTAAAAAAAATATTATGTTTACCTGGAACTCTGTGGCCTTTTTAAAAAATCCCGCATTGGTCGTGGCGAGGTTTTTCAAAATCTCGCCTGAACCTCTGCGAACTTTTTGAAAAAGTCCGCATTAGTCCAGGCGAACAATAAATTTTTTTAACCCTACGGGCTTTTTCAAAAAGCGGCTCCCTGCGAACAGACTAAAAATCTGCATTTTTTTTTTGCTGAAACTCAGTTTTTTTGATAATGTTTTTTCTCAATCTTTGTTTTAAGACCTTATTCGCATTGTCGCATTAAACCTAAACTTTGTCGTTTTGTTTTCTGACATTATTTTGACATGATGTCGCATTATTTTCGAAAATAAACTAATTCATTGTCTCGTTATTTTGACATGATGTCACATAATCTGCAATTTTTTCCTGCAAATTATGTCATTGTCGATTGTTTGTTACTTTGTTACAACAATAGTCTCGCATTCAATTCATTGTAACAAGCTTAAAATATAAAAGCTTCTTAACAAATGGAACAATTAATATCAAACATAAGTAAAAACTTAAAGCTCATTAAAAAATATTTCTGAAGTTTACAAAACTTAAAACTTCTAAACAAATATTTCCCAAATGTTTTTTTTTCCGAAGTTTACAAAATGAAGACACTATCTTTGTCGCCTCCGGACATAGTGTCTTTGTTCATGCCTCGATTTGCATTGACGCTCACTTCTTCCACCACCAACTTCACCACTGGGGTGAACGTCAGACTTTTCTTCCTCTTGTTACAAGGTAACGGGCATGGACATTTCATCTAGCAAATCTCGTATTCTATTTTGCCTAACCTTGTCGACGTTTCCCCCTTCTTCAATAGAGGCATTGATCAAGTTACGAGCATGAACAATGGCAATTTTCTGTAGGGAAACATTAGATGTTAGTGCAAACCATGTAAATTACAAACATTTTACACTTATGTAATTACGAGATTTGGCACCTTGTAAAACATAAGTGTTAAATTACATAAGTGTAAAACATTAGAGGCACCTTGTTTGTTAGTTGGCACGACATGACAATGCCACATTTCAGTGAACGAAGTCAAAACCTCATACTTCTTGGAATAGTGCTTGCCAGATCGAGTTCTATTCTTCAACTTGGCTTGGATTGGAAGAATTGTGATGACTTGTACCTTTCTCATACGTCTCATAACTCTATCGGGGTGATAGGGTTCTTCTATGTCGAGGCATAACAAACATCCTGTGAACCATGTGATGCCATGAAGGGGAGTGTTTCCCTTGGACTCCACGTAAGGGTCCCAAAGTACATGCGAATTATAATAATTATAACTTATTAATGTATGACACATAAAAAATTTTATTGAACTCGAAGATGCATTTTTACCTCTTCAGGAGACATGTCATTGAGATGTTTCCTAAGAGTGATGATTTGTTCGTCCAAAACCCCAACAATTTGTGGGGCTTCCCACTTAGTCATGGTGGGGAGTCTAGCATTCCACTTCAGTTTTACATTACCCCAGAGTCTAAAGTGATCATATATCCATGCCTATAAACGAAAACAACATAAATAAATTTTATGAAATTCTTATATATTATGATAGTAATTAAAAAAATAAAAGTTTTTTGAAACATACCTCCAAAAGAGGCAAATATCCAGCAATTTGCTTCGTTCCCTCCCCGTTATCGCCACCCAACTGACGAAACACGAGTACCAAAGCTGCTACGCCCCATGCATACTTGTTAACATCATCCACTTTCATCATCATCTTCAAATATTCAATATAAACATTTGTTCCACTTTTATCAGCAAATATAGTTATAACCAGAAAAAACAACAAGTAACCCCTACACACTTGTTCTTTCCTTTCAAGAGAATCAACTTCCGTAGCCTATCTACAACAATGTTCCTGAATAAACTTCATTTCCACAGATCTCCCATTCTTCTTCACATGGACCTTTCCTTCTTTATTTTCAATCCCCAAACCATCCACCAATAATGTAACACATTCATCTATCGTCATCTCCATTGTCGTTCTAACCGGCTTACTAAGAATCGATAAATGAGTTATACGGAAGATGTCATCCAGGTTGATGCTCATCTCTTCAAAAGGTAGGTGAAAATTGTTGGTCTCAGGTTTCCAACGCTCCACGAAAGCACAAATTGTCACCTTATCAAGATGTTCCTTACGATATTTAATTAAGGGATACTGACCACTATTATAGTTTATTCTATTAACTTCTTTCGGCTCATGTTTCAAATCTCAGTCTATAAAGTTCCTATATTGATGCCGAGACCACAATGTGCCTCGTTCCTAAATACAAGAAATATATACATTAAGTAATTCAATGTCCAAATATATATCAATAACATGCTTATATAAATTAACCAACTAAAAATATTAACTTACCTGCTCACCATCCCAAATAGCACGAGAAATATGTCCATGGTAATCATCTAATGTGGAACAATCCACATAACCACCAGAATAAGAATCTTGTGTAGCATCTTTTTTTTTTTATACCCTTCTCCCCTGCTTCCTCCTCATCCCCTGCTTCATCCTCATCTTCATGCCCAACACTCGCACAACTTGAACCTCCTTGCCCTTCTGATTGGGGTTGACTTTGCTATACAACTACTTGTCTATATACTTCTTGATGATCTATTTGAATCCTCATTTGCTCATCTTTCATCTTCTTCCTCACTTTTTTGTCCATTTTTTTCCGTTCTTCTACCTGTTCTTTGCCCCTTTATGTTCTCTGTTTTTTGGCAGAAACTGTCATGGGTCGTCTTTGACCTCCACCTCGATTATCCCCACCAACATCACGACCAACAAAATACATAGTAAACCTTCAAATTAAATGAAACAAATACTTCAAGACAATTTTTTTGTACAATAAATTCTACTAATTTTTAAGTAATACTTTAGCTACTTTGGATATAAAACAATATTATATATCTCATTTCCCTACATTTCCCTAGTGACCACTATATCGGCCTTTGCAATTACTTTCATTACTAAGGAACGAACTAAACGATTAATGCACAAAAAAAAACAATTCTACTTTAAAGATGGAAACAAATACACAAATGTACAAAAACAAACAATGGATGGCTCACTTACAATCCAAACAAATATTCTAAACCCAAAGATAGAATGGATGGCTCACTTATAGAAGAGTTGGAGTCACAAGAAAGCTATTGCGTTTTGCGCTTGAGAGGTGGCATTTTTTAGCTATTGCGTTTTGGAGAGTTTGAGGGTTTCAATATGTAAGGGTTTTGATTTTGAGAGATTTTCGAGGAGTGGGTGGAGATTTGCAAGATATTTGAATGTGGGGAGAGATTTGGAAGAAATTTGAATGTGGGAGAGGGGGAATTTCGAATGGGGGAGGGAAAAACCGTTTGTATATTTGAATGGTGAAGGGGAGAATTTTGGGTTTTTGTTTATATAGGTGGTGTGAGAAAGTATGGTGGCGGAGAAAGAAATTAGGTGGTGTGGGAGAATATAATGGTGTGAGAAAGCGAAAATGGTGGTGTGGAGTAGTTGTTGCCTTCTAGTTATCTTAGTAGTCTTAAAAAAATATTTATTTTGTAATTTGATTGGAAATAAGAGAATAAGTAGGTTGTCTTTTTTATAAAAAATAAATAGTTATTTTCAGAAGCCAACTGTTTGTAAGTTAAAATAAAACAATTGACTTCAAATTTGTGCAAATAATTTTCAATAAGGCTCCACTTGGTACATTGTAATGGTGTATTTTACAAATTTATGCAGATACATTAGTTCGCAATGCATTACTTTATGGGCTTTTGGTAGTAACTAAAGAAAATTGATGCAAATTAAACAAATAATTGTGGGTAGTGTTGACGATGGTAATAGTTGTAATTGTAGCATGGTCATAGTGGCAATGATTGTGGTTGTGATGATGGTGACTGTAAATGTGGGCGATGGTGGTGTCGATGGCAATGACGGTGGTTGTTAAAATGGTAGTGGTGGTGACAGCAGTCATGGTGGTAGTGATGTATGTGTTGGCTATGGTAGTTGTGGCAGTAGTTGTGATGGGATGGCAATGGGGCGGATCTGTTGGAGATAGCAGATCCCTGAATCCGCCCTGGATATTCGCTTATTCAATTTTTTTTAAAACCAACCCCGCTCTGAACGGATTGGCGGATATCCGCCCCACCTGGCATAACAAAAAAAAAAACAACCCAGAGTGCCATGTTCTGGTGCCATAGAATCACCATTTTATTCGATCAGATGGATCACCCCCTTGAAGCATTTCTAGGCTTCCAAGATGAATCACCTCCGCAACAGCAACATCATTTCTCGACTTCTTCCTCAAGAGCATCATCAAATTTAGAGCTTCTGATTCCAATAAGAACTGTTTGATCGAAAGCGTTCTTCATTTAGGTTCTTTCCTTTTGGAATCAGGTAAAATATTGCAGCGAAAACGATTCACCCACAACAATTCTATCTCCTGGCTCCTCCATCCTGATCTCACCATCAAAATAAGCTTTTCGATTCATGTTTAAACATATTAGCAACTCCATGCGAGTAAAGAAAGAGATGAAGAAAAAAGAAGACGAAAACGAGTTCTTCATCAGAGCATCAGAATGCAACAGAGTAGCAGAGCTCAAAGAAAATGGGTTCTACATCCCCACACTTCTTGCAGGTCTCTATCTTCCCCAATTTACTCAATTCTTTCACTTGATCTATTTGTGCAAATTGTTTGCCGGGGCGGTTGGTGGAGGACTTGGGTTGGTGTCTAAGCATCGTAAAATGCATGAGGTTCAACTCACTCTTCGCTTCTCCTCCGTCTGCAACTTGTTAGAAAAGAGTCGTTACCGACGAGCTGGACGAGCCATCGCTCTCCTTGGAGTTGCTCATCTGACTCATTCTTTGATCGGATTGATTGGATTCGATGGTAGAAGCATTTAGGTTTTATATTGTAAGGGGATTAGGGTTAAGAGAGAATAGCATTTAGGTTTTTATATTGTAAGGGTATTTTAGTAAAATAACATCTATAAACGAAAATTCACGGGGTGAATATGGTTAAATCCGTATCCGTCTCGAATCTGTAACAGATATCCTTTGGATCCTTGAATCTGCCTTGAAATCCGTTTAGGTATATCCAAAACCACCTCATTCGTAGTTGGTGGGGCAGATACCCATGAAAATCCGCCCCACTACCATTCCTAAGTGTTGGTTATGCTATGGCAGTCATGGCACCCTGATCCATGGGTCATGGCTTTGGTCCTCCCAGGGACCAAAGGATCAAGGACCTAGGTGCTAAGTGCACGATTGATAGCAATTTGCACAAGAAAGGTCTAGCAATTTGGAGATAGCTACAACTATGATGAGATTACAACGTACGGTGGAGATTTTACAAAAAATAAAAAGGAAATCCTAAAAACTAGGCATATCAATGACATCTTAACACAGAAAAAATAATATACCTGAAGATACGTGTATGACGAAGACACTGATGGTTTGGTTACCCGTCCCACCGTCCACCAACCACTATCATCATCTTCTCCAAACACCCCTCTATCTCTACAATTAAAAGATCGGAGAGAACCAACGGTTATGCATCGGGTCCCGCAGTTGTAGCTGGAGCCTCTTGTGCAAATAAGGAGATAGAGAGATAAACTAATTTGTGGTTGGCAAATCGACGATGTTGGTATGTGTATATCGGTTCAGGTGTTAATTCGAAGGAAAGAGTTTTTTTTATAACTGTAAAATAATAAAATTTCACCATCGAATCATGAATCAATAGATGTATACTCTATGTGAATTAAAATATGCCTAAAATTTGCGTCCACACAAACTGTAAATATCCTAAACTTAATGAACGATTCTAGCTGGCCTGGGTCGAGCGCCTGGGTGGCTGCCTGGACGCTCCTTGGCACGTGCGCCTGGGAGGGTATCTCGCACGTGCCCGACCGAAGTTTCAAAAAAAAAAAAAAAAAAAAGCGAGAAATCAATTTTTGAATTTCCTTGCTGAAATTTAAGAGGGAGGGAGGGATCAAAACAGCTTTCAACAGGTTCATCTTCGTCACATATTTCTAAAGCTGGAGGTTCGTCTTCTCTTATTGACCATCAACAACAACAACAACACCATCAACGGGTGGTATGAAATGTTGATTTCTAACCTATTGGTGTTTGAAGAAATGCCTGTGAGAGAGTGAAGAGAAGTAAATGGGTTTTGTTAGCCAGAGTGATTGCTCGTACTATGCTTTTTTCACATCACCACCACCTTCTCTGTTCCTTGTTGGTTTGACACAGTGATTTAGAGTTGAAAGAAATAACCCTTCTTATCTTTATCCATGTAGATTTGATATTTGATATATCACTTGCCTTGTTCATGTCCTTTTGACTCTCTTTGCTTCTTTATTCTCTCTCCTTCCTTCTTCTTTACTTATCAAATAGGTTGTTGTTGAAGTTAGGATCAAAAGTTGAGAAATGAAGTCCTTGGGAAGAGGTGAGATTGTGAAGAAGGCAATGTGGCTTTACCCAAAGGTTTCAGGTTTCAGTCCCTCTGAGAGATGGGGTCACTCAACTTGTTGCTACAATGGAGTTGTTTATATTTTTGGGGTAAGTTTGATGAAGAAAACCCATTTTTTCCCTCTTTTTTTTTTTTTTTTCTCCTTTTACACTGATCTTGCTTGAAATATGCATGTTTGTTCTTTCTTGAGTAGTTAAATGTAGGAAAATTCTACATTTAAATGTATGAGCAACACCAGTATGAGGACCTTTTTTTTTTTGGGTGATATTTTTGAAGAATTTGAATTATGCCTCCAAAAACCAACCAAAAAGAAGAAGAGAAGAACATGACCCTTTGTTTGATGTTCTTGTATGTTCTGTGAGAGATTTTTTTTTTATGGACATAAAGATCATATTTTGCTATGTGCTTTGTTCAAGAATGCAAGCATAACTTGTGTTATTTCCTAAAGAAGGCAGACTCACATATTGTTCAGTTTTGCTAGGTAGTTGACTTCTAGTGAGTAAGTAGTAACTATCATATGTGTGTGCTTCTTACACTGTAGTTGTTTATTGTTCTGTCAAAGCAAAGTGAAAGTGAAAGTTCATGGATGTATGTATAGTAGAGGCTGTCAAATATTGATCTTTCCTTGAACATTTGTTTGGGTGGATTTTGTTTTATTTTATAGATCAGAGGGAGGATTGATTTTTTATCAGGTTTCCATGTTGATATTTATAGTTCTTATCAGGTCTACTGGCTTCAATGTTGATGTTTATAGTTCTTATCAGGTTGAACGATACATCTTATGACAACTCCCAATGGTCAGCTGAGATACGCCAGGAATCCACAGATTCAACTGATACAGTGAACAAAGCCGATGTCCAATTAGGAGCAGGGGCACAATTGACCAATTGCCTAGAAGAGATCCTTATGCAGACTAATGTTAAGAAGATTTATCTACAGGACTTGCTGAACTTGCAGCAACTTATTAGACATCTTGAAGAGAATCCTACCTGCTAATAGCTTCTCAGTATGTATTAGGATTTTTGTTTACTTCCAGTGGGAATTAAAGTTTAATGGCACACGAGATTTGTATTGCATAGCTTGTCACTTGAACAGTTTGTGTATTACGATGACTTGCTATCAATCGTTGTCACATTGCAATAAAAGGAGTTTGCTCATCTAGTTTGTGTACAACCCTTGTAACATATCCAACATTGATCTGTATTCTTTTATTTGATTACGTGAGTTACATTGATGCGAAATACATGTACAAGTAAGGGAGTTCGTCCAATACCCTGCATAGCCTCCCTTGCATGGTGAGATCTTTATCCAATACCTAGGAAATTGGACAGTGATGAACTTAAACTTAAGTACATGGAGCTTGAAGTATTCCTCATAAAGGAAGTCATGTTACATGTTGGTTGAAAACCACAAGTGTTTGTGTATTCGGATTTGTAGTAGTTTGATCTGATATAATCATTATGATACCTATGTTTCTTGAGCTTTTCATGCAAAAATATTCTTTGCTGCCATATACAAATAATCATCAATTTGATACTCTTCATTCTAGCCGACCTAAGAGCATAAATATCATTTGACTCTATACTTTCCATTCCAGACAACCTAAGAGCATTTCCATTGTGACGTGAAGGTGTACCGATCAAACAAATAAAGCCTAAAAGTTATTTACTTGGAAGAATTTATCAGTCGTTTGGTAGATCATAGCAACTACAGACTGCAACTATAATTTAGTCCTGGAAACAAACAACACTGACAGAATTCTATCAGCAACTATTGAATTCTACCATAGCCAAACAAACAACACTGACAGAATTCTACCATAGCCATCGTAAAAACCTAATCTTTGTTTGCAGATCGGTTTGTTCAGAATGAAATAATGATACCTTTAAATAAAATACATGTTCAGTAGTTTATTCATCTTCTTAGCAACGTAAACTACAACAAAGATGTAACAGATACAATATTTAAAAGACATTCCCTTCCACAGCTGTAGATGAAAGCCCATCCTTATATCCATATATCTGAAGTGCAGTCACCACCAGGATATCTCATCTCATGAGCTAATGCTGGACCTTCAGGTTCATTTGCAAAGTCTACAAACAAGTTTGGATTGATTGTAAGTCCTCCTTTCTCTGAATCAACATCTATTTGTAACATGTGAGACCCTTTCTCTATTATCTCCGAATAAAACTGTTTATCCCAGACACTGAAAAGAGAGTGTGTAACATAGAGCCACCTCCATACACGAGAAGTTTGTTGCCAATTGCAACTGCAATGTGGCTGTCCCGCGGCGCTGGAAGATTGCCTTTAACATTGGGGGAACTTCATCTCATGGTCTTAAGGTCTAAAACATGCAAGTCATTCAAGTAGTTTGCATCTCCTTCTCCACTACCCCCAAATATAACTAGTATGTCATTGCCAATTATAATAGCAGTATGACTTTCACGAGGAGAAGGTGGAGGCCCTACGCAATTGGGACTATTCCATTCTCTTGTTCTAATATCCAATATGTGAAGGTCATTCACCTTCTTAGATCCATTTGTACCTCCAAAAACTATCATCTTGTGCCCCACGAGCACGGAATTGTGGCTGTCTCGTGCACCAAGCCGCTGGCCTGTGGTTACAAGCGTTTTCCAAGTCATTGTATCAAGATTGAGGGTAAGGACATCACTAAAATGCAAACCACCACAACATCCCTGAAATAGATAAGAAACAAAGAAACATCACTATATGAAATCTAAACTTGTGTTCATTTATAAAGGAAACGTAACTTTCCAACAGTATAATTGATTCTTCTTAATCAAAAAATTTGAGTTGCTACAGTGTGAAATCTTAGTTATTATGATCTACAAATCAGAATAAATTCTCCATAGCTAGGATCAAAGAACATCTCAATAAGGTTTTAATCTTTTATTTTTGAAAAGCATAGTTAAAAAAAAAAAACACTACTTAAAATCAACAAACTGACCAAAAAAATATCATCTCTATCTAGATTACAAAGAACCCTAAAACGGATGATTTTTTTTCCCAGAAAAACATGAACAAGTCCTCCATGGACACAAGGAGGTAATCAAAGGACTAAGTAATTGTTGAAAAAAAAATCAATCCTCCCTCTGATCTATAAAATAAAACAAAATCCACCCAAAAAAATGTTCAAGGAAAGATCAATATTTGACAGCCTCCACTATACATACATCCATGAACTTTCACTTTCACTTTGCTTTGACAGAACAATAAACAACTACAGTGTAAGAAGCACAAACATATGATAGTTACTACTTACTCACTAGAAGTCAACTGCCTAGCAAAACTGAACAATATGTAAGTCTGCCTTCTTTAGCAAATAACACAAGTTATGCTTGCATTCTTGAACAAAGCACATAGCAAAATATGATCTTTATGTCCATAAAAAAAATCTCTCACAAACCATACAAGAACATCAAACAAAGGGTCATGTTCTTCTCTTCTTTTTTTTGGTTGGTTTTTGAAGGCATAATTCAAATTCTTCAAAAATATCACCCAAAAAAAAAAAGGTACTTATACTGGTGTTGCTCATACATTTAAATGTAGAATTTTCCTACATTTAACTACTCAAGAAAGAACAAACATGCATATTTCAAGCAAGATCAGTGTAAAAAGAGAGAAAAAAAGAAGAGGGAAAAAATGGGTTTTCTTCATCAAACTTACCCCAAAAATATAAACAACTCCATTGTAGCAACAAGTTGAGTGACCCCATCTCTCAGAGGGACTGAAACCTGAAACCTTTGGGTAAAGCCACATTGCCTTCTTCACAATCTCACCTCTTCCCAAGGACTTCATTTCTCAACTTTTGATCCTAACTTCAACAGCAACCTATTTGATAAGTAAAGAAGAAGGAAGGAGAGAGAATAAAGAAGCAAAGAGAGTCAAAAGGACATGAACAAGGCAAGTGATATATCAAATATCAAATCTACATGGATAAAGATAAGAAGGGTTCTTTCTTTCAACTCTAAATCACTGTGTCAAACCAACAAGGAACAGAGAAGGTGGTGGTGATGTGAAAAAAACATAGTACGAGCAATCACTCTGGCTAACAAAATTCATAATGACATGCATTTTTCAGTTACGGGAAACATAAGTTATGAGCACTGACCTTCTTGGTTGCTGAAAGTTGTTCCTCCAAAGAGTTGGCACGACTAACAGCTACATTAAGCATTTCCTCCTCCACTAGGAGCTGCAATATTTTGCACACTCTTTCCTTCACTTCAGAAAGCATCTCAAACTCATCACCCCTCCTTAGCACACTCTTTCCTACACCACCCTCCCTCATTTCTTCAAAACCCATTTACTTCTCTTCACACTCTCACAGGCATTTCTTCAAACACCAATATGTTAGAAATCAACATTTCATACCACCCGTTGATGGTCAATAAGAGAAGACGAACCTCCAGCTTTAGAAATACGTGACGAAGATGAACCTGTTGAAAGCTGTTTTGATCCCTCCCTCCCTCTTAAATTTCAGCAAGGAAATTCAAAAATTGATTTCCCGCTTTTTTTTTTTTTGAAACTTCGGTCGGGCACGTGCGAGACACCCTCACAGGCGCACGCGCCAAGGAGCGTCCAGGCAGCCACCCAGGCGCTCGACCTAGGCCAGCTAGAATCGTTCAAACTTAATAGATGATGGCTTTTCAGTGTGTTACTAAATGCATGTACCTATTCCCTGTTTCTGATTCTCATTAGCCACAGTTCATTTTGTGTGGACAGTCTTTGAGCCTTTGTGTGGAAGGACCAACTTGACAATATGAGCCTAATATTGGACTTTAGATGACCCAGCAATTATATTTCAAAAGAAAAAAAAATTATCTACATTCTTCATTAAACCACACCCATAAAGCCCTAATTGAACTACAACCATAACTACTTAATGCAAACCCTAAATCAATGTTGAAACCCCTTCGCCAAGATCCCTAATTTGAGGCTCCAATTCAAAATTAAAGAGTTTACCAAACTCGGCAAACCCACTTATATATATGAATAATAAAAAATAAAAAAACCTTTCTCTGAAACTTTAAGAACTTGGCTATTCTGATTGTGCCCTAAACCCCTTATTAAGCTACTAACCTTGAATCTTTACGCATTTAGATCCATCAATTTTATCATTTCCTTCCTCCTTGATTACCTTTATCTCCTCGCATTTATCATTATTTGATATTTGCACTCATTCGCCTCATGCACATGCACTGCATTGATCCATCTCATCTCATTGATGAAGGTGAGCAGGGAGGAAGGACATGACAAAATTGACCGACACAAAAAACAATATTAATTAATCTTGTAACATCAATATAGGTTGATCAAAGAGTTATAGTTAAAATGTATTGACTGAATTATAAAGTCATGCATACTAGGTTGTAAATGATGAAATTAGATCATTCAGATGTGATCGTGAAAACTCGATCAAAGGTGACAATGCAAGAAGATGAAGTCAATTCATGTGCCAATCAAAGTCAAAGTCAATTCAAGAGACCAAAGTCAAAGATATGAAGATCGGTCAATCAGTCTTAAAGCTTCAAAAACACAAGTTCAGGATGTTTGAAGACTAAGAAAGTGGACAATGCCAAGTGGCATTTGAAGACAAAGCAAAAAATAGCTTATGCATGGCCAAATTTCAAATTAAGTGTCAAAAGCTATTTGAAAGAAAAAAAAAGTGTGAGAATCAAAACTCAAAGTTTGAATATGGAACATCCTCTCACATGAGAATGAATATTCTATCACTTTGGACATGTCCATGTGCGTAAAAGGAAAATTCAATGACAAATACAATGACATGTGACCGAGATAAAACTTTTTTCTTGAAAACATAACTGTTTGGACATAGCAAAGTCGATTTCATCCCTGACGTGTCACTATCAGCAGGTGACCATTCTGATAAAGCAAAGAATCTTTTGAAACTAGTTGTTCTGAAAAGTCAGACCTGAAGATAGTAAAGTCAACTTCACCCCTCCAGGATCAATCTATAATTAGCTGCATCCTTGTTTTTTTTCATTAACTTTTGGAGTTCAAAAGTAACTTGTTAAAAGCTATTCAAGAGCAGCATATCTAGCAAGAAGAAGAGCAAGTTTCTCCCTATTGTTCAAGAAAAATCCTCCTTATTATCTTTTGAGTATGCTCAAAATGAAAAGAGAGAAAAATAGGGCTCAAGTTGAGAGGTTAGCTAAGACAAAACAACTTCTTTGTTTGAGATCGAAATGCCCTAGAGAGAAACCTTCATTTGTCACTCCAAACTTTCATATTGTAAAGGTGAACCTCACTTCTACTTTATAGAGAAGAGAGAGATCTGACCTTAAACTTTCATCTCATCCGTCTATTTGAGAGACATACTTGGAGAAACTTTTTTGAGTGCTAGCTTACCTAAACTCAACCAATCCTGTTTGGGTTCTTGAATCTGTAGAGTGGAATCATACGAGTGTCACAGATGATCCCAATAGGTGATAAGTCTTTGTTGTGTTGCATTCTGTGATTGTGTGATTATTGACTATTCGATAAGTCTCGCGGAGCACAAACATAAGACCGCATGGTATCTCCAGAATCCCAAGCACACGTTCGTCAGACTTGGTTGTATTGCATCCGCACGTGACCGCTAAGATATTTGTAAAACTCGTGGAGCATAATACTTGGTTTGTGTCGGTAAGTCTTAGAGGAGCGCGACGACTTAACCTTGGGAGGTTGTGGAACATTATTTGATAGTGTAGTTATCTTTTAATCAAGATAATAGTAGCTTGAGGATCACAATCCTTTCCACCGAGGAAGTAACTGGTTGGAGCCAATCAAACCCGACTTAGGTGGACCTTGTTATATTTGTGCAATATTGTCATTTTCTCTCTTTTTACATACTTAAACACACATGTTTATCTTACCGTCTTTGATATCTCATCTTACATGTTTTGAGTTGTATTGTTTTTACATATCAAAGTTTAGCTCGCTTGATTTGTGCGTCAAGTTTTGGATCTACTCGGCAAAAATATTTCTTTAGAATAGTGTTTTAGATTCCAAGAATTGTGAGACCACCAAGAGGTGAATAATTTCATTCTCATATCCCGCCTTTGACTGTTTTATTGGTGCTAAGGTCTAAGATATTATTTTGAACACGAAATTTATACAAAATGGTCATGTAGCCTACTAACCTTTGCATTATTTTTCAAAATATTTTCAAAGAAAAACGATTTTCAAAAAGAGACTATTCCCCCCTCTAATCTTGTTCATCATATCTCACGGCACCAGTGAGTGGTAGAGTTACCATAGTTCTTTCACACGTGACCAATACACACATGCACAAATCATTAGATAAGAGCCCTTCGCTATTTATAGTAGTAGACTAGAGATAATCAATAAATGAATCATATTGAATCCTAATATTTGTAATTCCAATTATTTTGTCATAAATGAGCTACTACTCACAAAACATTCTACAAAATTCTCCATACAAAAAATGGTGCATCTCCACACAATTTAAAATTTTTAATGACATCCAATCACAACTAATAAACTCTAAAGAGCCAAAATTCGAAAAATTACTAGTGGCACCTAGCAAATGTATAGTTATCCCATAAAAAAAGTACATCTTAATTTCCTTCACCATTCGCAAAAAAACTACACATGTTAATGCATCCCTATCCCTCCACATTCATCAACTTAGAAGGTGTTTATTTTTTGTTCTTGGAGTTAGAAGTCTTAATAAGAAGTGGGATATCATATTGAGAGTGTTTGTTTTTACTTCCAATTAGAAGTTGAATTTTTTATTAGAGTAAGCACCATATCGGTGCTGATCACTTAGCACTGAGTGTTTAATGAAAATTCATTCCAATAACAACCTCAGTAGCGACTGAGTTTATCTATCTTCTCCACCGTCCATCCCTCTTCTAAATATCCTCTCTATCACACAACAAATGTTGCCACCACCACTCTCCCTTTTTTTCTTTCTCCCTTTTTTTTTATCTTCCTTAAGTTGTTGGAGATTTATAAGGTGTATAGAGTAATATTGGGTGGTTTCTAGTGATGGTGGTGGAAAATGATCTCAATGGTGCATGGAGGAGAGAAAACAGGTAAAGAAATAGACTAATGTTGCTAGTTTGTGGTGAGCCGTAGGAGTTGTGGTGTTGGGCAAAAATGTCAAATAACTTCATGTTATCACCTAAAAACAAACACATTTTAATTTTACAACTTTTAATCAACAGCTCAATCAGAAGCAAAACAAATCATTCAGAACTAGTTCAGAACTTCTAACTCCAATTAGAAGGTAACTTTTAAGCACTTTAGAAAAACAAATGCCACCTTAGACTCTCAGTTTGAACGACCATGGGTATTTTTGTCATAAGAAGATATTTAGATTTAAGAGGTCACTAACTGTCTATTACTATAAAGACAATTAAATTTTCAGTGTCATTAAATGTGTCACACCAGCGATCTTCTGATTTTTCCCCCACCCATATTACAAAACCCCCTGCGTATCCCCGTCCTTTCGCCAACATTAGAACCTGTGTCCTATTTGTGCTTTGTTTTCTACAATCGCACTTCGGTCTCTCCAACTCTCTTCTTCTTATTCTCTTTCTCCCGCTACAGAAAGACCATCTTCTTCCTTCCTTAGCTTCAGTTTCTCTCCTAAGCCCCTAACTTTTCGATAACAAACGTCAAATACCACAACACCGCCTATTTCTTCTCTTTGCTTATCACCGTCGACCTCCCTCGCATCTCTTCCATAGTCAATTGTCACGACCCGATCCACGGAGTACTATATTGTCCGCTTTGGGCCCAAGGCCTGCACGGCTTTAAAACACGTAGTATTTTGTAAATCCAACATCGTACATATATAGCACATCTCCTTTCCTCACCTAAGCAATGTGGGACTATAATCTCTCTTTGGTAGCTCGCTCGACCCCTCTTGGGATCCACGGGCATATTGGGCTTCGCCATCACGGGCCTCTCCGCACCCCCTCCTCATGTTCGCCCACACAAGGGTATCACGATCCACCCCCTAAGGGAGCCCAACGTCCACGTTGGCACACTTCTGGCTAGTCTGGCTCTGATACCAAAATGTCATGCCCCGATTTTTAAATAACTTAAATTAATAGATTGTCCAAAAACCATGGCACGACAGGATCAATTTAAATGGTACAGTCACGAGGCAATAAATAAAATAATAACCTTCCTCAAAATTCTTCCTGTCAAAATGAGGTCAACAACTATCATACTTAAGCCACAAAATAAATCATAAAATGAATTACACTAATCAATCCCCAAATAAATTTTTGACTCAAAATTCGAGCATTAATAACTAATCCCTACATCTGATTACCTAGGAAAATGATAAAATCAAGATCTAACAAAATGTGTCAAATCCTCAGCTATCGCCACGCAGCTAGAACCACCTTCACGTTCCAACTAACCTTGATAAGTCTCTGGGGTTACGCTTATTAAGAACGCACCCAAATTTGTAAAACAATACAAAATTCGGGTCAGTATATTAATACTGGTGTGAGGAAACTTACAAATTAAGATAGAACTACACAATTAAATATCATTTAAATAATATGCATTTCACCTTAAGGAAGACAGATATTTCTCATTCGATGATCGAATGAGCTGTTAGTTTCTTCCATAAAGGCTATCCTAATACATGCTAAAATAATCCATACTCATATTATGATCAATTCAGGGATTTTCATTATTTTCCTAGTTCTTAGCTTCTTTTCCACAATCTCACTTTCCTCCTGTGCCGAGCACACCTCACCCAAGTGTGCCTCCCTTGCCATCGAAGCCACTCGGAGCATACATGACTCAAGTGGGGTGTCACATCGAGTGTCATGTCATCTCACCTGAAGTTCGATACCTGGCAAGTATTTCCTAAATACTACACGTACTACCGAACTCACATGGAACGGCGTATCAATATGCAAGCAAGTCTGCATACCCAAAATTATATCACACGTATACAAGCAAGTCTGTATACAAAAATTTCCTTTTTTTTCGAAGTTGTGGAAAAAAGCATTACTAAGTGATTTTCTAATAGATCTAAGTTTAATACATATATGCTTCCACATTAGCAATCAATATATAAAAAGGACAACGTTGACTAACTATATATGTACATCCCATTTGCCACTACCTCGGTTTCCATGATGATGGAAGATCTTCCTACTCCGATCACTCAAAATAGAATTCAAAGTATACTGGCAGCTACTTGGAGATGGACTAACACTTGGAGATGGACTAATAGGATTTTCAATGATTAGTCACCTGATAAAATCAAAATATACATAGTCATAATATTGCTACAACATTTGGAGATGGACTAACACTCATGTGTGGGTATTAAAATAAAACCCTCATGTATAGTAGTACAAAGTACTGCAAGGTATGAAATCAACACTGCATCATCTAAAATTTGATGTGTTGACAAACACATATAAACATCCCACTATTGATTGCAATAAAATCAAAAATTCCCCTTCCCAGACACTTTGTCTAGGCAATATAAACATTTTTTTTTCTCTTTTTCGTCCTCACATTTTTTTTTCCTTCTCTGATCATTGCTACTTCTTTGGATGATGTGACAAAATTGGTTTCATTTTATATGCCAAGTCTCTCATTTGATATGCCATGTATCCACACACTCCAAAAGTCTTCAACCTGAGATTTAGTATCTCACTATTCTGGCAATCCCAAACAGATGTTGAATCCTTTAACCAACACTATTAACTAAATCTTAATCATCATATATAAACAATTATATAAGGCTTTTAAGAAATACAACACAGTTTTATACTAAAACAGATCAAGCAATCAAAATATAGAGATATTTAGAGTTTCACCCGTTTTGCGAAAAAAAATCCCAAAGTTGAAGCAAAACTCGTTTCCTCTATCGCATCCTTTTTTTTTTTTTTTTTTTTTTTCTGTGTATCAAAGAGAGAAGGAGGCTAGGTTTCTTTTAAATAAGTTTTTAAGTAGGGTTTTACTAGCTTTAGCTAAACACAACCACCACTTCTCTGTTACCCGCCACCAATCTAAACCTAGGTCTCAAACTAATATCCTAAGGTATTTACATATTTGTAAATATTACCAATTAATAATCTTACCAATAAATAAATATTACTAATTACTAAAATAGTAACATTATATTGGTAAGTAATTTGGCGGGTATTACAATATGCACACCTTAAAAGAATATCGTCCCGAGATTCGAAAAGGTAAGTGAATCATGTTTTTTTTTTTTTAAATACAACTTGGCAAACGAAATAATGTTTAAAAAATTAAATTTTCAAATGAGAAGTTATTCAAATCTTATACTCATAGAAAATTTTCACATCATACAAAACCACGCAACAAACATGCATAGATGCGGGGCTGCTACATGTGTATATCCATATATTTTAATAAGAAGACAAAAATAATGAATTGGAACACTTTATGTACAAAAATATTGATTAAGGACAGTGGAAAGAGTACGGGTATTACATCAATCGTAGTCCTCTCGATCGCCCTATCAATCTCACTGGTTGCACCCAACAGATCTCAGCCACGTCGAGGGACTCCCTCCAGCATCCTCTATTTACGTGCAGGTATTGCGCATCCACCCTAGTACACCTAATCAAGGAATGTGATTTCTCAAAAATTGTCGAAATTTCACAAATTTTTTTTTTGAGTTACCGAATTTCTTTTGAAATCCAAAATATATATTTTTTACATTGGGCCAATCTCAATTTTAACACGTTATAACCTTAGTCTAATATTAAAAGTTTGATATATAAGTGATTTCTTATGCAATATCTAGTTTCTATGACATATGAGACTTGTGGTACTCATATGTAAGAGTTTAAAATGCTCAAATCATCTTATCTTCAAAATTATAACAAAAAATTTTACCTTTTTTTTTTATACACAACAAAATATTTCTTAAAATCAAGGGATTTTTTTAATTTGACCTTCATTAATTTATGCCTAATTGAGTTTAGTACTCATTTAAAAATTAATTCAGTCTAACACTCAGACTGTAACTGACTTCCAGTAACCGTTTAAATTTTTTTAAAATCCAAAAATATACTTCACTTAGTAGGCAAATGCATTGCAGGTTTGTACTTCCTTTTAGGCCCCTTCTTTGGCTTGGACGTCCCGTAGTCCTTGATGAGGTTGTTGGAGACAAGAGTCATGGAAAGGACTGTGGTGAAGGAGACGACTTTGTGTTCAAGATTGCTTAAGTAATTCAGACTCAATAGAGCAAAACAATTCATTCAAATTCGAAATGGGGTGATTGACAATGGAATTAACTGTCAACTTACTCTTAACAAACTTGAACTAAAGAGACCTATCTTCCTCATCAGCTCCAATAGACTCTTTTTGGCCTTCGCCATCAAACTGTGGGTCAGAAACTGAAATGGGGTTCTGGGTTTTCTTTAAAGGGAAATGGGGTTTTCTTGAATTCGAAAGTTCACGCTTTTTTGGGGGTTTTTTTTTCATAGAGATGCTGGAGGTGTTGCAGGAGATAGTCGAAATGGCAGGTAGAAGGTGAAAAAGAAAGTGGCAGGAGAGGTAGAGTTGTTTAGCTGAATTTCAACTGCTGACTTTGGCTTTGTTTCGTTAAGGATTGGTCTGTTTGCATATAGGTTTCCCTCCATTAGAGAGGAGTGAAGAGTGAAGGTTCAATTTTTTTGCTTAAAGGTTCAATCTTTTTGCATTGTGGATCGGTTGGTTTTGGATGAATGTTCAACCAATCAGTTTTGAGAGTTTGTATTGAGATTACAAAGACATGGACGAGAGGGAAGCGTGAAGAGTATAAGAGATAAGAGAAGTGGTGGAAGATTGCTCTGTGATGGGAGACTCTCCTTATCTCCTCTCTTCCTCTTCTTGCTGTAAGTTGTAAGTAAGAGTGAGAGAAAGAGAGTTTTGTTGGGAGGAGAGCGAAAAAATGGGAAAATTTTCATCAACATCGTTTAAGAGGAAAAAGAAAGGACGCTCGTCAAAGACAGATCTAATCGGTAGCTGCACCCAAGGAATTGGAACCCATCATCGCCACCGAGATATCCGATCTCCATCACAGCCGCCTTCGGAATCTGACCTACGCGGAAGCACCAAGCATCACCTACATCGACGACTTTTACTTCAATTTGGATTACGAAGAACACGAGTTACATTAGAGGGAGAGTTTTTTTTTTCTTTTCTTTCTTTTATCCCTCAAAGATCAGTCACAGATGAATTTCAAAGATGTTTATCTAGCATGTGTTTTCCATGTGCCTACTAAGTAAATGATATTTTTGGGTTTTAAGAAAATTTAAACGTTAATGAAAGTCAACTATGTTGACTGTTACAATTTGAGTACTAAACTGATTAGTTTTTAAAATGAGTACTAAACTCAATTAAGTATAAACTAATGAGGGTCAAACTCAAAATAAACCCTAAAATCAATCTACCGAAATTACTTCGAAAACAAAATCACAATCCTTGCACCTAAGAGCATCTCCAAGGGTAAAAGTTAAATTAAGGTATCAACCATATCTCATTTTAATCAAAAGCTAATTTCAGGGATTCCATATTTCTTCATCACTCCAACCATATTTTCCACGTTAACTTTTTATTATTATTTAAATATATCTTCCATTTTTTATATCAACTTATTTTCAATTATAGTATTATACAAGTATACTATTATCAGTTTCAACTTAATATAATTCTACTATCATTAAATATATATTATTATTAATTTTAATTATTACTATTATTTAGATACTTTTTAATTAAACTATTATTAATATAATTATACTATTATTAATTTTTTAATTAATTTTAATTTGACAAATTAAAAAAGTTGAGAATTTTTATAATATTTGGGAGATGGCGTGGATGCCCTCATATACAGGAAAAAAAGATAGACCAAAATAAAGTGATGGCATGTATAGAGTGTTTCATTGGAGCATTTTTTCCCCGGGAGGCTAATTTAGGGTGTCCCTCGGAGATGTTCTATGAGCATCTCCAAGGGATCCCCTAAAATAGTTAAGAAGTTATTTTAGGGGACTCATGTAGGAAAATTCATGCTCCTAGGGAACTCCTAAAATTTTTCCTATTTTAACTTTACTTCTACCTTCTCCCTATATTTGGGGGTATCCACAACATCCTCAAATCCTAAAGCATATTAAAATATTTTAACTATTTTAAATTTTCAAATTAAAAACAAAAATAAAAACCAAAACAAAAGTAAATGGGGAAAGTGGTTAAGAAGTTAAAACAGAAAATATATTTAAATAATGATGAAAGAGTTAAAATAAAGAATGTGGTTGGAGCGATGAAAAATTGGGGTCCCTAAATTTAGCTTTTGGAAAAAGAAAAAAAAAAGGATGGTTGATCCCCATTTTAACTTTTACCCTTGAAAATGTTCTAATAAGGGATGGCTATTCAAAAGGTTGTTGATAAATAACACCACCACTTCTCCTTATGGACACCACCACCTTTCTGAAAGACGCCACCACCTGCTGAAGGACGCCTCCTATAAAAACTCTAACTCAATTTCCTCCCACCTTCACCTCTCCCTCTCTTTTCCTATCTCATTCTATTCTCCATAAAGCACCCCCACCACAAACACCCAGCCGATCTCCTCTTTTCTTTTTCTTTTTCTTCTTTTTTTCCTCTCATTTTCTTCTACTTCTTTTTCTTTTCTTCTTTTTTTCTCTATTTTTTCTTTGATTTTCTTCTTCTCTTATCTCCCTTCAGAATTTCTGCATTTGGCAACCGTCGACCCCTCCCCTTTACTCAGCCGACGATTTTTTCTTCTCCACCGCCCTTTTATTTTCTTCTTCTCTTATTTTGTTGACAACATAATTAACAAACAGAAATTGGAATTTGAGAAATATAAAAAATATTACAAGGCCAAAACACAAAAACAAACATTAAAATAAACAGTAAACATTAATATCCATTAAAATTTTAAACTTTTACAAAAACAAAATACATTAATCTTGGCGTTAACAAAGTCCTTCATGGGGTGACGTTCGCGACCCTCTTCGTCGGACGAGTAGTAGTTCACAAATGCCCCCACCATTACCATCATCTTCATTATAGGACGATGATGATTCACTGTCCTCTTCCTTGTCGAAGTTTTCTTCTTCGAACATTTCATTTTTCTCTTCATCGTCTCTTATTTCTTTTCAATTGCTAAGGAATAGTAAAAGACAACTCCCCTTTTATAATGCTCAACTTAAATGAATTGGTTCTGAATTTCTCTTCCCAATCAATTCTATTTGTCTTCTCAAGCAATTTTATTTGTCTTCCCAAGTAATTTCCTTGTGATTATGCAACCATTGTGGTTTTCCCAAGTATGCTTGAATGTCATAGACAGAAGAAAAAGTGAAAAAAAAACACATAAATTCAGCAATTGTATGAAACATAGTCAGGTTTTTGCCCAAAACGTAGCAGGTTGGGCGACGATAAGACAATGTCTTGCTGGAGCCACTGCGTTTGGACAGGAACCAGATTTTTTTTTGCCCAAAATGAAGCAGCTCGTGCAAATTGTGTTCATATCCTCGCAGCTACTGTTGCCTTTGGACAAAAAACATACTCTGTCCATTTTTTTTGTGTTTTTTAGGTCCTATGGGTTTGATACAGTATTGACATATTTGATTTATTACTAAACCTCACTTTTGAACATCGCAACTTGAGATGGTCAAAAGTGGGGTTTAGCAATAAACAAATATGTAATTACTATAACAAACCCATAGGACCTAAAAAAAAATTGAAAAAAAAATAGACAGGGTATGTTTTCTTTCCGAACGCAACAGCCTTTGCGAGGATATGAACACAACAAGCAAGAACCGCTGCATCTTGGGCAAAAAACAGATTCTGGTTTATGTCCAAACACAATGGTAACTGTGAGGTATTCACACACTCGCGTTGTTCGTTGCGTTTGGACAAAAACCAAACTTTGTCCATTTATTTGTATTTGAAAATATTTTCATTTTTTTCAATTCCTAGGGATTTGTTACAGTAATTACATATTTGATTTATAGCAAAACCCCACTTTTAACCATATCAAGTTGGGATATTCAAAAGTGAGGTTTAGCAATAAATAAACTTTGTCAATATTGTATCAAACCCATAGGACCTATTATTAAACCAAAAATAGTCAAATACAAAAAAACAAAAAATGGAAATAGTTTGGTTTCTGTTCAAACGCATTGGCTGCTGCGAGTGGGATAAATATCCTCGCAGCTGCCCCTGCATTTGGACAGAAACTAATGTCTGATTTTTGCCCAAACCGCAGCGGTAGGTGCGATGCTTTGTCCTATGCTCGCATGTTCTGCTGCGAATGGTTTTTTGTAGGCATTTTGGACAAGTGCGCATGATCCGTTGCGATTTACTTGTTTGTTGTCGTGATAGGTGCTGCGAATTGATGTGTATAGCACGCGAAAGTGTGAGATTTGAATATTGTTATATATCTCAAACTCATTTAGCACAAGTTTGAGCATGAGTAAATTGTTTTGGCAGCATGTCGGGTTCAAGGTGCGCGTGCGAGTTAAATTGATTCATTACAGATCTTTTTTTTACAAAACTTGTTGAGAACATACTTATACGAGAAAATTTCGTCAAGTAGCTCATTTAGAAAATATTGGAAAATCTTGAGGTGCTTAGTGAAAGTCTTATGAAATTGTAGGACTAAAACATAAATATGGGATATGATTGTCACCTCATGTTATTTTAAGCAATACATGGCAGTAACTCCCTTACCTTCATCCTCTTGATTTTAGAAGCAAAAAGCTCCCAAAGAGAAAGATTTACAACATACTCTATTGAAGAAACTTGGTTGAGTTTGGAAGGGATCCTCAATTAGGTGCTTGTATTTAGAACTATAAGCTTTGCTTAAGGTATGAGTTAGATTTGATGTTGAGTAAGATCAAGTAAATCAGGGTTTAATGTTTTTTAAGGTTAGGGAAATTAGGGTTATCATGTTGTTTAGAATCATATTGATTTAGGTTGATAGTATAGAGAGTTGTATAGACGATTCGATGTTTATATGGATGTATATGCAAATTCGGACTGATTTGTACACTGTGTATGAAAATTTGTGTGATATGTTGTACACAACTCCGAATTACAAACGGTTTATTGAGTTGGAAGCTAGAGACATAAAACTTTCCATGGATATAAATTTCGATGTCCAATTCCCTATATTCAGGTCTCAACATCAGTTTCAATCAGACCTACATACTGTGTCCTGCCCTGAATTTTCAGCAAATCTGTGTTGGACTGTGTCCCTCCACAGTCCAATTTAAGCATATAATATATGGTTTGGAAGCTAGTAATGTCTACTTTGGAACACAACAAATTATTGTGAAATTCAAAGTGTAGTATTAGATATAGCATATAGAATGAGAGGTGGTTAGAACCCATGATTCAAGTTTTGTTAGGAAGGGAGGGGTTGTCTATGAGTTTTGTGCTTACAAGGAAGCATGGTTACTTTTTTTTATCATGTTCATACATTCATTTATTCCATGAACATGTGTTTTACATATTTCATAAGTAAATGTGTGATTCGTGTTGAGCTTGAGCCTATTTCATTTCATTTAGGTTCAGAGAAGGCTCCCCACATCTCAAACACCTAGAGAGTATAGTGCACATCGAGTAAGGCATCAATTGGTTTAATGTGAGTATAACTGTAATATTTTTGAGAACTAATATTCATTTATTTATTGTGGAATAAATTGTTATGTTGTTGTCTCACATTTCAGATGTTAATAGTGGAATGGTTATTTGTTATGTTATCGTCTCACATTCCGGATGTTAAAAGGGGAATGGTTATTCATTGTATTATTGTCTCACATTCTAGACGTTAAAAGAGGAATCAATATTTGTTATATTATCGTCTTACATTCCAGACGTTAAAAGTGGAATGGTAGATGTTATATTATCGTTTCACATTCCAGACGTTAAAAGCGAAATGGTTATTAGTATGTGTATGTTTGTAGCATTGGAATTTGAATTATAAATTGTGTTAATCGTTTTCTCTTGTATGACTTTATAATATTCACTGAGCTTGTGGATAGCTCACCCATCTCATGATTCCATTTTCACGTCTTCAACTAAAGGTGGTTCACTGTATAGCTAGAGTCTTTTAGAAGAGTAAAGTTTTGTGTCTTATGTTTACTTAGTTTGTATCAATGGCATGTATGTTTTGTGTAAATGTTGTGAGTTGTAAATTAAGAAAATCTTCCCTTTGTTTTTGGATCAAAACTGATGTTGTTTGAGCAAGTGTTACATCTCATGTAAATAGTGTAATTTCATTTTCTAGATGTTGTTTTTAAGTCATGTTGATTGAAGTTTTGTTGTTGCTATCACGTCACATTCTAGAGGCGGGGCCCACTCGACCACTTGGAATGAGGCATGACAATTTTGGTATCAGAGCTAGAGTGTTAGATTCTGAAGACTGGTTGAGTCAAGCTGTACAAATGGACCTTAGAGTATTTATGAGTCTATTAGTCTACATATCAAGTTTAGCATGGAATTGCATATTTGTTTTACCAAATTTTATTGACAAAGGTTCTTAATCGATTAAATTGAGCGTATGAAAGACAAAGCATCATTTGTTCCTACTATGGAAGGAGAACAAATTCCTGAAGAACCAAATGATGATCGGATTAGGCAGTTGGAGGATGCATTAACAAGGCTGGCAGAGAATCATGCTAGATTCTTTGAGTTGCAAAGTACCCAACCATTTGCACCTGTAGTACCACCTAGAGCCCCAGTGTTAGTAGTTGCACCCACTGAGGTAGGCATGTTGATTGAAAAATTTAAAAAGATAGATCTATCTAAATTTATAGGAACAGGCGAGTAAGTGGAACCGGAGGATTGGCTAAAGAGGATTAAACAAATATTTGATGTCATGGAGGTGAGAGAGGAACAAAAAGTGAAGTTGGCTACTTTTATGTTTACTAGTGAGGCACTTCATTGGTGGGAGGTCACTGAGAGATCATTAACTATTCTACCGGATGATGCCCCGACTCCAGTAATTTCTCCTACTGTAACATAGGTACATTTTCTTAAGGCTTTTAATGATAATTACTTTTTTGTTTCATATCAATGTGAAAAGCACAAGGAATTTGTACTATTGAGGAAAGAAAAAAATGTTTGTTTCAGAATATGAAGCAAAGTTCCATGCTCTGTCTCATTTTGCACATAAGTTAGTAGACACAGAGCAAAGTAAATGTAAGAAGTTCGAGATGGGGATAAATTTTTCTATTAGACAACAAATTTCTATCTTCCAGTGTGACAAGTATGCACAGTTGATTGATAAGGCGAATGTAGCTAAAAGGGATGTGCAAGAAACGACTGGAAAGAGGGAACAATTTAAGAAGGCATGCTCTAACACTTCACAGTCAACAACTTCTAAATTTTCAAGTGGAAGAGGGCAGGGTTCCCAATCAAATAGAATGGCTACTCCACAGCAGGTGAGACCTCTGTCAGATAAAGGGCATGGTTATTCTAGTCAGGAAAAAAAAAATTTGGAACAACAACAGTTTGAATCTCAAGGGAGAGGTTTCACTAATATTCACGTTGAAGATGTGGTTTGTTATAACTTTAATCAGAAAGGGCATTATGCTAGAGATTGCACACAGCAGAGGACATATAACCGTAAGTGTTTCACTTGTGGACAACAAGGTCACTTAAAATGGGTATGTCTAGAAAATAATGCTCTAGGATCATCAGTTGGAAGTGCACCTATTGGAAGAAGTGGTATATATGACTAGTACTTCTCGGGATAGAGGTACCGGTTCCTCATCGAGACCAACAACTCAGAGTAGGATTTTTGCGATGACACAACAGGATGCCCAAGCTACTCCAGAGGTAATAACATGTATGCTCTCTATTATGGGTAGAAATGCACATGTTCTCATAGATCTTGGTTCTACACATTCATTTATATCATTAGCATTTGCAATGCATATAGATCAAATCCCTACTCCGTTAAATCATGTTATGTTCATATCTACTCCTGTTGGTGAGGTAGTGGCGACTCATATCATTTATAGAAATTGTATTCTCAAAGTGGGAAGCAATGAATTATCAGTTGATTTGTTGCCTTTAGATATACATGATTTTGATGTGATTATAGGGATTGATTGGTTGTCTTCCTATCATGCGTTTATTGATTGTTTTCGCAAGGAAGTTGTGTTTCAAATACCAGAGGAATCACCATTTAGTTTCAGTGAGGAACACAATATTACTCCAGGATGTCTTATTTCTTTTATGTAGACAAGAAAATTATTGAAGAATGGATGTAATGGTTACTTAGCACATATTGTAGACACTAAGGCTAAGGGTGTGCAGTTGGCGGAGATACCTATTGTATGTGAATCTCCTGATGCGTTTCCAGATGTGTTGCCTGGTCTACCAATAGACAGAGATATTGAGTTTACTATTGAATTGGTTTCGGGTACACAACCTATTTCCATTGCACCTTATCGGATGGCTTCTCTAGAATTAAAGGAATTAAAAATTCAGCTACAACACTTGCTTGATAGGGGATTTATTAGGCCTAGTGTTTCACCATGGAGAGTTCTGGTATTATTTGTAAAGAAGAAAAATGGCACTATCAGGCTATGTATTGATTATCGACAACTCAAAAGGGTGACTATTAAAAACAATTATTTCTTACCTCGTATCGATGATTTGCTTGATCAGTTACAAGGAGCCAAAGTGTTCTCAAAGATTGATCTTAGATCTGGATACCATCAGTTGAAAGTTAAATATATTAATGTTCCTAAGACTGCTTTTCGTATGAGATATGGCCATTATGAGTTCTTGGTAATGCATTTTGGTTTGACCAATGCTCCTGCAGCTTTCATGGACTTGATGAATCAAGTATTTCAAGCTTATCTTGATTAATTTGTGATAGTGTTCATTGATAATATTTTAATTTATTCACAAGGTGAAGAGCAACATAAAAAACATTTGTCCACTGTATTGCAGATTTTGATAAATGAGCAATTATATGGTAAGTTAAGTAAGTCTGAATTTTGGCTTGACATAGTTGTATTATTGGGACATGTAATTTCAGGAAATGACATTTTTGTTGACCCTAAGAATATTAAAGCTGTTGTGAACTGGGATAGGCCAACTAATGTTACTGAAATTCTAAGCTTCTTGGGTCTAGCTGAGTATTATCGTCATTTTGTCCAAAGTTTTTCTTCAGTTGCTATGCCTTTGACACAGCTAATAAGGAAAGGGTAAGGTATGAATGGACAGATGAGTGTGAACAAAGTTTCGAAGAATTAAATAGCAGATTGGTCTCAACACTTGTGTTAGCTATTCAATCTGGACAGGGAAGTTTCGTGGTTTATAGTGATGCATCTCTTCATGGTTTAAGATGTGTACTGATGCAACATGTGAGGGTTACGGCTTATGCATCCAGACAATTGAAAACTCATGAGCGTAATTATCCAACACATGATCTTGAATTGGTTGTAATTATCTTTGAATTGAAGATGTGGAGACATAAGAGATTTGAAATTTATACTGATCATAAGAGTTTGAAATATATATTCATACAAAAAGAACTGAATTTGAGACAGCGAAAATGGATGGAGTTGATTGAAGACTATGAATGTGCAATTCACTATCATTTAGGAAAAGCTAATGTAGTAGCTGATGTTTTGAGTAGAAAGTCGTCAGGAAGTTTAGCACACATCCGAGAGTTGATCTGGTAGTGGGAAATGACACAGCTTTATTGGCTACACTTACTTTGAGGCTAATGCAAGTTGAGAAAATTCAAGATGCTCAGAGTTTCAATCCACAGTTACGTAAGATCAAGGACGAAGTGAAAAATGGCTTCCAATCAGATTTTATTGATAGAAATGACGGTATACTAATGTTTGGGACTCGGTTATGTGTTCCGAATGATGATAATTTCAATAGATAAAGTATGGGGGAAGCTCATAGTTCAACTTATGCTATGTACCCAGGTAGTACCAAGATGTATTGTGATTTACGTGAGCACTATTGGTGGATGGGAATGAAAAGAGAAATAGCCGAATTTGTGTCAAAATGTTTGATTACCAGCAAGTTAAGGCCGAGCACCAATGCCTTGCAGGTTTACTACAACCGCTACCTATTCCTGAATGGAAATGGGAATATGTTATAATATATTTTGTATCCGGTTTACCTCGCACTCAAACAGGACATGATTCTATTTGGGTGATAGTTGACAGACTTACCAAGTCAGCTCATTTCATTCCATTAAAGACTACTTTCAGCCTTAGTAAATTGTCACAAAACTATGTTGATGAGATTGTTAGATTACACGATGCATCTGTTTCAATTGTTTCCGATAGAGATCCAAGATTTACGTCTAAGTTTTGGCCTAGCTTACAAGAAGCCATGGGAACTTATTTAAAATTCAGTATTGCATTTCATCCTCAGACTGATGGAAAATCAAAACGTACCATTCAGACCCTTGAAGATATGTTATGAGCATGTGTATTGGAATTTCAAGGCAGTTGGGATGTCCACCTACCACTAATAGAATTTTCTTATAATAACAACTATCAAGCTAGTATTGATATGGCTCCCTATGAAGTTTTATATGGTAGGCGGTCCAAACTCCTTTGTGTTGGACTGAAGTTGGGGAAAGGAAATTGTTAGGCCCAAAGATCGTTCAAGCGACTACTGATAAGATCAGGATGATTCAAGAAAAACTGAAGATAACACAGAGTAGACAAAATAGTCATGCTGATAATAGAAAAAGGGATTTAGAGTTTGACAAACGTGATTTAGTTTCTTACGAGTATCTCCATGGAAGGGTGTTATGAGATTCGGAAAGAAAGGGAAGCTAAGTCCTCGGTATATTGGACCATTTGACATAACGGAACGTGTGGGTCTTACAACTTATTGATTGGCGCTACCCCCGAGCTTGACACGGCTTCAAGATGTTTTTCATGTTTATATGCTCCGAAAGTATATACCAGACCCATTGCATGTGTTAACAGCACAACCTATAGAATTGAAAAGAAATCTTTCATATGTTGAAGAACCGGTACAAATTTAGATCAAAGAGAGCAAGTACTGCATAACAAAACCATTTCACCGGTTAAGGTATTGTGGCGTAGTCATTCAATTGAAAAAGCAACGTGGGAAAGTGAAAAAAAAGTCTGAGGAAACAATATCCTCATTTATTTCAGTCAGGTAAGTAAATTTCAGGGACAAAATTCTAATTTGGAGGGAAGTGTTGTGAGATTTAATTCATGAAAACATGCATTTCATACATTGTTATATATCTCAAACTTATTTAGAGCACAAGTTTGAGCACGAGAAATTGTTTTAGCAGCATGTCGGGTTCTAAGTGTGCATGCGAGTTTAATTGGTTGATTACATATCTTTTTTTTTTTTTTTTTTACAAAACATTGTTGAAAACACACTAATTCGACAAAATATCGTCAAATAGCTCACTTAGAAAATATTGGAAAATCTTGAGGTGCCTAGTAAAAGTCTTACGAATTTGTAGGACTAAAACATTAATATGGGATATGATTGCCACCTTATGCTATTTTAAGCAACACATGACAATAAGTCCCTTACCTTCATCCTCTTGATTTTACAAACAAAAAGCTCCCAAAGAGAAAGATTTACAGCATATTCTCTTAAAGAAACTTGATTGGGTTTTGAAGGGATCCTCAATTAAGTACTTGTTTATGCTTGAATTTTAAACTATAAGTTTTGCTTAAGGTATGGGTTAGGTTTGATGTTGTGTGAGATTAGATAAATCAGGGTTTGATGTATGGTCAAGGAAATTAGGGTTATCGTGTTGTTTAGAATAATATCGAGTTTAGTTGATAGTATAGAGAGTTGTAAAGATGATTCGATGTTTATATGGATGTATATGCAAATTCGGACTGATTTGCACACTGTGTACAAAAATTGGTGTGATCTGCTGTACACAACTCCGAATTACAAACTGTTTGTTGGGCTGGAAATTAGAGAGATAGAGTTTTCCATGGATATAAATTTTGATGTCTAATTCCCTATATACATATCTCACTATCAGTTTCAATCAGACCTACATACTGTGTCATGTCCTGAATTTTCAGCAAATCTGTGTTGGATTGTGTTGAATGGATCTCTTTCCACAGTCCAATTTAAGTATATAATATATGATTTCGAAGCTTGTGATGTCTACTTTGGAACACAGCTGAAATTATTGTGATATTTAAAGTGTAGTATCTGATATAGTATATAGAATAAGAGGTGGTTAGAACCCATGAGTCAGGTTATGTTAGGAAGGGAGGGGTTGTATATGAGTTTTGTGTTTCACAAGGAAGCACGATTACTTTTTTATCGTGTTCATACATTCATTTATTCCATAAACACGTGTTTTACATATTTTATAAGTTAATGTGCGATTTATGTTGAGCTTGAACCTATGTCATTTCATTTAGGTTCAAAAGAAGGCTCTGACTACATCTCAAACACCTAAAGAGTAGAGTGCACATCGAGTAAGACATCAATTAGTTTAATGTGAGTATAACTGTAATATTTTTTAGAACTAATATTCATTTATTTGTTGTGAAATAAATTATTATGTTATTGTTTTACATTCCAGACGTTAAAAGGAGAATGGTTATTTGTTATGTTATCATCTCACATTCTAAACGTTAAAATGGGATATAGTATTTGTTATATTATCGTATCACATTCCAGACGTTAAAAGTAGAATGATTGATGTTATATTATTGTTTCACATTCCAGACGTTAAAAGTGGAATGGTGATTAGTATGTATATGTTTGCAGCATTGAAATTTGAATTATTATTTGTGTTAATAGTTTTCTCTTGTATGACTTTATAATACTCACTAAGCTTGTGGATAGCTCACCCATCTCATGATTCCATTTTCCATTCTTCAGCTAGAGGTGGTCCACTGTATAGCTATAGAGTGTTTTAGAAGGGTTGACTTTTGTGTCTTATGTTTCCTTAGTTTGTATCAATGACATGTATGTTTTGTGTAAATGTTGTGAGTTGCAAATTAGGAAAATCTTCCCTTTATTTTTTGATCAAAACTGATGTTGTTTGAGCAAGTGTTGCATTTCATGTAAATAGTGTAATTTCATTTTCTAGATGTTATTTTCAAGTCATGTTGATGGAAGTTTTGTTGTTGCTATCACGTCACATTCTGGAGGCGGGTCGCACTCGATCACCTGGAATAAGGCGTGACAGGAAACTGCTACATTTGTGTACAAACTGTTACTACTCGGTTATGTTTTGGGGCACTTACAAAGGTTATTTTCAAATCTTCGAGAGATCTTACACAAGGATACCCCTCTCCCCTTTTTATTCATTCTCGATACTAAAATCTTGAGCTGGAATTAAAGGAAAAATTTTATTTTTTGAATTTGAAGGAAAAGATAAAAATATTTTGCGAAGCAAATCTTCAAATGGGAGTTTTTTTTTTATATACTATGCATGCAAATATTATAAGAAATGAAAATGTAATTGCAATTACTCACAAAATTCCTAACTGCATTATATAACCAGCATTCGAAAATTCTTATATATACAAACTAAACATATGGGCATCTCGAATCAACAAGATCAACATTTACAATTAGCTAACAAGATCAACATATGGGCATCTCGTCCTCTTCAACATTTATACTCGAAAATAGCGTCTTCTATTTTATTTTAATTTTTTTTTCCATTTTAGGCGGTAATTGTGTTCTTGTGGCACCTGTGAGTGGAGAAATCTGAGTGAACCTTGCATACTTTTTACAAACATAGGCGGTAACTCTATTTTTGTTGCACCATCGACAAATTTTGTTGCCCTCGCGGAGGTTACGACGAGACTCGCAGGAGTCGCCCCGTGGGAGAATGGGAAAGGGGAAAAAAAGGAGGAAAATAAGAAGATGGGAGGAGGCGAGATGTGAGGTGGTGGTTGCAAGGTAGTGGTAAAGGGGGTGATGATGAGAGGTGGTGCATGGGGTGAAGGGGAGGAGGATAAGAGGTGGAGGTGGGGTGAAGGAGATGAGGATGAGAGGTGGCGGTGAGTGGCGAGGTGGTGGAGTGAAGGGGAGGAAGAGGATAAGTGGTGGGGTGAAAAGGAGGAGAATGAGAGGTGGCAGTGGGTGATGAGGTGGCAGGGTGAAGAGGAGAAGGATGAGAGGAAGAGGAGGCGGCGGTTGGAGATGAAAAGGAGAGAGGAGAAGATGAGGGCTAGGGTTAGGTTTTTGTTTTTTTTTCTTTTCTCTAGTGGTGGTGTCTTTCACGAAATAAAATAAAAAATGGTGGGTGGTGATGTCCATCAGTATAAGTGGTGGTGTTATTTAGCCGAAACTATTAAAAAAACTCAGTTGGATGATTCCATGCTTCAGAATGTCAGTTCAGTAATCCACTCTCGTCGTTCTTTTCTCAGCCAGGGTTTAAGGCGCCACTTCTTATACCCTTCGTTGCAGACACTGTCATCTCTCTCGTCTCTCCATTCGAGCGCTCTAAAGATTCTCCATTTCGAAAACCCAATTGATTCGATTGATCGAATCCCTCTGTCAAACCCATCTTCTCACTTTTTTTGTTATTGTGTTTCTTCCATCTTTTCTATTTGAAAGAGATAGAAAGAGATGGAGATGGGTCTTTGCTTGAACCCCTGTGAGTCTTTATCATCAAAGTTCACATCTTCAGTTACCAAATCTTCGAAACTTTGACCCCCGAACCAGTTGTCACATTTACAAATAATCGAATAGATGCAAAAACACAGGAAAACACAACGCTGGAAATAGAGGCGCCAAAGCTAAAACAAGGCGCCAAACTCGAAAGAGTTTGAATTTAAATTCAGGGGTAGGAAAGTAATAACACCATCAAGTTGTTATAATCTCAGATGGGACAGACACGTGTAAGAAGCTTATTGGCTCAATTTGTAATTCAGTTACAATCACTGTAGTTAAATAGGGGAAGAGAGGAACAGAGGATCATCAGAGAATTGTAAACCCAGGGCCAGTTCTGAGATCAGACTGAGCAGTAGCTTGTAATCCTTCTTTACGTATTCAATATAGTTTTTTCTTCTTCATTTGCTCTTTCTCTGCTTGAATCCAAGTCACAACTGTGACATTTGGTATCAGAGCGATCGGTCAGTCGGGACTGTGATTGAGATTGAGTATCACATTCAAAACAATGGAAACTAGGGCGAAAGATGTAGAACAATTCATGCGAGAGGCGAAGAAGAATCAAGGCGAGACTGCAGGCCAGATTGAGTTCTTAAAAAATGAACTCAGCCAATTAGCTCTCGCTCAGGAAGGATTAGCGAAACACATGGACTCAAAGTTTGATCAACTCTTCCAGTTGATTCGAAATCCACCAGCTCCAGTACGAACCACAGAACCAAGTTCATCCACTATTCCAGTTTCTAATCAAATCAACCAGCGATCCACCTCCCAAAATCATTGGGAGAGCCAAGGTATGTTCCCTAGACTACCGAGGTTAGAATTCCCTTGTTTTGATGGTACAAACCCCAGATCATGGGTAAAAAAGTGCGAGAAGTATTTCGAATTCTTCCAAGTTTCAAAAGCTAACAAGGTGGGAATGGCTTCGATTCACTTAGCCGGTAAGGTAGACCTCTGGTTTCTTGACCACCAGGTAGGGAGGGAAATGCTTCAATGGAAGCAGTTTTGTCATGATATTTGTGAGCGTTTTGAAGAAGCAGTTCTAGATAATTTTGTTGATTCATTCAATAAAATCATTCAACATGGCACTGTGAATGAATACTTCGACAAGTTTGAAGAATTGCGCTCACTAATGCTAACTCATAATCGTCACTTGGATGAACAATATTTCGTCATCAGTTTTTTAAGTGGCTTAAAGACCAATATAAAGGCTTTGGTTTAACTGTTTAAACCAACTTCTTTGACTCAAGCTCTCTCCCTGGCAAGAATGCATGAGGCATCCCAATCACTAAATAATTTCAAGTCATCTCACACTCATTCCTACACCTATAGACCAAATACATACTCTACCTCTTTTGCTACCCCAACAAGCAACCAGCCAACTCATACATCACACCTCAACCACTCCAACTAATCCATTCACAACTCCAATACATCCCACAGTAATATAGACCATAGAAAACCATTCCACTCACCACACCAAATTCCTTCTCGTCCTCATCCATCAATACCTCCTATCAGAAGGCTCAATCCCAGCCAGATGCGATTATGCAGAGAGAAAAGCCTCTGCTACAACTGAGATGAGCAGTACAAGCTCGGGCACTTGTGCAAATCTCAGCACTTATATATGTTGATTCCAGATGATGATCCAACTGATGCAACCTAGGATTTCCCTGAAATTGTAACTGAGAATCTTCTTCAGGAGATGCCTACTGATATGGAAATTTCTCTACATGCCCTCCGTGGCTGCTCATCAACAAACACTCTATTAATCAAGGGGCTAATCAGAAAAAAAAAAAAAAAAAAAAAAAAAAAAAAACTAGTGTCTATTCTAATCGACACTGGGAGCACCCATTCATTTATTGATCCTAGTGTTGTGAAAGCTGTCAACTGGCCAACTTGCCTCACACCACAAATGCTTGTCAAGGTTGCTAATGGCGACAAATTACTAAGCAGTGTTGTATGCCAGAACTTGACATGGACAATGCAAGGTGTCTCATTCAAAGGAAGGGTTAAGGTTTTGCCTCTAGGAGGTTACGATATGGTCCTTGGCGGAGACTGGTTGAAGAAATTTGGGGACATTACATTGAATTTACAGAAACTGCAGCTGACCTTGTTTATCAATGGTCAAGCTATTACTCTGCAAGGGGGACCTGAAACTGCAGAATTATGCATACTAGAATCCGAGAGATTGTCTAAACTGTGGCGAAGTAAGGCTAGTTCCTTCTTCTGTCATCTTTTCTCTATAATTGTCAAGGATGCTTTTCCACAACATGAACCTGCCATTCAACAACTCATTTCACAATTCAGTGACATTTTTCAAACTCCTAGCCGCACTCTCAACCATCACATTCCCTTGGAGCCTGGCCATAACCCACCTTCTCAGAACCCCTATAAGATCTCGTACATGCAAAAAGCAGTAGTAGAGAAGCTAGTACAAGAAATGTTGGAATCTGGTTTAATCAGACACTCTCATAGTCCGTTTGCAGCTCCCATCCGCCTAGTGAAGAAAAAATATGGTTCCTGAAAATTTTGTGTGGACTACAGGAAGTTGAATGAAATCACCATCAAGGACAAGTTTCCTATGCCCCTCATAGATGAACTTCATGGGACTAGTATCTTCTCTAAACTGGACTTGAGATCAGGTTACCACCAACTGCTAGTTCATCCACCTGATATTCACAAAACGACTTTTAAAACACATCATGGCCACTTTGAGTTCAAGGTGATGCCTTTTGGGCTTACAAATGCCCCGACTCTTTTCAGGCTCTTATGAATGAAATATTTCAGCCCTTTATGAGGAAATATGTCCTGGTGTTCTTCGATGATATTCTCATTTACAGTCCTAATTTTTCCAGTCATTTGGATCACTTGGCAACAATATTCTCCATTTTTAGGCAGCATCGACTTTTTGTCAAGTTGTCTAAGTGCTCCTTTGCTCAAGAGAAGCTGGAGTATCTTGGCCACATTGTCAGTGCTAATGATGTTGAGGCCGACCCACACAAAATTGAGGCAATGGCCAACTGGCCCCCTCCTACAAACATTAAGCAACTCCGCGGATTTCTGGGTCTCACGGGCTACTACCGAAAGTTTATTGCAAGATATGGTCTCATTGAAGAAATTATGTGATACTCATAGGCTTCTAATAACCAGGGTTCCCTAATTGACATACCTAGCACTGAACCTTAATGCTGCTCCAATTTTTAAGATTTCCCATGTTCGACATCTTTGGGTCCTGCAAATGTCATACTCTGCACCTTGATGTGGTTCAGTTATCAAAACCATGCCTATCTGTGTGTATACACTTCCTACTCGTGTTCAGACACCAATAAATATGTTAATGTTTCGTGTTACATAATCAATGCTAGTGCATTGTTTTTCTTGTTACATAATTGAAACTATTGCATTGTTTTTCTTTTCGTTATTTGGGATGTTAATTTATGCAACTTTGCCCTATGCAGAAAGCTGGATAAGAGACAATCATGATGAACTCAAACCCTGAGACAGTGTCAACAGACTACGATACTAGTGATTGACTTTATTTTGAGCCCCTAACAGTTGAAGATGTTTTGAATGTTATCGACTTGGAACGTCCTGATGGGATCATTGTTCAATTCGGTGGGCAAACACCCCTTAAGCTTTCACTTCCTATCCAGCAATACCTCGATGAGCAGAAGTTAAAGTGTGCCAGTGGGTATGGGAATGTTCGTATATGGGGAACATCACCCGATTCTATTGATGCAACTGAGGACAGAGAATGGTTCAATGCAATCCTCAAGGAATTAGACATTCAACAGCTCAAAGGAGGCATTGCTGAGAGTAATGCTGATGCTCTTTCCATAGCCTAAGACATAGGCTACCTAGTTGTAGTTCGACCTTCATATGTATAGGGCAGACGGGCAATGGATATAGTCTATAATGATGAAAAACTTGTGACTTACCTGGAGACTGCTGTTGAAGTGGACCCAAACCGTCCTGTTTTAATTGATAGATATCTCTCAGATGCTATTGAGATTGATGTTGATGCACTTGCTGACTCTCATGGAAATGTGGTGATTGGTGGAATAATGGAACATATTGAGTAGGCTGGAATCCACTCCGGTGATTCAGCCTGCATGTTACCCACAAAGAGTGTACGATCTTCTTGCTTGGATATAATCAGGTCATGGACGACAAAGTTGGCAAAGAGTTTAAATGTATGTGGGCTTAAGACTGATGCTTGCTCCATTGGCGTAGGAGCTATCCTCTCACAAGCTATCCTCTCACAAGCTGGCCGGCCTATCGCTTTTTTTAGTAAGTCTCCAAGTCCCAAGAACCTTTCCTTATCTACTTATGAGAAGGAATTACTCGCAATTGTATTGGCTGTTCACAGATGGCGCTTATATTTACTTGGCTCCAAGTTCATCATATTTACCGACCATCAAAGCATATGCCATTTTTTAGCCCCAAAAGTCACTACAATGACTCAACAACGATGGTTAGCTAAGCTCCTTGGCTTCGACTATGAGATTTGTTACAAACGAGGGGTTGATAACAAGGTCGCGGATGCAATGTCCCGTTGCACTGAGAACATGGGCCAAGTCCTAGCTCTGTCAACAATTACTCCCACATGGCTCACTGAAGTTGAGTCTTCATATGCTCAAGATCAGTTCATGCAGCCATTATTACAACAGTTGCTCATCTGCCATGATTCCAAACCTCCTTTTTCCTTGCATCACAGTATTTTGAAACGGCATCAGCAAATCTGTATTGGCTCTACTGGCCCTCTTCGTCAGCAACTTCTCCATGAACTCCATACTTCGGCCTTAGGTGGTCACTCGGGCATCAACACAACATACAAACGGCTTCATCAATATTTCTTTTGGCCTGGAATGCAGAAAGATGTGATGTCCTTTGTCTCAGAATGTGATGCTTGCCAGCATAATAAAACAGACAATTCAACCTATGGTGGCCTTCTTCAACCTCTACCTATTCTGAAGCACGCTTGGCAACATATTTCAATGGATTTCATCGAAGGACTTCCGCCATCCAAGCACAAAACAGTCATCCTAGTGGTCGTTGACATACTGACCAAATTCAGTCACTTTATCGCACTCTCACACCCATTCACTTCAGCCATGATTGCTGACCTGTTTTTGCAACACATCTACCGTCTTCACGGCTTACCCACCTCCATTGTGTCCGACCGAGACAAGGTATTCTTGAGAGCATTTTGGCAGGACCTTTTTTCAGCACTTGGTACCAGCCTAAATCTCAGGTTTTCATACCATCCCCAAATCGACGGACAAAACTGAGCGAGTCAATGCCTGCCTCGAGAACTACCTCCGTTGCATGTCTAGTGACGCCCCTCGGCAACGGTCGAATTGGCTTTATTTGGCAGAATTTTGGTATAACACCTCTTTCCACACCAGCCTCCAAACCACACCATTTGAAGCTCTCTATGGATATAAGCCTCCACTGCTGGCTCTCCCGCCTATACCAACCAATTCCATCACTGATGTTCAACAATTTCTTAGCGACAGGGAACACATGTTGAGCCTTATTAAAGAGAAGCTTCACCATGCTCAAGAGCGTATGAAGCTTTACACAGACAAGCACAGGTCTGAGCGAGAGTTCAATGTGGGTGATTGGGTTTATCTACGCCTGCAACCATATCGTCAAACATCGGTCCAGTTTCGCCACAATCTCAAGCTCTCGACTCGGTTCTATGGACCCTATCAGATAGTAGAGCGAGTGGGCACAATGGCTTACAAACTCAGCCTTCCTGCACACTCCAAGATCCACCCTGTCTTCCTTGTGTCACAATTGAAAAGAAAACTGGGAGCCCATTCCATTGCAACTCAATTACTACCAGTGGTCGACCACTTAGGCTCTTTTCGATCTGAACCTGTCGCAATCCTAGCTCGACGTCTCATCCCTCGTCACAACAGAGCCGTGACACAGGTCCTCATCCAGTGGTCGAACTCCACCCCTACAGACGCCACTTGGGAGGATTGGTCGCACATTCACGCCGTTTTTCCTCACTTCAATCCTTGAGGACAAGGATATTTTTCGAAGAGATTGGCATTGTCACATTTACAAAGAATTGAATAGATGCAAAAACACAGGAAAACACAACGCTGGAAACAGAGGCGCCAAAGCTAAAACAAGGCGCCAAACTTGAAAGAGTTTGAATTTGAATTCAGGGGTAGGAAAGTAATAACACCATCAGGTTGTTATAATCTCAGATGGGCCAGACACATGTAAGAAGCTTATTGGCTCAATTTGTAATTCAGTTACCATCACCGTAGTTAAATAGGGGAAGAGAGGAACCGAGGATCATCAGAGAATTGTAAACCCAGGGCCAATTCTGAGATCTGACTGAGCAGTAGCTTGTAATCCTTCTTTACGTATTCAATATAGTTTTTTCTTCTTCATTTGTTCTTTCTCTGCTTGAATCCAAGTCACAACTGTGACACCAGTCTCCCTTCCATTCTTGTTCTATTCGAAGAAAAGCCATTCAAAGAAGAACGCATTTTCTTTGTTGCAAATACCAACTTTTTGCTCTGTGAAGGATGGAAACAGAGTGAAATCATTGAGATGTGAGAATGGGGTGGATTCTTTGGATCTTCTCTTCAATGGGTCTCCAAAGGGTAAGAGAACAGATTTGAAAAAAATTCTGATTTTGGGGGCCGGACCCATTGTGATTGGGCAAGCTTGTGAGTTTGATTACTCTGGAACTCAGGCTTGTAAGGCTCTTAAGGAAGAAGGGTATGAGGTCGTGTTGTTGAACTCGAATCCGGCTACGATTATGACTGATCCTGACTTGGCGGATAGGACCTACATTGCTCCTATGACGCCTGAATTGGTCGAGCAGGTGCTTGAGAAGGAGCGCCCCGATGTGATTTTGCCCACAATGGGTGGGCAAACAGCTCTTAACCTTGCTGTTGCATTGGCTGAAAATGGGGCATTGGATAGGTATGGGGTCGAGTTGATTGGAGCAAAGTTGGGTGCAATTAAGAAGGCCGAGGATCGAGATTTGTTCAAACAAGCGATGAAGAATATTGGGATTAAAACCCCTCCTTCGGGGATTGGGACTACCATGGAGGAGTGTGTGGAGATTGCAAATTGGATTGGTGAGTTCCCTTTGATTATCAGACCTGCATTTACATTAGGTGGAACTGGTGGTGGAATTGCTTATAACAAAGAAGAGTTTGAGGCAATATGTAAATCAGGGTTAGCAGCTAGTTCTGGGTTAGCAACCAATTCGCGACCTCAGGTTTTAGTGGAGAAGTCACTATTGGGATGGAAAGAGTATGAGCTTGAGGTAATGAGAGACTTGGCTGACAACGTTGTGATTATATGCTCCATTGAGAATATTGATGCAATGGGTTTCCATACCGGAGATTCTATAACAGTAGCTCCAGCACAGACTCTGACTGATAAAGAGTATCAGCGCCTCCGAGACTATTCAATTGCAGTGATAAGGGAAATTGGAGTTGAGTGTGGGGGTTCGAATGTTCAATTTGCAGTTAATCCAGTGGATGGTGAGGTAATGGTGATTGAGATGAATCCTAGAGTGTCAAGGTCCTCGGCTTTGGCATCCAAGGCCACTGGTTTCCCAATTCCAAAGATGGCTGCCAAGTTATCTATTGGATATACACTGGATCAGATTCCGAATGACATTACAAGGAAAACACCGGCTAGTTTGAGCCTTCTATCGATTATGTGGTGACAAAGGTATTGTGTTTATCCTCATGTTTTAGTTATTTATTACTGTTATTATTACTTAAGCATGGTTAACCATAGAATGGTCATTTAAGTTGTAAGTTGTAACTCATTTTACAAAATCATCTGAACGTTTACATCATATAGGTGGTGGTTGTTGCTTAAAGACAACCTGCATGAGATCTTATTAAATATGCATATTTGAATGTCGACTTGGTTTATAGTTTCAGAGATTCTCTAATTTTGGCTATTGCTTACATATATACACAACCGATTTTAATGGTATCTTCAAATGAAGATTATCTTTCTCAGTCCTCTGCAACACACTACAGTCCACGTGATGGATTTGGTTGGAACACAAAAGGAGAGCCTTCATAGGGATATCTCATGAGGTGGTTTGAGTTAGATTCCTCTACTGCTGGTGCAGAGTCTTTGATGAGTTTAGAAGGGTCTATTTCGAGGATTATGTAGACATTGGAAAAACTTATATTATTGTAAACGTGTTAGTCATTGTGTGCTTTTGTTGTATGTTCAACTTCTTGATATTGTGTGGTAGGCTATCTCAGCCAATCGTGTATCTCAGTTGTCGTTTCCAAATAAATTCATTTTGCCAAAAAAAAAAAGCCTTCTCAGTTTGTTGATGGACTAGGTAACTGACATTTCTTTAGATTAGTGTCTGTCTTCTGTGTTTTCACTCATCTTACCATGTAAGATATGAATTAATTATTATTTTTTCTTTCATGGATCTTGCAGATACCAAGGTTTGCTTTTGAGAAATTCCCTGGTTCCCAACCAATATTGACAACTCAGATGAAGTCAGTTGGTGAATCTATGGCACTAGGTCGGAACTTTCAAGAATCCTTCCAGAAAGCAGTCAGGTCTTTGGAGACTGGTTATTCTGGTTGGGGTTGTACTAAAATCAAAGAACTGGGTTGGGATTGGGACCAGTTGAAATTCAACCTCCGGGTTCCAGGCCCTGACCGTATGCATGCTTTATATGCAGCATCGAAGAAGGGTATGCAGGTGGATGAAATCTTTGAGCTGGGCTACATTGACAAAAATGGTTCCTTACTCAGCTAAAAGAGTTGATAGACGTGGAGCAGTTCCTCTCTCTGCAGTCCATATCTGAACTGACCAAGGATGACTTCTATGAAGTTAAGAAAAGAGGATTTAGTGATAAGCAGATAGCTTTTGCGACCAATACTACAGAGAAAGAAGTCCGGGCAAAGCGGTTGTCTTTAGGGGTAGCTCCAGCATATAAGCGAGTTGATACTTGTGCTGCAGAGTTTGAGGCCAACACTCCTTATATGTATTCATCTTATGATTACGAGTGTGAATCGAGTCCCACACCAAAGAAGAAAGTGTTGATTTTGGGTGGAGGTCCAAATAGGATAGGTCAAGGTATTGAGTTTGACTACTGCTGTTGCCACACTTCCTTCGCCCTTCAGGTTTGTATATTTTGTTTCCGTACTCCACATTTACTATTGTGATGAAGAAATTATGTGATACTCATAGGCTTCTAATAACCAGGGTTCCCTAATTGACATACCTAGCACTGAACCTTAATGCTGCTCCATTTTTTAAGATTTCCCATGTTCGACATCTTTGGGTCCTGCAAATGTCATACTCTGCACCTTGATGTGGTTCAGTTATCAAAACCATGCCTATCTGTGTGTATACACTTCCTACTCGTGTTCAGACACCAATAAATATGTTCATGTTTCGTGTTCCATAATCAATGCTAGTGCATTGTTTTTCTTGTTACATAATTGAAACTATTGCATTGTTTTTCTTTTCGTTATTTGGGACGTTAATTTATGCAACTTTGCCCTATGCAGAAAGCTGGATATGAGACAATCATGATGAACTCAAACCCTGAGACAGTGTCAACAGACTACGATACTAGTGATCGACTTTATTTTGAGCCCCTAACAGTTGAAGATGTTTTGAATGTTATCGACTTGGAACGTCCTGATGGGATCATTGTTCAATTCGGTGGGCAAACACCCCTTAAGCTTTCACTTCCTATCCAGCAATACCTCGATGAGCAGAAGTTAAAGTGTGCCAGTGGGTATGGGAATGTTCGTATATGGGGGGAACATCACCTGATTCTATTGATGCAGCTGAGGACAGAGAAAGGTTCAATGCAGTCCTCAAGGAATTAGACATTCAACAGCCCAAAGGAGGCATTGCTGAGAGTAATGCTAATGCTCTTTCCATAGCCTCAGACATAGGCTACCTAGTTGTAGTTCGACCTTCATATGTATAGGGCAGACGGGCAATGGATATAGTCTATAATGATGAAAAACTTGTGACTTACCTGGAGACTGCTGTTGAAGTGGACCCAAACCGTCCTGTTTTAATTGATAGATATCTCTCAGATGCTATTGAGATTGATGTTGATGCACTTGCTGACTCTCATGGAAATGTGGTGATTGGTGGAATAATGGAACATATTGAGCAGGCTGGAATCCACTCCGGTGATTCAGCCTGCATGTTACCCACAAAGAGTGTACGATCTTCTTGCTTGGATATAATCAGGTCATGGACGACAAAGTTGGCAAAGAGTTTAAATGTATGTGGGCTTATGAACTGTCAGTACACAATTACAGCATCTGGGGAAGTAAACTTGCTGGAGGCTAATCCTCGGGCATCAAGAACAGTCCCATTTGTATCCAAGGCCATTGGCCATCCACTTGCCAAGTATGCCTCTTTAGTTATGTCAGGAAAATCACTTTATCACATTGGGTTCACAAGAGAGGTAATCCCTAGTCATGTCTCAGTCAAGGAAGCGGTTCTGCCATTCGAGAAGTTCCAAGGCTGTGATGTGCTTCTTGGGCCAGAGATGCGTAGTACTGGAGAGGTTATGGGGATTGATTTTGAGTTCCCTGTTGCATTTGCTAAGGCTCAGATTGCAGCAGGACAGAGACTACCACCCTCTGGCACTGTATTTCTCAGCCTCAATGATTTGACAAAGCCTCAACTCCCGACTATAGCCCGAGCCTTTGTCAGTCTTGGTTTCAAGATTGTTTCAACATCTGGAACAGCACATGTTTTGGAGTTAGAAGGTATCCCAGTTGAGCGACTGTTAAAAGTGCATGAGGGATGTCCGCATGCTGGCGATATGATTACTAATGGGCAAATCCAGTTAATGGTCATCACCAGTTCAGGAGAGGGGATTGATCAAGATGATGGAAGGCAGTTGAGAAGGATGGCACTTGCTTTCAAGGTGCCAATTATAACCACTGTTGCTGGTGCATTGGCTACAATAGAGGCCATAAGAAGCATGATTCACAACGATGTCAAGATGATGGCTCTTCAGGATTTTTTTGACCTTGCAAAGAAGACACAAAAGAATTTACAGTCTGCTTCATCGTCTCTTTGACCAATTTGTCAGGTAAACTTAAGTTATATTCAACTTATCGGTTGATGGGTTTCCCAAGTTTGCCTTTTGTTTTCCCTTCTCCTTTGAAATCTTCATTGTACTCTCTCTACTAGGGCTGGGCAGGTCCGGGTAACCGGCCCGAAAAGCCAAAACCGAAGACCGGACCGATCATTCAAAAGGTGACATCTTCATCACCTGAAAGCATGTGCTTCGTTTTAGCTTTTTGTACCACTTCTGCTTCTGCATTATGGGCTGCAAATGCATACTTCTTAACTGCCAATTTTTCAGTATTTGCAAGGTTAGGATTAAGGGGGTCCATTTGTAGTGAGCTTTGTGTTGCCTCCATGAACTGTCTAGCTGCAATGATACCACTACTGGCATTTATAAAATTGTTTTTTCTCCACTCCGTCAGTTGTCTTTTAACAATCTTTAGTTTCTGTACGAAACAGTATGTTGCATTACCACTCACTGTCTAGCCCCAAGCCTGTTGTATCACGTCCATATAGCCCTGCTCATGCACCCAGTAGTTGTAAAACTTGAAGGGGATAGGTCCTGGATTCCTGTGCTCATAGATGGTTAGAAGAACTGGGGAGTGGTCTGAGACCCCCGGGTTTAGGAAATCCTCCTCAGAGTTAGGCATGTCTATTAACCATTCCTGGTTAATCATTGCCATGTCTAGTTTAGACATAACTCTATTCTCACCAATTTGCTTATTGCTCCATGTTAAGAAACACCCCTTATATTGACAATCAAAAAGACCTGACTTCAAAACACACTCTGCGAAGTCAATAAACTGTCCTGGTCTTATCTCCTCCCCTCCTACTCTTTCCTGTGAATTTAGTATCGAATTGAAGTCACCCAAAACTGACCATGGCAACTTATTAGTGACTGAAAATGTTTCAAGTTCAAGCCATAATTCTTTCCTGATTGTAGTGTAGTTGCTACCATATACGAAAGTGAGGATGGATGTGAAGCCATTTGGCCAGATAGCATTCAGAAATATAGCATGTTCTGACCTTGAAACTACGCTGATGTTTACTGCTTGAGGGTCCCAAAGGACCCATATTCTCCCGCCCTGGACTAGGTCGTTGTTGTCCATTGCTTGCCAGTCACGCATCAGTTATATTCCGCCATAAATAAGATATTTTGTGATAGTGGGAGGGTCAGCTGGATAGGGTGTTGCAGTTGTATTGAATTTGCATAGGAAGGCAACTCCGAGAGAGGGGATATCAAAAACCATGAAAGCAAATTATGGATTCAGATTTGAGTTGTAAATCTACCGTCAAATGGATGATTGAATACCCATCAAAGGCATAAAGGAGACATCTAGTGGACCATTCCATCTAATCCTACCAATTTGTTATTTAATAAATCAAGTCGGATGGTTTCCCATGTAAAAGTGCACGATTTCTTGACATTTTTCAAAGTTTGTTTGACGCCTTTAACAATCCAATCTGTTTAAGGATCATTAGGATTCTTGCATATTGTCTACCCCTAGATTATCATTAAACTGATACAAGGTAAACCCCTTAGAGCCTGTTCAATTTATTTTGCAAGGAATTGTTCCTAGGTCTCTCCAACATCAAGCCAAACTTTGTATAAAGAATCAAAGAATTTAGGTTTGGACAGTTAATAGGGTATATGCAATTAAAGAGATAGTTGAGAGGTTCCTTTCTAGTGGGGGATCTTTGATGTATTGTGAATTGTTTTGTATGCTTTGGGTCTTTGTTGCCTGCAAGCCCACGTATTGCAATCCCACGTATTGCAATTGGAATTAGTTGTTGCATTAAAACATGGTAATCATGACTTTTCAACCCATGTACTTTTTTCTCATTCACATTCACATTCACACATCTAGACAAATTGGCCGAATACCCATCGGGAACACGAATGGTAGACAACACTTTGCAAAATGAAGTTTTTTTTTCTTCTTTACTAATAGTGAACAATGCCAGGGGCAAAAATAGTTTAGTTCCTTCTCTTCGAGGTTGTTGACTATGTCTTATATTCAAAACTTCGAGATCTACAAGTGCCACCAGTTCATCCTTCGACATACTAGTTATATCCAACAATGTTCCTACCGCATACATATTTTTCAATATACATGGTATCAAGATTGTGCCTAATCAAAAGATGTCTCCAATAAGGTAGTTCAAAAAATACACTTCTCTTCTTCCATTGACTGTTATTGTTTCTAGTTTTCGAGATTCTTCCAAAAGTAAACCTCAAGCTAGAAAGCTCTTCAAGACATTCTAAACCAGACTTTTGACATAGTGCTTCACGCACCTCACGATGCCCATTGAATGTTGAGGTTTTCCTTCGAAACCTATGGGAAATTGGTAAAAAAATTTGGTGCCCCAAATAGCATATCTTTCGACTCATCGGCAAGAATTGAGTTACATGATCATTCATGCAATGCGGATAAGATTTATAACCCTTCGTACTCCATCCAGATAACATCCCATAAGCTGGAAAATCATTAATTGTCCATAGATTGAAATCACGTCATAAGTGGTAGTGCCAACCTCCCACAATTCATTCAACTCATCAATCAATGGGCGTAAATACACGTAAATAACATTTCCAGGGCTTCTCGGTCCATGTATCAACATAGTTAATAAAAAGGAAAGTTGTTTCATACACATCCATGGAGGTAAATTGTAAACCAAAAGCAGCACATGCCATGTGCTATGGTCACTCCTCCTTTGGCTGAAAGGATTAAATCCATCACTTGCTAGACGTAATTGCACATTTTGAATTTCTGACCCAAACTCCGGGTACAGATTATCTAAATGCTTCTATGCTGGAGAATCAGATGGATGTCTCATAAACCTATCCTTAAGACATCCTGTTCTGTGCCACTTCATGTGTTCAACAGTATGCTTCGACATATAAAACCTCTTCAATCTCGATTTCAAAGGGAAGTACAACATAACCTTGCCTGAGATTTTTCCTCCAGAATCACCCCCGACGACGTTAACTTTATACCTTGATGTGCCACACACGAAGAATGCAGTCAACTTTGAGGTATATTTCCAGTAGATCATGCAATTATTAGGAAAAACATCAATCTTCTCGTAAGTGAGACCCAACTCCTTTATAAGCTTTCTTGCCTTATAACAAGTTTCAGGCAAGCAATTCTCTTTAGGCAACATCTCTCTAATCAACTCATGTAGCATGGTGAATATGTTGTCTGGAATATTTCCTAAATACTTGATCTGATACAATCTTACAATAGCTTCTAATTTTTTGAACTTTTTACAATTAAGATGCAACTCTTTATCTGCCTCTTCAAGCAATTTGAAAAAAGTTTTAGCCTCCCCTGAACGCCCTTCCACGATAGGAGGTTCCATAGACGACCCACCAACTTCCTCCATCAATGATGGAACAAACATATCATTAAGAAAATCATGGACACCAGTCATCTCCCTTCCCAATTCTTTTTTTGTGTTTGTTACACTTGATTTTTCAATGTTAGGCTTCGCATGATACCGCCACCAAGTTTTCTTATATTTTGTATCCATATCATGCCATACGCCACAATAGTTTTTCTTTCGAAAAAAATATCAATTAGAACATTTCTTACAAGGACATCCGGAGTTAGTTGGTCCAACACCATTTGCAACTGCTTGATCCAAAAATAAATTAATCCCATCTATGTAGCCTTCTAAGTTTCGAGGTATTTCCAACTAACTCCTATTCATGTTCTAGCTTTTAAGAGTTGCATAAAATTTCAATTCTAAGTGAATTGTGCAATTGTGCTTCTAGTTAAAAAAATTCATTGATAGAAAGTGTTTCTCACTTACACAACTACTAAGTAAATCTTAATCTTCCCACGCAATGGAACTTTGAACTAAGCTAATTGGTATCATAAAGGAATAATAATACATATTTATTTTCCCTATTATCATAAAGAATTGGAGGAAACAACAATGAACAGGGATATCCCTAAAGCTCTCACACAGGGATCCACATTGATGTAATGAGAAGTAATGCAAAAAAGAAGAGTTTGATTTGTTAACGTACCTTAAAAATTTTGATCCCTAAACCTTGATAAGATACAAGTGACAATGAGATTGCATGGGTCAAGTTCATGTTTTTCTATGAAATGAAAAAGAAGCATCAGGGCATATCGGCTATGGAATTAAAATCCAACAACAACATCTAACTACACGGTCACATATTAATTCAAAAAAACAGTGTCATTTTTTTTAATGACAAAAACAAATGCAATGAGTAAAAAATCAGATTGTTTACTAATAAATGTATCACACATCATCACGACAAGCTATCCTATCAAAAGCCATGTTTTCTATTTTTTAAACATTCAATCTGACGATGTACGTCCTGCAAAAAAGTTTGACACATTTTAGAACATTTAATCATCAACAGGATCCTGGGGCACCTCCTCTATTTTGCGTTTGATCGCGATCACAGGGCACTCAGTGTGCTTTTGACAGAACTCGCTAACGGTTCCAACAAACAAATGAAAGTCAGTGACAGACTTTGTTTGCACCTACACCATTGTTACAGATCATACTAGTATTGCTTCCTTGGCTGATTTTATCAAAACCCATTTTAGCAAACTTCATATATTGGTAAATATCACTCGATCTAGTCCAAAAAAATCTCTAGCATAAGGAAATCTTTTTTTTTCTTTCTTTCGTAGGCTGTAGTATGTTAAAAAAAAATGTAAGATTTGGTATGCATTAAGATATCTTTTTTTTATTAAGTATTTAATCAAACAATTGGTGTTCATTACAATGTTGGGATGAGTGACAATGTTGCAATCAGTGGCAGTGGTGCTGTGTTGTATGGCTTTCCTAAGGGGATTTCAAGAAAATTTGATTCATGAAAAAGGGGGGAGAGTTTGGGTGGGACAAGTCTAGGCATTTATGACAAGAAAGAAAATCCAATTTCAGGACAACTGATGAAAAAACCATCATCCTCTGCTTCGAAACAGAGTGCATAGGAGATTGTACATCCCTACTTGGGGTAAGAGAAAGCTACAATCTGCTATCTCTTGAATGTATTCTTCTCAAGGAAGCATCAATAGGGACAATGGTTACATATGTTTCGGGCGTAATTTTTCCATGGTGAAAACATACAACGATGACTAAGGGAACGCAAGTACTCACCAACATCGCCAGGCAAGGAACATCGTCGGCAGGAACCGTGGTCGGCAAGGAACGTCGTCAGCAGGGATCATTGTCGGCAGATAACGTCGGAAGGAGAATGGAAGAGAAAAGAAGCTTTACTATGACGTAAAGGAGGGGAAGGGAACGTCAAGGGTTTTGTTTTCTTCTGTTCGACTAAAGGGGGCTTTAAGTTTAACAAAAAAAAAAAAAACTAAGGGGGGTATTCAATCATGTATTTTAATAGATTCTTAAAGATTTTAAAGTCCATTAAAATATAGGGGTATTCAATTAAGGATTTAAAACAATACAATGAAATTCAGGGGTATTCAATCATGGATTTTAAACAATTCAATAAAATCTAGGGGTATTCAAACAACAGGAGATTTTAATGGATTTGTTGACTTGATGGACTTTGAAGGACTTTGAAGGATTTATTTGTGAAAGATATAAATATCAAAGTCATTTCCAAATCCGCCCTGTTACCCTCGAATTTCAAATACAGCTCTCTCTCTCTGCAAAAAACTCTCAAAAACACTCGAGAGAGCTCTCTCTCTCGTTCTGTTTTAATGGCTACTTCATCAATCTCTGCAACCCTTTCTCTTCTCCAACTCACCAACCCCATTCTCCCTCCCTCCTAATCGATCTGAAACTCTGGAAACCCTTATTTCGTCTCTCTCTCACACTCGCTCTTTTCGACACAGAGATACAGCAAAGCAAACCAAAAATTGACCTCTCTAGGTTTTACTTCAATTTAATCCTACAGAGAGATAATGGTGGGGAAGCAGAACTGAGATGGTGGCGGTTATCACTAACTCCATCTCCATTTCCGTTCTCCTTGAGAAGCTTACTAGAGGAGGAGGTCCTCTGTTGCTTATTCTTCTTGTATTGGTGGCGGTGGTGTTGTTTGCTGTGCGATCCGCTCAAGGGGGTTTCCAAACTCCGCCCCATTTCTAGTCTGTTTTCATCAGCGCAAGACAAGGGTTCCAGTTCAATTTGCCTTCTATGTGCCGAGTGCGAACGATGATGATGGTGATTCCTTGAGAAAAGTTCGGTAGAGGAGGTTACGGTGGCTCCATGTTTGGGGAGAGGGCATTTGGATGTGGATGATGATGATGATGGAAGGTGAAGATCACCAGATGATGAAGATGAAACAACCGGAGACATGAACCTAGAGCTCACTTCCCTCACTCGTAATCTGCGAGGAGGAGGATGAGCCTGAGGCGGAGGGACCGGAGTCATGGAGATCTTCTGCTGCTGCTGTTGATCTGGAAACATTGAACACACTTTTGCCATTTTTTGTTGAAATGATGTAGAGAAAAAGAAAATCAACAAGAATCCAATCTCCAATTCAATCAATCGGATTGAGGAATTTGATTTTCTGCCCTAATCTTGATCTCGAGGGTTTGAATTCATCGATCAATTAACCATCAGAACACAGGAATTTTCTAACTTTCTAGTAGAATTAACCATCTATGTTCAAAAATTGCTTTAAGAAGACATGTTCATGTCTCACTTATTCACCTTCAGAATGTTTTTTAATTACGTTACTTACTAAAGGGGGCTTTAAATAAAATACTAAAGGGGGACTAGCCCATACAAATGTCAGTAATGAACCCCACAACGCCGACACAAATTTTATTAATTTTTAATGAGCATTTGGGCGGGGGAATTTCCCTCCTTATCCCGCTTTAGACGTTCATGGTAGATTTAAACTCTAGTTTAGGATTTATAGCCGTCGGCACAAATTTTATTATTTTTTAATGAGCATTTGGGTGGGGGAATTTCCCTCCTTATATTTTTGTGGAGAATATAAACACTAGAAACATTATTCTGGCGGATAAAAGTGTTAATTTTCCTTTTTTTCGGCGTATACCCTTAATCCGCCGGGATTATGCATTTAGTGTCATATATCATCCGCAAGAATTGCCCATTTTTGTAGTAGTGAGCCTTCCTTTTGATTCTGGATCTCACGAAGTATTTCAATCATATATGTCTATTGGTCTGTTGCATATTTAATAGCAACTCGATGTATGCTTTGCTATACTTGCATAACCAAAATAAAAATCAACATGTCTACCCTATGCTTATACATCATACTTACTCATTTCGTATTTGATGTTTTATTTTATGTTATGTTATCTTTAAATTCACTGTATGTGTGCTTTTCGTGGAGGGGCAAATGGACTTTTACCATCAATGCCAGGTGTACAACAAATGTAGGTTTCGTTTGATTGTACCCTTACTTGCACTATAAAAAAGGCCTTTAGCGACGTAGGTAAAATCGTCGCTATAAACAACATTTCGTCGCCATACATATTGGGCGACGAAATATTTGTCGCACAAAAGTCGTCGCCACAACTCTGTTTCGCAAACGTTTGCGCAACGAAAAAATCTTCTTCATTTTAGAGTCCTTTTGAGCGACGACAACAAAGTTCGTTGCAAGAAGGGTTCGTCACGTAATACTGTTTTGTGCGACGTTATTTTCGACGCAGAAAATAGAATAGTTCGTCGTGCAAAATTTACTTACATGATTAAATATTTCGTCATGTTAAACTTCATCGGCTTAACTCAAATGGTGATGCAGCCTTTCGTCGCTCAAGATTATGTTTGAGCGACGACAACATTCATCGTTCTAATGTTGCGACAACATGTTCCATTGCTCCAAACACACTCGATCTATTCTTGTGCGTCAAAAATTTTTTGTCACTTAAAGTTCAATTTTATAATTTTGAATTTTTTTCAAATTTTTATTTTAATTAAATTTGAAATATTTATTAATTGAACCGTCTCGTGCATAGATGGTTTAATATGCATTACAGTTTGGTTAATTTAATTAAATACGAATAACTTTACAAATTAATAATTTAAAACTGTACTGTATCAATTAAAATTTAAAAAAAAATAATCGGTACATTTTCTAGGGCTAGGGTAGCTGATGGTTCGTCGACGGTATCAGGAAGCTCGACAAATTAATCCCCGACTGTTGGAAAGCCCCTAATAACATACTCCACCTAGTTGTCTCTTGGGTCTGTCGTTCCCCCTATCGGGCCTCACGCACTTTGGCAACATTTAGCTCATTCTGTAATTCCTCCACTCTTGACTATAACGATGAAACGGTTCCAACTGACCGTTGTTAAGCTAAAGATAAGGTGTCGACCTCACGAACTCTAGCTTTCCCCATCCCCCGAACAATCTTTCTGAGTCTCGGACCTAGAGATTCCAATGTCTCTGTCAAAATATGTAATCTTTGATTGTCGATTGTGAGCTGCTCCAACGGGGTTTCCGGGGGATGCTGCGAGGCCACTTGCTCCCTGTAAGCATCATGGCTCTCTATCATTGTATCCTTCATTAAAAACCTCTTAAAAAATTAATAACTATTAAAACAACAGAAGCGATAACATGCAAAAGAATAAAACTTATATGCAACTTCACAACCACCTCATTGCCAGGTACTGCATAAACATCCTTGAACATGTTGATTCCTGGGAATTTTGAACCCTCCTACATAACATTGTGAAAATAGTAAACCAACTAATATAAATATTTAATTGAATGTGATGCAGTCATTTTCCTCTCCCTGTTTTGACCCTAGTCCTGTTGACCTGCACAAGGAACACACGTGAGCCACGGACCATCGTTGTGGTGGACGATGGCACTCCGATGCTAAAGTCAGACAGGGATCTGAGGAAGGTGTAATGTTGTAAACAGGGAATATGTAGCGTACCTTAGCTTACCAACCTCATGTCTTATTTATAATGCAGGAGTCCTAGTTCAACCAAGCCATCGATGACGTAGATTAGGAAGGAGATCTTCGTAGAGATCCTTATCTAATTAGGAGTTGTGTTGTAGAAGGGAATTTTCCTGTTAGCTCTGTGCTTCAAGATACGGGGGAGATAGTTCCTAATCTCAGGGTAATCCGTAAGATGATGTTTTTCCATGTGATATGTGCTCTGGTATTTATTTCCTAGTTGAAAGCAGAGAGCTACTGTAAGTGCCTGTCCGAAGCTGATCCTCGAGATTTGCCTTAGCAGGGCTTACGAGTATGAGTACTGAGGATAACTATGAGACGCATGGGCTTAGCAAGCTGTAAGAGTTCGGGTCCATTTGGTGGACTACATTGGGTGGACTTAGAACTGTTTGGGCCAGATCAGTGTTGGGTTGACGCTTGGGCCCGTAATTCCTCGAGATCATCATGACACGTGTATGGATCAGAGATGTAACTGTTTTGGTGTATCATCAGTTACTCCCCTCGTGTAAGTGAGGGGCTTAGTCGGTTCACTGACTATTTGAAAAAGCTATCGTACCGTTATGATGATTGAACTTGAAGCGCTTGTCTCGAGCGGCGCATAACATTAATTGGTACGTGACTGCTCAGGGAGGGAATGTGCGATTTGTCTTCCCTACAAATATTTGCTACTTCGAGAAGGATTTTCTCATTCTCATCTGATTTGTTCCTTCAAGCGATAGTGCTGCTGTAAAATTTGATTTGTTCCTTCTACCAATGGCAGATAATGTTGAACATTCTTCCAAGGATTTGTTGTCCTTCACTTGCCTGAAGCTCTTTGAGGGAAGCCTGGTTGATGAAATCAAGTTAATTAGGCTACGGAGTTTGTACCATATTCTAGGGGATTTGGAAATCGTTACTGCGTTTGGAGATTTGGCTCCAACTACACCCCTTCAGTGGTACATAAGTTTGCACCGAGGCATGTTTGAGTTAGGGCTCCGATTTCCAGTGCCAGATAACGTACAACGTTTTCTTATTTCCTTCTGCATGCCTCCTGCTCAAATGGTTTCAAGCGGGTTTAAGATTTTGATGGTGATTCTTCTGAGGGCACATGACGCTGGCCTTCGTTTGACCCCGGCGGTGATCCATCACATGATCATTGCTCGGTTGAACCCCAGGGGTCTCTGCATATTGAACTGCTCTGCTTGTCTGCGCTTGGTGGCGAATGGCGCTAAGCCCTGGGAGAAATACTGGTTCTTGGCTTTGGTAAATTTTTCGTACTTCAAGCTTGGGAGTCATAGAGTTTCCCGATACTTCCATTTTGATTTTCGTAAGTTTATTTGCCGCCGGCTTATTATTTTTTAATCCCTGATGCGGTGCTGGTTATGATGCCACTCATCTGTTTCAGGGAAGTTTGTTGTTTCGTCTCTTACTAAGGAAGAAAGACGGATAAAGAAGGGGTTTCTCAAGCTCCCTTTGATATTGATTGAGGAGGTCATAATGCAAGGCAATGTTGTGCGCGACGAGTTGCTACAGTGTTCTCATGATGTCCACGCGGTGCCAGGTTCGCCTACTGAAGGGTTGTCAGTCATCGTTCGAGAAAGAGCAATTTGGCCTTGCCCAACTCGACTAGGCTTGCAGAATTGGAGGCGAACGTGCCTCCAGTCATTGTTTCGAAGAGGAGGCAACCTTTTGATCACACGGCTTCTTCCCCTGGGTTGTCGCAGTTTGCACAGGCGGCAACCTCTGGGGGTCGTCGTTCCCCTCTTGATGCTGCTACTCTCCCTGTTGACTTAGAGGAGGAAGACATTGGACCACGAGTTGACGCTTCATGTCACTATGGTCACAAGGTAGCCATTTGTGCCCTTGAGTCGTATAGTCCTGTCGCGCTGAATCCTAAAGCCCACGGGCGGGTCGTTGCTTTGGAGAAGGCTTTCGCGGACCTGCGAATGTCGTATTCAGAAGCTGTCTATCGAGTGGACTCTTTGGCTGGCCAACTACAGAGTTCTAGTATTGCCGCAAACTTGGGGGCCGTAAGGGCCGCAGTTTCTGCTACTAAAGCGGAGTTTGCAGGCATAAGATCTCAATTGAGGGCGGCCAAGTCAGATTTGGCGTCGACCTGCACTGAACTGGGGAAGACTAGGGCTGAACTGGAGCGCCTAGATGCGATTGTGGACAAATGGTCGTCTGATCTTGAGGCCCAAGAAGCCGAAAAAAAGCGGGCAGAAACAGAATGGGTCGTCGAGCGACGACAGCTGGAGTTTGAAGTTGATGAGAGGCTTCGCCGCATTTGAGATGCCTTGATAGGTGCGATGGATTTCAACATTTCGGGACAGAGGCCGTTGATCTCGTTAGAGGTTATTCGGGCCAGATTGGAGCTTTATTAACAAAACTTACCTGGTAAGTTCGGCGATCATTGTCTGTTGGAAAGCAATGATTCATTGGCGATTTGTCGTCATCAGCGGACAAGCGCTGACTAGACTCTCACTTCCTTGGCCGTTGTGGTCCGCGCACTGCGGACTAGGCGTTAGGCACCAGAAGTCATCATCATTAGTCATGAACTGACTAAGCTTACCTGGTAAGTTTGCAATCATTGTATGTTAGAGAGCAATGATCCCTTGGCGAGTTGTTCTCGTCAGTGGACAAGCGCTGACTAGACTCCCACTTCCTCGATCGTCGTTGTCCGCGCATTGCGGAGTAGGCGTCGTGCACAAAAATCCATCGTCATTAGTTGCAAACTGACTAAGCTTACCTGGTAAGTTCAACGATCATTGTCAGTTGGGGAGCAATGATCCCTTGGCGAGTCGTCGTCACCAGCGGACAAGCACTGACTAGACTCCCACTTCCTCGACCATCATGGTCCGCGCACTGCGGACTAGGTGTCGGGCACCAAAAGCCATCGTCATCAGTCGTAAACTGACTAAGCTTACTTGGTAACCGTTGCGATCATTGTCTGTTAGAGAGTAACGATCCCTTGGTGAGTCATCATCATCAGTGGACAAGTGCTGACTAGACTCCCATTTCCTCGTTCGTCGTGGTCCACACACTGCGGACTAGGCGTCGGGCACCAGAAGCCATCGTCCTCAGTTGCTAACAGACTAAGCTTACCTGGTAAGTTCGGAAATCATTATCTGTTGAAGAGGCAATGATTCCTTAGCGAGTCATCGTCATCAGCGGAAAAGCGCTGACTAGACTCCCACCTCCTCGGTCGTCGTGGTCTGCGCACTGCGAGCTAGGTGTCGTGTTGATATTCGAGTCTAGTCATAGCAGGGATGGTCGAGGGTCTTAACAGACAGCAGTGGAAGTTTTAGTAAAAACAAATATTTTATTGATAATATTTTTTGAGACGCTCTACATTCCATGGTCGTTTAAGCCCGTCGTCTTCTACGTTTTGCAGCCAGTACGTTCTCGGCATGTTAACCTTGACAACTCTATATGGTCCCTCCCAAATTGGATTTAGCTTTCTCGTGCCGGCTTCTTTGGTGTTTTGTTGGGTCTTCCTGAGTACCCAATTTCCCACCTTGAGTTCGTGTAGCTTGACATTCTTGTTGTAGTATTGCACCATTCGTTGTATGTAGGCGGCTATTTTGGCGGAGGCCAGATCCCGCTTTTCGTCGAGGAGGTCTTGCCCAACGTGCAAGGCTTCATCATTATTGTCTGGTCTAAACTAATCCGTTCAGAAGATTGACACCTCAAGTTCTACCGGGACCATAGCTTCTAACATGTATGCCAAGGAGAAAGGCGTTTCTCCAGTAGGGATTCTTTTGGTCGTCCGATATGCTCAGAGTATTCTTGGTAACTCTGGAACCCATTTTCTTTTGCATGTGTCAAGCTTCCTTTTGGTAGCCTCCAGGATTGTTCGGTTGGTAACCTCCGCCTGGTCGTTGGCTTGGGGGTGCCCTGGTAAGGAAAAGTGGTGATCAATATTAAAAAATTTACCCGGTTTTTTAACCTTGATACATTTTAACTGAGTTCTGTTGTCGCTGACCAATACTCTGGGAATGCCAAATCTACAGACAATGGTGGCCCATATGAACTTTTCTATCTGGACCTGCCCTATTTTGGATAGGGGCTCGGTTTCGAACCCATTTGCTGAAGTAGTCGATGGCCACAATAATGAACTTTTTACCAGCTGATGCTGGGAGCGGTCCGACGATGCCCATTCCCCATTGTGCGAATGACCACAGACTAGTCATCAGTGTTAGTGGCTGGGAAGGCATCTGTGTGTATGGAGCGAACCACTGACATTTTTCGTATTTGTGGACAGTTTTCTTAGCGTTTCGGTGCATGGTCGACCAATAGTATCCTAGAGTTAAAGCTTTGTGGGCGAGGGTTCTTCCTCCTGAATGATTTTCTCATATACCGCTATGGATTCTTCCCAAGACCTGGTTTGCCTCTAAAGGCGACAGACATCGGATCAGGGGCCCCGTCACGAATTTCCTGCATAACTTGTTGTTTATGAGAGTGTATCTCGCTGCTATGTTTTTTAGTCTTCTTGCCTCGACCTTCTCAATCGGTAGGGTTTTGGTTGCGATGTATTCGAGTATCGGAGTCATCCAATTTGGTTGCACGTATGCAACGCAAATATCTCTAGGTTCCTTTTCATCGAGGCTTGATTGCTCTTGGTATTAGATGAGGCCGCTTGAGACTTTGTCGGAGGCTGAGGCTTCTCTGGCTAGCACGACAGTTCTTTTGTTGTCGTCTCGAGGGCACTGTATGAGTTCACACCTTTTGAACCTGCCCATTACGCCGAGTACCTTATCACGGTAGGCTATCATGCGGGGGTCCTTGCTATTGAAGTCCTCTTTAACCTGGTTGACCACCAGTCCTGAGTCGATGTATGCCGTTTGGTGATCTATCTCAACCCCCAATGTTAGCTTTAGGCTGGATAGGAGGGCTTCGTATTCGACCTCGTTGTTTGACGTGGGGAAGTCGAACCTGACTGTTTTTTTGATGATGAAGTCACTAGGGTAGCAGAGTGTGATCTCAGTTTTGTTTGCCTTTCCAGTCGATAATCCGTCGCAGCGCAGAATCCATGCTCGGATGCTTAAATCCGAAGACTGGTGGTATGTCTTCGGCTCTTCTCTACCAGTGAACTCGACAATGAAATCCACCATTGTCTGGGTTTTGATGGCAGTTCTCGGAGCATAGCTTATGTCAAACTGTCCGAGTTCTACTGACCATTTAACTATCCTTCCGGATAGTTTGAGTTTATGCAATACCGAGCGGAGTGGATGCTTGGTCAGGACAGTTATAGAGTGGGCCTAAAAATAGGGCCTCGGCTTCCTAGAGGATATGACCAGTGCCATAGCTAACTTTTCCAGGTTCGAGTAGTGTGCCTCTACTTCCATGAAGGTTTTACTGGAGTAGTACACTGGCATTTGAGTCCCTCGGTCGTCTCGTACGAGGGCTGAGCTGACAACGTGCTTGGAAATAGATGGGTATAGGTAGCGTGTTTCCCCTGTCGCAGGTTTTGAGAGTAGCTCTGGACTTCTCATGTATGTTTTCAGGGATTGAAAGGCTTGTTCGCACTCTGCACTCCAAGAGAGCCCTTTGCTTCCTCTTAATATTTTAAAAAAGGGAAAACACTTGTTGGATGACATAGATATAAATTTGTTGATGTTGCTACCCTTACGGTCAGGCTCTGATTGTCTTTAATGTTATTTTTTTTAAGGCGAGCATGTCGCCGGTGTGTATAGAACCCAAGACATGGGGGTTTAACCACCACAGCCTTAACCATCCAACCAGTCTACCATTGGCAATGTCTCTGATGTTGGCGGGGACTTTCATGTCGAAAAAGGCCTGAATCTGTTTTGGGTCAGCTTCAATTTCCCTTTTGTTCACATAGCATAGGAATTTTCCAGACTCAACTCCAAACGTACATTTCTGTGGTTTGAGCTTCATCTAGTATTTCTTGAGCTGGTTGAACGCTTCGGTGAGGTCTTGTATGTGGTCGGGGCTGTGGAGGCTATTGACCAGTATATCGTCTATGTAGACTTCCATGTACCTGCTGATCTATTTTTTGAACATCCAACTGACTAATACGTAACTCCAGAGTTCTTTAAGCCAAATGGCATCACCCTATAGTAATATATCCCTCTTTCAGTTATGAAGTAGGTTTTCTCTTTATCCGGGCAGGCTTTGTTCAGGTCCGTGTAGTCCACACACACTCTCCATTTTCCGTTTTTCTTTTCCACAAGAATGGTGTTCACCAACCAATCTGGGTACGGTGCTTCTTTAATCATGTCTGCATTGAGTAAACGTTGTACTTCCTCGTTTATGATAATCATTTCTCTCGGGCGCCACGGGCATCTTCTTGTGCCATACAATTTTCTTTGTGGGGTCCACCTCTAGGTGATGGGTGATTATTGACGGGTCGATTCTCACCATGTCTCGCATGGTCCAGGCGAAGATATCTTGGTTCCTTTGTAACAACTTTGTGAGTTGCTTCATCAATTCTTTGCTCAAACGAGAGCCAATCTTGATAGCCCTACTGTCAAGGTAGACCGTGATGGTTTCTTCCCCCGGTTGGCCGGCATTGGGTTTGCGACGAGGGCTCATTGGAGCCTCGTTGTCTAGGATCAGTTGTTCTTCCCCTGCTTTTCGGGCGGAATAAAGAGTCATCTTAGTCGTGGGGCTAGCCACCAACTGAGAATCACTGGGTGGCCATGTTGTCATGTACTGGCATATTCCCTAGCAATTGTTTGGTCGCCCCTTAACGTACCGACCTCTTGGTTAGTTGGATACTTGATGCACTTGTGTAGAGTGGAGACTACCGCTCCCATTTGGTGTATCAAGGGTCTCCCCGGGACTACATTATATGCCGATGGTGCATTGATCTCTATGAACTCTTGAAACAAGGTTTTTTGAGTTGGCTTGTCTCCCGCTATTACCGTCAGTTGTATTCTTCCCATGGGGAATCGCTTTTCGCCACTAAAATCAATCATCAGACGATTATCAGGGGTTAACGCCTTCTTTTTTAGTTGCATGCTACCAAACATACGGATAAACATGACGTTTAGTGAGCTCCTAGTATCAACCAAGGACCTTCTTACTTCCCAGCTTGCCAGGGAGATTGTTACCACCAGTGTGTCATTGTGCAGGAGTTGTATGCCCTGGAGGTCTTTTTTCGTAAATACCAGTGGCACGGAGTGGTCACGCTTCTGAACATGTAGTACCAGCTGCTCGCCGCGTATCGCTTGGATCTTCATACCTTGGAGAGCCTTTTTCCTAGACCTGTTTGGTAGCTCAGACTCAAAATGGGCTCTATGAAGTACGCAAATCCTGTTGGCCGATTTCGCTCCTGGCTACCCATTATTTTTCTAGGGAGATGTAGCTCTGCGCTTCTCTTGCCAGGCCTGTCATACTTTCCGGTAGGTTCATAGTCAAGAAGTTATAGAATTTTTCTTTCCCCAGACTGTCAATGAAGGTTGAGACGACCATTGTGTCGTTGCACACGTTGACGGTGGTTAACTCGCTATTGAAACGAGTTAAGTACGCCTTCAGTATCACGTAAAGCTTTGTTTCATCGATCTGAGCGAAATTATCCTTGACAGGGCTTGACGTATAAAAAGTGATCTTGGATCTGATTCGAGATCTGTCAGTGTTGTCGCTATTCTGGGAGCATCAGCTTGATTTGCACTGTCAAGGGCGGTAAAGTAGCGCTAGGTTGAGCGTTCGATGTGATACCCTTGTGTGGGCGGACCTGATGGGGAGGGTGAGGGAGAAGTCCAATAGCCCATGGATCCCAAAAAGGTTAACAAGATACAAATAGGAGATTATAGTCCCACATCGCCTGGGGTAAGGAAGGGTGATGTGATATATATGTACGAGTTTGGATCTACAAAGTACTACACATTTTAAAGTCGTGCGGGTCTTGGTCCCAAAGCGGACAATATAGTACTCTATGGATCGGGTAGTGACAGAATGGTATCAGAGCCTGACCAAGCCAGAAGTGTGCTAACGAGGACGTTGGGCTCTCAAGGGGGGGGGGGGGTGGACTATGATACCCTTGTGTGGGCAGACCTGAGGGGGAGGGTGAGGGAGAAGCCCAAGAGCCCATGGATCTCAAGAGGGTTGGCAACCTACAAAGGAGAGATTATAGTTCCACATCGCTTGTATAAGGGAGGGTGATGTGCTATATATGTACGAGTTTGGATCTACAAATACTATGCGTTTTAAAGCCATGATGTCCTTGGGCCCAAAGCGGACAATATAGTACTCTGTGGATCGAGTCATGACATTCGACGTCTCCCCATGCTCTCCGTTGTTGCGTGATCTAGAGGTTGTCATCTCTCTGTATTTCGAAAGGAGATGATGCTAGTGAAAGGTTAGGAACTTTGTCGTCCCCATCGACGACACCAAACTGATGCAGTCATTTTTTGCTCCCTGCTTTGACCCTAGTCATGCTAACCTGCACAAGGAACACAGTGAGCCATGAACCATCGTTGTGTTGGCCGATGACACTCCGATGCTAAAGTCAGACAAGGATTTGAGGAAAGTGTAATGTTGTAAAAAGTGAATTTGTAGTGTACCTTAGCTTACCAATCTCATGTCTTATTTATAGTGCAAGAGTCCTAGTTCAACCAGGCCATCGATGGCGTAGATTAGGAAGGAGATCTTCGTGGAGATCTTTATCTAATTAGGAGTTGTGTTGTAGAAGGGAATTTTCCTGTTAGCTTTGTGTTCCTAAATACGCGAGAGATAGTTCCCAGGGTAATTCGTAAGAGGATGTTTCCTTGTGTAATATGTATTCTGGTATTTGCTTCCTAGTTAGAAGCGGAGAGCTGGTGTAATTGCCTATCTGAAGTTGATCCTCGAGATGCTTGCCATTGCAGGGCTTACGGGTATTGAGAATAGTTGTGAGACGCATGGGCTTAGCAAGCTGTAAGAGTTCGAGTCCGTTTGGTGGACTGCATTGGGTGGGCTTAGAACCGCTTGGGCCGGATTTGTGTTGGGCTGACACTTGGGCTCGTAATTCCTCAAGATCATCATGACACGTGTATGGCTCAAGGTTGCGACCGTTTTGGTGTATTATTCGAATCTATTGAATAAAATTAAAACAATGAAAATTAAACATATTAATTCACTTACTAGACGTTCCTCCACCCAGTAAGAGAATGACAACGAACCAGAGTGATGTGGAATTTTCTTTTGACATCGGTTCCCCTTGTTCGCCTCAGATCTTCTCTATATAATTATTCAAAATATTCATCAAATGTGTTATTACATATATAAAAATAAATAAGTTTATTTTAATTAAATAAAATGCTAATGCTTACCAAAAATTTGGAAGTTTGAAAATGATCGCACAACCACACACTTATCAGGCCTATGCTCCAATTCGATTGGGGGTTGGGCCTTAGCATTATCCACATCAAGAAACGTCTTGAAGTACAGGTAGAGTGTGTGCTTCCAATCCCTATACCGATCCATGAATGCATCGTTGACATATTCATGATTGTTGGGATCATTCATGTTAAACTCAAAGTTGACCTGAAATTTTAAAAATATTTATTATGTCATGTAAAGCCCTAAAAAGGTGGACTCCAACACAATCCAAAGCTTCTTACATATAGTCATATAGATAACAAGTTGAAAACTTAAAACAATAGAGAAATGGCTAAAACTTACTGTGAGCGTGTCCAGCACCTCGACCTGCGTCAACCTGTAGTGCAGAAACTAAAATTAAAGAGTTGTCCTCATTGACAATGTTGAAAGAACTTAACCCCCAACTTCACTTTGTTCATATCTCAATTCCAACAACAACAAGCAATACCAACTACCCCAAACAAGAAATGTAAATTCCAACATCACCCAATAAAAAAACAAGACAAAAGAATCCCATGTTTTTGTATTTGATCAACAAAAAAGAAAACAAGAAATTTGAAGAGATTCATCAATAAATTCTTCCCAAAACAAGCTCTATAATGAGATTGAAAAGAACTTGCAATTGAGAGCACCTCTTGATGTATAAATGTTTTCCTCAGACCAGTTGAAAGCACCTCTTGATGTGTTTGTTGGGTTGGCAATTGAGAGACCTTGCAAAATGAAATCTAATTAAAAAGGTAGATTTCGTCGCGCTAGTTTTCAAATTTTCAGGCCAAATTTTAGCCACCGAAAATACGCGCCAAATTTTTAGGTTAGCACGACTAAGAAACGAGTATGTGTCGCAATGTGATTTTGGTTGATGAAACAGTTCAACTAGTCGCTAAAAGGGTGACACTGTTTGCGCGACGAAATATTCTAACATTGTCGCGCAAACATCAAATTTGTTTATTTTAGGGAGAAACTTTGATATCATTGTTTAACTAATTAATTGAACTTCGACATCCATTTAACAAATTTACGGTAAAAAAAATCATGGTATATTAACAATTTTAATTAAGTCAACTAGCAAATATAGAATATTATTAACGTCTAGTAAACGACCTAACAAATTATATTCTTACAAATGTATTTAATCTAAATTAGTAGCGTAATCACTTTCGATTTCTTCTTCAAGTTCATCCAACATGGTTGCTTTAGGTTCTCTATCATAAACTCCATCTTTTGCAAGTGATACCTCAACATCATAATCCTTGTCAATCGGAGGAAGTTCGACAAATAACTCAAATGGTTGTTGGATAATGGGAATGCTTGAAGATAATTTCTCTTGATCAGCGATGTCGTCGTCACTGTGGTCATCAAAAGCGTTTTTCAGGAATGTCCCATACTTCTGTGCTGGATCGTCTGGACTACTTTCCATTGGCTTTAGGTTCATCTAGATAAAAATCGTTTTGCTATAGTTGCCAAAATAAAAGGACCATGCTCGTACTATAGTGTGATATGATTCGTCGTACCAGTGACGTGTCCTTGCAAACTCAACAAAGCTCTCAATTCCATTTAAATATCATCACAACATTTGTCCTAATTTTGTATCCATTGTCTTTCCATTGCGCCTGTTTTAATTTATAAACAAAACATGAGAATTCAAGTGAGTTAACGACACTAATGCGATTAGGTTTTGATGTGGAAAAATTTCAGCAGTATCTCAATTACAATTCTTCAAGTGGACGACGTAGATATTATTAATTAATAAATATCTAGTATGCACTCAAAAACTAGTATGAGTCACTCTCGAAAATCCCATGATTGCAACCTAATTTCATGAAATTTTAACAAAATAAATTTTTTTAATTTGTAGCAATTTCCTCATCGTTCTCCAGTGAAAGAGAGAGACGATTGGAAGTAGTAGCCGGCAATGCAAAGAGAGAAGGACGGAGCCTATAGTAAAAAACACGAGGATAAAAATAGTGAACAACACTGAGATAAACATGTTAGATCTTGCGCGACGAAACAATTTGTTGCCTTGGGACGTTTAAGTTGGTCTCACAACGTAGCCGATTGAAAACATTAATGTCATTTTAGAGCAACGAAAGTGATCGTGTTAGGCGACGACACTTCGTCGCTCATAATTTATGCGACGAAGGCTTCAACTTCATCGTGTAAGATTTTTGTAAGCGACAAAACAGTGCGTCGCTTTAGCTTGTTAACTATTCTTTGTAAATGCGCGACGATAGTAAATTCGTCGCCGCATTAAGTTAATTTTGAGCAACGAAACAACCTTCATCGCGCTACGTGTCCTCTCTACAAGCAAGGTTTGAGCAACAAGATCTCAAGAACGTGAAGAAGATTGGATGCACAAATTCTCCACATACACAACAAAGTCGTTCTTCAGTGCATGCATTTAATTGTGAAGCCTTTCTTCCTATGAATGACTCGCTTGAGGTTGTTGAAATCCAGTGTCGCTTCTGTACAAACTTAGGCATCCATAGATCTTTCTGGCCTGGTATTTAGGACACTTGATTTGGTCTATCATTCAAAGAAGATGTGCCCAAGATCTTCACACTCATAAAAACTTGCATATTTTGTCATAGAAATTCCCAAACCAACCCTATTACACACATTGCTTCTTGTGTTTTCCTATATAGACAAAATATAATAGCAATAAATTAACATGATAATCAATTAAATCCATTTAAAAAAAATTAATTATCATATATATTGATGAATCAGTTTTCATTCTCCTTGACCTTGACCTACACAAGAGACGTACGTGAGCTAAAACCAACGTGTTGGCGGCCGATGACACTCCGATGCTTAAGTCAGACAAGGCTTGAGAAATGTGTAATGCTTAATACTGGTTTCTGTAGCGTACCTTTGTTCCTCAACCTTTTGCCATATTTATCATGCGAGAGTCCTTGTTCGGCTATGCCTTAGGTGGCATAGTTTGGGAAAAATATCTATTAGAAATCATTTCCTCCTGGAGTATTGTCCATGCAGGAGAGTTTCCATGCACAAATTATACTCTGATATCTATGAGAGATTATTTCCTTGTGGAGTGTTGTCCATGCAGGAGAGTTTTCATGCACGACTTATACTCTGGTATTTGTTTCATAGTAGGAGTCAACATGTTGCTGGGTCTTAGGTCAAACTCCTAGATACTTGCCTTATTAGGTCTTACGGGTACTGGGCTTGACCACATGACTTATATGCTTAATAGGGCACCACTGATTGGGTCCAACCTCCTGGAACATGTGTCAATGGGCTTGGAGTTATCTGGGCTCTGCCAGATTGGGCGCTCATCTAGGCTTGCTTTATTCTATTATCAAGATTATCATGTCGCGTGAACGGACTGGATGGCAAGATGGTTTGGTGTATCATCATAAATGATAATGAACACAACATCAAATTCATTATCTTGATTTACGAAATATATATATCCATGAAGATGAAAATGGAAACTGAAGAAATAATATTTGTGAAAATACCATTCAGTATGTATACCCAAGAAGATGAAAATTAACCTGCTTCCAAATGTATGCAACGCGTGAACAAATTGAAACCTTACACGGGAATAAAAGTTTCCTAAAGCATTCGTTAACGTTACTTTCTTAGTTAAAGATTTGTATATGTTAGAGAGTGAATGCATGCTTGACAAATATGGAAGGGTTGAAAAAAGAAGATCAAAAGAGGTTAAATGAGAAGATATGAAATGGAGAAGATAGTTTGTTGCTTTCGTACACTCTCTAAGACCATCTCCAATGGTAGAGAATGGATAGAGATTAGATTTATCCATCTATATTTCTATCCATGCAAAATGACCCAACGCAATTGTGCAAAAAAATAGGTACATATTAGGTTCGACGGTTTGTCAAAAGCTGGACGGCTTTTCAAAAGCCGCATGGAATTTTTTCCATAAATTTTATGTGACTTGATGGCAAAAACAATTCCATTTAAAAATGCATTGATGGCAAACCCCATTTTACCCCTTTTTTTTAAACTTTTGCATTTAATTTTTTTATGTTACACAATGTTAATTGATGTTGTACTTTTAATAATTGAGATTAGTTAATCAAAATTCTATAATTTTGGAGTTAATTAATGTTTTTTGGTAAAGAGTTAATTAATGTTATATACATGATTAATTACTCAAAATTTATTAATTGTATATTATAATATATAATTAGCTAATGTAATATTATTTGAATTAAGTTAATTAAGAAAACTCATATATGAGACGTTTAGAAATTGTGGCAAATCCATAACCTCAACCAAAATACAACTTAACTATGAGACGTTTGCCACTAGACAACATTTTTTTTATGACTTACGATCCAGATGACTTGTGAAAAGCCAGTCAGTCTTTGAGAAGCCGTCTATCTCTTATTATCCATGGATAGAAAGATGGATAATTTATCCATATTGGGAGGATGAAAAGGATGTGGATTTACTTTATCCATTTCGCCCCCTATCCATCCCCATTGAAGATAGTCTAACAGAATAGAGGGGTAAATTGTGAATTTTCAATATTTTGATTATGTACCGTCAAATCTACCAACCAGTTTTGGGAATAAAAATGACTGGACCACACCTCTTTTACTTCATTGCTTTGGAACAAATTGAACATGCACTTTGTTTCTTTTTCTTGGGAATTTTTATTCTCACCCTACCAAATTCCTTCTCTCGTCCTTATTGACTCATTTTTCTTTTCAGAAACTTCTTCTCACTCTCCACCGTACGACCCCCTTTTCTCACCAACCAATGTCAACTATCTGTCTTATTTTTTTCTTACTAACACTAGTTTCTCTCTCTTTTCTTCTTCTTCTTCTTCTCCGATTTGCTCAGTTTGATGGTGGGTGGTGGTGGCAGTTTATTGACATAGAAGATGAAAATGGGAGAGGTGGTTATTGTGGTTGACTGATAGAAGGGGAAAAGAAGGTGATGGTGGCAGTGGTCGATTGACATAGAGGACAAAGATACGAGATGGGAAAAGGGAAGATGGTGGCAGTTGTGGTGTTGGTTAAGATCGGAGAACGGAGGAACCTAAATCTATTAATAAATAACAAAATAAATCAATAAGGTGTTAACGATTCTAAGATTTGAAATCGATTGTACATTTTCGATTTGATGAGTTTAAAATATTGGGTTTCAAGGGTGAATAAAAACTACATAAATTGATAAGATGTTATCAATTTCTAACTTTACAATTGATAGTCGTTTGTCAATACAATATATCTACGACTTACGTAAAGAACAACAAAAATTGCTACGATTTCATCGATTCCAAATTTCAAATTTGATTAGGTGTCATTAGTTTCAAATTTCAATATTGATAGTCGTTTGTTAATTCAATGCGATTATAAAAATCGTGCCCGACTAACAATAGTGAAAATCATTTTAGGTCAAAACTCTTGAAAAATAGCTCAAATAAACCCTTGTTTGTAATCTTTCATTGAAAATGATGAAAAAATATGGGTTCAATTTGTTCTTCTTCTTTGGTGTTGGTAGGAGAAGAAGAAGAGAGTGAGGGATTGGTATTGGTAATGGTAATGGTGACAAGAGAAAAAGGACGTGGGAAGGAATTCACAAGGGTAAGCTTAACAGTTTCCTTTTTCTTTCTCTTTCAAAAAACTAGCCATTGCACTCTAGGTGAGCCTCAATTATACAAATATGTTCTTGTTCTTCATCTGGTGAAGTAGACTTCACACAAAACCAAACGGTTCTTGACATCAATAGTGAATAATTAAAATCTTAAGCCCATAAGTAAATAACCCACAATTTGGGGTTGGTTAAAGTTAAACTCACATAGTTCTTAAGCACTAAAACCCTCATTTTGATTTGTAGATCCTTTGAAATCCATTTTTTTCTTGAACCCCAAAGGCTAAATCCTTTGTTTATTAGTCATTGTTGTTAATGTTTGAAACACAACTTTTTCAATAGAAAAATATGGAGTTTTTATACCTTTATGTATGTGGATATACAAAATAATGCTTCAGAAGTCTAATATTACATAAATTGTTCTAATACACAACATACTAGTAAGGAAGCTAATAATCTGCATGTATGACTATATACATTCTCTTTATATCGTCTTAATCTTCTATTTCATCTTCAATATATAATAGGGATGGAATCTGATGAGACATCAAAGAGTCATCTGATTGCACTCGTACACGTGGTATGGGTTAACCCTATTACAGAAAGGCGTTATCGCGGTCTCAAGCAACCCAAGCACGGTCTAGCCCAGACTCAACGCAATCACTGTTTAGCCCGTAAGTCAGGCGCCCAAGCCCAGATTAGTCTAGTCCAAGGTGGTGCAAATCTTGGAGCTTGGCCTAGGACAATAAGGCCCAAACGCGGATCTTTGAGTTGTCACAAGACCAAGGTTTATTTTCACAGCACTTGATCCAATCAAGTATTGAGTCTCAAACAAAGCCAAGTGCCGAAGGGAGCTCAATCATGGACGGGTAAGATCTTGAGCGAGATTTTCTCCCTCTATCACGTTTCGGCGATAATGTCAATGAAGGAGTGAAATACTCACTATATTAGGTGAACTCATGGGATGAGAAAGGTACGCACTTGCAACCTTAATTTTACATTCTACACCCATCCTTGCTCAGTCACCTGACTTTAACATCGAACTGCCTTTGGCCACCACAACGGTGGTCTTTGGTTCATTGTTATTTGGTTTTTGCATGTCAGGAATCGACATAGACGGATTTGGATGCATCAGTTTGGCGCCGTTCGTCGGAAAACGACAAGTTTTCCTTTAAACAAAGACACAAGCTCTTTTGAACCAGCAGAGTCTCGAGACATGGTCACCAGCTTAGATCCCGAGCTAACAATAACAATCCAAGCCAGAAAACGCAATGGTCAAGGAAGCCTCGCTGCCAAATCGAGTTGATCCAATTGAGGAAGCAGAGCAATCACAATGCCTAGCCATTGTTGACCCTTGCATAAGTCATATTCTACTCCAAATGAATCATCTCACGCAGGTGGTGGAAAGGCTTACCCAATATCAACAGGCAACATAAAAAATGGCAGAAACCTAGGGAGGTCCTAACCCAAGAAGAAGCCAGGAAGCATGTCCGTGAGAGTGACAAGTTCCCCATCAAGGACGAAAAAGCTGACTTGGAGGGGAACCCGAGGAATGAAAAAGGTAGCGGAAACCACTCCTCAAAGGCAGACAAGACCATAGTCGAGAACCCACTTTTACTGGGGGCAACCGATCCAAACAGAGCCGATCCAAACGTCCTGTATGATCTTACCGTCCCTCTGTTATCTGAGGAGACCATGAGGACACCCTTGCTAAAGAAGTTCATCCCCCAAAAATGCGAGTTCTACGTGAGACGTTTGATCAATCGGATCACCTACGCCATTACCACTATGTGATGGAACTTAAGGAAAGTTTAGAAGCCATCCTATGCAAGACTTTTCCTACCAGCCTAAAGAAGGTTGCATTTTCTTGGTTCCACAACCTTTAGCTAAGATCCATTGATTCATTCCAAGGCTTAGCAAAGGCTTCATCACCCGATTTGTAGGGAGCCAACGAATCAGAAAAAGGCCCCACTATCTGCTTAGCCTCAAGCAGAAGCACGATGAGATCCTCGGGGAGTATGTCATTCGCTTGAACGATGAGCTAACTCTGATCAACAGTTGCAGCAACCACACATCTGTTACGACCTTCACTTTCGACCCTCGAGGAGGTTAGTTTTACAACATTCTTACTCTTGAGCCTTTGAAGGACATGATAGACTTATTGAAGAGTATACAAAAGTATATTACTCTTGAGGAGATGTTGGCGGCCAAGAAAGGAGGCGAGAATGAAGCCAAGCAATCCCTAAAGACCCTAGACATGGGAGATGAAAAAAGGCGTGAGGAGGAGGACATATCCAAAAAGAAGCGAAACAACATGGCCAGATCTGAAAAGGTGAAACCTGACAGTGTCACCAACTACGTCAATTTAAGCTACCACAACTACACCATGCTCAACCCCAGTCTTGCCAATATTCTATCCACCATGAAGAGCTGGGAGGACTAAAATAGCCCTCGAAGCTCAAGAGTGACCTGTCAAAAAGTGACAATAACAAGAATTGTTCCTATTCCAAGGACCAAGGTCACATTACTCAAAACTGCCAAAATCTCAAGAATGAGATTGAGTACTGAGTACAAAAGGGGAGGCTCCGAGAATTCATAAGTTTCGATGAAAAACTGCCCAAAGGGAAGGAAAATGAGAAACCTGCACCAAAAGTAGAGTAAAAAAATGCAGACATTATTTATGTCCTACAAAGTGCGTACGATGAGCCATAACGGTCAAACCTGTCAAGGAAAATAGTAACCTGAGAACTGCAGATAGGCTTCCACTATATAGACCGCCATATCCACCATGCTCGAATAGAACATCCAATTTTGGATCTAGCATTCACAGAGCAAGACATGCAAGGGATCCACTCCCGCACAATGGGTGTGAAGAGGTCACTGGTGGATACAGGGAGCTCAACCAGCATCCTATTCTTGGAGGCGTTCCGTGGGATGCGGCTAAGGGAGGACAAGTGGAAGCTACACAAGCAGGCCATGATCGGCTTCATTAGCGCACGTAGTTACCCAGTCGAAAGTATCAAGCTACTCGTAGTAGCAGGGAAGTTGGACCTAATGAGGATTCTAATGATGAAATTCATTGTCGTAGACCCCTCTCGGCATACAATGTGATTCTGGAGAAACCTTGGCTTCACCAGATGGGGGTAATTGTCTCTACTCGGCACCAATGCCTCAAGTACCTCGCCGATAATAAGGTAGGGACTATCAAAGGAGATCAGTTGACCGCAAGAGAGTGCCACTACACTATGATGAAACAATCAGACAAATAACCATTTTGTCCTAAAACCCTTGAAAAAAGACCAATAGGGCCAACAACCCACTGGTAGGAGAGCCTGAGTGGAGAGAGTACCATGCAGAACATTTATAGAAGAATTATCAATAAAGGTACTCTCTTTAAAAACAATGCCATTTCACAGTCAACTCTGTATACAAGGGCAGGCCTAGCCCGACAAAGGGGACCACAATGGTGCACATCGGCTGAGTCTAGTCTTACCACTACCACCACCACCACTATACCACTATCTTGCTCCCCCCCTATAAGCCCACCCACAAAAAGTTCCAATCGTGCACCTCAAGAACCAGCCTCATATCTCTTTCTTCATTCAAGCTCATATTTTCACCTGGAAGAGTGTCCCCAATCATGGATTCCCCAACCCCAGGTGTAGTTGTTGGCTCTGACACCTCATCTTACCCATCAAGCTATACCAAATTCAACAAAAAAGAGTCGCCCCACTTTAATTTGTATTTCTAAACCTCTTTTTTCAATCGTTGTGTTGAAGAGCTCCCCTATCCAGTCTATGAACCTCCTTTAAGAACCTCTTCCTCAAATCATTGCAATGAAGATATCGAATAAGGAAGAAAAACAAACGGCTAGATTTGAGAGATAGGAGAAGGCAAAGGAAAAGGAGGTTGAGGTCATCCCAGATAGTGTGGTCGATATACACATTCTGTTAGCGGGTGTCAATTTTGACACTCCATTAACAATAATGTGCACATTTGATATAATTTTTTGGGCTTACTAGGGATGGTTGTTGAGTGTGCAAATTTGCACACCCACCCCCAAAATGTTGCTTACTATGAATGCTCTTAAGCTTCAAAAATTCCAAACTTACATGTTTATGCATCTAGAATCACCAGAATTTTCGTTGTTCATGTCACCTACCATGATTTTTCCATCCATAATAAGGGACGGGTTGGGGAGGGATACCAATTTTTTTAGAAATAGGACCTCAAGTCCCTAATTTGCTGGATAGCGTACTAATTTTCTGATTCAAATCTATGAAATTGCAGATGCCTTGCACATGCTTTGAATTATGTAAATCACATTTTTAATTTTATAGCCTTTTATTACTCCAATTGAGCTGAAATTTTGAGAAAAAATAAAAACTGACATCGTAAACAATGTGTCAAAGTTTCAGCTCATTTCGACAAGCGTGCCTCGAGATCTGCACTAAGTGGGATAAAATGAAATTTTCTATCAATATTACGAAGCGAGCGAGGGCCCCTCTTGGGCGTGACACAATCCAATCGGCTGCCGCCCATTGTCAAAAACCACTAGAAAGGGTGGTCTTTAAACAAAGACCGTTTATCAAGATATTTAATGGCAGTGATCAAAATACGTATCTCGAGGAACGATGTCAGAACGGTCTGAAACTTTGAGACGTTTTTATTGGTAATCTATAATTTTGCTAAAAATTTCAGCTCAATCGGAGCTCATATAAGTTTAACAACATTATTTTTAGTTTGCTAGGGACCCGAAATATGAAACGTGTCCTGCTCGCTATGAATTAGGAATTTAAGGGCCTCTAAGCTCAATTTCCCATCAGAGTGGATGTTGATTGAGCCGTGATAAGAGTGGATCAAAGTCCATGAGTGATTGAGAATTTTCCTATAATTTTTTTTTAAGAATTAGGCACATGGAGCTTAGTTTTATTTCCTAAAAAAATATAATCAACTATCAATTATCGGGAAATGACTTTTAAAGCCTATTTTTTCACAAAATAGACCATTTAGATACTGCCGTTGATGTAGTGGCTAATTTGTGCATACTTTTATATTTTTATGACCAACAAGAATTCTTTTATTAACTCAGGTTAATCCATAAAGTCATAAGACATCTTTACCCTTCCTAAACAAATAGAAAACCTTCTTTTATACTTTTATGTCCAACAATGACTTTTTTTTAATGCAATAGACACGTACAAAAAAATATCAAAACTGCCTTTTACATTCGTAAAATTACTGATAAGCATATAAATGAGACATTTTATACCCCTAAATATGCAATTGCTAAGTCCAGTTATCTAATAAAAATATCTCATTACGTTTGTTTTGTGTATTTTGTAGAAATTCATGCACTAATATCAAATCATACACAAAGTGGTAGAATAAGACTAAGTTAAAAAAATTTCAAGCTCAAAGACCCATGAAGTCAAGACCACAAAGTATCATCATCTACGGATCTCGACGAAATCAATTTGAAGATTTGGACATCCACATGAAAACTTCATCATAGCCAAAGAATCCTACAAAATCCACTATCCATTCTCACATTTGTACTCCATCACTTTTATACTCCACCTTATTTCACTTTTACACTCTTCCTTATTTTTACTCTATCACTTTGACACTACCTTATTTCACTTCATCACTCTTTCTTATTTCACTCCACCTTCCACCCCATTATCTCTATACATAAGTATCACCCTTCTTCACCTATAAATACCCCACACATAAACACTCTTGGGAGAACACTTTTAAAACACTTTGGAGAGAGAAATAGTTGTAGTTTAGAAAGAAAAAAAAAGTGAAGTTTGGCCTAGTGCTTACCATGTTTCGCTAACATCCCACCTTAGGGTGTGGGTGAGCCCATGGGGGATAACTCCAAGAAGGCTTTTTTATATTAGTTATTTCCATTTTCATGTATTAGAATAACATGTGTAGTTAGATTGGTCTGGTTGTGTCATGAATCTATGAGGTAAGTGTTTTGTATTTCATCATATGAATTCAATACATGCTTTGTTCTTCTTCTTCTTAAGCTCAAGATTAGATAAGTTTCTATGCTGACAATTTCTCTAACAAGCTCCTTACAATGTTTACATACTATTAGTCTAAGTTTCATTGTGATTTGCTACATATTTGGTGTTTCATTTAAGTATGGATTCTTTGTATGCTTTTAAATCAACATTTGATTCTTAGGTTATCCTCTTGGGTTAGAGATTTGTTCGGATTCCCATCGTTTTCAGACGGTGGCTGTTTAATCTGGGAAGCCTCTCTACCACCTACGTGAGATGACTCATATGGAGTTAAATCTAATCTATGTGGGGGTCTATCATGACCGCCTTAGTGTTTGAACCTTGTGGTTTTTCTACTTGCACAATCAGATCGATCCGGCCTTGTGGTGAGGCCTCCTCCGCCGGAGCGTTATCTGGCTCGACTTTGTTATTGCTAGCTCAGGATCTAGTGTTAGTAACCATGTCTCGAGACTTTACTGGTTCAATAGAGCTTGTGTGTTTGTTCAAAGGAAAACTTGTTGTTTCCCCATGAACGACACCAAACTAATGAGTCTAAATCCGTCCCTGTCGATTTTCGACATGCAAAATGAACAACGATGTGCCAACGACCACCGTTGTGGTGGCCAAAGGAACTTCGATGATAAATTCAGGCAACTAAGCAATGATGGATATAGACTGATTAAAATTGGGGTTGCATGTTTGTACCTTTTCTCATCAAATTTTCTCACTTATATAGTGAGTATTTCACTCCTTTACTGACTATATCGTTGAGGGCATGATGAAGGGAGGAGATCTCGCTCAGGATCTTACCCATCCATGACTGAGTCTCCTTTGGCACTTGGCTCTATTTGGACCAAGAGCTGCATAAATGGACCTTGGACTTGTTACAGCTCAGAGATATGTGTTTGGGCCTTATTGTCTTGGGCCAACCTTCAAGATTCGCACCATGTTGGGCTCGCGTAATCTGGGCATGGGCGCCTAACTTACGGGATGAACAATGATTAGGCTGAGCCTGGGCTGGATTTGGTTTGGGCCTTTTTTTACCGGACTGAGGTCTTTCCATATTTGGATTGGCCTGTGCCACGTGTATGGCTATGATCAGATGATTGTTTGATGTCTAATCAGCACCTATCAATTATACCAGTACTCAAGACACAAGCATACCTAAATGAAACTAAATTAAAATAACAACTTTAGTGGGTGTTTGTTTTTACTTCTTAATCTAGTTAGAGGTCGGAGTTCCTTAAAAATGTGTTTAGTTTTCACAAAATTCAGACCACTGGTTGTATTAAGATCTAAAAACAGAACACCCCTAAATCTCAATACATGACAATCACTGGAACATTTATCGTCTGATCATCACGTATTCCATAACTGACACATTTGTACCAAAGTTGTGGCTTTAAATTTTATGCCTACAAACATAACATATTTTACTCATGAATATCTTTTTAACCTGTTGGTTAAGCTCGATCTTTTATGTGCTTATTGTATGATATATAACCAGAAACCAAGAAGGGCTTAAGCAGAGTTTGGACAACTTGAAATTAGGACAGTAGTGGGGAATATTTACATATTCTTATCCAGAAGTAGGATCCCTTCATAAAAGAAGAAGAGATCATACTCTTTTCTAGAAGTAAGATCCCTACGGAAAAGAAGATGAGGAGATCATGGACTTGATGAATCTACTCCTATACCACCTTGGTTCACAGAGGAAGATCTAGCAATCTACGAATCACTATATGAAAAGTTTGGTTTTCTAGCAGAGAATTCCTTGCATTTTCAAAAGAAGGTCATGAAGAACTAGAAAATATAAAACCTCAAAGGGGGAAGGGTGATAATTGCCTCACCCTCCCCTTCCTCAAATTCAGCTTCTCAATAAGCTCTAAAAGATGCATCATTAGGGAAATAATGCCATCAAACTTGTTAATTAAGCGCTACTAGCACCACCAAAGCAAACCACCGTCTCCAAGTCCATAAGTTCAGAAACAAACAAAATAGAAAACATTGAAAACCGAAATTGAAAAACTGAGCTTAATCAACTAAAACCACAATTTATGAAAACCAATGCAATGTTGCCCTAATTTGTCAACTAAAACCACAATTGGTTTTGTAGAATCTTACAATACATTGCAAATCGATGTTGAAAATTCATACAAAACTGATTATCAAAAGACCAAGCAACACTAATTCAATCTAAGAAGAGAACTAAACAAAAAAAACTCATCGCAGTTGAGATCCAAACGCGTTGGAACCAATAGATCTGAAAATTTCAGCCACTAAAACATATAGAAAAATAAAACTTAGAACAAAAATAACAAGTATTGAATTAAAATTTGTCAAATATGAAGAGTACACCTTATTAAGGTTGTAGTTAGATCTAGAGTTTTCGAAGATCTCGATTGGAAAATGAAGTGAAGTTGAGAGAGTTGATCGGTCTAACAAAGCAACAACTCTTACAGATGTAATGAGGCGAGGGTGAGAGATGGTGAACACCAACAATTGTTCCCTTTGTAAGAGAAATCCAGTCTATTTGGAAGAAAATCGAATGAATCGAGTGGCAGTGAGAGAGTTTGAGAGATGGGTTTAAGTGAAGTGCATTTCTTCACAGTTAGGGTTCCTAAGTGAAGATCGTGAGAGACAAGAGTGAATTGAGGGGATGGGGAGGGAGGGAGAGATAGTTTGAAAGAAAGATTGGTCGAGAGAGGGAGGGAGGGAGAGTTTGGAGTTTGAGAAATAGGTTGAGCCTTGAGGGAGGAGGGAGGGAGTGTTTGAGAGATGAGTTTACTCTCCATCTATCTCACATCGGTTTATTATCAAGAGATAAATCCAATGTTGTAGGCATCCGGGTCAAGATTGTCTCATGTACAAGTATTGCTACATGCAAAAATTGTAATTTAAACTTCTTATTTTATAGCGTTAACCCTCCCCACCACATGCCGCGGGCTGGGTTGGAACCCGTGACATGTGATTTCATTTGTCATACCTCTACCAACTCAACTGGTACACCTTTGGCAAAATTGATACAATTAAATTTTGGTTTGCATTACGGAATTACTGTGCAAGTAAAATTCATAAATCTACTCATTTTTTTCCAAAAAATAATTATACATTCTTCAATGTATTATATTATCCATTTATAAACATTTAACCAAGCAAAAACTCTATTTAAATAAGCAAAAGTCATAGTAACATAACACATCATTTATATAACAATGACTTCTCATCTCAAAGGCTTCATAGTCGAATCATAAGAACTATGTATCAGGAAATTATTAATTTAAATATTACTTGAGACCTATATGAATTTTTTTATGATGTATTATCTTATAATTTTTTTTTTAAATTGGGTCGTTTACCATTTTTATTTATTTATTAATCCATGACCGAAGGCTACAATATTGTTGCCACTTAATATCCTTGTCGCCTCCATCTCGCATAGAGACTTGCTTTTGCTCCGGTCCATCGCCCCCACCTTGCATAAAGACTTGCTTTCGCTTCGCTCCGGTCTAATCCATCTAAGCAACTGCATTTAATACCCGAAAACTTATCAACGGTGGCGCAAATGTGCTCTTAATAATCGGGCGAAAACTCACAAAATCCTAACTGGTGAGTCTCGAACCCGCGACCTCTCACAAGGAGAGTGGATGTCCGACCAACTGAGCTACAATTGATGGACTATCTTATAAATTTAATGAATTGTTAATTTGCCATGTTATCTCTAAGTCGGGATCGGCCAAAATTATTATTTAACTAAGGTTATTAATTTATCGGGTATCAAAAAATCGAGGTTCTATTGTACTTCTTCCAATAGGGTTTTTAAACAGCAATCCTTGTGGAAGGCAAAACTCCTCTTGCATTACCATTTGCCAAACCATGGAAGTTTGTATTTTGCACGTAATTCCCTGTAACTGTAAAAGCATGCAGTATGGCTTCCATTCCCATTTGTATCCCTTGCTGAAGTTCTCATCATCCTTGTTGGATTTGTAGAATCTTGCTCCAATGATCTTGCTTTCAATTTCAAGCTCCTATCTATTTCTTAGGGTCAGGACCAAAGCCTTCATCACAAAAGCTTGCAGATTCAAACCATATTCCACTGTCTACAACACCAATTATGACATTGCTCTCCACGTTTGGGAGTCTCTGCACATTCGCCGGAAACCCCATGAAATCCCAAGATCATGTTGTTTGTAGCTTCAACTTTTTGCTAGGGAACACAAATACTACACCTGCCACACCTACATGTGTACATGATACTAAATCTATCTATCAGAATGACATAAATATAGAAAATTTTTGAGGTTTTTTTAGTTTCGCCGTCATTATTTTATGCTAATTGAGTTTAGTACTCATTTTAAAAACTACTTCAATCTAGCACTCAAAATTGTAACAGTGATCGTAATTTACTTTCATTGACTGTTCAAGTTTTCTTAAAGCCTAAAAATATCCTTCACTTAGAAGGCACATGCTAGACACATGTCAGCTAAACATCTCTGAAAATCATCCAAGGGTCAGGATATATTGCAAGGTATTTGAGAGATGTAATGGTCATTGTTTAAAAAAAAAAAAAAAAAAAAAAATCTATTTTCACTTTTTCTTCCCCAAACATCTTTTAGCTCCTTCATCTAACCATCTCCAAAACCAATACTACACCCAAATGCCCCACTCAAATGAATACCCCTATCCTTTTTCTTTTTTTTTCTCCCTATCTCTCCTAATTTCTCCCATAACCACCACCATCACATTCAATTGAACTACCATGACATTCTATTGCATAATATGAGTTGCATTTGCATAAATGTCATTTGGATCCAGGTTAGGTTGTGTTGTATGGATTGACGATGGAAAAATAAACAAAAAGATGTGCTTAAAATTTTGAACCCCGGATGGATAGTGGTAAGTAAGGCACGTGAGTCGAGTATTAGAAACACATGTCAAACAAAGACATGGTGCACCTTTGTTTAATTGATCTTCTTGTGAGATAATAACCAGCAAAGCAAAGCGAGCCCATTGTACCACATGTACAAAAGCTTATTCATTTCATCATTGTACATCCCGTGGTGCATCACTTATCTATCTATGCTCTTTTTCAAACTTGAAAGACATTTTATATATGGTGAACGTGGGAGTGGTGATCGATGAAGGCTTGGGATCAGTTATATATAAATAGCAAGTAGCAATTAGTTTTGAATTTTGATCAATGGAGGTGATGAAGAAGGTTGGTTTGGTTTGGTTTGATTTGGTTTCCAACCAAGAATCAGATCGTGAACAAGTCACCAATACTGTTGTACAATGTGGGTGGTGGGGTTCAAGATGTGTATGGAGAAGATCTAGCCGCAGAGGAACAACTCCTCACTTCTTGGGCTATTTCCATCGCAAGATAATTAGTAACTGGCATAATGACCCTCTTAGCATGAATGGCACATATATTAGTGGCTTTCAAAAGGCTAACCAAGTAAGCATCTGCTGCCTCTTGAAGAGCAGCAACAACAGAGCTCTGGAACCTCAGATTTATAATGACAAATTTCCAATACTTGAATGTGGTCATTCAAATGGTGGTGGTTACATGGAGATATTAGGAGAGATTGAGAGAGGTATTCATTTGAGTAGGTATTGGTTTTGGAGATGGTTAGATGAAGGAACTGGAAGATGTTGGGGGAAGAAGCAGTAAAGGAGATACCTTTTTTTTAATTGTGACCATTACATCTCTCAAAGATCTGCTAGTATAGATGAATTTCATAGATGTTTACCTGGCACGCATGTGCCTTCCAAGTAAAAGAAAATTTTGAGTTCTAAGTAAATGATATGTATTGGGTTTTAAGAAAACTTAAACAACAATGGAAGTCAACTAAGTTGATTGTTACAATTTGAGAGAACTAACGAGGGCCAAACTAAAAAAAGGCCGAAATTTTTGAAGTGTTCAAAGAACTCATAGTCAGATATCTTGTCATTTGAATTGTGAATGAAAAGAAATAATACAACTCAAGAGCTTTGACATGTAAACTACTAACCAACAAGCTATTGTCACTCAGTCTCATGTCTTAGTAAGTTTGGCTGCAAATCCATTGAAGCTCTTGCCATAACTACAGATCAAGCACTCAGACGGCTAACTGTAAAAAGCAAAAATAAGAAAGTAATCAAAAGTTTGTAACTTAAAAACTATTTGGTACCAGTATTCAAGGAAAATAAAACTTTTGTTTGTTACCGATTTTCAAGAACTTGTTATGAAATGCTTTCATCGTGAGCTGAAGGGGAATACTCTTTCTTCAGGAGTGCTCCCATGTACACTATGTAAACCTATGTCATCATCAACAATCAGCAAAATGTACATACATATCTAAACTAATTACAAATGATGTGATATCAAACAATCATCTGATCGCATTCGTATATGTGGACAGGTCAACCCTAATACGGAAAGGCCTTAATACGCACTACACCACAAATCCTCATCTATAGCTTTCCAAAAATATGCTACGACGGGTTATGACAGTGTTAAATGGCTCGCTGTGACAGCCGGCGCTATTGAAAATTTTGCTCTATTATAGCGTTTCTGAAACGTTGTTAAAAGTATTTTTTCATAGCATCTTGTGTCTCGCTGTTGTAACCTCTTTCGTAGCATTTTTAATATGTTGCTATATAGTTTATTACGTTGTTGTAACATTTTTCGTAGCATTTAAAGAATGTTGTTACTTAGTTTGTAGCGGCATTTTTAGGATGTTGTAAATTGATTACATAGTTTGTAGCAGCATTTTTAGGATTTTGTAAATTGATTACTCATTGCTCTTTAAAAATGTTATTAAAAGTCTTCTCAATTTTTTTTTTTTTTTTTGCCATTTGTTTTTAGCTATATACATTGGTTTTATTTGCAATGTTGTACCTACTACAATAAATAGAATCCAACCATGTAAGAAAGTCTCACTTCTTGATAATCATACTAGTTTAATACATGAAACAAGTACAGTGTCAAACAAAATAAATGTCATTTGTTATTACATAGCATGAAAATGTCATTTTATCAAAGTACATATATAAAATCATCTTTCGAGTCACTTTCTTCTTCTTCATCTTCTTCATCCTGCCATATAAACATAAAGATAATCAAAACACTACGGGAAAAGTTCACAATCACAAATAAGCAGTTTCTTGTTAATCCTGAAAATGATTGTTTAGGACTAAGGATAAGTATCATCCGCCAAAATTGATTATTAAACTTAGGCATATACTCTTATAAATAGAAACACGGTCACATTCATATATACGTCATATAAACAAAAGATTTTCTTCCTAAGATGGGGGGAGGCTTCAAGAGACTTCGGTCAATTGTGTCATCATGAAGCAGAGATTGAAGAACATATTCTTCGTAGCTTAAATGGGTAAAAAACATCAACTCCTAGTTTCCAATTTGCATTTTTTACAAAGAATATTCAAGCAGCACTTCCAACCTCAATTTGCTATGTTATGTAGTCAAACAGAAACCCATCTGAGATCCAGCAAATACTTCTTAAAGAAATGTAGCTAACCCCAATAAACAAATACCAGAAAGAGAAATAACACCAAACTAAGAACAGAATTAAGAACCCCAACAAGTGAAACAACATTCTACTGACATGATCAAAGAGGATAAGAACCCAACAAGTTGAAATCAAAAATTGACTCAAGAAAAGATATAAAGAGGCTTTGTTGGGTCAGCTTTTATATCCCAAATAAACGGGTTCTGAGATGTCCTAGGAGACGTTATTGCTGCATGTTCAGGAGATACTCAAGCACACACTGATGAAATTAGCTAAACTGAAGGGGATCACTTGACTGGAAATCAGCACAGATTGTGTGATTTTGAAGAGATTAACATAATGGGTTTATTATAACCCAAATTTGACTCAAGCACACACTGAACAAACATTAACTCAAGCACACACTGATAAAATTAGCTATACTGAAGGGGATCACTAGACTGGAAATCAGCACAGATTCAATGACAGTCCTGGCACAGCATACAGTCAGAAGTTGCAACTGCTGAACTAAGAGAGAGTTGCAACTGCTGGAGGGTTATCAAATTCAGCACTATGCGAGAGAAACTAAAAGGCATATACTCTTACAAATAGAAACACAATCACAGTCATAAGCACTAGGTCAGGATGCAACTGAGCTCCTCACAGTGGCAACCAATCTCCATTCAAAGTCTATTTACACACTATTGAGACCAATACTACAACACAACACTAAGAGTGTGAATGTAATGGTTTCTAATGCTGATTTTGACATCAAAACTATTCATGTCCAAGAAACTAGTCTCACTATAAAGACATCAACATTATCCAAAAACAACTAAATAACTGAAAAATAATATGTATAAAAGCTTACCTAGCCAGCAAGCAAGGATGCACGGACTCGGACACGGATACGACACGACGACTTGGCAATTTTCAAAAAAATAGGACTCGGCGACACGGTCAAACTTAATTTTTTAATATATTTTTTTTGTAACTCATAAAAAGAACATAAAATCATAAATAAATTAATAATACTATTAAGCAATCCAAACATATCAATAAAATATTCAAATTCATTCATTCAAATTTACAAATGCATCATAAAGTCAAGCTCAACTGCTCCAGTCATACTCATAATTCATAAAGCATAAGCAATATAATTTCATTAACTTGATAATGTAAATAAAATGTAAATTGATAATTTTAAAAACTCACCAGCGAGGTGGCTACATCTCTTCTTCTTCATTAACTAGCGGATCAATTGTCACATTTTCTTCATCCAACAGTCCAGCCTCTAGCTCAGGTTCATCAAGTGAAAGACTAGCAATCTCAAGCACTCCAGTAGCATCCAAATCCAAGGAATCAATAGTATCTCCTGCGACATCCCACATCCTTGTCTCACCTTCTTTGTACTCTTGTTTTCTTCTTGACAAAAGACGAAGGTTGGAATGCACATACACTAAATCTTCAGCTCGTTGTGGGGTCAATTTGTTCCTTTTTAATGAGTGGATGTTGTTATACGTGCTCCAATTCTTCTCACAACATGAGGATGAACAAGGTTGCCCAAGTAACTTCAAAGCAATATTCAGGAGTAATGGTGCACAGGTACCATGAGAAACCCACCACACATCAGATTCTAGGTATGCTCTATTCTGTAGAGCATCACCTTCTGCAAACTGTCCAGTACCCGTTGAAAACCTTGCATGCTCTGTAATAACCACTCTTCTGTCTTCAATTAGAGGAAAGTATCTCTTGAAACACTTATCCCTCTCCTTTGTAATCTCCGGATCTTTGTGTGGCGCAATATGATTAGGATCCTCTTGCAGCCATTCTCTGCTGTAATCCTATATATAAGCAATGTCAATCAATAATTAATATATAAACATTAAGTGCATAACTCATGAATTCTAGTCTTCTAGTCAAGACTCAAGAATAAGTAGAATAAAAAGTTAAAAACAATGTAATTAGTTACCTTGGATTCAAGGAATGTGCTAAGCAATGCAGTGGTGTGTTGTTTTTCTCCCATCGATCTACCAATATCTGATGCACCACTGAAAAAAAAAAAACTATGACTCCTCACTAGTATTTTTCTTTCCTTCATGATGGTAAATAACTTTTTTCACTTTCTCAATCATAACATCCCACATCTCATACACCAAGTGAAGACAAGACTTATCTGTATCAGCCCTCCGCAACATTGAATAAATAGGCTCTGTGAAACGAAGCACATAGTTCACTTTGTCCCACCACAAGTCATCCAATAGTTTTCCTTTCACAATCTGTGCTTTCTCAACATCATCTTCCTTATAGGAATCCCACTGATATCCAATCACCATACTTTGGATGCTACTTTTAATGTCTTTCAACCTCTTGAGCATAATTATGCTTGAAGCAAAGCGTGTCTCTGCTATGGAAAACAACTTCAATATCGAATGCTCATTAAACATATGCAACCTCATGGAATGGTTCATGATAAAGTTCTTGATCAGCACCCCATCCCCAACAACATCAATAATCCAAATACACAAACTGTAGGCCTTTTCATTTGCAGGCGTGTTCTTTGGAGCGCATATGTTCTTCAAGGCAAGGTTGAGAGTGTGGACTACACAAGGTGTCCAAAAAACCTCAGGATACTGGCTCTCAACAAGTACACCTGCAGCCTTACAAACTGGAGCATTGTCGGTTATAACTTGAACCACATTACTTGGCCCAACCTCACGTACAACTTCCTTGATCAAATCAGCAATGAAGAACTTGTCTTTGTATTCCCCTTCACAATTCACAGCCTTCAAGAACATTGGACCACCCTCATTAATCACTATGAAATTAATGAGAGACCTCCTTTGAGAATCAGTCCACCCATCACAAACAATTGTTGCCCCTTAATTTAGTAACCCATGTGAACTTTGTTGCCTCCAACAACCTCTCAATGTTGCCCCTTTCATTTTGAAGCAATGTCGTCCTCAATGCATTATACCCAGGGATCTTGTAACCACTAATGGACTTTGCTTTATTCGTTGAAAAGGTGAAAGCCTCCTGAAAATACAGATTCCTTGCAAGGTTGAATGGCAATGCAGCTGAGTAGAACGCCCTTGCAATCAAAGCATCCAAATCTTGTCGCTCACTCGTATTGAAAGCATTTGCAATAGGATTATTAGTGGCTCTCCTCTTCCTTTGTTCATTGTATGGAACTGAAGGACCAACCCCCCCACTACTTGAACCCGGGTGCGGGTGACTACTTGTTCCCACTAAAGGAGGTAAAGGAACACTTCGCACCCTTGAACTTTCTGCTCTCAATGCAGCTTCATCAACAAAATGTCGCACCTCTCTAAGTTGTATGGGGGAGATTTTGGTACAAATAGCTATCCCACGGCCTGTTATCTTCAACAAGTGGTCATTCAATCTAGTAAGAGATCCCGTATAATCTTTCTGACAAAAGTTGCACCTCCATCTAAGGTTTCCCCCACCTTCACTTCTTCTTAGTATTATCACATGCTTCCAAAGATCATCTCCAGTTCCTTGGCCTAAAACCAGTTTTAGTTTCTTATTTAGTTTTCAACCAATAGGTGCAAGCTCAAATATGGGGTATTTGAAGTATTTCATGCATGTTTTGCTTTCATATATATGCAGAGAAAGAAAAGAGAATGGCAGGAAAACAAAAGAAAAGAGAATGGCAGGAAAACAAAAGAAAAGAGAATGGTAGGAACAGATAATGCTTTCAGTTTCATATATATTCGAAGTATTTCATGAATCACAGGAAAAAAAATGAAATACAAAATCGCAGGATCGATCTCAGGAAATCGCAGGAAAAAAAAATGAAATCGCAGGATCGATCGATTCTGAATCGATCGATCGATGAAATCGTAGGAAACTTTAACAGAGAAAATAACAGGAAAAAAAATAACAAACAAACGAAATCGATCGATCCTGTCGATCGATCGAAGGTACTTGGTGTTGATGAGGACGCCATAGATCCTGTCGATCAATCTATCCCTCTGTCGAACCCAATTTCTCCTCAGTCCTCTCTGTCGAAATCGATCGATTGATTCTCTTTCTCTATTCTGACTTCTCTTCTCTCTACCTCCGTCTCTCGATCGATCGATCGATCTGATTTAGGGTTAGGGTTAGGGTTTGGCTGTGGGAGTTAGGGTTTTTTTCAGTTTTCCTGTGCTGTGTGGGAGGAAGGATCGGGCGATCGAATGATTTAATTCCAATTTTTACAGTCAACGAATTTTGACCAAGTCTGGACCGAGTCTGGACCGTGTCCAGGCCGTGTCCAAACCAGTCAACAAATTTTGACCATTGACCCCGTGTCCAATACGTGTCCAGCGCGTGTCGGGCGCGAATCCGTGTCCGACACGCATTTGACGCGTGATACGGAGGTTTTTCGGAGAGTCGGTGCATCCTTGCCAGCAAGCTATTAATTACGACTGAACAACTTTGTCAGCGAGCCATTATATTTGACTTTCAATTGCTTCTTCAATATAACTCATTTCAAGTGAAAGCCTCCATAAACAAGCATTTGGTTTCCTTGCAATATCTACCCAAACACATACGACATTAGGTCCTAAAGGAATATGATGAATAAGTTGTTTCGGATCACTTGAGGACCATCGTCCTTCAATTATTGTTTCTCCTGACCCACACCAATCTAGCAGCTTCCACATGTTCTTTGAGCTAGTAGCCACACTCTAACAAACCAAGTACAAAGAATTTTAGATTGTTAAGAAGGAAGAAAACCAACAATCAAAGAATAATACTAATCAACACGCAAGTTCAAGGCTCGGAATAATATTCAGCTCAGCATAAAAATGGTAATAGGATGGCATCTACGATATCCTGAAGTCCTTCATCCTTATGTAGAATTTCCTTGTGTGTGATATGTAATCAAGCCTTCCCATTGCATCTCACGCACATACATAACTACATCAACAAGTTCACGTTTACAATCCACTAAAGGGTAGAATCTTAACAAGAAAGATCCTATTAAAACCTATTGTTTAACAGTTCCTATAAACAATCGCAAATGATGCTAAAAATTATGTACAGTAAACAACATCCTTCAAGCAAGGATGTTGTCTATCAAGAGTTATAGTTTGAGTTTGCACCCTTCAAGCAAGTTTAAATATCTCTCACATTTGGTATTGACATATAGTCATTTCTTTCATTTTCCAGACTTGTGTCAATAACAACTTTGTCATTTCTTTCATTTTCAAGCAAGTTTAAATATTTTGACATATTTCTCACCTTGCTGTCACTTCCACGAAACTGTAGGCTCTTAAACTTTGTCACTTGGATGACTTGTTGTCCATCCTTTTTTCATCCTAATGTCCAAAACGATTTTCCTGCCAAAGAAAGAGTAGACCAATCCGATACAGATGGTGAATACATATCATAGTAATGCCACATGAAAAATGTAATTTATATACATATGAAAGAAAAAAAATGAAAGAAATAACAAAAAAAGGATGGATTTTCTAAGTTGTTTTAACGAATGGATTCTTAGAGAGTTGGCAAATTGGGTAACACAAAGACCACCAAATGGGGAAAAATGAATTAAAGGAATAGCGAAAGAAGCTAAGATGAAGCCATCATCTATTTCTTCCAAAACGTTGACAAAAACAATTAAAATTGATAAACATTACTTAAGATTCAGATATTCGAATAATAAAAAAAATTGGAATGTTACCTGTTGTGATTTCTCGAAATCAGTCTGTAAAGCAGAGTAGGCAGTGCCAAGATAAAAAAAAATCCCAGAGAATGATTTTCCAATTGAAATTGAGATCTTCAATGAAGAAACCCATTAGCACAAAATTGAAAAACAACTGAGAAGGTTTCAATCTGGGGATTCAAATGAAGAAGTTGAGGGACCAGAGGAGGTTTGAAACTTTGGTTGATCGCTAGCCTGGCAGAAGCAAGAGAGCTTGGAAGAGAAGGTTTAGAGGTTGTTGAATAGCGGGTTTCAGTTTGTGCTACCTTCAATTTATGAAATAGAAATACAAATTTTGCAATGGACTTTTAGGGTTTTGAAACTACAAAGAAATCGTTGGTAGACTATGTCACAAATTCATGGTTGATCAAGAACACCCTAATCTTGTATGCTAATTCCAGAACTTGGAAACAGCTCAACACACCCCAATGTGAACCCAAATCTTGGATGATGAATTAACCCTTACTGAGAAAATCAAAAACAAAGATTCCAAGAAAGTGAAAAAAGCCCTAAAATCATGTGAATACCCCAAAGAATCAAAACCATAAAAATCGAAGGAAACTCAACTCTAGGAATCGAATCCAACATAGAGAACGAGAATGAGGTGAGCAGAAAGAGTGAGCAGAGAGAGCGATCAGATAGGCGAGCGAGTAGAGAGGCAAGCAGACAAAGCGAGAGAGAGACGAGTACAATCGCAGACAAATGGAGAGAGAGGTGAACAACAGAGGGAGAGGCGGCGAATAGCAGAGGGAGAGAGAAGATTAGCAGAGGAGAAGGCTAGTAGCATAGAAGGGAGAGAGGCGAGTAGCAGAGAAGAAATGAGATGGGAGTAACAGAAGGAAATAGGAGAGTAGTACAGGAGAAGAGTCGGCTGAGTTGTGTTTTTAGGTTTTAAGTTTTAGGTTTCAAGGAGAGAGAGAAAATCATGTGCTATCTTAGACATTTCAACAATTCTAGCCAGCCTTGTTTGCTGGCCTTTTTTGGGTATTTTTTTGACTTTTTTACAATTTTACCCCTTCTATAAGTGGTGTTTGTGGTTGTGTTTTAAAGAGGGAGGGTAAAAGTGTAACAAAAAACCAAAAAAATGCTCCAAAGAGGCAAGCAAACAAGGCTGGCTAGACTTATTCTAAACATTTGGGCGTTTTAAAATCCCACCTAAGTTTTACATAGCATTTTAAGATTTTAATAGTAATTAAATTAAGACTTTTCATAGCATAGTTGAAAGAAATGTTGTTATGAAATGCTATCAAAGAGGACTTGTGGTGTAGTGACAGTCTAAACGGGCCCAAGCTAGGTCCATCCCAGGCTCAACCTAATCATTGTTCAGTCCGTCAATCAGGCGCGACCCAAATTATGCGAGCCCAGCGTGGTGCAGATCTTAGAGTTTGGCCCAGGACAATAAGGGTCGAACACAGATCTCTGAGTTGTCAGAAGCCCAAGATCCATTTGCACAACTCTTGATCCAATCAAGTAGTGGGTCCCAAACAAAGCCAAGTGCCAAAGGAGACTCGGTCATGGGCGGGTAAGATCCTGAGTGAAATCTCCTCCCTCCATCACGCCCTCGACTATATAGTCAATGAAGGAGTGAAATACTCGCTATATAAGCAAACAAAAGGGATGAGAAAAGTACACACATGCAACCCCAATTTTTTCAGTCTACACCCATCCTTGCTAAGAAGTCTAGCCCAGTCATGTTCAGATTAGGTCCTTCAGTAAAGTCTATTCCGGTCGAGCAAAAGCGACTTCACCTCAGCTCAACTCGGTTTTAGGATTGAGCCCATATATATATCACAGAAACCTAATCCGTTCAGACAGAGACAATTTCTCCATAGCCTAACTCATGCTCGAGATTAGGTCCGTCGAAGGAGTCTAGTCTAGTTGGGTAGAAACGACTCCTCCACAACTTAACACCTCTTCGGAATTGATCCCACGTATTTATAATGAAAATCTAGTCCATTTGAACAAAGATGATTTCTCCACACCCTAACTTTTACACAGGGTTGGAGTTCGTTATGGAAGTCAAGTCACCTAGATCAAGACAACTTCTACGCAAGTCCAAATCTTCGGCAAGGTAAAGCTTACATCGCTATGAGAATCTGATCCGCTGAGATAAAGGAGACTACTCTACAACTTAAGCTTTCATAAATATTGAGTTAGCATTATTACCAAGCTGTGGCCCATTCAAGTTAAAAAGGGGCTCTGGTTCAGACTAAGCCCTACCACATATGGAAGGGGACATGACTACCTAAACCCAGTCTTAAAGTATTGGTAGCACATCAGTCTATCTAGCCTAATCTAAACAAAGATTAAAACTGGCGAGTACGACAAGTATAGCACAAACATTAGAAAAGGAAGACAACTTTGTATTGATAGACTTTTCTTGCACAAAACACTGCTCATTTGGCGGGATCAGGTGGAGTATAGTCAAGGCGGAATCATGCAGCTTCGTGAATGACGGGGTCAGTGGTAGGCTTTGGAACATTAAGGTTGACAGTTGTTTATGCGGCACTCGAGTCGGCTTCAGGGCCACCCTGCGGAAAAGAGGAAGAGTTGTTTGTCTCCTCAAAGTGTGCATATACCAACTGTTTATAAGTGGAAAAATCTTAGTCCTCACGATCATATTCAATGAAGTCCAACATCTCTAGCCTCCCAGTGGCAACCTTACTGAACTGAGCAGCGTTGGCAGCCTCAAGGAATTCCTTCTCCCTAGCCATCCATCACGCTTTTAAGCATGTTATCTCCTTGATTGTGTTGGTCAAGTTACTTTCAGAATCTGCCAGCCTCAATTCGGTTTGTATGCTCAGAATCCAACTTTTGGTTGAGCTTGGAGAGCCACGCTTGGAGGGCCTCATGAAGAACCCTCTGACAAACTGCCTCATCGCGTTCACTGTCTAGAACATTTTGAGCTTCAGCAGCAGATTTCATAGCAGCCAGTCGGTCAGTAAACATTGTCTGCTCAGCTACCGCCTTGTCCCGACTCTTGATCATCTTTCAGCTCTGCCGACAGATCAGCTTGGGAAACTCGGGCCTCATCCAAACTCTCTTGGACTCTCTTCAAATGAGACTCCAATTTTGACTGAGTAGTCAGGTTTTCTTGGGCCTCACCTAGTCAAATCCCTAGATTGAGTTGAGCAGCTAACTGTTTTTCCAGCGAATCTGCTTTAAAGAGAGCATCTGAGAATTACAGTTGTTGCTCAACAAACATGTTCTCTAGGGCATACACCCTATCCCATGCAGATTCCATTTTAGTACCCATCATCCTAGCATAGGTGTAATATCTGTGTTTTCAAAAAAAAAAAAAAAAAAAAAAATTGGGTTTGGGGTGTACTCAGTAAGTGTGGTGGGGGAACATAGCCACCCACCCTTTAAACACGACTCCCCCCCCCCCCCCTTTTCTTTCTTCTCTTTCCTTTTTTTTTTTGTCTTTACAGGGCGAGGTTTCCTCTTTGTCTTCTTCATCTTCAGCGAGTATTCGGCGTGTGTTTGTCGAATTTGAGGATTCTTCGGCATGAATCCGGGCTTTGGGTGCGAGGGTGAGCCTCACTTTCGTGACTCCGAGTGTCCTTAGACTCATTTCCGGCTTCTTGTGCAGTTTGGAGGCGTCAGACCGGAGTAGGGAGGGTTTCGACGCGTTTTCGCCAAACTTTGGGTTTCGGCGGGGTGTTTGCCGAATTTTTATTGCCTGTAAGTTTTTCTTTCAGTCACGCGCCGCTTGTAATTTATTTATTTTTCCAGTTTTCGGCTAGTTTGCTCATTTTCGAGTTCGCCTTGCAGTTTTAAACTTTCTGTGGTCCCACATTCGTGGTTTTGCGAGTTAGGAGCTTCGACCGGTAGGAATTGGGTTTTGAAAACCCATTCCGCTCAGGTGAGTGAAACTATAAATTTTATTTTAAGAAATAATTATTTGAAATCCTGAATTTAAGTTTTACATCATATCGTCGATTGTATACAATTGAATCAAAATCCGAAATTCGGGGTTTTCAGATATTTCGATAATTGTTTTGGTTATTGGTGAATGAATTATGTATTGGGTTTCCGGAAAGCATGATATACTTGAATGAAATCGAATAATGAATGAATTTTGGGTGTGATTAGGCTTTGGTGTAATGACATTGGACTTGTATGCTTCATTTTCGAGTTTGCATAGTATGTCATGTTTTACCGTGGATTGCCGAGTCTTGAGCATGTATGATAATTGACTCGAATAAATTTATCGTGGTAAATTGGGTCATGTTGGGACCCTGGCATAGTCGTGGTTCTATAAAAATTGCCGAATTGATTATGATTGCACGTCTGTTACCGTTGACTATGTACAGACTCGTCATTTGTGCATGTGGATATTAGTATAAGTGTCTTTACCCTGCTATAATGTCTGTTGTGCCGATGCTTAGGAGCTTGCTTGCATCGTGAGTTGGATGGTGCTCGAGATGACTCGCACCAAACATTGTGGACGCTATTGCATGTGGCAAGCTTGCTGAGGTGCGGTGAGTGCAGTAGAACGGGTCCCGGAGGACGTGCTTTGGAGATTACTCATTTTCCCTCCCAGTGCGCTTGAGTTTGATTGTGTTAGGTTGGCCGTGTTAAGCCAGTCGTTCGGGATGTTTGAGTTTGTATCCTGGCAGATGACACCCAATTAGGATACAAACAAGCCCGAAGTGGTACTGGTGCACGTTGTGGGATGTGTCTGGGTGAGACACATTCGTAGGGTATGCGGATACCTACGATATGAGACACTTATACAAAATTTTACAGAATTTTTGGTTACAACCTGATTGATATACCTAGGAGACTAGGAAGAATTAGGAGATTGTCTTTATTTCCATCGCTTGATATTTACCATGTTTGAATCACGTGTAATTATCGGCATATATTGTAAACTTGTAGTTATTGTGGAATCTGAAATGCTTGTGTTGTTGCTTGAACTTAGAAATATTATCTTTAGAGACACGTTGTGATTTAGACTTTAGAACTTGTTTCTTATTCATTGTTGTGTGGCATGAATTTTTCTTGTTTATTATTCTATTATTTGTATTTAGTTCGCTCGCACCAGCTGACTTTGTGCTTTGCTGACCCCGCAAGGGGTGTGCTTCTATTGGAGTGCAGGCAGTGTTGGCGTTCCTGCTGAGCGTGGCGCGTAGGCCCCATTTTCCGTTGTAGGCGCGTTTTGTGGTGTTTGGTCGTATTCATCCTGTACGGGTATGTTTTGCTTCCTCTGTGTTATCAGGTGTACTATACTGCTATACTAGATGCTTGTATATTGGTTTTGTCGCTATGACTCTGGCGGGGCGAATCAAATATATATTTATTTTGTTCAAATTTTATCGTAGTTTTATTTCCGTTTGATTCTCGTATCAAGAATGTGTTATATTATGATGTTGTGGCCGGTTACGATCCGCATGTATTACGGGTTAGTTCACGCTGCGATTCCCGTGGCGGATCGAGGCGTGACAATAGGTCAAATGCATCATCTCCTGATCAGAAAGCATGTACAGGGTTATGAACAATGAGTATAGCGAAGAATCAAACGACAATTAAACAATTTGTACCTTACCAGCATCAGGTGCTTTTGCCTGTGATCCCTCACGGTGACCTCCTCCAACGATACTTGGTCGACCAACCGAGAAAACCTCTTATTCAAAAGCTAATGGAACCAGTCCTATGATCCACCTCCCGGTACCACGCATATTCACCACTAGCGTCGTGGAGGGTAGTGCCCGAAGCACGAAAATTAACTCGGGCCTCAGTATGGAGAGGCTCGGGATCACGAACCAATCTCGCTCCTCCTCTTGCAACTTCTGGAGGAGGAGGAGAAGGGGACTCAACAACCTGCTTCCCCTTGTCAGAAGTGGAAGATGGAGCAACAGGGAAAAATTGAGGGTTCGAATGGGAAGATGGGGGCTCGAACAATAATCCAGTCCGCATACCAGCACTACACACCGGGGATGACGAGCTCGGCCCTTACTTGTGGACCTCTGAATCCACAGACTGATCACGGACAATGCCTTCTAGGATAGGTTGTTCCACTACGCCAGTCAAACCCGTGGATGAATCGAGGGCAAGTTGTTCCAATCCTGGGTTAGCGGCGACTCCTCCTCAACAACGGTCAGGTCCATAAGATTCCTCTCCTAGGCATTCAAAAAGGCGATAGGAGCAGCCGAAATGGTTCCCACCTTGATCTTTTTTTACCAACGGGAAGGGAAAACAGTCCCTCCAAAGCTTTCCTTTTGGATGGACTATGCATCATCACCAGTTTCTTCTTCTGCGATACAGATGTTTGTACATTAGCACAAAATAAGAACCAATGGGAGCAGTCAAAGTCCGCCCCACACTGTCTCACTGGAAAACAAACCGCTCCGCCCGATATTTTTCGATTGGATAATGCATGAAATAGGCATTGGCGGCAGAGCAGGGAAATCAACCTTCACTTTCTCCTCCTCATGAGAAAAAAAATAGGGTCGCGCCCCCTCCCCCAACGAGTTGAAGACAATAGACAAGTCATACAACAACAAGCACTATATTAAAAGCAAAAAAGCAACGCGAGTACATGAAACTTACTGAGATCCCTGAAACTACGGAAGATCAACTAAACATCATGGGTGAAGTACACAGACTTCACAAAAGCAAAAAAACAATATCGCTACCAGTGTTTCATGTCATCTAAACGACCATCCAGACAAGAGGGATTCAGTACCCAGCAGACACCGTGTTTATTCATCTTGATAAATGTCAAATAATGAAGCAGCTTAGTCAATAAATCGTGGCCGAAATCATTTTCCCTAATCAGAATGACGATCAATATCCTCAACCCATTCGGTGTCATCTGGGCCGGGGCAATACCCTGAAATGGTAGAAAATGCCAAATGACGTCAGAAAACAGGGAAGGGTAGGCCAACCTCAAACATGGTCTTATACAGACAAATGTACCCCTCCCTCGGAATAATCCGCGTCTTTCTCAAGTAGTGACAATTTCAGATCATCAGAAATTTGAAACCTTCAACGGAGGTTGTCCACATCCTCCTCTTATGTCAGCGGCCCCCAAAAGACACCAAGACAAGTCGCATGTCGCTCACGTGAGAAATAAAGTCACATAAACTAGACTAAACGAAGGTTTGCGCTTGATCCGACTAGAAAAGTTAAAAACAGATAACAGAAGGAAGCTCTGGAAGGTAAAAAGATAAAACTCCCCCAAAGCAAGCTTATATAGGCTTGGTGTATGGGAGAAATAATCACCTAACCATTGCATAAGTATTAACTGCAACACAGAAGCCAAAAAGGCATCGAAATATGTCACCATGGTGTCACATAGGCCCCCACGTGCAATTAGTTTGTGGCTCTATACGCAGCCCCACTAACTAGGGGAGAGTAACTGATGAGACATCAAACACTCATCTGATTGCGATCGTACATGTGGCACAGGTCAACCCTAACACAGAAAGGCCTCAATACGGTCTAAACTTAGGTCCAATCTAGGCTCAACCTAATCATTGTTTAGCCCATAAGTCTGGCGCCCAAGCCTAGATTACGCAAGCCCAATGTGGTGAGAATCTTGGAACTTGGCCTAGGACAATAAGGCCCTAACACGGATCTTTGAGTTATCACAAGCCCAAGATCCATTTGCACAACTCTTGATCCAATCAAGTATTGGGTCCCAAACAGAGCCAAGTGCCAAAAGAGATTCAGTCATGGACGGGTAAAATCCTGAGCGAGATCTCCTCTCTCCATCACGCCCTCGACGGTAGAGTCAATAAAGGAGTGAAATATTTGCTATATAAGGCGAACAAAAGGGATGAGAAATGTACACACATGCAACCCCACTTTTTTCAGTCTACATCCATCTTTGCTCAATCACTTGTTTTTATCATCGGAGTGCCTTCGACCACCACAATGGTGGTCCTTAGTTAACTGATGTTCATTTTGCAGGTAAAAAATCGACAGAAACGGATTTGGACACATCAATAAATATATTAAAATTTACAAAAAGAGAAATGTATACGTGATGTCTCCAGCAAGAACATCACCAACAGTGAAGCTTATAGTCGTGGTAAGAATCAAGAATGCAGTGAAATGGATGATTCCAGCCATTGTTGAATACAAACAAGACTAGTGAAATGAAATTCATGTATTGATAATAATAAAAGTTCCATGTTGATCAAACGATTTCTTATTAGATACATGGGACATGTAATGAATCTGATACAATTGATGTAACATATGCATTCCTTTCTTGTATATGCCCACAGAACAAATCAACTGCTTATTCTGTTACTCCAATTAGAAAATTGGCTCTTGTTGTACAAATCAAGTTTCTGATCTCCTCTTCATTAGTAGATCAGAGAGACATGAGGTGTTGAAGAAGATATGCCCCATGAATGTTTTATTTGCAACCCGTTTGGGGAGTTCATCATAGGCAATTTCGGGTATATGCCAGTCAAGATAACGAGGAAGCAATTAATCCTACATAAAGTTCTATGGCTGAGCTTCACAGCTCAGGTTGGTTACTGTTTTATACTTCTGTTTGAGGAATGAGGGGACCTGCAACTATAGTATGAGCAACCACACCGTGAGAATCGTGAGCTGAAAGATACCAGTTCTCAATATCAGAAGTGCAATAAGTACTGCTGCTGTCAATAAGACTATTTGCATCTTCACTAACATACTTTACCTCTAGCATGCGTTTTCTTTACAGTTGGAAAACTAATATTTTGAACACTGCTTGTGTTCAAGTCGACCACACAATTGATGCAACATGACCATTCAACTAGTTTCTACCACAATGAGCAACAAACTCATAGCTCCAATGCATTTTTCATATAATTTTTAAACCATAAAATTAACACTGACAGATATTTAGCAAGTTTACACATTAAACAGCTCAAAAATACAAATATGTGAAATCCTCGACCTCATTTACTTTCATTCTAAAATTTCTGGCCCAGCCTCGAAATGCATTTCATCAGTTATCTGGATGAAACAAACACAAGAAAGCACAGCTACATGGCCCTACAGTGGAGCCAATCAGAAAGTTACATTGTAATATATATCTACATAAGCTTTCAATCCAAAACTCCACTCTATAAAACTATTTATGTAAAATAAATGTTCTAAGAACAATTTTTACTCCTAAATAAAATCTGGATTCCCGAAATGCTCAAGATCTGGATGAGTGCTGGGAGGCCTCCGAGGATTCCTACAAATAAAACAAAAATGCGTACATTAGAATCTAGTACAGCAACACAGCATAGAGAAATTAGAAATTATTTCTCTACCAAATTTCTTTTATAATTTAGCATCTAAGTTTTTAAAATAGTAGTCCGTTTCCCATTCAGTAAACTGCTAGCTACCTTTTCCTTCCACCTCTTCTTTGAATGACGTCTCCAAAATTTAATTAAAATAATCCCATCAATAGAAGGAAAGATAATCTCATCAATCAAAAGTTAATATTTAATTATAATATCATTTGTTTACCCTCTTACAATAATTAGAAAGTGCTAAATAAGGTAATGGAATCGTAAATTCCAGCAATTCAGATTCATCTTCACCTGTTTGCTCCATTTTTATAATTTTTGCTTATTCATGATTTTAAGTTTCTGTATTTTTATTTTTTTTCAAACGAGTTTTGTCTTTCTAAAACCAGGTCTTCCCCTTCCACATTTATCCAAAAAATAGATACTCAAATCCACAAAGTGAACACCAACCAAACACTACTTTCTACCAATACAACTCATAGGATGCAAAGAAAAAAAAAAAAACCTTCTTGGTTTTCTGATAAGAATTTATTTCTAGAATCAGAATCGAGGGAGAAGGCATAAAAACACGAAATAGTGAAGATGGAGAGAGACTAAAGAAGAATGGAAGAGAAATGCTAGCCAAACACAATAGCATATTGCGTTAAGCTAAACACACCTCTATATGACCACTCATTAAAGTGAGTCATTAAATGCAATCTGAGTTATTAAATTGCCCATTAATCGGAAATTGGGTATAGACCGTTCCGAATTGGTCAAAAATCGGCAGGGCTTCGCGGACTCCCCAAAATCGGCGAGTCGCCGAATAATCGGCCGTGTTGACTCGCCGATTTACCATTTTTATAAGATTGAAAAAAAAAACCTAATCACTTCGATGTTCGATCTGTCGCACATACACAACAGAGAAGAAGAGGAACGAAAAAGAACGAAAGAAGAAGATGAAGTTAGAGAATCATAGCAGATAAGAACTCCTTTTCTTCTTCATTTCGGAATTCGGACAGATTCCAAGTAAGATTCTTCTTCTTTCGATCTCCTCCTCCTCTTATTCTTCTTCTTTAGATCTCCTCTTCTTCGTTCATCTCAGAGTCAGATCTGCTCTTCAAATTTTTATTTTTTTTCTTTCTAAGCAAAAAAGACTGATTTCAGATCTTTTTTTTTTTTTCTTCTTTTTTGTTGATTTCGAACTAACTTTTTCAGTTCTGTTTTTAACTTTTGTAGGTTGTTGATTTCAGATCTTTCGGGTTCGGTAAAGCAAAATTGCATACTACTGTTGAAGCTAAAATTCGTGGTTTGTATGGCTATAAGATTGTAATGGAAATTTCACATTGGCATTTCTACCTGATTGTAATGGAAATTTCTCCTTATTCAAGTGTTTGTATGGCTACAAGATTGTAATGGAAATTTTTCTGCCAAAGATGCAAACAAATTACAAAGACAACGTTGGGTTTGTCTCATTGTCTGTCATCTCATTGTATGGCTATAAGATTCTTGGTCACATAGAATTTATGAATTAATTTCACCCACAATCATTGTGTTTAGTTGCTTTTTTTGTTGTTGTCGTTGCTTGCAATTCTTAACTCCTTGCTTTTATTGCTTGCAGTTCTTACTGTTCGGGCGGAGTTACTGCTGCTATCACTTTCTGAGTTGTTGTAGTTTTTGTTGTATTGTTCCTAAACATCTCCACTCTCAGGTAACTATAATTGTTCCAACCTGCAAAATTAAGTTTATTGTATGAATTAGTGAAGTAATATAATTACAAATTTATAGTATTTTGATTAATTATTTATATTTGTATATGACTATGATTAAATTTTAAAAATATATGATTTAAAAAAATATACCGATTAAATCCTGATTATTCCCGATTATTTCCGACTATTTCCGATTAATTGAAAATCGCTCCTGGACCGCGAAACGATTTAACTACTCAGAATGCAATCAATTCATCTCATTAAAATATTATGAAAGTCAAAATCTATTGGGAACCCAACCGTACCTTACCTTTCAAGGTGTGGGTGTAGTCTTCAAATTTTGTAGATTGATTTATAAATATTTATATCAAATGCTAATTTATGGACTTTTACTGTTTGTAATTTTCAGGTATATAAGTTCGGAAGTGGAAACAAAACAAAGAAAGACATCTATTCATATTTGATTATGCTCGTGGTCATGTACTTTGTGAGCAATGTTCTTTGATGGTCATGTACTTTTGGATAATTTAATTTAGTAAGCAATGTAGACTTTCGTCTCTTTTTTTAGATGTGAATACTCTGTATTATTTGATAAATGAAGGAGTATGTGGTTAATTGAAATGTCATTCTCTGTGTGCAAAAAGAAAGAAAGGAGGTAATTGGATGGTAAAGTCACTGTAAGCAAATATATATATATAATAACATGGTACATTTGGGTTCCCAAAAAATATTGACTTTTCTTAATATTTTAATGAGATAAATTGATTGCGTTTAATGACTCACTTTAATGAGCGATCACATAGAAGTGTGTTTGGCTGGCATTTCCCAAAATGGAAATAATACCCATAAAGATGAATAGGTTAAACTTTATTACCTTATTTAATCCTGTCCATAATTAAAAGAAGGGTAAATAAGGGAACAACTTTTTCAATTCAATATCAAGATTTGATTGAAGAGAGAATGAATGATTCACTTTCCCTTATTTATAGGATTTAGATACTAGAGAACATGTCACTAGAAGATGAAGAGAGAAGGTTACTAGCTAAGTAGCTAGCATTCCGGAATATTCAGGAGCACATACCTACAAATCGGTTGAGCAGAAGAAGAGAAAAGGTTATTGGCGAAGGTATCTAGCATTACGGAATATTCAGGAGCAAATACCTAACAAAAAAGGTTACTGGCGAAGGTATCTAGCATTCCGGAATATTCAGGAGCACATACCTAACCAATCGGTTGGGTTCAAAGCCAGGAGGACCATAAGGGATCAAATTGAGCACCTGGTGGCACAACCCTGTTTTAATGACATCAAACGTTAGAAGATATACCAATCCTTATCGGAAGGAATAAGAATTTTGGAGTTCACTTACATAGAGCCACTGGGGAATCCAGGTTGCCCACCTTCAGGGTGAAACCAGCGTGGATCACTGGGCCCTACTCCCACAATAAAGAAGACCGTGAGCCAGTTGAAAATGTTTTTTTCACCATCCAAGAGTTTGTGTAGAAAGTTTCTTACCTACTAACATCGATCCACCACCGCCAGGACCAATCCTGAAAGATGCCAGTATCAAAATGTTCAACTTAAGATCTGAAAAAAGCAATCAAGTCGTGAAGAACAGGAAAGTACCTGGGATAAACTCCAGCTCCAGGCCCTGGAAAAAGATCATCATGGCCACTAGGAAAAGCCGAAGGATAAACGATTCTGAGGTAAGCGAACCCACATATCAATTAGATTCATAGCTCTATGAACAGCAGGCACAACATATTCCATAAAAGGCTAATTCAAATATGAAAATCATATGGTCAAGTAGTAGGAATGTGCAGCGTGATGGTGAGCGTGAAAATGGGGCAAGACCATTATTGGCACAAAATTTTCCTTTTGGAGCTTGTTGTTATGGGTGCCATTGTCAGAAATTAAGAAGGGGGTTGAAAAAGTTTGTTGTTGACAATGAAGCTCCTAGGCAGATGGGAAACAATGCCTTCTTCCATATTCATATACATAAATGGGATAGCATTGTGCTTAACGGGTAGCTGTAATTTGACAGATTATGCTTTTTCAAGGTTTCCTGATTAACTTCTGACCTGTTTTCTTTTTCTTTTCTTTTTTTTTACTTGAATTAACCTGTGCTATTAATGCGGCCGAAAGTCGGCAGAAAGTCGGCCAAAAAGCGGTATGCGGGCTGGACCGAATCGCACTGGGCTGAATCGGCCGGCTTTAAACGGACCCGTTGAAATCGGTTGAAATCGGTCAAAATCGGCCGATTCAGCGCTTAACCGGTCAATCCGACTCGCCGATTTTTAGTTCTTTATATATGAAAAAAAAAAAAAAACCTAATCGATTTTCATTTGCTATTGCTGCAGTTGACTGAAGAAGAAGGAGCGACGCCGACAACTCTTCCTCCCTTCCTTCAATCGACTTCATCAACCTCTCTTCCTTCAATCTGAAGAAAAATAAGTAGATCTGAACCTCTCTTCCTCCTTCCTTCAATCGGTTGCTGAAGAAGAGATCAATCAAGAATCAACTGCTGAACTTCCTTCAATCGACTTCATCAACCTCTCTTCCTTCAATCTGAAGAAAAAGAAGCTCTCTTCCTCCCTTCCTTCAATCGGTTGCTGCTGAACTGAAGTGAAGACTGAAGAGATCAGTCGAAGAGAACTCAGAACTGTTGCTTACTTCCCAAATCAAGTAAGCTTTCCCTCTCCTGAGTCTCCTCCCAGTCCCTCTTCCCTCTCATCCCATTCGCTTCTTCTGTTCTTCGCTCTGCTGAAATTTTTTGTAATGTTTGTAATTACAGACGAATTTCTTGTAATGTAATGTTTCATTGTTTTGTAAATTAGATACTGTTGATGTAAATAAATTAGACGAATTTATTTTCTTCTGTTCTTCCCTCTTCTGTAAATGAATTTTTTTGTAATGTTTGTTAATTACAGAGTAACAAACGAATTTCACAGACGAATTATACTTGTTTCAGTTGTTTGAGGTTTTTTCTAGTGTGGATCAAGTGATGAGAAAAAAATTGCAACCATATGAGGACGATGTAGATTTTGCTATAGAAGTAGATTAATATAAATATTTTGTATTAACATTTTTCTAGTGTTTCACTGTGTTTGTTAATTACAGAGCACACAAGAATTCAATTCAATTCTTTAGCATTTTTCATCCCTGATTATTTTACTTACTCTTGTTTCGTATTTGTATTTTGTAGATTATGTCGTCGGGAGCTTCAAATCCGTTTGCCACTACTAATTCAACATCGTCAAGTTCCTTCAAAAGGCCATCCGAAGATATGGCATGGCAATGGGGAACATGTGCATACCCAAACAATAAAATTATGGTAAAGTGCAACTTTTGCCCAAAAATTATCAATGGAATCTCAAGATTTAAAGAACATCTTGGGCACAAAAGAGGAAATGTAATACCATGCGTACATGTGCCAGATGATGTGCAAAAGAAGTGTTCAGACGCATTGCTTCAAGTTAAAAAGAAAAAATTTGAGAAGTCTAGGGTAAAACAAATTCTTGAGAGTGATATGTTGTTGACAGACGAAAAGGATAATAATGTAGAAGAGGGGCAAGAAACATGTTTTGATGGTGAAGCCGGAGGCAGCCGAAACATGAAGGCTGCTAGTGATGTGAGAGGTCCACTTGATACCTTGTTAAAGACTGACTTATCCAAAATGAAGCAAACAACCTTGGATAGAAATAATCCCCATAAAGAAAAATTGAAAAAAGTGGCTTGGGTTGCTATAGCCGATTGGGCATATGAGGTTGGACTTCCATTCAATGTCGTTCGGACTCCAAAGTTTAAAACTATGGTCCATGCTATTGGAGACTATGGAAGAGGTAAATATTTTGACTTTCAAAGTTTTGATCATTATAGTTCATTTCATTATAGTTCATTTACTATTGTTTATTACTTTACTTTATTATTAATTTATTGTTATTTATTTAGGTATGCCTGTTCCGAGCTATCATAATATGAGAGTTACACTATTGAGAGATATGTTGGAAGAGACAAAATTGTTTGTCAGGTCTATGAGGCAACATTGGGAAAATTTTGGATGTTCCATAATGTCTGACTTTTGGACTGATGGAAAGGGTCGTTCATTGATTAACTTCTTGGTGAATTGTCCACAAGGAACAGTGTTTCTGAAATCAATTGATGCTTCTGAATATGTCAAAGACGCTGCACTTATAGTGGGAATGATCAATGAAGTTATTGCGGACGTAGGAGAGGCCAACATTATTCAGGTAAGTTTATAATTGTATATTCAAAGTAAAATTATTAATTGCTTTATAATTTTATTAATCGAGCACTATATATTATTGTTGTAGTTTGTCACCGATAATGGCTCTAATTTTAAGGCTGCAGGAAAGGAAATAGATAATCAACATCCCAAGATCTTTTGGACCCCTTGTGCTGCTCATTGCATCAATTTAATCCTCCAAGATCTTGGTCATAAGTTACCGAAGATACACAAAGTTTTGCCGGAAGCTAGATCTATTGTGGTATATATTTATAACCATAGGCGGGTTTTGAATATGATGAGGAAGCTGACGAGCAATAAAGAGTTGCATAGATCCTGTGTGACTAGATTTGCTACCTCCTATTATACATTGCAAAGTATTTGGGATAATAGGTGTCATTTGCAAGTCTTGTTCGTTTCAACCCAATGGAGGCAAAATAGTTTTTCAACCAAGCCCGAGGGAAAGAAGATTGAGAATCTAGTGGCAAGAAATGATTTTTGGGAAAATGTAGAGTTTGCTTGCAAAGTTCTTGGTCCATTAGTTGAAGTATTGCGGTTGGTGGATTCAGAGGCAAAACCCTGTATGGGTTACATATATGAGGCCATGGATAGAGCAAAAGAAGGAATACAAAAAAATCTTGGCATAGCCGTAGATGAGGAAAGCAGAGTTTTGAGATTGGTGTGGAAAATTATCGATGACAGGTGGAATGATCAATTACACCATCCTTTACATGGAGGTATTAAAGCCTAAACTTATATTTAATGTTTTATTTGTTTATTTATTTATTTATTAAATAACTGAGATCCTAATAGGCTAATATGTTGTGTCCAACTGGCTTTTACTTGAACCCCTCAATATTTTATAAACAACATTTTGCTCAACTTGTGGGGAATAAAGAGCTTAAAGCATGACTTAATTCATGTATTATGAAGTTGTTACCCGATGATGCTGATAATGATCGTGTTACCATGGAATTGAGGATGTATAGAGATTCATTGGGGCAATTTGGGACTGCGGCAGCGAAACGCCAAAGAGACACATTCTCACCTGGTTAGTACTTAGTAATTTACACTTATAAACTACAATATTACTTATTTGCTTTATTAATTTTTACTTATAATTTTTTTTTGATTTTATTGAATAGTCGAATGGTGGATTAATCATGGGTATGAAGTTCCTCTTCTCCAAGGTTTTGCAATAAAAATCTTATCTTTGACTTGTAGCACTTCACCTTGTGAACGTAACTGGAGTGCATTTGACTATGTAAGTAACAATTATTAGTATAATCACTACAAGTTTTATTTCACAATGGTTTTGATTATTTGTAATTGTGAGTTACTAATATATTTTTATTTAATTTTAGTTGCATTCCAAAAAAAGGAATTGTCTTCTTCTAGCAAAATTGAATGATCTTGTTTTCATTCAATACAACAAAAAGTTAGAGCGGAGAATGAAGGAAAAAAATGCAAACATAAATTCACAAGCTCATGATCCCATTGTCTTGAAGGATGTTGATGAGAATGATGATTGGCTCGTTCCTACAGATAATGAGCTACAAGATTTTGTGAGGGAATGTGATGATCTCACATGGTCACAAGTTAGAGATGCATTGGGAACTACCGATCCTAGGCCAAACACGAGGTCGAGGAGTATGGCGCAACAATCAAATGAAAATACTTTGTACTCACTTCGTGATGAAGAACTAGAACTAGAAGACCAGGAGGATGTTGAAGAAGATGCTGACATAGAAGTAGACGAATAGTTGTGAAGACTAAAGATGGAAATTTGTTTTGATTTAAATATTTTGGACTAACATTTGCTTATGCTACTTTTGCTATAGAAGTAGATTGATACTTCATTTATTGATGTGAATGTGAATGTGAACACGATTATACACTTGCTACAATTCTATAATGTGCTACATTTATTGTTGTATACATTTGCTATTATTGTTGCTTTATTTTTTGTTGTTGTTACTTGCAAGTTGCAACTCTTGACTTCTTGCTTTTATTACTTGCAGTTCTTGTTGTTGGAGTTATTGCTATGCCAGAATGCTTATGAGTTGCTGTTGTTGCTTTCGTTGTATTGGTTGTTCATAAACAAGTCCAGGTAACTATAAGTGTTCCAACCTGCAAAATTAAATTCATTTGATTAATTAGTAAAATAATATATGACTATGAATGATTACATATTTACTTTGATTAATTATTTATTTTGTAATCTATGACTATGATTAAATTTTAAAAATATATACTTTGAAAAAATTGTCCGCATAATTCCGCTTAGTCCCGCATAATTATGAAAAATCGTAATGCGGTCTTGATCGCTTTTTGACCGCTTTCCGCATTAACTGCATAGGAATTAACCTAATATTTCAGGATTCAGAGTTAGATTAAGCAGCCCCATCCAAGCTTTTCATGGAATGCTATACATACTACTCATGTCAGTTAAAATAATGATAGCCTCTCCGATAGTACTTTTTGTCACCTCTAGGGAACTCGGGAGCATCCAAAAAACAATTATAGCAAAGAAACTGGAACCAAATGACGTGCCATAAATAATCATGAAAGTCCTACCAACCAATCCCAAGTAAAATCAAATGTAGAGAAATCTGCTAAATCTTGACAAACTATGCAAGGAAAAAGGCAGTTTCTAAATCTGGAATTAAATTGATTCACGGTCTAAAAATATATAAAATCAATTTCAAGCAATTATAATTTAGACAACGAGAAATACCAAGAATCATCCTCTTGAATTGTCCAATGGGGAAACAGATTGGAAGGCATTCATAGGCAAACAGGTGGTTTAAGAGAATATCTGAAATGTTTCAAGCAGTATATCTTTTGAAAACTATACTTGGTTGGCAATCCTTTGTGATGACATAATCTTGCTTCTTTGTTTACAACTTGGCCTTTAATGAGTCTCTACATCACGATGGACTCCCCCTGAATCAATAAATTTTCTATTTTTTTAATGAAATAAACAAATAAAGAATTGGGATTTCAGTTATAATTCACCAATTTGGTTTCATATTTGTCAAGAGGAAATGTGTAAAACAAATACCAAAATCAAAAGAATCATACCCTGGTTCAGGACCTTGAGGCTCATGTGGCCTTCGTGAATCATAACCTAGTTCAAGGCCTTGAGGCTCATACAACTTTCGCTCAGAAACTTCATTCGTTTCCAACCTGTAAAAAAGGAGAATAAATACACCATAGAACATACATTAAAGAACAAAAATTCTAATTAGGAATGCAACTCTATCCTTGCTCTACATACATTCCCGAATACAAGCACACTGAAGGATACCTAAGACTCTTCTACAGAATAATATACTAGCAAAGAAGCAAGAGTGACACATGGGATATGGGGTGGACACAATATCGTTCTTACCCCAGATGTAAGAAATTGTTTAAAAAACTGAAGCTTAAATCAAGTTTCTATCCCCCTCCAGCTTTTGTAATATTTTTTACATTTTATTTAGAAACTTCAACTGAAAGTCCTCCTTTATCTCTATTTTACATGCACGCATAATTATTTAAGAAACAAATGAAATAAAATGAAAATGATTTGATTAATCAAACAAAGAAAATAAAAATGATTTGATGAAAGAAACAAATATCTCCAATGACCATGTTTTCAGCAGCTACAGATTCACTAAAGGATGTGAGATTACCAAATTAGAATAGAGCTCAAACGTATGCCTGCTACAAAAGAGTTTAAATCTATATCACAAACAAATATTCAAATTCCATAAATTTTCCTTTCTCTTTCAGTGTGCTTTAGAGGTTAAGATTTTAAAATGCTCATTGCATCAAACGGGGAAGACTAGAGAGTGAATCGAGTTAGCAAGGAATATTAAAAGTGGGGCATGTAAAGAGAACTCATGATCAGGTTCCAATATATCTTTAGTTTCTTTTCTCCTGTTAGTCTGTTACTTATTTAGATTAAATGCATATGCACCCCTTAATGAGTTCACAATCATCTATAGATTTGCTACTGTTTCAGTACATGCACACTTGGTTTGCATCTTAAGAGGTATATTCAAAGGTTTGCCTCTCATAATGTCTATTAAAATGGTTTCTCAGGTGCAGACGATTAAAGAAGGAATTGCAATCTCTACTCTCCTCTATCTTATAGTTATGGAAGCTTCTTGCAAACTAATGCAAATCTCGGGTTAGCAACTACAGTGGAATTCAAAAGTGTAAATCCCCTTCAATGACTAGTGTGTACTTTGCAGATAGTAATGGCATTTAAAAGAGTTCCACTCTCTGCTTTAAAAGAGCCCCTCACACTAGGGCATTGAGCAAAAGACACCCAATCAACGTTTATGGTTTGGAGTACCCTGTTAGAGAAATAATAAGTAATCCAAGCAGATTGGATTCCCTTCAACCGCCAAGGACTTCGAAGGGCCGAAATGAAAAGGAAATAAGGAAAGGAAAAAAATTGTATCTCCTCCTTAAAGACAAAAAGGTCTTTAACTTCTACGTCTATGCATCGACCAATTGGAGTGACATTAGATTAATTACACCCCTTAGCCCATAGTTCCTTTTTGAGTCTTGGGGAGGCGTAATAGAACCAACTCAACAAAAAAGGGGGCAAAAATGCAAATGTGTGACTTTTCAATTGGGAGAAGCAAAGAGGGGGAAGTCATCAAATAAGATGATTGGAAGATAAACCATGCATTTCTGTACTAACAGAATGAGAAGCTTCTAATACAGGCCTGGGAGGAAAATGTCAGAACTAAAGAAGAATAATGGGTGATTAACTCTTTAAGAAAACAATATGGTAAAGCCTCAAAAGCACTGTTATTTTTAGCCACTCAACTCTAACTTTAGCTATATTTCCAAATGTACATGTAGTCGTCGCATATTTCCTCATTATCCTGATGCATATCAATCTTAACCTGATGGTATTCTTTCATAGAGCCTTAGAATTTTGCGGTAACATGTTCCGTCTTACTAATGGCTAAAAGGCACACCACCCACATGCTCAACCTTTGCATTTGTTCGTCTCACCCATCACCTTACTGCTTTATAAGCATTTCTTCAAAAATCAAATATGTGAATACTACAAAGAATGATTTGTCTTGGTTAAATCCTGAGAAACCATTCCATCAGGGTGGTTTTGCCATGGCCAGCACGTTTCTCTTGACCAACTCAACATTAGCCATATGGTTACACCATGAATCCCCTCCCCCCCTTTTTCTCCCCAACCACCTACCACTACACGAAAACTATTAAAATGCACCAGAAGAACTAGAGTTTGACTTGCTCGTTTTAGTTTCATTAAATTTCCAATGTATACTGTGTAATTGTTATACACTCATGTAAAATATATTTTTTTCTTAGTGAGGAAACTGATAAAACTTCTTCAACGATGCATAGTACTGAATGAACCTTGTCATAAAAAAAGAAAAGATAGCCCCATCTGCAAAGACCATTCATCCACACCATACTAGCCCATGGTATACTTCTGGGTCCAGCTCTGGGCAGTCATCTCATACTTGCTCCTGTCTGTCTTGTACATATGAGCAATCTCAGGTATCAAAGGATCATCTGGATTGGGATCCGTCAACAGGGAGCCAATGGGGAACAAAACCTTGGAAATGATCAGGGCAGGGCTCCACTGCTCCTTGAAGATGTCAAAGCAGATGCCCCCATTCTCTTTTTAATTCTTGTGACATTGGGATGTTGTTCTCTGTGATATGTTTTAGTCTATCTTGTAACTTTGTAGTCTTTCTCTCTTTTTATGAATAAAATGGATCTTTTCGGAAAAAAAAAATCCTTTATATACTATATTGACTACAGGACCCTTCCAAAATGTCACTAACAACAACTGGTATAGGAGAAGAAACGGTCTCATAGTGATTCCACTCCACACAGTGGAACATTATGTTATAGACATCTTTTCTTGAAGTCAACCTGCAGTGATATTCACTCCTCATCATTTGTAGGAAATTATCAGTATCCTATCTCAGAGAATGTGTCGTGCAAAATTGAACATGTAATTCATCAAGTTCTTATTTAATGTTTCATAAGAAAATTGATCATTAAACCATTATAGAGCATTAAATAGTGTTCTAATTATGAAGCCGAATAAGTTGTAACAAAAGATACAAAAAAAAAATTTAACGCAATTTTATGGAAAACTATATAATATAAACAAAACTCATGCATGATTGTGTACCAAAGTTATACTAGAAAATATACCTTGATGGTGGAGAGGAAAAACTGCTTGGTGTTGCTGACGAGTCCGTTTTGCTCACTATTTGAGAACTCAATGTCTTCACAAGCTTCCCAAAATTTTTATACTGCTCAGCACAGTTCTTGCTCTGATTTCCCCCATCATAATCATTGACACTGCAAAACACCAAATTTGACATGCTTCATAAGCAAGTGCATTAAAAAAAAGCGAGAAATCCGCTCATGGTTTGTTTGATTTCATCAAAGGCCCAAAATTGGTTTGAAATGCTCAAACCAAATGAACTGTTGATGGTTCTGCAAGGGATACGATTACTTTGTAAACAATGTTTGTGAGAAGGGATAAACTGATCATCATTTTGAGATTGAAGGCTGACAAGCCACTTGATTACGGAATGGGGAAACTTAAAACCTAAATTTAATCATCAACCCACACATGAAGTTTAAATCATTCAACCAAAAAATATAAATAAATAAACCTACTTAATTTGCAAATTTATTGGTTCCTTGTGCTGGTCCTTACTGCTAAGTGCATCAACCACCAGCTGATCACCCATAACCAAGCACTTAACCAACACCGCATTCTTTGACCCCTTTGACTACAAAAACGCATAAATATCCTCGCTTTCATTCCACCCTTAATCCCCACCACATCTACAAACCATTTAAACAAAAACCCAGGTTTTAAGCAAAATAAAATAAATAAGGTATCAAGCAAGAATGAGAATTGAATGAAAACCTGAAGGGGGAGAAGAGAGGCGTTCTAGACAGAGGCGGGAGGTCCAGTGGCGGTTAGTGTAACCAGAAGCAAGAAACGCTGCATGAAGGGCGAAGACGAGCTTGTCGTGTGGGGAAAAGGTCGGCCGGTAGGCTTTGATAACTGCCATTACTGCGTCTTCGCTCGCCATTGAAGAGTGAGTTAGAGAGAGCGTTTGTGAATCGAATCGAAGAGAGGAGAGACAAGGTTTTGCTTTGGGTCGGTTGAGTCAGTGGGGAACAAGAAGAGACGGATAAGTACACACTCATTGCCTTCTTTTTCCTGCCTTGCCCACCTACTGATCAGTCTAGTGGTGGATAATTAAGCACCCACGTACCCGAAAATCACTATTGATCCTAATCACTTTGAATCCTCATTCTTGTGATCATAACTTCGATTAGATTTAAACTGTAAACTTGGAAAGCCAGCATCTTTACCATGCTCTCAATTGCTTGTTTAGAGTCGTGTCAAATGAAATAGAACATCTTTTTTCTGGATTCAAGAGGTTTAAGTAACAGAGCTTTTCCAAACGAGAGTTTCACGTTTTTTGCTAAATTTTAATTTTACTTTTTTAATGACTCCAAGATGTCAATGGAAATAAGAGAATGGTGACAGAAGAGAATTGCCTTTACAAAGTACAAACATTGTCAACAAATTCAACCAACTGTCAAATTTTCATTACAAGTCATTTAGACCAAATGGCATTTTCACATTGATGTTCCACTTCTGAAAAGGACTACAGGATTCTGCTGATCCTTGTTCAACACCAGTTCTGAATAATGAACAATCTGAAACCAAACAAAAACAAATTCACCAATCAGTTTGTGCTAGATACACATTTTCTTGAACTACAGATGAACGTGTCTACGTAGAATATCTGCAATCTAGGAAAACTAAGATGCGGGGATATATGTAACAAAAATTAATGAAGGGCAAGAAATTGTTTTAGTGCCAGCAACAATTGGTGTATTAACTGTATTCTGAGTTCTAAAGCCCAACTTAAGCTAAAAGTCCTCCAAATTTTGAGAAACCTCTCTTCCAAATGGGTGATGAGAATGGAAATAGATTTTCCAACTACTTCCCACTAGATTTCCAATAAGGTAAGTAAATAGATAGAAATTTGAAGCTTTCCAAAATAAAATGTTTAACTAATACTGGGAAGAACTATTATTGCTTTGTGTTTGGTGCATGTTCTCGATGTTAGTGATATGCCTGTGGCGGATAGAATCATAGGTCCAAGATTCGAACCCTTCCGGCAGCATTTGGGATGAGAGGGGTTAAGGGTTAGACATAAGTAACTCGTTGTTCAATCCAAATTAATCTCTATAGGCCCTGCGACACCCTTTCATACATAAATGGCACCTTCTCTACCAATTCAAGCTTTAGAATGCTATGATTATTTTACTAATGGAGGGGGGTGTCGGTGTCCAAAAGTTGCTTGATGCCAATCATGATGGTTACCATGTATAAGCCTCTTTAGAGATGAAAATCGTGAAGGATGGATGAAAAACAGAAAATAACGTAAAGAAATGCCATTTTAGGTCCCAACATGAAATAGAGTTGGTGCCTCAAATATTATTGGACTTGAACTTAATCACACAAAAGATTTTAAATGGTTATCTAATACAGTCATCCTATGCAAGTTTAAGTTTCCACATATAATGAGAAGGCAAAGCCAAAAATACCATGAAGCACAAACAAGAGAATGTTTTTCAGTACCGAGGCGATCATGTTTTTTTAATGCAAAGCGGCGGATTGATGCGCAACAAGGCCTAATCGAGGCGTGTGCTTCGATTTATCAGGAAAAAAAAAATGATGAAAACAATATAAAAGAATCTTTAAAAGAAATCATGAAAATATGAAACAATCAATGCAAGATAGAGCATCAAACCAATCATAAGTAGCAGAGGCCTAAGAATTACCTCATCATTGATGTTATTGTTGCATAGCTTAACAATAAAAAAAAATGTGTGACCCTAAGTAGCCTTTGTGACATTGTGGCATTATTAATTTACTTATTACTAAATATGATAGATTCGAACTAATAAAATAACGAAATTGTAATAAAATAAAAGAAATTGCAGTAAACGAAAAAAACTAATAACAAATAACCTTATATTCAATAAACCAACGAACAATGGACAACCTACTCTCATATTTATAACTAACCTATTTTCCAAATGGGTGATGAAAATGGAAATAGATTTTCCAACGACTTTCCCACTGAATTTCCAATAAGGTACCGGTATCACAACACATAAGTAAATAGATAGAAATTTGAAGCTTTCCAAAATAAATAAAATGTTAACTAATATTGGGAAGAACTATTATTGCTTTGTGTTTGGTTCATGTGCTCCATGTTAATGGTATATGCCTGTGGTGGACAGTGTTCTAAAAAACGGCCTAGGCGCTAGGTGTTAGAGAAACGCCCAGATTAATGGTTGGGCGGGGTCTGGGAAGTCTAGGCGAGGTGTGGGCGAGTTTTTTTTTTTTTTTTGAATAAGGCTGATTGCGTTCTTATTTTATTTTTTTCCCTTTTTTTGGAAATAAACAATTTAATTGTTTTTTATTAAGTATATGTCTGAATGTAGCAAATGATGATTACTTAATGGAATTCTCAAAGGATCTGCCGGTACCAATTTTAGTAATGCAGATTTTATCAAACATGACTGAGATCATTCATGCAATTTGAAGAAAAATAAAGAGTAGGTTTAATATTTGTCCACAAATTCAACTTTGTATAAAGTACCCATCATGACCAACTTCAGTATTTGAGTTTTAATAAATTTTGTTCATGATTGTTAATTTTTCATGTTTTTAAATTTTGCATATGTATCTTGACATTAAATTGGATATAATTAATAAGGTATTATGCTTAACTTTTGTAAATTATTAAAGTTTGGCGCTAGGCACCTGCTCGCCGCCCGCCCACCGCCTAGCGCTTTTTAGAACACTGGTGGCAGATGATATTACAGGTCCAAGGTTCGAACCCTGTCGGCGGCATTTGGGGTGGGAGGGTTAAGAGTTTAAAAAAAAAACTTTGGGACATAAGTAACTTGTTGTTCAATCCAAATTAATCTAGATAGGCCTGCGACACCCTTTCATACATAAATGGCACCTTCTCTACCAATTCAAGCTTTAGAATGCTATGATTATTTCACTAATCGAAGGGGTTTTGGTGCCCAAATGTTGCTTGGTGCCAATCCTAATGGTTACCATGTATAAGCGTCGAGATGAAAATCACGACGGATGAATGACAAATTCAGAAAAAACATAAAGAAATGTCATTTTAGGTCCCAACATGAAATAGAGTTGGTGCCTCAAATATAATTGGACCTGAACTTAATCACACAAAAGATTTTAAATGGTTATCTAATACAGTCATCCTATGCAAGTTTAAGTTTCCACATATAGTAAGAATGCAAAGCCAAAAATACCATGACGCACAAACAAGAGAAAGTTTTTTCAGTACCAAGGCGATCATGCTTTTTTAATGCAAAGCGGTAGATTGATGCGCAACAAGACCTAATCGAAGCGTGTGCTTCAAATTTTCAGAAAAAAAAAATAATAAGTGATGAAAACAATATAAGAGAATTTTTATAAGAAATCAAGACAATCATCACTGCAAGAGAGAGCACCAAACCAATCATAAGTAGTAAAGGCCTTAGAATTACCTCATCATTGATGTTATTGACTTATTGTTGCAGAGCTTAACAATAAAATTAATTTTTGTGACACTAAGTAGCCTTTGTGACATTGTGGCATTATTAATTTACTTATTACTAAATGTGATAGATTCGGACTAATAAAATAAACGAAATTGTAATAAAATAAAAGAAATTATCGTAGCGAAAATAATAAAGTAAACGAAATAAACTTATATTCAATAAACCAAATAACAATGGACAACCTACTCCCATATTTATAACTAACCTACCTTCCAAATGGGTGATGAGAATGGAAATAAATTTTCCAACTACTTCCCACTGGATTTCCAATAAGGTACCAACATCACAACACAAGTAAAATAATAGAAATTTGAAGCTTTCCAAAATAAAATGTTCAATTAATACTGGGATGAACTATTATTGCTTTGTGTTTGGTGCATGTGTTCCATGTTAGTGATATGCCTGTGGCGGATAGAATCACGGATCCACGGTTCGAACCCTGCCGGCGACATTTGGGGTGGGAGGGATTAAGGGTTAAAAAAAAAACCTTTGGGACATAAGTAACTCATTCAATCCAAATTAATCTCTATAGGCCTTGCGACACCCTTACATACACTATGCAGTTAAAACGGATAACGGACCCATAACAATTCAAAAACATTATAGGTTATAACGGGATATATTGGGATATAACAATATATAATGGAAGAGCTTTTAAATATATTTTTAATACCCCACAAAGTATTAATGTATTATAGAGTCAAAAAAGTAAATCATGTTCATAACATTAAATTCAAAAATAATAAAAAAACATTGATAAAAAACATTTTCCCTTCATATGAGAGTGAGATCGACTCTTCGTCTTTTTTCCTACTTCTTCTCTCATTCTCTATCAAATGGCAAGATCCGGTTATCTGTCGATGGGCGATGGCAAGCTCTAACTCTCTTTCTTTCCTATGAGTCTAGGGTTCTGGTTCGATCGAGAATGAAATGGGTGATTTTTTTTTAACAAATTAAAACGGCGTTATTAAAAAAACCTTATTTCAATAACAACCATATAACGTCGTTATACCGGAGCTGTGATACCAAAATGTGATAATATCATAATGTAACAGCTCACCCCGTTAAGTGTTTTATCGGAATTATATCGGCGTTCTAACGTTGTTTTAACTGCACAGTTCATACATAAAATGACGCATTCTCTACCAATTCAAACTTTGGAATGCTATGATTATTTCACTAATGGAGGGGGTTTCGGTGCCCAAAAGATGTTTGGTGCCAATCCTGATGGTTACCATGTATAAGCGTATTTAGAAATGAAAATCACGAAAGATGAATGACAATAAGAAAATAACGTAAAGAAATGCCATTTTAGGTCCCAACATGAAATAGAGTTGGTGCCTCAAATATAATTGGACCTGAAGTTAATCACAAAAGATTTTAAATGGTTATCTAATACAGCCATCCTATGCAAGTTTAAGTTTCCACATATAATAAGAAGGCAAAGCCAAAAATACCATGAAGCACAAACAAGAGATTGTTTTTCAGTACCGAGGGGATCATACTTTTTGAATGCAAAGCGATGGATTGATGCACAATAAGGCCTAAACGAGGCGTGTACTTCGAATTTTCAAAAAAAAAAAAAATAATAATAATAATAATAACAATATAAAAGAATCTTTAAAAGAAATCAAGAAAATATGAAACAATCATCAATGCAAGAAAGAGCATCACCAATCAAGGCCTTACAATTACCTCATTATTGATGTTATTGTTGCAGAGCTTAATAATAAAATTAATTTTTGTGACACTAAGTAGCCTTTGTGATATTGTACCATTATTAATTTATTTATTACTAAATGTTAGATTCAGGTTAATAAAATAAACGAAATTGTAATAAAAAATGAAAATGTAATAAAATAAACGAAATTGCTGTAAACGAAAATAACTAAGTAAATGAAATAAACGAATAACAAATAACCTTATATTCAATAAACCAAAAAATAATGGACAACCTACTCCCATATTTATAACTAACCTACCTTTCAAATCAAACCCTAAACCTAATAGGAAACAAATATGAGAACCCTAATTGGAATCCCTATTACAAGAATAATAGAATTGTCTAATATTACTAAAATACGACTATTCTTAATATTAATATGTATTCTAATTCTATCAACCTCCCCGAGTTGAAGAACCTCATCCTCGAGCTTAAAGCCAAAGAAGTCATAGGAGCACAAGCAATCACGGTGAAGTGTCCTAGCAAAATTCGACCTCTAACTATACTTTTGTAGATGTTGGCACCCCAAAGAACTCGACACAAAAAATAAAGTTCGTTTTGAAAATTGAGTCCGAAGTAGATCCACTGCCTCATTTCAATCTTGTTCGCAAACTTTTCCTCAAAATATGCCATAAAAGTGACCCAAATTGGATCATAAATATTGTTTTGCGGGGGGTACAAGACCTATCTTGTGAGGGTGAATAACTGTAGTATCATAAACATAAAGTTCAGAGCCTCATGGTGGTACAAATTCATTTATGCGGTTGCAAATAGCCTGGTCCAAAGCAAAATAGAAATTAGGAGCCACCACACTGACAAAACTTGTGGGGGAAATAGCCATAGGACTTAAAGAAAAACTTTGGATTAGGGGATGTAATATAATTATTGTGTAGGGACTATGGGGAAAAAAATTTCTTCTTCCCCATTCGACTGAAACAAGGAGAAGATTTTGAGGAGGGTGCGAGGTGGTGTTGATGGTGGCAGAGGCGATGAAGAGGAGGTGGTTTCCATGGCGGACAAGGAAAAGAAAGAGATCGATCGACTTGGGTGAATGACCAGGAGGTTGATCGACCTCACAGTAGGTGATCGACGGGGGGCTCATCTGAAGTTTTCAATCATTTGTAATTGGAATCAACTGGGGAGAGGAGACGATCGACTGGGTCTATGGTGACAATAGAGGTGGCAGCTGCAGACGAGGGTGGTTCGTGCGACTGCTGGGAAGGGGCTTGGGGTGGATGATCGATGTGGTGTCGATCAATTGTTGATGGTGGCGATTGACTAAACAGGTGATTGTTGTCCGACTAAAACAATTGGTTGTTGTCGATCAACTGTGAAGCTCAAGGGTGCTCTGATCGATTGAAGGAGATTGTTGATCCATGTCATTGTCGTAGAAGGTTGCCCTTAATGCTGCGAACTTGCCTTCATTATTGCGCTCTCTTCTGCAAATTTTGCCTTTATTGTTGTCCTGAATTCTGTTATTATTTTTCACAAACTCTTCTTTTTTCATACTTTTCTTCAAATCTTTCTTTCGAATTTTTTTGTTTATTTTTTTCAAATCAAACGAACTAGAATCATTCAGCTCTGATACCAATTGATAGATTTGAACTAATAAAATAAATGAAATTGCAGTAAACGAAGTAAACGATATATGAAATAAACTAATAACAAATTACTTTTATAGTTTCATTCAATCAACCAAAGAACAATGGGCAACCTACTCTCATATTTATAACTAACCTATCTTCCAAATCAAACCCTAACCTAATAGGAAACAAATGTGAGAACTCTAATTGGAATCCCTATTACAAGAATAATAGAGTTTCTAAAATCACTAAAATACTATTATTCCTAATATTAATAAATATCATAATTCTATCAAAATGAGTCAAACTTAGTAAGTGGATGGCATAAGTCATATAATTTAGTTTTGTGGTACATGTGATTGATATATTGGTTAACTGGCTAAGAAAAACTTTAAAATAGAAACTTCCCATGATACTCTCTTGTACATCTATAAGTATTTGTAAACCAATGATTTAAACTTATATGTGTCCACAAATATATTATATTATCTCCCAAATTATGTAATTTGTAGTCTTCCATGTTATCTCTTGTATATCTTCCACCATATATTATGTTATCTCTTGTAATAGTTGTACACTTTCACTATTATGTGTGTGCACTATATTTTCCAAAATATTACTGTAATAGATTAATTTTATTTTATTAACTCTTGTATTTCTTATTATAAGTAAATTCTATCTTCGCACATATCGTTGAAATCTAAAATAAACCACATAAATAACTCGTACGCATCGCGACGAGTCAATGCCTAAGCATCGTCCAAACAACTCGTACGCATTATATGCACATATCAACGCATACGCATTGAGGAGTTCTAATATGCTTCGCATCAATCGTCTTTTAAAACAATGCAAGGGGGAACACATGAAGATTACTGTGTCACCATGAAGTTCGCCTCAATTTTCGAAGGCCAATATGTTTACCCTCAAAACTGTAAAACTACATGAATGGCACACCCAAAGCTAAAAAAAATAACTCAATTTAGGCAATTGCAACCAAACCTAAATCTCAAGTTTATGCAATATATATATATATGGCATAGCATACGGAGAAAAGCTAAACAAAAAAGTACAAAGAAAGAGTTAAAAGTATGAAACCACTCACCTCATCGCATTCCAAATATCTCTTCGGGAGGATCATAAATATGACAATCTGGAAATATTTCCTCAAAATCTTGTTTGACCCTATTTCTCAACAGAGGATGCGGCAGCAGCCCCTTGAGCAAAATCCTGAAGGGTAATTCCTCCGGCGGATCAGGAGACTTCTTCATGTCTTCATATACGTTCATGGCATCTGCAGGCGATCCATATTTCAAGAAACCCCGGATAACTTCTGCATATGTTTGGCAATCAGGAAACAAATCCTCATTTCTCATCCATTCCCATACTTGCATTGCTTCCTCCATCTTTCTGCTTTTCGCCAATGCAATGATCAAATCCTTGAATAAATACACATCAGGCTTATACCAGTCCTGCTTCTTAATCACTTCGAATATCTGAAATCCAAACAACTTGTTTAGATATCCCATTACAATGCATCCAAGGAGATTGATTCTAGTGATACGAATAATAAAAAAAGATTGTAAACTTTCATCCTAAAATGGGGACATTCTAAAATGGGGAAATTCAGATTTCTCAATAAAACCCTAATTTGTAAGACTTTAACAAATTGTCCCTATAATCAAGAAAATTTAACAATGTAACCAAAATCCATTTCATAACTTCAATCAAAAAACACAAATGAAGTATAAAAGAAACACCTTGAGAGTCAGAATCATCTCGTCCTGCCGCTCGAGCTCATTAAGAACAGCGATCATATCCATCTTCAAGAGCCTCAAAACATGCGATTTGATGAACTTGGTGAGCTTCTCATCATCGTATTTGAATCTCTTCAACCCCAAAATGACGAAAAGAGCTTCCTTTCCAATCATCTTCTTCCCCCTCCAAAGGGGTCCTCTGGGTCTCCCGTCATGATAGCGCTTGAAACCACCGGAGGTGGATTCGTTTGAAGGAATTTGACGATATGGGTTTTGTAGAGCAGCAAATGGAGATGAATCTGTGATGGGTTTTAGAATGTCTCGAAGAATGATTGAGGCGAAATATGGGATATTTGATCTCCCAAAAAAGCGAGTCGCCATTGTTGTTACGAAGGTGGAGGTTTTAGCTCCGTGGAGTGTAAGACCCTCAAAAGGTCCAAAGGAGGTCTATTGGGAAGGATTCTTGTTATTGGCGCAACATTTTATTTGAGGGCCACCAATCCACCATATTTGAGTGACATAAGTTAAGAAAAATATTAGATTATGAGAGAACAAAATTCAGATCGCATTGTGATTTTCTATCCTCGATTTAAAGGAGAATGCAAAGAATTTCAATGAACCTCGTATTGTCCGGTATAAAATTTGGCTTTAGAATAGGGCATAAAGTCATTGAACACAAACCATGTATGACGGGTAGGTGTCATTGGTTGCATTGGATACCCATGGGTAAGGGTGTTAATCTTTCGGTTTAATTTCAATTCCAAAGGGATGGTACAAAAAACTTAGATTTTCTTTTAATAGAAATATACTCAATAATGACTTTTTAAAAGACCATCAAAGTGTTTTTTGTACACAGGTTAACTCATAAAGTTATAAGACACAGGTTAACTTTTTTATTAACACAGGTTAACTCATAAAGTTATAAGACATTTTTACCCTTTCTAAACAAATAAAAAACATATTTTTATGACCAATAATGACTCTTTTATAAATGATTCTAATTATGACCAACCAATTGTTTTCATTGGTTGATAATTTCTAGCTTTTTATTTCTACAATCACTCTCCAAAACATGTTTAATGGAATCATAAGTATCGCATTATTTATTTATTTATTTATTATTATTATTATTATTATTATTATTATTATTATTATTATTATTATTATTATTATTATTATTATTATTATTATTGATGTAGTCGATTCATACTTTCCTTCCTTGCTACATACCTAGACCTGCACAAGTAGAACATGTGAGCCAAGGACCACCGTGTGGCGGCCGATAACATTCTGATGCTTAAGTGAGATAAGGCTTAGGAGATGCTTAAAGCTGTAAATTGGGTTTCTATAGCGTACCTTAAGTTCATCGACATTATCTCCCTTTTATAGTGTGAGAGTCCTTGTTCGGCTAGGCCTTTGGTGGCGTAGTTTAAGGAAAGAGATTTTGCTGGAGATATTTTCTAATTGGGAGTTTTCCATGTGTGATGGTTTCCCTACACGACTCGTGCTCCTAGATCCGTGGGAGAGGTTTTTATTTCTGAGTATTTTCCATGCAAAGAAGTTTTCTTACCCGACTTATCCTCTAGTATTTGTTTCCTAGTCGAAATCGACGTACTGCTCATGCATGTCTTGAGTCAATCCCCCAAATACTTGTCTTATCAAGGCTTACTCTGGCCTTATCAGGGCTTACAAGTAGTGGGCTTGACCGCGTGACGTGTGGGCTTACTAGCACATTGCAATTCGGGTCCAACGTACTGGAATCTGCCAATAGTGGGCTGAATGTTGTCTGGGCCTCGCTGGATTAAGTATACAATCAGGCCTGCTTTGTTTTGTTGACGAAATTATCATGACACGTTTACAGTGTTGATCAGAGGACGGTTTGATGTATCATTAGCTACTCCCCCAGAGTTGGTGGGTCGTCTTATCAGTCCACTAGGTCATTTCATGAAGCAACTGTGCAGTCATGATGGTTGAATCTGAGTTGTTTCCTCGAGCAATGAATTTCATTAATTGGGCGTGCGTCAGCTTGAAGAAGGGAAAGGGGACTTCAATTTTCTGTACAAATCTTCTGCCTGTGGAGTGTAGTCCATTTACTCTTTCGATCTTAGAGATTCTACTTTGCCGTATTGTCTTCTGTGCTTTCACTTCACTTAACATTCGTATTCGAAAGCTTGTACTTTCATTCATGGCGGACGGAAATATGCTTTCTGAAGAATTGTTCGCTAAGGCCCACAAGTTTTTTTAGGAGAGGTTGTTTTCTAAATTGGATCTAGAAGTCCTCTGTAACACATATGGGATTTCTGACGATCTTGTGCTCTGCACTCTGAGCGTCGATCTGACGCCATTGTCCCCTCTTGAGGGGTTTATCTGTCTGCACTGAGGTAAGCTTCAATCGGGTGTCCACTTTCCTGTTGTCAAAGAGATTTGGGAGTTCCTGGCGTACCTCAACATTGCACTTGCTCAACTTGTGCCAAACGAGTATAGGAATGTAATTGCCATTTTGATTAGGGCTAAGGACGTTGGTGTCCAAGTTTCTTTAAGGGCGATTTAATTGCTTACTTCTCCTTGGATAAACGAGCACGTTGTGTGTGTGCTGACATCGCCAGACTGCTTCGGCAACCTGCCTGATGATTTTAAATCATGGTAGAAGTTATGTTTCTGGGCTCTTGCGGACTCGACGTACTTTGAGGTTGTTGGTCGTCCAGTCGAGCGTGAATTCAAACCACTAAGTTTGATTCTTTTTCTGGTTTTGCTTGTGTTAACTGCATATTAGATTGACTTATTGTGGTTTTCGCAAGGAAATTCCCAACTTCGCCACTTTCTGCTGAGGATAAAACAACTTTGGATACATTTCGTAACATGCCTCGTCTAGAGGTAGAGGATGTCATTGAGTCTTCAATGTCGAGCGCATCGAACTGTAGGCTCATTAGCATGTGACTCCTACTCTTTTCGGGTAAACTAGCCAAAGCCCGAAGGTGTGTCTACTTCGCGGAAGAGGAAACTTCCCAATATCAAGGTTCCAAGCCCTTCAAGGAGGGCAAATATAGATGACACACTTCCTTCTCCTATGCATTTGAAGAGGTCTTGTGCGTTGCCTAGATCTGTCCGCGGGCGTTTGGCTTATTCCGAGGGACTGATGTTATCGGGCATATTTGCCTAGACCATGCGAGACATGACAGGAATTGACCCGTCAATAATCACCAATCGTCTGGAGGTTGACCCCACGAGGAAAATCGTACGACGGAACAAGAGGCCCGTGGCACCCGAGAGGAATGCTATCATAAACTAGGGGGTGCAGCGTTTACTCAATGCGAACATGATTAGAGAAGCACGATACCTAGACTGGCTAGCGAACACTGTTCTTGTAAGGAAGAAAAATGAAAAGTGGAGGGTGTGTGTAGACTACACGGACCTAAATAAAGCCTGCCCGAATGAAAGCTTCCCACTCCCCTTGCATTGATCAGTTCGTGGATGCCATGTCCTAACATAGCTTACTAAGTTTCATGGACGCCTACTCAGGCTACAATCAAATATTGATGCACCCACCGGATAAAAAAAAGACATCCTTCGTAACTGAAAAAAGGGATATATTGTTATAGGGTAATGTCGTTCGGCTTAAATAACATATCGAAAGAAACATGGAGGTCTACATTGATGACATGTTGGTCAAGAGCATCCGCAACCCCGACCACATAAGAGACCTCACTGAAGAATTCAACCAGCTCAGGAAGTACCAGATGAAGCTCAACCCACAGAAGTGTACGTTTGGAGTTGAGTTTGGAAAATTCTTAGGCTATATAGTAAACAAGAGAGTGATCAAAGCCGACCCAAAGTAGATTCAAGCACTTTTCGACATGAAATCCACCGCCAGCATCAAAGACGTTCAGAGCCTAACTGGGAGGATAACAACACTCAACAGGTTTATATCTAAATCGTCAGATAAGTGTCTTCTTTTCTTCAAAATACTGAGGGGAAGCAAAGGGTTCTCGTGGAACGAGGAGTGAGAACAAGTTTTTCAAAGCCTAAAAGCATACATGGAAAATCCAGAACTACTATCAAAACTAACGACAGGTGAAACATTCTACTTGTACTTTTCTGTTTCCAAGCACCATGTTAGCTCAGCCCCCATACGAGACTATCGGGGGACCCAAAGACCAGTGTACTACGCCAGCAAAACCCTCGTGAAAGCAGAGGCACACTACCCAGACCTAGAAAAGTTAGCTCTGGCACTGGTCATATCCTCTAGAAAAGTAAGGCCCTACTTTTAGGCCCACTCTACAACAATTTTGACCAAGCATCTGCTTCACTTAGTACTGCAAAAATCAGAGTTATCCGACAGAATGGTGAAATGGTCAGTAAAACTCAGATAGTTTGACATAAGCTATGCTCCAAGAACCGCCATCAAGCGCAGGCACTAGCAGACTTCATTGCCGAGTTCACCGGTAGAAAAGAGCCAAAGACAAATCACCAAACCTCGGACTCAAGCACGCATGATTGGGTATTGCGCTACGACGAATCATCGACGGGGAAAGCAAGCAGAGTCGGGATCACACTCTGCTCCCCTAGTGGCTTCACCCTAAAAAAAAGCAGTCAAATTCAGCTTCCCCACTTTAAACAACGAAGCCAAATATGAAGCCCTTCTGTCTGGCCTAAAGCTAGCCTTGGGGATCAGGATAGATTACCTAATGGCATACAACGACTCAAGATTGGTCGTCAATCAGGTCAAAGGAGATTTCAGAAGCAATCACATGATAACCTACCGTGACAAGGTAATTGGCATAATGGGCGGGTTCAAGAAGAGCAAGCTCATATAGTGCCCTCGAGACGACAACAAAGGAGTCGACGCACTAGCCAAAAAGGCCTCAGCTTCTGACAAAGTCTCAAGTGGTCTCATCGAATATCAAAAGCAATCAAGCCTTGACCAAGAAGAGCCTAGAGATGTTTGCGCTGTAGACACGTAACCAAATTGGATGACTCCGATATTCGAATACATGACAACCGGAGCCCTACTGACCGAGAAGGTTGAAGCCAGAAGACTAAAAAATAAAGCAGCGAGATACACCCTCCTAAATGACAAGTTATACAGGAGATCTGTGATAGGACCCCTGCTCATATGTTTGTCACCTTTAGAGGAAAATCAGGTCCTGGGAACGATCCACAAAGGTATACGCTAAAATCACCCGAGCGGGAGAACCCTCGCCCACAAAGCTTTGACTCTAGGATACTATTGGCCGACCATGCAGTGAGATGCCAAAGATATTGTCCGCAAATGCGACAAGTATCAAAGGTTAGCGCCATACACACATATGTCAGCCCAGCTGCTGACACTGATGACTAGTCCGTGGCCATTCGCACAATGGGGAACGATTATCGTTGGACCGCTTCAACATCAGCCAGTAAAAGATTTCTTCTTGTGGTTGTCGACTACTTCACCAAGTGGGTTGAAGCCGAGCCCTTATCCAAAATAGGACAGGTCTAGATAGAAAATTCGTATGGGCCACCATCGTCTGTAGATTTGGCATCCCCAGAGTATTGGTCAGCGACAATGAAACTCAGTTCGAAGGTATGAAGGTTAAAAAATTGTGCAAGAGTTTGAATATTAATCACCATTTCTCCTCGCTAGGGCACCCCAAGCCAACGGCCAAGCGAAGGTTACCAACCGAACAATTCTGGAGATGATCAAAAGGAAGCTTGATGCGGCCAAAGAAAAATGGGTTCCAGAGCTACCAGGGATACTCTGGGCATATCGGACAACTGAAAGAATCCCTACCGGTGAGACACCTTTCGCCCTGGCATATGGATCAGAAGCTATGATTCCGGTAGAACTCAAATTGCCAACCTTCTGAATTGAAGAATTTAGACCAGACAGCAACGATGAAGCCTTACGCGTTGGGTTAGACATCTTCGATAAAAATGGGATCTAGCCTCCACCAAGATAGCCGTCTACCAGCAGAGAATGACACAATACTACAATAAAAAGGTCAAGCCACGAGAATTCAAGGTGTGAGACTGGGTACACAGGAAGACCCAACAAAATATCAAAGAAGCTGGCGTGGGAAAGCTAAACCCAAAGTGGGACGGACCCTACAGAGTATCTAAAGTCAACAGGCCGAGAATGTACTGGCTGGAAGACGTAAACGGCAACGGGCTTAAACGAACATGGAATGTAGAACATCTCAAAAAATATTATCAATAAAAATATTTGCTTTTACTAGAACTTCAATTGTTGTCCATTATGACCCCAATCATCCCCGATGCGACCAAACTCGAATGTCAGCCCAAAGCCTAGTCCGCTACGTAGGCAACGATGGTCGAGGAAGTGGGAGTCTAGTCAGCGCTCACATGCCTGATGACGACGACTCGCCAAGGGATCATTGCTCTCCAACAGACAATGGTTGCCGAACTTACTAGGCAAGCCTAGTCAGTTCGCGACTGATGATGGCGTCTTCTGGTGCCCAAAGCCTAGTATGCTACGTGCGAGCAACGGCGGCCGAGGAAGTGAGAGTCTAGTCAGTGCTCACACGCCTGATGACGACGATTCGCCAAGGGATCATTGCTCTCCAACAGACAATGATTGCCGAACTTACCAGGTAAGCCTAGTTAGCTTGTAACTGATGACGACGACTTCTAGTGCCCAAAGCCTAGCCTGCTGCATGCGGGCAACGACGGCCAAGGAAGTGGGAGTCTAGTTAGTGCTCACATGCCTGATGACAACGACTCGCCAAAGGATCATTGCTTCCCAACAGACAATGATCGCCGAACTTACCAGGTAAGCCTAGCCAGTTCGCGACTCATGACGATTGCTTCTGGAGCCCAATGCCTAGCCCGCTATGTAAGGACCACGACGGTCGAGGAAGTGGGAGTCTAGTCAGCTCTCCCCGCCTAATGACAACGACACTCCAAGGGACCATTGCTCTCCAACAGACAATGATCGCGGAACAAGCTCAATTAGTACACAACTAAAGACGACAACTTCAAGAGCTCAATTTCTAGTCCGCCGCGCACGGATTGCGTCGACTGAGAAAGCCAATGTCTCATCAACATTCTTATGCATGACAATGACAATTCACTAAGCGATCATTTCACAGACCAGAATGGCTTACCATTAAACAATAGTGGCCAAAAAAGATCCGCAACGATACAACTCGACTGACAAAAACAAGCATTATGTCCAACAGTACAGATTCTACGATCTACAAAGCGTTTAAAAAAACTCAACAGTAAAGGACAAAACAATATTTTTATAAAAAAAATGTGTATTTTCTATCTTGGGAAGGACGTTACAACTATTTTAAAGATTACAACTATTTTAAAGAGAAACAGTCTCCTCAGTAGCTTGTCCTACTGAGCCAGAACCTTCCCCTAGAGAGATGGGTCCGAAAGCAGCCTCCTATAACGGACGAAGTCAAGGTCGACACCGAGTTGCTCTTCTCTGATAAGCTCCAAAAGCTACAATCTGCCCCGAATAACCTTCGATGAGATCGGCGGCCTCCGTCCCGGTGTCAAAATCCACCGCATTCACCAAGGCGAAATAGTGCAAATACTCCTCTGACCACAAGCGTTCCATATCACAAACACGGCGATGCCCCTTGTCGACTTCAGACTCCTGCTGTCGTCGTTCAACGACCCATTCAGTCTCCGCTCGCCTCCTTTCATCATCTTACGCCTACAGATCGAATCACCACTTGTCCACAACCCCATCCAAACACTCCAACTCTGCCCGAGTCCGTCCCAGTTCAGCACGGGTGGATGCCAAATCCGACTTGTTCAACCTAAATTGGGACCTTATGCCAGTAAACTCCGCTTCAGAGGCAGAAATAGCGGCCTTCACGGTCCCCAAGTTCGTGGTCGTACCGACGTTTCGCAACTGACTAGTTAGGGAGTCCACTCGGTAAAGAGCATCCGAATATGATCCCCGCAAGTCCACGAAGGCTTTCTCTAGTGCAAGGACTCGCCCGCGAGTTTCGGGATGTAGCGTAATAGGACTTTGTGACTCAAAGGCACAAACATCTTCCTCGGACTCATGGCGACGTGAAACGTCAATGCGAAAACCAATGTTCTCTTCCTCTAAGTCAACGGGGGGAATAACAACATCGAGCAGAAGACGACGACCCCATGAAGTTGCCACCTAAACATAACGCGATGGCCCAAGGGCAGAGGCCACAAGATCAGAAGACTGCCTCCTTCTCGGAACAACAGCAGAAGGCATGCTCGCCTCCTATTATGCTACCCTGGTTAGGCTAGGCATAGCCAGGCTTCTCTTCCTCGAATGATGACTGATCAGTGCAGTGAGAACGTCGTGAAAACACTGTAGCAACCCGCTACACACAACATGCCTGGCATTATGACCTCCTCGATGGACATCAGTGGGAGGTTAATGAACTCCTCTCTATCCATCTCTTCTCCTCAGTGAGAGTCGAAACTACAAACTTCCCTAAAAAAATAAAATGACATCAAACTAGCATCACGTCTGGGATTAGAAAAATAAGCTAGCGACTTAGAAACTTACGAAGGTCAACCTGGAAGTATCTTGGGATCCTACGATTCCCAAATTTTAAGTACGAAGAGTTCACTGAAGCCAAGAACTAATACCTCTCCCAAGGCTCAGTGGCATGCGCCACTAAACGCAAAAAAACAGGGCAAGTCAGTACGCAAAAGCCCCTAGCATCCAATTGAGCAGTGGTCATATGATGGATTACCGCTAGAGTCAAACGAAGGCCGACGTCATGTGCCCTCACGAGAATCGCAATCAGAACCTTGAACATGCTCGGAACCATTTGAGTGGGAGGCATGCGAAGAGTGAAAAAGAAGCGTCAAACGTCATTTGGCATTGGGAACCAGAGCCCTGACTCGAACATGCCCCGACAAACTTATATACCCATGAGGGGGTGTAGTCGGAGCCAATTCTCTAAACGCGGGAACAATTTTCAGATCCCCGGGAATATGGTATAAACTTCGAAGCCTGATCAATTAAGTTTCATCGATCAGACTAACCTCGAAGAGCTTGAGGCAAGTAAAGAACAACAAATCCTTAAAAGAAAGTTCAACATTGTCTGTCATTGTTAAGAGAGACAAATCGAGCTTCACAGCAACACGATCGTTTCAAGATATTACACAGATAAGAATTGAAGAAATCTTCCTTAAAGCAGCGAATATTTATAGAGAAGTCAATCGTACCTTCTCTCCTTGAGCAGTCGTGTACTAATAAATGCAATGCACTGCTCGAGACAACGCTTCGGGCTCAATCATCACGATGGTACAATTGTTTTTTAAAGAGCTAGTGAACCGACTAAACGCCCCACTCACTCGAGGGGAGTAGCTGATGATACACCGAAATGATTCCAAATCTATGTCATACACGTGTCATGATGATCTCGAAGAAAATATAGGCCCAAGCGTCAGCCTGACACTGATTTGGCCCAAGAGGTTCTAAACTCTCTCAATGCAGTCCGCCAAACGGACCCTAATTCTTACAGCTTGCTAGGTCTACATATCTAACAACTATCATCAATACCCGTAAGCCCTATTAAGGCAAGTATTTCGAGGATCAACTTCGAACTGGCAATTACAGCGACTATTTGCTTCCAACTAGGAAGCATATTCCAGAGTACGTATCACATATCGAGATTTTCACCTATAGACTACTCTCAGAACATGAACTATCTCCCGCGTATTTAGGAGCGCATGGCTAACAGGAAAATTTCCCTCCATCGCACGACTTCTAATTAGAAAAAGATTTTCATGAATATCTTCTTCCCTAAACTATGCCATCGATGGTCTGGTTGAACCAGGACTCTTGCACCATAAATAAGACATGAGATTGGTAAGCTAAGGTACGCTACAAATTCCATATTTACAACATTACACCTTTTTCAGATACCTGTTTTGACTTTAACATTGGAGTGTCATCGATCACAACAGTAGTTTGTGGCTTCACATACATTCCTTATGCAGATCAATGTCAAATAAGGGAGCAAAAAACGACTACAACAAAAAGTAAGTAAATAATATGATTCACTTAAAAATCTAATTTATTTTAAAAGTTCTATAGTGTGTTATCTAGGGATGGCAACGGGGCGGATTGGGGCGGATTTGAGCAAATCCATCCCCGATCCGTCAGTAATATCGGATGCCCAATCCGCCCCGCAAATCCGTTTGCAATTTTAAATCAAAATCCATAACCGCCCCGTGCGGATGAGCGGATATCCGCCCCGCCCCGCAAATCCGCACAAAATTATAACAAAAAATTAAAAAATCAATCTCTGAATTCGTACAAATAAAAAATAATACAAAAAATTCTGAATTACAATTTACAATGAATTCGTACAAAAAAAATTACAAAAAATTATGAATTACAATTTACAAAGAATTCGTACAAAAAAAAAATTAAAAATACAAAAAAAAATCAATCTCTGGATCTGATTTCAGATTTTAGATCTGATTTCAGATCTGAGATCAGATCTGATCTTGAAATCGTATCAGATCTAAAATTGTATCAGATAGATCGCATCAGATCTGATCGTATCAGATCTCAAAATCGCATCAGATAGATCAGATCAGAACTGATCGATCTCGGATCAAGATCAGATCAGAACTGATCGATCTCTGGATCAAGATCAAGATCAAGATCAAGATCAAGATCAAGATCAGATCAAGATCAGATCAGATCAGATCAGATCTGATCTGATCGTTCTCGGATCAAGATCAAGATCAAGATCAAGATCAGATCTGATCGATCTCGGATCAAGATCAAGATCAAGATCAGATCTGAGCTAAGATCAGAGAAGGAGAAGGAGATCGATCAGATCTGAGCTAAGATCAGAGAAGGAGATCGATCAGATATGAGCTAAGATCAGAGAAGGAGAAGGAGATCGATCAGATGGAGATTCGGAGAAGGAGAAGGGGCGATCTCCAAGCTTCAACATCTCTGTGAGAGGGAGATCTCTCTGCGAGGGAGCAGTGACACGGCGTGAGGGATCTCTCGCGGTCGACGCGGTGTGAGGGAGCAGGGTCCAGGGAGGCAGATCTCGCGGCCGCGCGGCGTGAGGGAGGGCGAGGTGGTGTGCGGTGTGAGGGAGGGAGGGAGATCGCTGCTCTGTGGGAGGGAGAGCTTGTGCTCTGTGAGACAGTGCGAGGGAGAGTTCGGTGGTGAGGGTGAGGGAGCGATTGGTGTGAGGTAGCGAATGAGCGATTGTGATTTCTAAAAAAACAGTTAATCCTTTATATAGGCGAAGGGCACTTTTGTAAATTTGTTGGTTAAACGGATATCCGCGGGGCTTTCGGGGCGGATATGGCCAAATCCGTATCCGCCCCGAATAGTGAACGGATATTTTTTGGATACCCAAAACCACCCGAAAACCCATTCAGCCATATCCAAAACCGCCCCAAACGGATTGGGTGGGGCGGATATCCGTGAAAATCCGCCCCACTGCCATCCCTAGTGTTATCTAGAAGCCACAATATAAATTCTATGGGAGGAGATATTGTCCAATGATTGATATATTCACTGACTTGTTAAAATCATGTCTCCACCCACTAATTTGCTAATGTAATGCACAAACCACCCACCTCTCTTGGCGTCAATGCTTGCACTTTTTGTCCATCTTCTTTAAAACACAACCACAAACACTATCTATATAAGGGGTAGAAGTGTTAAAAAAACCCAAACAAAGCCAAAAAAAGGCAATTTTTGGTGGTTGAATTTGCCATTTTTTTTTTCTTGTTAAAAGCAATACTACATAGAGAAAACTAAGGAGATAAATCTCCAAAAGAGTAGAGTGAGTTTATCTAAGTAATGAGCTTGGACATTTTCAAGCCTACTTAAATAGATGCATGCCAATCTCCTACAAGTTTTACGAGACAATGAGTATTATCTAATAAAGGGAGCCATGCCCAATTGATTCTAATAGAAGGATCATTGTTGATCAATAATGTTGACAGAAGGATTGTATGGTGGGTTCTTATCACCAGCAACAACTTATCAAGATATGGTCACCGCTGCTGTTGTTTCAGAGCAATATATTGGGCTACTTGTTCCTGTTTCGGAGCATCCTCCATTGATTCATTTTCTCAATCTTCATTGATAATGAAGCTTAGAATTCTCGATTCTCATGCTGATTCAGAGTTTGATACTATTAAATGTAATGTGATGCTAGTTTTGATCTTTCAAACAGGGAACCATAGAGCTGTTAGAATTTGCTAATACCATGGTTAAATGCGTAGTAAAAGACCAAGATTAATAGAATCATCCAAGTATTATACCTCCAACTGTTAAAATACAATTGGTTGGTCCAAGTGCAATGAAACCGAGATCCAGAAGATGTGAGGTCAGTGTTGCAGAAAGGCTACTTGCGATGGGTCATCAGAATGAAGCTTAAATCCATGTTACAAGGAAAATAAGTTAACGTAGACATGGAGATCATCATTGATCATTAAAATACGATTAATGAGATCAAGGGATCGAGGGCCATGTCCAAATACAACATTACATGGAAAGACTGAAAAACCATTCTAGTGAACATGTCACAGGTTCAGCAATCATGACTCAGATACAGCATTTGAGTTATTCAAGGATTGTAAGTTATGCGTCCCTATGGACAAACCATCATAAAACCTATAGAATTACGCAACTTAACAACAAATAAAGCAAAAAGTGGAAATAGAGCACTTCCAGAAGCTGCATTCATCTCATCTTGATATAGTTATGAGATACATTTCTTCACTTCATATGTTCTTAACAGCATCCAACTAAACTGCTACTTGATCCAAACTATTTAAAGTAATTCTCAGAGAATAGTTTGATTTCTATTAATAGGCACATAAATTGCTCAACTGCAGTTAACTAAAAATAGTAAAAACAAAAAAGACCTCACTTCTCACAAAACAAACTTCACCATCAAACCTGAGATATATGACGCAAATCTTGCCAAAATGCCTACATGAGGTTTTCAGATAAGGAGTTTCTCAATCGCATCCTGCATTTCCAGAAATTGAAGTTGACGTCAAGGGCACAACAATGGAGATAACTGAATAAATGAGTCGAAATGGACATGTCGTACCTTGAGCTGCTGAATTTGGGACTTCAACTGACTTCCCTCGTTGCTGGTCACAGAAGCAGCAATGACAGGTCTTGTGACTCCACATGCTCTCCCTAGGGCTTGCTTTGAAGGAACAAACACGTATGGAACGTTCTGCATCAATGAAACAAAGTTATTTGACTTCCCAAAAGTCCATAGAAGTTCATCCTCTATGAGCATGAGGTAGAAGCATACAATAATTACATCATAGAACCAAATTTGAAATTTTGGGTATGTAAGAGAACCTAGGCAATGTTTGATAGTACAATAGCAGTCTAACAAGAAAGATATTTGTTCCATCATATATGATATTTAATTGCATGATGCAATGTAGTTAGTAAACCATAAATGTGAGCCTCAAGTTCCTCCATGAGGATTGATCAACTGTTACTCTCTTGCTCATTCATTCAATTGATTTGAAAAGAATGCTTCAGTGAATTCAAACTAAGAATGCTTCAGTAAATTCAGACTTCAAGCCCCTATGCCTAATTCTTTAAAGCAGATGACAGAAGTGTGGTCATCGACCAATTTAGGGCATTTTCAACCTCTCTCCCATAGGGAGATGGGTGTGAACTAGGCTGCTCCATTCCTTTGCGTGGGTTTTATCGAAAGAAAAAAACAATAGAATCTTCAAGGGAAGATCCAAAGATGTACATAGCATTTGGATGGAAAACAAGATCACCTTGTGGGTTTGGGGTCACTCTTTGGGTGTCTTTAGGGACACCTTTTTCTTCATGTATGTTTGCTTGGAGGGATATCTTCAAAGTACCAAATAGTTGAACTCTTATGTACACATTTTGGTTTTTGTCCATTTAAATATAATACAACACCTTTTGTTTTGCTGACCCAAAAAAATAAATGTGAGTCCCATGTTCCAGACAACGTCTTTCAAAATTCACCACTACAAATATCCAAGTGATAAATTCATCTGCACACTTATTATACAATTTACAATTTAGATTTCACGCTTGTAAAGTTAATCACTCACAATGTAGTCAAGACGACCGCCTAGCCTCAAGGCGTTTTTACAAAATTCCACCTCAAAGTGAGGCAATGCAGTGCGGTGAAATGAGGTGTCCATCTCATACTGCCTTGCCCAGCCTCACTGCCTCAACCGCCTCAGCCCAAAAACTAGTTGTAGCCAACCCAATTGCAACCCATTTTCAGCCCATTTGCAGCCTAATTGCAGCAAAAAGAGGTTGCAACCCACTCTATAATAAGGTTTTATATTTCTTGGTGTAATATTTGATTAATTTGATAAAAACAAGATAAAACGTTTTTAAGTTTTGATAAATTTGTCACTTTTTATATTACTTTTTGGAGAAAAAATATCATGTTTTGATCAATATATGATCAACACCAATCTTAATTTTTCATAGCTTAGTTAAATGATTTTTATGCTTTTGGAATACAAATAGTGATTATACTTGTGAATTTTTACCAACAATTTCTTCTAACAAATGTTCAATATTCTCAAGTTTCTATTCTTTCAAGATTATTGATTTTTAATGATTTAGTTGATGTTTGCAAGTTATTTGACACTTATGTAGTGCATCTTTTCGCTATGCTATGCAACTTTTATATTTTCATTTCGATTCTAGGTAGTTGTCACTTTTTGTACATATTTGCTTATGATACTTATCAAAATGATGATGTACACTACTATGCTTAATCTTTAAAAATATTTGTTTTAGATTGTTGTCACTTTTTGTACATATATGCTTATGATATTTATCAAAATGATTATGTATAATACTATGCTAATATGTTTCAATATATTATAAAAAAATCTTTAAAAAAGTTAAGACCGCAGTGAAGTGAGGCGTCCACCTCGCCTCATGCCCGAGACATTTTCAACCCTGCCCGCCTCAACTACAATGATCACTCAACAACTTATCAGACACTGAAAACCAAATAACTTGGTGAAACAATAAACAATAATTTATAGACTGTTGCATGAGGCTCCACCGTGGCTCTAGAGACTATAAAGTCTAACCAAAGAATCTTGATCCCTCCGAATTCTACCCTTCCACCTTGAAGCGTTAGTGAAGATCAACCAAGGAGTAAGGAAATTGAGGGGGTCAACCATGCTAATGCTTGGGGGGGCGAGGGGGGGCGAGGGGGATGAAATACAATAAAAGGCAAACTAGGAGAATGGAAAGAGAGTCGTGGGAGGAAGAAAAGGAGGGGAAAAAAATAAAAGCTGAAGGAACTTATGGGAGATGCTCACATAGAGCCTCATATTACGGAGTCATGTAGATCCTTCCGATATTTTCATAACTTCAATGTTCTTTAGCATGATTACACCCTATTATCATTGTCCATAAGAACTCACAAAATTGCTTTGCCAAACAAGGGCCTAATAAATGCACAGAAAACAGATAAAAGTATGAAATTGAAGCAACTCTCCTCTATGGATTGGGACACAGAAGTAGCTATTTTTAAGACAATTTGTGACTCACCTCCATATCCTTTGTGCAAGGGGTACATCATCTCTAGAATAAAACATCTTAAATTCTTTACTTTGGGACAACACAATGTCATAATCCAAATGCACCAAATTATCATTTGGAAGCCAAAACAAGAGAGAAAATGATGTCACAAAACATTTCTTTTGTTTTTGGTTCAGAGAAAACAAGTATATCGGGTTCAGTCAAAAAGTGTGTTGGGGGGAGTGGAAAAAGAACGTTGCTCCCCACATCAAAGATGATGTTACAAACAATGCAATCCCAGTTAAGCATACTATCAGAAAACTCACCTCACGGGCCATATAAATGGAGTTAAACTCGTCAAAACCAGACAGAAACCCCTCAACTAAAGTTAATAAACATACGATTCTTCTAATGGTAAAGACTCGTCAAAACCATTTTGTAAAATAGAAACAATTGAGCTCTTATTTCAACCAATCAAAGCCAAACAATTGTGAACCTTGGATGAACACTTTTGAGCATTGCCAAACAAATGTGAAATATCTTTAAAATTTTGTAATAACGTGAATGACGAACTTAAGGTGTGTTTGGTTGGATGGAATCCTATTCCAGGAGAATCCATGAGTAGACCCCTAGATTTAAGGCTAAATTGAGGTAGCACTCATTATCCACCATTAGATTTTATAATCAATCTTAAACATGAGAATCACACTACTTGGTTTCCTCAAAGCATGTGATTCCCATGTTTATGGGACTTTCATTCCAATTCTATGTAGTTAAAACAAAAAATGGACCCTTCGCGGTCCAGAACCGATTTACGATTAACCAGATTTAATCAGTCCATACACATATTATAGCGATAAATCGCAAGTTGGATGGGCCGATTTATCGGTGATTCGCCAATTCTCACTGATTTATCAGTGCCCGCTAAACCAAAGCATATATATATAAATTGGCAAGTTAGATGGGCCAATTTATCGGCAAGTAGGATGGGCCAATTTATCGGCACTCGCTAAACTAAACCATTAAATACCCAATTCGTATAGTAACACAATTGATCACAAAATCTAAGAATGGATTGGTGAGTAAACCTCAAATTAGCTTAGATGTAGGTGATCCCCTAGAAAGACAGACACATCCTTAGTTCCTGACTTTAACATCATGTTACTAGAAAGACAAACTATTACAATCTTTTTTCAGTTGGTTCTTACATGCCATTGCTATACTTGCATTCACTAGATATGATCACTATAAAAACTTACATCCTTGGTATGCTAAATGGTTCTCAGCAGAACCTCAAATGATTCACACAAACATAAAAACTAAGCACACCATGAGAACCATTTAGCATACCAAGTCATTCTCAAATTCAGCAAAAGTACTCAAAACACTCTCGATATCATATCCATTATCAGATTATAAAAGCATCTCAGGTTCGAACTAGTATTTTCTAATGAAGGTCGTCCAGTAACCAGGCTAATCAATATAAGTATCTATCACGTATCCTTAACCATGTCATAAAACAAGTGAAAGGGTACCTTATCTTCGGCCAGTAGGGGAAGATGGAGAAGGATTTCAAGCGGTTCAGTGTCAGCAGCCATCACTATGAACTCAGAAATGCCTCTGTTAAGTGTCTTGGTAGCTGGAATCAAGACAGAAACGCAATACAAGAAAATCCATTGAAATACAAGGAAACCCCATCATGGTAAACTAGTCAAAACATCATATAAACCAGAAAACGCAGTGACTGAGTAACAAAGGACCTTCATTGGCACCCTTTTTGAGTTGCTTGTAGTTGGCGGCTTGTTGAATGAGATCCATAATGGTAATAGTCAACTGAGCATCAGCAAGTGGGTAAGCTTTCGGATTCACAGCTTCGGCAGTCTGAACAACAATACAAACCCCATCAATCAATCAATCAAAACACAACAACACCAAGACCACACTAAAGAGACAAGACCACAACAAAACTAAACTACAGAGAAGAGAGGAGAGAGAAAAGTACCATATTGGCGATGGAGGGGAAGAAAGAGAACCCAACAAAGCCTAGGGTTTTTCTTTTCGGGAGAGGGCTTAACGAAGAGCGAAGAAGGGGTGTTGTATGTTTTTCGGTGCTTTTATATATATAGCACGAGGGATTACATGCGACATTCGCGGTGTCCTTAAAACATCTCCATCGCTAGATCAACGGGTCGTGTAAATTTGGGCCTATGATGGGCTTTTCAGCTGCTGGTGGAGTAAACCCTAAAAACTGAAAATTTTGTCATGTGCCCGTCCGTCCGTACCCACACAACAGGGTTTTCTCCTAAACTCTCTCAATTATTTTTCCATTCCTTTGAATCTCCTATGATATGCATCAACATTAAGGGTGGGCACGGGACGGGATGGGACGAGATAGACTCATCTCTATTCCATCCCGTTCATACGGGATCGGAACGGGACGGGATCAACGTGTTTCAAATTGACAATGCAATTTCAATAAATAAAATAGATCTTCAGCAAATTGCATGTTCACACGTAACCATGCTGAAAATGAAATAATAAACCAAAATGCAATCAACTAAACATAATGTAACCTATGCCATAATAAGCACATGAAGCTGTCATTGGAATCTCACATAGAGTTTAATTTTCATGCATATATATCCTTGCAAATGAGATGATACTAGGAACTCATTAAATTGTATTATAGGTTGAGTATCCAAAGTTTTTAATGAAATCGAATGTACCCTAGTTAAATACAATTAAACAAACTATGCGAGTGTGAGACTCAAATTCACCCAAACCTATGCGAGTGTGAGACTCCCACTTGCATTGTCCTATGCAAATGGGTGAAAACACAAACTTTTTTTTTTTTTTTGACAATTTGAGTGTTTGTCGTAAAATGACAATAACTTTCTCATTTCAAAAAAAAAATTTAAGTGATTAAAATTGTGTTCATTAGATAACTTAGAGTACTACAATTTTAATGTTTTGATGAGCTTGAGAATCGGTCTCGATAGAACATATAAGTTGGCCGAAAGTCAGGGACACTATCCTATTTTATTTTTAGTACCATATTTTCAGAAACAAAGAGGGTGAGAGAGGTGGTGGGATGGTGGTGGTGCTTGATGGAGAAAAAATGAAGAAAAGTGGCGGTGGTGGGAAGGAGAGAAGTGGCGGTGGCAAGGTGGTGGTGATGATAGTGAGGTGATGGCGGTGTCTGATGGAAAAGAGAAGGGGGGAGGAGAAAAAGAAAAAAAAAAAGATAAAGAGAGGGGAGGAAAGAGAAAATTTAATATTTTGAATTTTTATTGGTAGTGTGTGAAAGAAGTAGTCGTATGAAAAATAAAGTAAATGGTGTGTGAGAGAAAAAGTTGATATGGTGGTGTGGGACAGTACTTAGGTAGTGTGAAACAGTCGATACCCTTAAAAAATCTCAAATACTAAATTGTTGGGTTTTGTAAATTTTGGGCATTTTCTTGGCTTTTTTCTTCTAACTAGTATTTGAAAGGTTTATTTTTAATTTGGCACTCATTACTTTATATAATCTTTATTTTAAAAACTAATTGAGTATAACACTTGTCGAACTAATTTTTTAACTATTTTGCCTTAAAACCAATAATTGTTTCACTTCCTCATTTTTTTTTTCTTTTTTCTTTTATCTAGATCCCCTTAACTAACTGTTCTTCTCTCTGCCAGCCTGGAACCCCACCCGCAAATCACAACCCATATTGAGAAAGAGATAGATGGAAAGAGAGAGGAGGGGTGAATTTAGTTTTGTTGCAGTCTCCCCCATCATCTTTTATCTTCATTTTCATTTTAGTTTGAGCAATGCTAGGGAGCACTAGAGATTAGCCTGGATGGTGCCAAGCACGTGCACCCTGCGAGGTGCCAGCCACGTGGGCATCAAAAGGGCAAAAAAAAAAAAAAAAAAAAAAAAGTGACTACAGTGAGTCATGAGTTAGAAAGAGAAAATTACATGTTATTGATATCAGTTCTACGTTTCTACCACACAGAACCAACTTCTCTACAAACCCAATACCAAAATCTGATCAAACAATGAACATCACCATGAAAACCCCATCAAGAAAAACTCCACAAACCAAACTAGAACTCAAAACCCATCACCAAAACAAAAACCCATCATCCCATATGATTTTGGACTAGGGAAAGTGCTCATCATTTTGAATAAGATCTTTGGTTGCAGCTTTGATGGAGAACCTACCTGAAGGAGTACTCAGCCACACCACTCTGTCCTTTGTGTTGAATCTTCCCAAATCAGTCATTTGAAGAGAGTTCCATAGAGTCCTCACCTGATTGTCAGCTGTTCTAGAGAGAACCAAGTCTTGAATCCTTCTAACCTTCATCATCTTGGCATTATCAGCAATACCAGAGGAGACTCTTTGATTATCAAACAATGAACATCACCATGAAAACCCCATCACGAAAATCTCCACAAACCAAACTAGAACTCAAAACCCATCACCAAAACAAAAACCCCATTATAGAAATCACCCTACACTTCCCAATCACAAATCCCACAACCCCATGAAACCCCAAAAGGTCAAAAAAACAGGGGACTTGAAGATGAGTGATAAATGCACAAATGAATGGAGGGGGAGACAAGCAAGAGGAACCCACTCTCTCTCACTCACTCACTCATCAAGGAAAGGGTCCCTCACCGCACTTGAACAACCTAACAAACACAAATGAATGTTGAAGAAGATACCAAAGAGGGTTACAAAGAGAACACCTAAACCATTGAAATAGAGAGAGAGAGATAGAGAGAAAGAGTAATATAATGACACTTTGCAGTTGTCTTTCTTATTGGAGTTTTTTGTTGGATTTTTTGGAGAGTGGAGAGAAAACAAAAAAAGTGGGGAAAGAGAGAGAGGGGTCAAACTATCCATCTCGCGGGGTGCACATGCTTGGCACCATCCAGGCTAATCTCCAGGCAAAACTCCAGTGCATTTTAGAATTTTCGTTTTAGTTTTGAGTGCTAGCTGTCTGTGGATCGCAAGGATCAGGAAGCAATGGCATAATATATTTTGTCCGCCACCACAGATCTCGCCCCTTGTCAGGAGCTGCACCACTATCACTATGAGAGCCCCTTCCTTGAACAACCCAAACATCATTCCCATCTTGATCCTCCTCCACAACTAAAACAAGAGAAACATCTACCACGTCAGATCTGCAACCCACACAAAAGGAATGGATTTGCTCCAACTTGGACACATATAGCTAGGTTTAAGATGAAAAGGGGTAAACTCATCATGCACCACTACACTACCAAGGTAATTAAATAGCTAGGTTTTTCCCCCTCCAAATCTACACTCATTCACACACACTGCACCTTAGCGAACCACCCTTATTTTCTTTGTTGGTGTGTGTAGTAGCACAACTAATAAGAGGGGATTGTGGATATTTCATGGCTTCTTTTATTGTTGTTGTTGGTGTTTAAGACCCTGAACTTAACCCAGACCAAAGGAAAATCAGTAGCCATGGAATGGCGTCGGAGAAGAAAACATGGAAGGATTATTGAGGCAAGTTGGGTGATGGATCATGGGCGGATCCAGGATTTTAGTCTGAGGGGAGGCGAAATGGAAAATATTTATTAGTTGATAATAGTAGTTATCAATGGTAAAGCCAAATTTTTTTTTTCTACTGAAGCTATAGTAACTAATAAAAAAAATTCAACTATAAAAAATCAGAAATTCTAAATGTCGAGGGAGTGGGCGAGGAAATCAGCGAGGGAGGGGGGGAGGGGGGTGGTGGATCGTCCATCCCCCCAGGATGCATGCCGTCAGATTTCATGCGCGCATCCCGAGGGGGATGGACGGTCCACCACCCCCCTCCCCCCTCCCTCGCTGATTTCCTCGCCCACTCCCTCGACATGTAGCCTCTCTCATAAAAAATACAATGCATATATCAAATTGAATTCAAGTGTAGTCCATTTTAAGCCAAAATAAGGTCACTATTGATAACCTTAGCAAAGAGCAAACAAGCATAATAACTAGAATATATAACTAATATCACAAAAGAGTTTGTCTAGGCAGCCAGACTTTAAAACCATTTTTTGGCCAACCTAAAGCATTTTTACACTTTTACCCATTTTCTTTAAAATACAATCACAAACATTATCTATAGAAGGGATAGAAGTGTAAAAAACTTAAAACTTAACCAAAAAGTGGCTATAAAGCCTGGCTGTCTAGAATTGAGAATCACAAAATAATTAGGATAAGTTATATGTGAAGCTAAAATAAATTTGAAATCTGCGAACCTAATACGATCATAATACAATTTCAAAGAAAAAATAGTTTATATGAGGCTCAAATTTTATACGAGTTGGCTAATGGTATATATTTTCATTGAATTCTATCGTTATTATTTTAGATATTAATTTTAAATATTTTTTTGTTAGAGGTTTTATATCACTTGTGAAAAACAATTCATTTATTTAATGTTAATAAATTTTTATTAAACTAAACATTTTTTAATGTTTGCAATTACTAATAAAATTGCATTGAAAATAAAATAAAAAATGCACTCTAAGAGTATCGAACTCAGGTCTTTTACTAAAAATGATAAACCTCCAACCACTACACCAACAAAGACAATGTTTAAATATTTGCATAAAACATTGTCATATTGTATTCTACATTATATAATCGATTTTTTTAAGACTAAAATATATATACTAAAAATATTTTAAAAGTAGGTCCGCCCATGTGATGGATGATGTAGGTGTGAGATAGTGGTTGTCGATGGCCATCACCCAATAAACCAAGCTCTGGAACATACAATCAAGCAATCCATAGCTGAAATACAAAACAAATGGCCCAATAAAACCATTTCCAGACCTTTTGAAGTATAACCTCTCTGGTAAATCCTTCTGAGAGTATGTCAACTGGATTGCAAACCCACGGCCTCAACTTGCAGTTCCAGACAAAGCAACAATCTTTCTCAATCTTCTACTCCGAAAACTTAAATCTAATATTTAGGGGTGGACAAAAATCGATTTAAATTCGATTAACTGACCAAATCGGTTACAAATTCGGTTCAGTAACCGAACCAAAATATGAGTAGAAATAAAATAATTTAAACCAAATGGAATCCGTTATAAACGGTTCAAAATCGGTATCGGTCTACGATTTTGAACCGATCGAATAATAACCAAACTGACCGATTAATTAGATATATATAAATACAAAAATAACAGGTGCGTGTCAATACCTGATTAGTGAAACAAATGCACTGCAGTGCGACCTGTTGCACTGAATCACCTCCCTTCTCTCACAGTTTTTAATTTTGGGCTAAAAATTGGGTCTGTTAAAATATTGGGCATGTTTTAATGAAAGCCTTTCAAGTGCTTAAGCCCAAAATTTTGGCTCAACCGAACCAGACCGATCCGTAATTCGGTTCAACCGATTTTATCGGTTTACAAATACAAAATTCGATTTCAGTTTGGGTTTTGGGCAAACCGAATGAAATAGGTTCGAAATCAGTTCAGGGCTCAAAATCGAACTAAACTGACATTGCCCACCCCTACAATATCTATCCAATCCCAACAGAGCCCAAAATCTCCACACCCCAATAGAATACATTATTTAACCCCCTAGTCCTCAAATTGAACAAAATTCCATTCGAACTGGTAGTGCGAATTAAGGGCGGAGGCAAGATTCCAGACAAAAGAGGGCATATAGTACACAACTATTAAACTACACCAATTTCAGCCATGGATTGTGGTTTCGCAAAATTATACGAAATTTCGTTGAGTTTTCATTTTTTCGAAATTACGAAAAGAAAAAGGGCGAAAGAAAAAATTTTGAGGTTTTTTTTTTGTTTTGTAAATTTCGGGGTTTTTTCGTAAAATTTGGGGTTTTTTCGTAAAAAGTTCAAAAACCAACTACCAAAATTTAAATTTTTTCAAGGATTTTTCGGAAAATTTTGGGATTTTTCCATAAATTTTGATATTTATCTTCCAATTACCATTTATTTTAATTATTTAATGATTTTTGAAACCACCCCCTAATTTCCTAATTATCACTTCTTTCACTTATATATTGATTTTTTAAACTACCCCTTAATTTTCTAATTATAGGTATTTTGATTTCATTTAATGTGTTTAATACATTTATTTACTTGCATATTATTTTTTCACATATTCAATATACCCTCGAAATTCATTATATATTTCTTTTATCCTCGAATTTTTACGTTTTTTCTTTATACACCAAAATGTTTCTTAAATTCAGGAAACAAAAATTAACTCGAAAAATGAAATCACAATCCTTGATTTCAGCAGTGACACGACTCCACCTTCTTCAATTATTAGCTTCCCACACCGATTGTTGTCACGAGCAAGCAAAATGAGTGAGGCTTCCACATCAGACCTGTCATCGAGCGATCTAGTGTAGAGTGTGGCAATTTGCTCCCAGATTAGGTACATAATTGGTTCATTATCAGCAATAGGTAGGAGTCCTAAATATCCGTTGGACGCGATGGTGACATGGAGGAGCCAGGAGACATCCATGCGCACGGTGGAATTCTTGAGCGCGACCATGGGGAATTATGAAAAACAAGATTCAAAATGCATCATCGTGCCATCAAAAGTTCAGAAATTCAATGAATGAAAGTTTTTTTGAACGTGGGAGGCAAGCTACAAATGTAAAGGGGGCAGTATGGAAATTACAAATATCTTAGTGGTTTTTTAAAAATCATAAGGGGGCAATTGACCCCCTTAACCAAAGGGTAGATCCACCCCTGGTGCGAAGGAAGTAAATACCCCACACGGCAGGTACAACTAGGTGCAATGGGGGGTTCCATCTGTGGAGGTGGCAATGGGGGTTGTGATTTGGAGGTGGGTTCCTCATTAACACCTCCCACTCCTCATCTTTGTCTCAGTTCCTCGCCACCAACCAAGCTCGAGAACCGGCTCGAAATCTTGGTTACCCAGGACCCTGGTTAATCGGTCTCACTGGTCTGGGCTCAGTCCTTGAAAATCCATTTTTAAAATCTTAGTCCAATTCTTGATCTTGGCTATTCAAGCCGATTAACTGGACCGACCCATCCCTACTTTTTACTATAGCCTAAAAAATGTTAATGAAACTCTACAGTTGTTGCAGAGATGTGATAAATAACGGGACTGTAAAATTTGATCATGGAGTGTATCACAACCTAAATTATCCCATACAAAATAATAATAATAATAATAATAATAATAATAATAATAATAATAATAATAATAATAATAATAATAATAATAAACATATATGGATGTTTTATTTCAATTGGGCATCTCCAACCGTGTCACCTAAAATTTGTCCCAAAAATTCGTTTTTCATGGGTTTTTTTATTGGTGGCGAAGAGAGTGTCGTTGAGTTTAAGCTTGTATTTAGATTTTAATTTACACGAATCATCATGTGTTGTTTAATTGATTGACTCTATAGTTGGGTCGGGGTTTCTGAGTTTGTTTTTGGACGATGAAATTCTTATAAGTTTCTCTCCCACGCTTATGCTAGGTTCCTACGCCAAAATCAAGGACTTTGAGTCATTGACCACTTTAAACAAAGTCTACAACTAATACTCCCTGTTTTAGAGTGACTTTTGTAACTTGCAAGTTGTGCAATGTCCAAACCAAAATTCATGGCCGAGTCAAGTAGGGTAAAACAAGGTACAATGAATAGACAAAAGTCGTGCGCGGCTTGCTTAATCATTTTTTAAGGTTATTTTTATTCAACAAGATAGGCTGAACCCGGCCATACATTATCAAAGAAAACATGATCACTTCCATATCACCAAACTAATAAACAAAGACATACATCTCAATAAGCAAAAATTGAAATCATCTTCGTTGTAGAAACAAACCATGAGATGAGCTATCATTCCCTTGCCCAAAAGCATCAACAAAACAATTTCGCTTCTGAATGAGTCTGTAGTCTTTGTAATTGCGATCAGAACTATAACCATCAAAATTGCGTTCACCGTCATAACCACTATAGGACTTCTAATATTTACTTTTGATGATACATAAAAATAGACCGATCATCACGACCGTACATGTGGCATAAAGCCCCATCACGAGAATACAATGCCTGATCCATTGGACCAGTTCATAAAGCCCAAAAGGATTGAATATAATTATAGAAGCCCGGAATAGGCCCACCTCTAAGGAAGAGTAAGTGGGATCCGAATGCAGGCCCAGATGAATCAAAGCCCAAATCCAAGCCCGTTATACGTTTTCTCATAAAGGAGAAGAATGTTGCACAAAAAAATAGCCGTGGAGGGACCTACGCATCCATGAACGCATCTCCATTAAGGAGGAGACTGTTACAGAAACATCTCATTCTGTTGCGCCTCACATGCTTAAGTCACGCAGAGAGTTAACTACGACCATTATAAAAGGTAAAGGGAACTTTCGACAAAGGTGTGCAACTTTAACTGAGTTTTGTCCAGATTTACTTCATTATTCCAACAGAGTTACTGACTTAAACATCAGAGTGCCTTTAGCCACCATTTTGGTGGTTTTTGACAGTCTAACAGTGGTTTTGCAGGTCAAATTCACATGAGGACGATTTTTTGACGCATCAATTTGGCGCCGTCTATGGTGAATGACAAGTTTCCTCTTTACAGAACACACAGTGATAAAAATTCATCACAACCTGACAAAGGCTCAGCCAACCATCAAATAAAATAATGCATACCCCAGATAACGACAAATTTCCCTCCGATGCACCTCTAACAACCGGAGGAGAAGATACAATTCGGATCACCGAACCATTAGCATCCGAAAACGCAGATCCATTACATACAATAGTTCAAACAGCTCAAACGGTCGTCGACGCTGCCACAGACCCTGGGGTAGACTTGCTCATGGATGATAGCCTTATAAATGATACATTTCAAGCCCCTAATTCTATATTTGTTATGTCTCATTATCTAATAAAAATATTTCATTATGTGTATTTTGTAGAATATCAAGAACTAATCTCAAATCATACACAAAGTGACACAATAAGGCTAAGTTCAACAACTAAAAAAACTCATTGAAAGTTCACATATGCAATGTCAAAGATCAAAGATTTTCAAGCCCAAGACCCATGAAGTTAAGCCCACAAAGTATCATCATCATCTACGGATCTCGAGGATATCAACTTGAAGATTTTGACCTCCACATGAAAACTTCATCATAGGCAAAGAATTTCTACAAACTATACTATCTATTCTAACTTTTACACTCCACCTTATTTCACTTTTACACTCATCCATATCTTTACTTTATCACTTTTGCACTATTCCATATCTTTACTTTATCACTTTTACACCCTACCTTATTTCACTCCAATACTCCACCTTCTACCCCATTATCTCTATCTATAAGTTTCACATTTATTCATCTATAAATACCTCACACATGGAGATACTTGAGAGGATATAATTTGAAACAATTTTGAGAGAAAAATAATTGAAGTAGTTGTAGTTTAGAGAGAAATAAGTTAAGTTTGGCCAAAAGCTTACCATGTTTGGCTAACATCCACCGGAGGATAGCTCCAAGATGGTTCTCTTTTAGATTAGTTATTTTCATTTTCATGTATTAGATAATCACGTTTAGTTTAATTGGTTTTGTAGTTTAGTTGTGTCATGAATCAATGAGGTAAGTTAGATGTTTTATATTTCATTATATGAATTCAACTCATGCTTTCTTCTTCTACTTCTTAAGCTCAAGATTAAATAAGTTTCTATACTTGCAATTTCTCTAACAAGCCCCTTACAATGTTTATATATTCTTAGTCTAAGTTTCATTGTGATTTGCTAGATATTTGGTGTTTCATTGAAGTATAGATTCCTTGTATGCTTTTAAATCCACATTTGATTATTAGGTTACTAATATACTTAAGCTTTAAATCAATTTGCTCATAAAACCATATTTTCCATTCTACGGTGAGATGAGAATCTACCTTAGGATGTGTTAATGAATTTGGAATGATTAATCTAATAGTAGCCTAAATGTGTCATCTACTCATGATGGTAAACTCAAAGCCATAACTCTCACATTTAGGTTTTACATTGCATTTTTATTTCAAACACTTCAATCACTTCTTTTCTAGCTAGGTTAAGTTTCAAAAAAGATTTAAATATTAGTTTTCCGAATTTTATAGCTCTCCTTGTGGGATTCGACCCGTACTTACCGTTATCTAACTCAATAGATAACCGTGCACTTGCGATAAGATTTGAGATCGATCAATGGCCCAGATGAAATACATGACGGAAATGCTGGAGAAAATTACCCAAAAACGTGTTCAGCCAGCGGACCCTACTCCTGCACTGCCTCAACAAAACTCTACTATCTGAACTCAAGGGAGCGATGAAGCTTTAGCGAAACCCCAACATGGAAACGTAGAGAGCAGCGAACTCAATCAAGACTAAACTGTGCAGTGCGGCGGAACAGTTGCTGAGATACCGTTCATGATCGAAATCACGGATCCCAACATACTATACGAATTGGCCAAGCCACCATTCTCTGACGAACTCATGAATAAGGCAATGCCAAAGAAGTTCACTCCGCCAAAGTTCAAAGTATACGATGGCACCACCGACCTGACTAATCACCTAAGACATTTTTTACCATATGATGGCTCTAAAGGAAACCATGGAGTTGATCCTGTGCAGAACGTTCCCAACTAGCCTCACTTCCACAGCAATGAACTAGTTCAACAACTTACCGCCAACATCAACAGATTCTTTCCAGGCCTTAGCCACTGCTTTCTATACCAGATTCATCGGGAGCCAACGGATGAGGAAATAAGCCCATTACCTTATTCACATCCGACAAAAGCCGGACGAAACAATACGGGAATATGTTACTCGTTTCACCAACGAACTAACAATGATTGATGGATGCAGCGACGACACAGCCGCTGCGACTTTCGTCGTAGGATTGAAGAAAGGTACATTTTTCGATGCCCTTAACTTGGAACCTCCAAAAGGCATGGCGGTCCTGCTAAAAATAACACAGAAACATAATTCCCTTGAGGAAATAAAAGCTGCGAGGAGAAATAACGACCAGGAGAGGGAGAACCATTCGAGGAAGCGAGAAAGAAAAGATGAAAGAAGATGAGATAGCGGATCACGGGAGGACAACAATCATTTAAAGAAACATCGAAGTGACGGGCGCACAAAGTCCAACAAACAGGAATCCAAGAAATCGCAGTCGGCAAGACCCAATCATGAGCAAATAACCAACGTAATGAGGAAGGAGTACAAACCATACACAGCCCTAAAAGAAAACCAAATCGACATCTTAAAACACATCAAATTGGGAGACTGTCAACTGGCCTACAAGAATGAAAGGAGTCCCGGAAGAATGAGACGAGCATATATTGTTCTTTCCACAAGGATCACGGGCATGATACCGAGGATTGCTAAAAATTAAAAGATGAGATCGAACATTGGATCTAGAGAGGATGACTGGATGAGTTCGTCGACACATTAGATAAGCAGTTCAAGGGCAAGGAAAAAGCGGACGCTACCGCCATGGGATCAAAGGAGTGATCAAGGTAATTAATATATGCCCTACACAACATTCGCTCTGGGAAATAAGCACCTCCCACCTGAACAGACCTATATCGAAGTCGAGAGGCCAACACTCAAAAGACCTCAACAACAGAGACAAATTCAACCAAAATCAATTGCAAAGGAACTAACAAACTACATCAGGCCACAACAAGCAGAGCCAAACGGGGAGCAACAACCACGCGAACAAATAATGTCATAAATTAGAAGGAATAGCAGAGGCACGAACGCCAACGAAAGAGTAAACAATAAGCAACGCAGAAATAAAAGAAGAAACACTCCACGATGTAACAGAGCCACTCTAGGAGAACGACTGTTGAAATGGTCGAAAAAATCAATAAAGTTTCATTTTTGGAATCAACATCTCACAAAAGCAAAATAGCTTCATAGCAAAGCTACAAAAAACAATGGGCGCAAAAGCCCACAAAGAATCAAGACGCAAGTTGGATATTCACAATAAGCTTCTGGTCTGATCAACCAAATAAGCAAAAGTTGGACACCCAAGTCAAACTAAACAAAAACTTCGAATTGACCGAGGTGTCGAGTTAGCGAAGTAAAAGTTGGACGAACAAGTCAACTAAAAGAAAATGACTTCGAGTCCACCAGAGTGTTGCACAAGATGAAGCAAAAGTTGGACTCCCGAGTCAAATTGAAAAAAAAACTTCAAATTGACTGAGGTGTCAAGTTAACGTAGTAAAAGTTGGACAAACGAGTCAACTAAAAGGAAATGACTTCGAGTCGACCAGAGTGTCGAACTTGATGAAGCAAAAGTTGGACACCCGAGTCAAACTGAACAAAAACTTTGAATCGACCAAGGTGTCGAGTTAACGAAGTAAAAGTTGGACGAATGAGTCAATTAAAAGGAAATAACTAGGGGTGGGCACGTCCGGATCGGTTCCAAATTTTGAGGAACCTAACTCGGACCGTTTAAATTTAATGGATCCGGTCCGGTCCGGATTCCCTTATTTTGAACATTGGGACCGAACCTAACTCGAACCGTTTGGAACGGTCCGGTTCCTACGGTTCCAAACGGTTCAAAAATGAAAATCTGAATATATTGAATGGTTGCTCTCTCTTCCTCTTCTACCTTACTTCATTCACACAACAGTGTAAAACCTGATTAGGAGGATCCACTAAATTTTGAAGGGATTACTCCAGTTGTTGGGTAAGGGTAACCTTAACATCTGAGAGAACTTTCTTCTACATAGTGGCCTAAAATTTAACTAAGGTCTGGCACAAGGAGAAAAGCTAACATGCATGACTCCATGCATATTGCTAGATTTGAGAAATCTCATTCGGAATAAATCAGCTAGAACTGAAGTGCACAATCTCCTTGTGCATTGCTGGTTTCAAAATTCGAAGGGTGCTTGTTGTAACCCCCATAGGGAACATTTGCACTCCAAATATGCAAAAAGAAAATTTTATGATAAGTACAAATGGAGTATTAAAACAGAATAACATTTCATTTTAAATGAATATCAAATCACAAGTCTAAGCATATTCTTGCTTCTTAGTAACCCCAAAACAAGTAATTAAACTCCAACACCCATAGAGTTCCAAAAACAAACAAAAAAATTACAATATTGCCAAGAAAAACATCAAATCTAAAGGAAATCAAGGAATGGGGTTTGTTTGTACTAACCGTTCTACCAAGAATAACATGCTTCTCCTTCTCTTGAATAACTTTATCAGCTGAATATGGGTCGGAGAACTGAACAAACCCAAAACCCCTTGTAGTGCCAGAGTGCCTGTCCTTCATTATCTTCGCATCAACAACTTCTCCATATTTGCTGAAGTATTCAGTCAAATAATCCTCTGTTGCATCCCATGAGATTCCCCCAACAAAAAGCTTCCCTTGGTCGCTAGCAGCATTCATGACGAAATCAATCAATGGGGAAGAAGAAGAAGAAGAACAAGAAATCCTTAAACCCCAACAACTCTCTCTGAATCCCTAAAAGTCGCTTAGAAGAAATTGGTGTTTCTACCTTTCTGGGTTCTTCATATTCACTGTGTTTGTGTTCCTTTTCTGCTTCTTCTTCTTGGACTACAGATTTGCCATAAAGGGTTTTCAGTCCAATGACCAAACACAAAAGCTTAGATGGTTTGTTGGGTCTAGTGGGGGAGATGAAGCTAAGAGAGTGGGGTTTCTTGAACAAGGAGGTGAGGGACAACGACGGGAGGTACATTCACCTCCAATTCAGCAAGCCCAGAAGGGCTGGGCGAGGCCAGACTTCTCTTCCTCGTGCGATGAGCAACCACCCCCTTAGCCGGCGAACCTGACACGGGGCGAGCACCATAAGAACACCGCAATAGCCCGTAGCGTGCGACATTGCCTGGCATTACAACCTTCTCAACGGAAGTCAAAGATGGCTTGATAAACTCCCTCTCTATCCGTTTCTTTTCCTCTCTGAGAGGCAGAATACCAAACATCCCTGAAACAAAGGAACAACATCAAAACTAATATCACAGAAGAAACATATAAGAATATGCATGCACCGGCAACCAAGAGACTCACCAAGATCAAACTAAAAGTATCGAGACACTCTACGATTCCCGAGCTTAAAGTAACTAGAATCCGCCGAAGCCAAAAACCATTGCTTCTCCCAAGATTCAGTGTTGTTCGCCGCCAGTCTCAGGCAAGAAAGACATTTCAACACACAGATACCCTTGTAATCTAATCGAGCCTTGGTAAGGTGGTCGATCACCGATGAAGTCAAACAGAGGTTAACGTTATGAGCAATCAGGAGAATTGCGAGTAGTATCTTAAACTCGCTCGATACCATTTGAGCGGGAGGCATACGAAAATGGATAATATAGCGCCAGACATCGTCTGGCACTGGAAATCAGAGCCTGAACTTGAACATGCCTCGGTGCAAGCCTATGAATCCATGAGGAGGTACAGTCGGACCTAAAACTCTAAACGCGGGAACAATTTGCAAATCTCTCGGGATGCGATACAAACTACGGAGTCTGATCAACCCAGTCTCATCAACTATACTACTTTCGAAGAAATTGATACAAGCAAGGGTTAACGGATCATTGGAAGAAAGTTTAACGTTGTCAGCCATTAGAAGAAAGAATAAATACTATGGCTCGAAAAGATAGCGCATATAACAATGGATAAATCCTCCACAAGACAGTAAATATTTATAGGAAAGCAAACCGCACTTTCCCTCATTTGAGTAGTTGCGTATCCATTAATGTCATGCACCGCTCGAGAAGAACGCTTCGAGTCCAATCATCACGACAGTTTAGTTGTCTTTTCAAAGAGTCAGTGGACTGACTTCAGCCCCACTAACTCGGGGGGAATAGTTGATGATACATAAAAACAGTCAGATCCCTGAGCCATACACGTGTCATGAAGATCTCGAGGAATTACAGACCCCAGCGTCAACCCAACACTAATTCGGCCCAAGCAAATCTAAGGCCTCTCAATTCAGTCTGCCAAGCGGACCCGAACTCTCACAGCATGCTAGGCCCATATGTTTCACAACTATCCTCAATACCCATAAGTCATACTAAGGCAAGTATCTTGAGGATAAGCTTCGGACGGGCAACTACAACTATTATTTGCTTCCAACTAGGAAGCAAATGCCAGAGTTCCACACTAGGAATTTTCCTTCTACGGATTGTTGTCGCATTGGGAACTATCTTCTGCGTATCTAAGATCACAAGGCTAACATAGAACTTTCTTCCTACAACACAACTCATAATTATAGGAGAATCTCCATGAAGATCTCATTCCTAAACTACGCCTACGATGGCCTGGTAAAATCAGGACTCCTTGCATTATAAATAAGACATGAGGTTGGTAAGTTAAGGTATGCTACAAATTCCCTGTTACAGCATTACACATTTCTCAGATCTCTGTCTAACTTTAGCATCGGAGTGCCATCAGCCACCAAAAAAGTGGTATGTGGCTCACTTGTACAGATCAATAGGTCAACAGGTCAAAATGAACTAGGTCAAAGCATGGATCGAAAAACGATTGCATCATTAACTATACCATATAATATATTCTCTAAAATGGACTCCAATTTTACAATCACAACAAAAAAAAACTCTGAAAAAAAAAAAACCCAAATCTCTAGTTTGAAACCCCTATATCATTGAATCATCACCGAAACTAAAATCAAAAAATTGAGTAAGTCCTCAACCCTAAATTGGCTTAAACCCATAAACTCAAAACCCAAAAAATCACTACAACAAAAATATCCTATAATGAGAGTTATATGATAGCATTTGCGTGTATGACATAAATTTTATATTAAAACACTGATAACATTTATTGTCCTTCTCATTTAGAAATCCTATTACAACAAATATTAGATAAGAGTATTGAGGGAATGTTGTCATTATTCAGTACAAAATGCTATTAGAGATTGTTGTAGTAAAAACAATCATTTGTTATTAGGGGTAGGCATCCTATCCCGCGATCCCGTTTCAATTTTTATGGATCATATTGGGATTGATCAATCACATTCGGATCTGGGATTGGGATGAAGATTTTTAATCCCGTCCATCTCGTCCCTTCTCGAACCGATTTTTTAATATTTAATATGAAATATGTAGTATGAAACTATAAAACTATTTGTTGACATGACTTTTATTTGTTGTTTTATTTATTGACATGATTATTTTATTATCACAAGCTTCCATGCGGCTCAACTAGATAATGAATCTAACTTAAACCCTCTTTATTTTTTTTCTCTTCCTAACTTTTGACAACAACAACGTGTGCTCTTTGTAGTTTTTAAATGACAAACCTATTTGATCATTTTTATTAGCAATGTACAAAAAAATAACTATCTTCAATATTGGTTCTAAAAAAATGAGTAAAAGCTAATAAAATGGGAAAATAATAATCAATGGTTAAAGTTATGTGTTTGGTAAATCAAAACTTTTTAATCTTGCATGTTAAATTTCCAATTCAAAATTTAGTATATGTTCATCATGTTCTGTCCTGTCCCAATCCAGAACAAACGGAATGATATAGGGATAAGATCCATCCCGTCTCGTGCCCAGCCCGACATCCGACCAAAATTTCATTTTCGTCTCTCCTGCTTGATAAACCTCTGCATCCAAAGTTCAAACTAGGGTTTCATGTCTTCTCTCTCCCGCTCAATAATCACTTAATAATTCCATCTTCAAGGTACGATCTCCTCCAATTTCACCATTTCTAGGGTTGGAATCATGTTCGGTTTCGCTTCGCGTCAAATTTAGGGGTATTCAATTATGGATTTTAATAGACTGTGAAAAATTTTAAATCTCATGGATTTTAAAATATTTCAAATGAGTTTACAGAATCAACTGAACTTTGACATATTTTAAGTGACTGAATTTTGTGGATTTTACAGAATCCACTGGATTTTGTGGATTTTACAGAATCCACTGGATTTTGATGGATTTTCATTATTGGATTTTCTGAATTTTATAAAGGATTGTTATGGATTTCTATTGATTCTTATAAATTTCTGTAAATTCTTATGAATATGCTATTAATCATAGGAAGTTATGAAATAACGTCACCTACATTGTTATCCATGTCAACACAAATCATAAAACATCCCTCAAATATCAATAAAACAATCGTTTGTATGCTACGTGAATTTTATTTCAAATTAAAAAAAATTCAAATACATTGAATATGGTCAAAAAGTAATACAAATAACTATTTTTCTTTCGAAAAGAAAAAATAATGCAAATAATTTCTTTTGAGGATCATCACTTAATACTTTTTTTTGGAACACCTTAAACTTGTATGTGCAAGCAAAAACAAAATACAGATGTGTATATAAATAACAATTGTTGATATATATATATTTTTTTGCTCTAAAACAAAATGTTGCAATGGAATAACATCAAATTCTGCTTCATAAGTATATACAACAACCAAAATGTAATCAAAACTTCTACAAATGAATTTTGTAAACGATTACCATGCAGCAAACTTGGAGAAATTCAAAGCTTATTTTAGCAAACCAAATGTTCATTGGATACAGATAATCTTACCAAAATGTTCATTGGATACAGATAATCTTACCAAATGTTCAGAAAGAGAAAAAAAAAAGATGAAGAGAAGACTAGAAAAAGAAAAAATAAAAGGAAGAGAATGAGAAGAAGAAAAATAATAATAATAAAAAAGAAGAACAAGAACAAAAGAAAAGAGGAAGTGCGGGTGGTGGTGCAGCCAGCGGTGGTAGGGCATGGTGGTGTGGACGAAAGTTGTGGGGCGAGGTGGTGTTGCTCTTGTGAAGAGGGAAGAGAAAGGAAGGTGGTGGTGTCTTTGAACAGATCATAAAAAAAATGGGATGGTGGCGTTCTTTAGCGAAAATGGTGGTGTTATTTAACAATAGCCAATATAAATCCGTTGAAATATGAGGGGGGAGGTTGGATTTGAAATAACTCTTGTTATATATACTTTTCACTTACAAATCCTTCAAAATTCACAACTTTAACAAATTCATTAAAATCCACTACTTTTTTTAATACCCCCTAATTTTGGTGGACTTTTGAAAATCATGAATTGAATACCCCTGATTTTAATGGATTATAAAACAATCATTTAAAATCTGTATTTGAATACCCATAGATTTACATATATTATTTTAAATCCTTAATTAAATACCCCGATATTTTAATGAATTTAAAAATATTCTGCAGTATGATAAAATCCATAATTGAATACCCTTCTTTAGAGTTGATCCTTTAGAGGGGTGTATTGTATCTGGATTTTGTGGGCAATTTAATAAATTTCATGGATTCTGAAAATCCAAGTGTATTCAATTTGGATTTTAAAAAGTCCACAAAAGTCTAGGGGTATTCAATCAGGATTTTAAAAAGTCTTTTTGAAATCCACAAAGTCTAGGGGTATTCAATATGGATTTCAGAAAGTCCACAAAAGTTTTAGGGTATTCAAAATATCATTCATATTTATGGATTTGGAAAATCATGGATTCTCATGGACTTTGTAGTGTTAGGTATAAATAATAAAGTTCAATAATTTGCCAGCCTCCTATCAAAGATTTTAACGTGAAAAAAAGTCTCCCAAAGTTCTTAGACCATGAGAGCTTGAGATTTCTTATATTTACCATGAGAGCTTGAGATTTCTTCAACATATTTCACCGCGCACTCTTCGAAGCTCAAATCTTTCACCGCGCACTCTATGTCGAGGTTGAGAGCTTGAGATTTCTCTATGTCGAAGCTCAAATCTTTCACCGCGCACTCTTCAATCTTCGCTCCTAAACAAGCAAAGATGGTGATATCTCCAACTTCTTATCGGGTAATTTCTTCTCTTTCACCTCCGTCCCTACAAATTACACTCTCATTTGCGAGCTTATTCGATTCAATTGCAATCTTTTTCATCTAGGGTTTCTTGATTTTCTTGCAATCTTGCATTCTTGCAAAATTTGAGTAATTTTGTTTTGATTGTATGTAACTGTAGGTTGCATATTATGGGGTTTACACTTAACATTTATAACTTTTGAAATGTCCAGGTTTGGTCATGTAGAACTTGCTCGTCGGTTAGCAAGGTGGCGTTTATTGGATCATTCTGTTCCAGAAGGAGCCCTTTGAACAAGGCCCTCCCTGTCTTTCACACTAGATATTACTCAACTGATCCTGGCGAGGAGTTCAGTTCAGGCTTGAAGAGAAGGTCTAGTGGACCTGTCATGGCTGCAAAGAAAGCATTGGAAGGTATACATATATGATGCACATTTTTAACTGACTCTCTTTCTAATTTTTCAAGAAAAAAAATGATATCTCTTTCTAATTTTTCAAGAAAAAAAATGATAGCACATTTGACTGGGTTGTTTGAGCTCTTTCTTATTTACATCTTTCTAGGCAATATAACAGTGGCGATATCTTTCAGATGAAGCTCAGCATGATTGTTTACTTCACAGTAATGTGTTTTTTGGAACTTGGGAATAATTGAACATTCTGTTCTCTGAATACTTTCAGCGCTTTGGAGTATGGGGAGACTGGGATAATCCTTATTTAACTCTTAATCCAGAGTATGAAGCTGCTCAGGTAGGTGCCATAGTCCCTCTTCTAAACATTTATTTTTTTGAAAATGAAATGGAACTTGCATCCTCCTTTAGCTTGTCTATTATCATAAATATTATTGTGAACTGTGTGCATATTTATCACCTTAATGCTGAGATGGTTACCATCCACAGAAGATAACTGTGTGCATATTTACCATGAGAGCTTGAGATTTCAACGTTGCTAACAATGATAATGAAGAAAGTGACCATGAAGGAGAAGAATGATCATAATACAATTTTATGGACGTTTACTTCTTATTTTAAAGATGGTAATTAACGACCTTTTCTTTTTCTAGTTTTTTTAGCACATGTATCTCTATTTTATGGACGTTTTTTTGTTTCATCACTATTTACCAACTTCTTTTTTATCTTGCAAATAATTAGAAATCTGCAAAAGTCGTTCATACAAATTCCGTGGATTTTCATAAATCTCTAAAAAGTTTGTAGCAAAAGTCTATGGATTTATGAAATCAGCAGAAGTCCGTGGACAATTTAAAAAGTATGTGTACAATTTAAAGAGTCCGTGAACTTTTCAAATTATTTATGAATTCCATAAGAATCTATCTAACATTTGAAAGTGCTTTTTTTACTGTTCATGAACAGTAACATGAGTCTGTTTGTCCTACGTGGCAACTACTTATGTGATGGCAACAACTTAAGTGACAATTTTGAACCCCGAAACTTTCCTCCAAGTCTCCGCGCTTCTCTCTTCTATAATCTCATCTGCGCTTCTTCTCTCCCACTACCGACCACCCAATCCCCCATTTCAACCACCACCTTCGTTTCGTTCGGGATGGTGTTTCACTGTCATTAAGAGGAGCTAGAGGACACTTCATCTCCTCCTCTCATTCTTCCTCTTCTTCTTCTCTTTTGAGTTTCTCTGTAAAATAAGATCTCCTATTTCATTCTTCATCTTCTTCTTCTCTTTTGAGTTTCTCTGTAAAATATGAGTTTCTCTTTTGCTGTGAGCAAACCCATCTCACAAACTAAGTTCTTGGAGGCTTCTATCACCTCCACGTCCTCAATCTAATACCTCCATATTCATGAGCAAAGAGAAGAGAGAAGAAGAAAATGCAAGGAGAGAAGAGGAAACACAATAAGGGGTCTGCTGCTGTGAGATTGGGTCTGCTGGTGTGCTATTGGGTGTTGCGATTGTGTGTTGTGGTTGCATGTTGCAATTGTGTGTAGCGATTGGGTGTTTCGAGTGGGTGTTGCGATTGGGTCTGCTAATTGGGTCTGTTAGATTCTTTGTTGATTGCAGGCTTTGGTTGAAATTAAGAAAGAAAGGTATGTGTTTTTGTTCTCTCTTCTTGCAATTTCAACAATCTTCTTGCAATTTCTATAATCTTCTTGCAATTTCAACAATCTTCCTTGCCAATTTGGTTGCACCTTCACCAATACCTGCGAACACCAATGCGAGTATGTTTATAGCTGCACGACCATATCAGTTTCCTTTGCATCTCATCTCTTCACACTTCCTTTAAATTTCTCCCAAAAAACAGTTTTTCTGCATTTGGGAGACATGGGTGTTGTAGTTTTGGTAAAAAGTTGCAATTTTGTTTGTGTGTGTGGGTTATAGGTTTCTGATTCCCAAACTGCAAAAAAGCAAGTTGAGGTATGTGTGGGTTATAGGTTTGTGTGTGTTGTTTATTTTGTTCAATTGTTTGTTCGTTTGTGTGGGTTATAGGTTTCTGTTTAAATTTTTTTTTCTTCTTTCAGCAAAGCAAAACAGTTTGATTTTTTTTTTTTTGTTGATCTCTTCTTCTTATTTTGATGTGTCAGCTATGAAGAATGTGGTGCATCATTGTGGATAATTGTGAGTTTTCCTCCTCAGTGTAAAGCAAGCTCTTCTTCAATGGAAGAAGCCACGCCTATATCCTTCAAGAACCTCCACAGCCGAGAATACCCAGGTCACAAGAAGAGGGTAACCTCTAAAATTCTCTCTTTTTGTTCAAATTCCACTAAAAACCCCTAATTTTTATTTTTCAAACCCATTCGTTCAAATGTTTTGATTATTACCTCTTCCATGTTTTTGATCTAAAAAGGTGCATTCAGTGGCTTGGAATTACACAGGGACCAAGCTCGCTTCCGGGTCTGTCGATCAAACTGCTCGAATTTGGCACATTGAGACCCACGGACATGTAATTTCTCTTATCATCTCAAAATAATTAGGTCTTTTTTTAGGGTTCAAGATCTCAATTTCTGATCAAGAGTTTTATATTTGTTACTGTGTTGCATCTAATTGAGTGTCTATTATTTTAGATTGTATGAGTTTAGTTGGAGGGATGTGTTGCAGGGGAAGGTTAAAGAGATTGAATTGAAGGGGCATACTGATAGTGTGGATTAAATATGTTGGGATCCTAAACATGCTGATTTAATTGCTCCTCCCTTCCCTACCACTTAAGTTCGAATTCCTTCATCTGTGGTAGGTTGGTAGCCCCAACAAGCACCACCAGTTCAGAGGTGAATCTTCGACAAAGTGAGTTCCCCTAATTTCAAATAGAATTGCAAAAGTGGGTTATATGATTCATATGTTTGCTCTGTTTCATTTTTGAAGAAACCAAATGTGGAAATCTTAGAAGTGATTTGGTTTTGAAAAGAATTGTTGTTGCAGGCTCTTCAGTCATTGGGTCTTCTACTGCTCCTGTTCAAGGTCAGTGTAAGCTCTTCCTCATTTGTTAAGTTCAGTCATTGATTTTTTTTTTTTATCTCTTTTTATTATTTTTTGTTGATTTCATTCCTCTCAAACCAACCCAAGCTGAAGCTACGCTGTGATTTTTCACACACCAAACAACATCCATGGCTTTGTTTTCTCCTTCTCTTCCTTCATCTCATCTTCCAACCCTTTCTACTACCTTCTCTTCCAAATCCCATATCAGTCTCAAGCTCCCCCATTTCCCTTTTATCTCCAAGAGAAATTTGGGTTTATTGTCAAGAAAAGTGTCTGAAAATGGAGAAGCAAGTGTGGGTTCTACTGCAGCTGCTGCAGAGGAGGTGAATAAGGTGGAGAAAGAGGAGGCTTCTCTTGGGTCTAATGGTGCTGCTCACGTTGCTGTCAAGGAGCCCCCTAAATTTGGAAACCCCAGGTGGGTTGGAGGAACTTGGGATTTGAAGCAGGTGAAATTCTTTCTTCAATTTTTGTGTATTTATTTATCTGGCGATAGTACAGTTAATTTCTACTTATGGAATTTGGTGAGTGTTGTATGTACTTATTTATTTATTGTTTTGTGTTAATTTTAGTGTTGGATAGAAAATGCGAATGTTGATCATATTTTTATGGTGGGTGGGGGGATCAATTCATGACTCAGTTTGAATACATGAATTAGTAATATGATCGAGCCCCATCCCTCACTGGACTCTATCTTAGTAGACTTCTAAGTATCATTTGAAAATTGTTAATGCTCGCAAAATATTGAAAATAAAAGCTTTGTACTTTGACCTCTTTGCACATCAGAGTGTGTTTGTACCTTGATAGGAGTACTCATCTTTCAATGTTAGGGGTAGGTCTTTCTAGAGAGACAATTATAATGCAGCAAGAGCTCAAACAATTATGTGCCTGACCATAATTATAGACAACTTAGTTCTAAAAGTTTTTTATTGGGAAGTCTCAAGTAAGTTCTTCTTACAAATGTTTCATCTATTTAGATTATATACATGCCTTAATTAAATGATAATTTTTGTGTGTGGAGATATTATGTGGTGTTCATGGCATTGATTGCCATTATAAATTTTTATGACAGGTTAGACAAGTTTCAATATTGAAAAATACAGAAGAAGCTCTGTCGAAATTTTGATTTTTTAATTGTTCATGACATTGATTGTCATTATAGTCACTTAAGTATAATTTCTTATAACATGTTCAGATAAATTACTTTATTAAAAAAAATGACATTTTTTTTGATATAATGATATTGTGTGCATGTCTCTTCGACTGTTTAAAACCATGTTCTACTATAAAAACTCTTTTAATACTGAAAACGATGATTATATATTGCGTTGAGGTAGCAATTTTTTGTGAATGCCAAATTTTTTGAGATACAAATGCTTATGGCAAGTTTAAATATTGAAAAAAGGGAAGCTCTGTCAAATTTATATATATTTTTTAATTTTTGTAAAAAATTCATCTTTATATTCTTCTGAACCGAATGTGCCATGCATTTTGTTTGCCCTAATTAAATTATGTTTCTTCAACTGCTGCTTTACTAAATCGGGCATCAATTTCAGCCAAAACTCGCTTGGACAAACATGGGATATTTCTTATATTGAATTTTTTCCTTCTTATTTTAGTTAAACTGGCATTTGGTGGAGATTAAATTCCTTAGCACATTGGTTGCGTTGATCAGTTTTATTAACATTGTTTTACTATTCAAGAGTATTAACTTTTTACAAGATTAATTCATCATAATTGTTGTAATAGTCAATTATGCGAGTGTTTTTTGAAATGTGAGTATTCGACGTAGCTGTGAAGGTAGGATGTAATATCAGATCTTCATCATCAGATTGGTTCTTCTTTCTTCTTCTTCTTCTTCCTCTCGGTTCTCATTCTCTAATCTCATCAGATGAATTCGTTTTTATTTGATTGAAATGTTTGGGATGAGATTTGGTTGTGTTGTAAGTTTGATTTTGGTGTTTCTTTTGTGATTGGTTCTGGAATTTGTGGTTACAAATCTGCAATTAGATTTCTATTAGGGAAACATGTATGATGGTCGGTAAAAATTGGGGATTTTGTTTCTGCTATGTGGAAAACAGTGGGAAAAACTCTGATGTGCTGGTAATTCCCAAGAAGCCAAGATCATTGGATGTTCATATTCTGTATGTTGAGAAATCTAGGGGTTTGGAAGAGGGTGGGGGTAGTGGGTTCAAGAGGAAGAGGAAATCATTAGGGACCTCTCAGGGAGTCGGGAGTTTAGGTAATAAATATGAGTTGCTATGAGAGATTACAGTGCAATTAGCAACAAGAAGCTTTGGTGAAGGATTCATGGGAGATTATGAAGCCAAACATTGGTGAATTGAGTATTCAGTTGTATCGAACGTAAGTTTTCTTTCATTTAAGCAATGAAATTTCAGATTTATAGATATTTGAACACTACATTTTGATCCATGCAGACTCCTTATGTTTCTTGATACCTATTGATTCTAAGTTTGCTTTCATAGTTTTCAGGTTTGATTGTGCCTAGAAAATGGTACTAATATTCACATCGATATAGCCCCAGAGGCGAAGGCGCTTTTCTCTTTTCTTAAGGAGAATGATGAGATCTCTGCGAACAATCCTAGACTCAAAGTCCATGCTATGAAAGTTTTTCAAATGGTCAGTGCTTCTTAACTCATTCATTTCATCTTTATTTAGCCTTCTATTGTCAGCAGTTTATTTGGTTAGCACAAAATCTTAAAAATAATGTAATTTTTGGATTGCATGTATATAGAAGATATTTCAGTAGTAAAAAAAATGAAGACAGGTTATTTTAACCATAACATGATAATAACATTGTTAATGTTAGAAATACCAATGTTACAGTTGAGAACCAAATACTAAAACTCTAATTACTGTCATTGTTATTATATTGTTATTATAGTTGTCATTGTTATTATAATTGTAAAATAAGGTGTATTTAACTGGAATTGGATCAGAGTTGTGAAGCTGCTGTTCAGCTTCGAAAGACGGGTGGGGTTGTGCTTCCTGAAAATACTCTCAAGCATTTAGGATCGGTGCATCACAAGAAGGGCATTACTGATCCCCAATTTGAGGTATACTTCTTATAACTTTTTCCAAATGCCATTTTGCTTCCTATGACATAGCAGGATGTGAATTATATTATTTGGTTTTTTTTTTATATGTGTTTTTTTCATCAAATTTCAGGTGATTGGTGAATCGTTGTTGAAGACTATCAAGGGAGCAGTAGGAGAGAAATGGAGTGATGAAATGTGCGGTGCCAAGGATGGATTTGTACCCAGTGCTCAATGGGTAGATCAATTGGTAAGCATTTGTCTCTGTTTTCCCTAATTTTTACTATCCCCAAAAAGCTTGCTCTATGCACAAATTTTTAACATGAGATTATTAACATTGTTTGCATTAATGAGTATTGAATTTTTAGTTTTTGAAGTTAGTTTAACGTAATTGTAACATACAATTGAGCAATTTTTTTTTAAATTAACTAAAAACCCATGTTGCAAATATTTGATATAACTTTAAAGGTACGATGTACTTATGTGGTGTTCATGACATTGATTGCCATTATAAGTTTTATGACAGGTTCAGACAGGTTTCAATATTGAAAAATACAGGGGAAACTCTGTTGAAATTTTGACTTTTTTTTATTGTTCATGACATTGATTGTCATTATAGTCACTTATGTGAATGATAATTTCTTATGACATGTTCAGATAATTTCTTATGACATGACATTGAAAATATTTATGTAAATTTATATTATTAATAATTAAGAAAAATGATAGATAACTCATAATTCTTAATAAAGGTGATATAAAATTTAAATAGGCTTAACAAGGTTTATGAACGCCTGACAATTGTCAGGTGTCTTGATTATCTTTTGCAAAATGGGGTTGGCCATTGGTGGAGATAATGGATTAAGAAACATATTTCCTTTGTTGGTGCTGGTTAACGTGTCTCTAGCAGGTTTCTTTCACAGCCCATAGGCTTAACAAAGGGACCCGGTGTCCCCATTTTTGTTTAAATTAATGGTGGATGGGCTTGAGAGGATTCACTATTATTTGAACAATTTTTGGCGCGTGTCGAGTCTTTTAGAAATAGGGATAGCTGATAGGTGTTTTTTTTTTTTTTTTTTTTTTTTTTTTCACCTCATTTGCAATTTGCAAACAATGCCTAGATTTAACTTGAGGTGGATAGGTTTCATTTTTTTGGTGTTTGTGATGTGCACAATTAGCAGGACTGACAGCCATCTTCGGGTTTACGGTGGGTGTTCGTACTTCCTTTTAGGTGCTTTTATCCTCTCTAAACTGGTTTGGGATCTCTTTCTGGATAGATCTGCTATCTAGAAAAACAAGTACATGCTTAAGGGGCAGACTCACTGATTAAAAAAAGCACTTTGAAAATGTAAAGGTGCATTTCTTCCCTTTGAGTTTTTGTTTACTGAAATTGATGTTTTGGGGATGGTTTGAGCTACTTGAAATTGTGTTTTTTAGATGAATTTTTTTGTTGATTATATTGAGTTTATAGTTTAGTTGGAGATGTTAATGTTGTGCTCTAAAATTATGGAAAGTAGAAGAAAGGGGGGTGTTTTTTGTTTTTGTAGGAGAAAGGGAAATGATGGGTTGCTATAAGTTGATGTATGAGGACTGATGGGTGTGGTGGATTGCAAAAATGGGAGATATGTTTGGTGGACTCAAAGAAAAAAAGGAAAAAGATATTAGATGAACAAGCATGCTACCTGCAAGCAAGCAAGCAAGCTGTCTGCCTGCAAGCATGTTGCATGCACGCAATCAAGCTGCCTGCCTGCCTGCAAGCATCAGAACACTTCAATGGAAGGTAAAAGACTTTTAAGTTCACTGTCCCTTTCATGAAGTTGGTAAAACACCTATTTTTGTGGAGTTAGCAAGACACTTCATTATCTTGAACTAGCATGCTTAAAAATAAAATTTTGGAAGTGTTGGATCTAAATTGCATGTTTTGAATGAACAAGTTACTGCACCCTGGGCACCTTTCAGATTGTAAGGATTTAGAGTTTGTCCAACCTCATTGAGTCCCTTGAGATTAACTTCATTGAATCATCCATCTTTCTTACATTGTTGCTCGGGGAGATAGGAGGATAGCTTTATGCCATCCTCGATTGTTTTTTGAAACAGCACCAGCCTGAATTTCAAGAAACGTTTTTTATAGTCACAAAATTAATCATGGAAATCAGTCACAAGGCAAAATAATATGGATAAAAAAACAATAAAGAAAGAAAAAGAAAATTCTTCTGTAGCTCAAAAACAGTAGAGTAGTAGTGTAGATTGTATGAGAACACTCACAATAAAGTGATTTGTCTCCAATCTCGAACTCACTTTAGCTCTCTCTCTCTCTCATTATCAGTTCATCTCTTCTATCTCTCAGCTGTGGTGGTGGTGGTGGTGGAGGTGGTAAGCAACCCTCTCCAAGCTTTAAACTTCTCTGCATTTTCAAGCTTTGATTTCACTTTTGGTGTTATTTTAGCATAAGCCCTAGAGTAGATTGTTTGTTTGGAATCAATTTCAGTGATTTGGGTATCATGATGTTGCATTGATTTTGATCTTTTTATAGACAAGCATGCATTTTGATGGAATGAAATCACTCTAGCATTGGTTCCTTTGGGTGTGCTTTATAGTTTCGATTCTCTGAATATCTAAGCCAGGTGTTGCCTGAAAATCATTAGCAATGTATGATAACTTTATTTAAAAGAAGCAATTTTTTTCAATTACATTTTATTCAATTGGTAAAGTGAAAGGCACAATCAGATTTTAATGATGCAATATTCATTAGGCACGAAACTGGATGGACTCTCTCAAAACAGAGCGTTCCCTGTTTGCTGCTGCTGTTGCTGCGCTGCGTTACTGCTGCGATGCGATTGCTGCTGTGCTGCGATTGCTGCTGCTGTTACGCGGGTTCTGCTGATGCTGCTGCTGCGTTGCGTTGTCGCTGCTGCTGCTACTGCTGCGCTGTTGCTGCTGCTGCTGTTCTGTTTTGCTGCTGCGGCGTTGCGGTGCTGCTGTCTGTCGCAGCGTTGTGGACAAGTACCGAATGAGGCTGTTTTGTTTGTTTTTCTGAGTGCTGCGGTTTTGATTAGCTTGCGGCCAGCTGAGATGTTGCGGCACGCGGTTGGAGAGTGTGTATGCGGGTTGTTTTGGGCAGTCCGGTGTACTTTCGGGCTTTGTCGCAGGAACGCGCATAGTGCTGCGTGTTATACGGCTGCGAAACAGAGATTGCGGGTGCTGTCTGGATTGCTGGGAGCTGATTGTGAGTGGATTTCAGTTGTTTTTGCTTTAAGTTTTGTAATGGTTTTTCATTGTTTTTAGTTTTTTTTCTCATTTGGCTTTCATACGGGTAACGTCGTAATGTACCCCCGTAGCGTTTGTACGTCATTTTTTTGATAAGTAATTAAGGTCTGGCATTCCATAAAAAATGTTGATTTCGCGAAATTGATTCAGCATTGGTTCCTATTGCAGTGTTTATGTTTATTATTGTTGGGTATTTTCATCTCTAAGTGAAATTTGCTTGGGGCACATTGTTTCAACTAGAGTTTGTCTAAAATTGAATTTCTTTGTTCACAAATTGCTATAATTTTTTTGTAGTCAGGGATTTATAGTTTGTCTAATCTGTTGAATTCTCTCTAACACTGTAGTCTGGGATTTAGATTTTGTCTAGAAGAGCAACCAAAAAGAAGAAACTCAAGGTATGATTGAATCCCTCTTTGATGATTTTTGGGTATTTCTCATCTCGCTGATTTCCCTCTCTAAATCCTTGATATTTCTCATCTAGCTTATCAAACAACTTGCTGCGGGAAACGTGAATTGGGCTGTACACTGAGGATAGCAGCATGATTTCAAGAAGTGATCCATGAACCTAGCTCTCACTCCACTTCGTCCCAGTTATGAACTTTGGTCACAGGAGGATGTCGAGTCTCTGAGTCCATCTTGCTCATAAGGTACGAGTTTTCATAATCAAATAGGAAGTCTCTCGAGTTCTCTATTATAATTCACATCGGGTTTTTGTCCTACGTGGGGGTTTTATATTTTTGGACAAATTTTGCGGTTTGATCAATGGGTTTCATAGAATTTAGTTTTTTTAAAAGAAAAGTTTGGTTTTGATGAAGGAGTATCAATGTGTTTGCTGATTGATGGAAGATTTTGGTGGTTTTATGGGTAAAGGTTGAATTTTGGATGAATTGGATTTGTGTTTGGTGGTTGATTTAGTGAACTGTGTGAGATTTTGATGAATATCAATGTGTTTGCTGATTAATGGAAGATTTTGGTGGTTTTATGGGTAAAGGTTGAATTTTGGATGAATTGGATTTGTGTTTGGTGGTTGATTTAGTGAACTGTGTGAGATTTTGATGAATGGGTTTTGTATGGTTTGATTGTGAGATTCGGTGATTTATTGGAATGTGAATGATCTACTAGAATGTGATTTAGGTCAAAGTACACTAAATTTTGGTTTTGTTACTGCTTTATGTGGTTTTGCTTCATGATCTATTGATTGCCTTTAGATTTTCTTTTCTTTTTTTTACTGCACTTGAGCAATGTAAACCTTCAATATTGACAGGGATTTAGAGTTTGTCTAAAATTTCGATTGTAAGCTTTTAGATTTCATTATCCTTGGCATCTTTTGATTGTCTTTAGATTTTCTTTTCTTTTTTTGCTCTGTGTTAACCGTGATTATGTTGTTAAAATCTTTGATGTACTTAAATTAAATGTTTTATACTGCAATATTTTGATAATTAAATGATACTTTTGGTGTGGAGATATTATGTGGTGTTCATGGCATTGATTGCCATTGTAATTTTTTATGACAGGTTTAGACAGGTTTCAATATTTAAAAATACAGAGGAAATTCTGTCAAAATTTGGATTTTTTAATTGTTCATGACATTTATTGTCATTATAGTCACTTATTTCTTATGACATGTTCAGATAAATTACTTTATTTAAAAAATGACATTGTTTTTGGATATAATGATATTCTGTGCATGTCTCTTTGACTGTTTAATACCATGTTCTACTATCAAACCTCTTTTAATACTGAAAACGTTGATTATATATTGCGTTGAGGCAGCAATTTTTTGTGAATGTCAAATTATGCGAGGTACAAATGCTTATGACAAGTTTAAATATTGAAAAAATGGGAATCTCTGTCAAAATTTTAAATATTTTTTGATATTCTTCTAAACCAAATGTGCTATTCTGTTTGCCCTAATTATATTTCTTCAACTGCTGCTTTACTAAATCGGCATCAATTTCAGTCAAAACTCACTTGGACAAACATGTGATATTTTTTAATATTGAATTCTTTCCTTCTTATTTTTAGTTAAGCTGACATTTGATGGAGATTAAAATCCTTAGCACATTGGTTGCGTTGATCAGTTTTATTAACAGTGTTTTACTATTCAAGAGTATTAACGTTTACAAAATTTATTCATCATAACTGTTGTAATAAAGAATTATGCAAGTGTTTTTAGAAATCAAAACAAAACCCCAAATGTGAGTATTCGACATAGCCGTGAAGGTAGGATGTAATTTGCAATAGTGCCAACGGCACGGATATTACACTAGTCCATAAACAATACACCCCCTTAGTTGATTTTTTTTTTTTTCTTCTCTTTCTCAGCTCGATTTCTCTCTCAGTTGATCTTTTTCAATTTCTCCATCTGATCTCCTTCTCTTCTTCAGATGGTTCTCCAATTCGATCAATAGACGATCCTATCGGATTGTACTCGGAACTCACTCACGAATCACGGATGGCTGCTTCTTCTCCTCACGCAGATCTGGACCATCAGATCGAGCATCTGATGGAATGCAAGCCGCTTGGAGAATCGACCGGAAGTGTAGGGTTTGTGTGAGCTGGCGAAAGCTGTGTCAGTGGACGAGTTGAACGTTCAGCCGGTCAAGTGCCCAGTTACTGTTGTGGAGATATTCATGGACAGTTACATGATCTCATCGAGCTCTTTCGCATTGACGGAAAGGCTCCCAATACCAATTATCTATTCATGAGCGATTATGAAGGTCAGCTTCCCTTTCTCTCGTTCTCTTTGTTTTTCTTGCGAATTTGTGAGGTTAAAGTTTTGCAATATGCGTATAAATGTGATAATTTCTGCATTTGGGATAATTTTCATTATTGTTTTAATTGGCATGTAGTTTTCTTCAGTTCTGTGACAATTTGGTGCAGAATCAGGTCCATAGATCCAAGGTCGGTTTCAGTGATTCATGTTGGGCTTCTCAATGTTGTGAATGGTAGTTTATTTGTAGATCTTGTTTGATCTGCGTGATTCAATGATAGGTTGATCTCTTAGTTGTTCGATTTGCGTATTTTGATGTATATTGCATTGTTTTCGGTCGAGTTGCTTGTCAGATTTGTTGATATTTATTCAAATCCGTCGCGATTTAGAGGTTTTTGATTGGTGAGTGAGATTGAATGAGATCTAAGTATCTGGTTTTGATTTAGTTTCGTGTTTGTCGGTGCTTTGTAGGATGAAGGATGAGTTAGATACTTGCATTTCATTTGAGTGAATCTGAATGTCTGGTGAGGAATGATTGGCTTTGTATATTTTCAAAAATTTTATGGTCTAATTTTTAGGATTTTGTGATTGATGAAAACATGAGATCTAAGTATGTGTTCGATTTTGTTTTGGAGATAAACTAGAGTTCAGTGTTATCCATGGAAAAAGACTACATTTCATTTCGGTACTGATCGTATGCCATGTAAAATACTTGTTCGATTTTCCATGGAAAATTTGGATATCCATTAGATTTTATGAGGTTGATTGTTGCATGGAGAAGATGTAGACCATAGGATTAAAACTGGTTTGCTGAAATGGAGAATGACGTCAGGAGTATTATGTTATAGAAGGATGCCTGTTAGGTTAAAAGAGAAATGCTATAAAACAATTGTTCGCCCAACCATGCTATACGGTTCAGAATGTTGGGCTACTACGGGACAACATACGTATAAGATGGCTGTAGCAGAAATGCGTATGTTAAGGTGAATGTGTAGTAAAACTCGTAAGGATAAAATTAGGAATGAAAGAATTATGAGACACTTAGGTGTAGCACCCATAGAGGACAAAATTAGATAAATGCGTTTAATTTGGTTTGGTCACGTGCGGAGGAGACCAAACACAGCGCCAATTTGGCAAGTTAATGGAGGGTGTAGACGGAGGGGACGACCGTTGAAAACTTGGATGAAGGCGGTGAATGAAGACATCATTGAGCTTGGATTAGGTGAGTATATGTGGGAAGACCGCATTGCTTGGAGAATCAAAATCCATGGTAGCCGACCCCGAAAATATTGGGAATGGGCTTTGATGATGATGATGATTGTTGCATGGTTTTGGTGATTCATATGGTTACTGTCAATGCTTGTCATTTTTTGACTGAAAATTCGCCAGAGTTTGTTATTTTTAAGTTGGATTTCTAATTGATTACTTTTAGGAAACATTATGGGATTCCACAACCCTTTTTCTTAATTTAGGCAGTTACATCATTATGGCTTGATGTTTGTTAAGTAGACAAAAATATAATTAGATTAGCTCCTGATTTTTCGTTTTGCTGGTTGAACCTACAGAGGTGAAGATGGGGCTGTCTTTCACCAAGCTTTTCAGACAGCTCTTTGCCAAGAAGGAGATGCGTATTCTCATGGTGGGTCTCGATGTGGCTGGTAAAACCACCATTTTGTATAAGCTTAAGAGAAATCATGTTCACTATTCGTACTATTGGTATGAATTTTTGTTTTTTTTAATTGTGATTGTAATTATAATTATTGTTATTACCTTTTTTGTGATTTCATATAGCATGTAATAATAACTTCAAACTCTCTGCACGGTGTGTTGAATAAAGAGATTGCTCCATAAGTTTTCTAGTACAGATGTTATGGCCCACAGAGTGATGGAAATAATTTATCATGATGTTGCAGTATAACAAAACTGAATTTAGAAGTTGTAGGAGCAATGTATAATTGTAATTGTACTTATTTTTGTCTTTTTTTAGATGGCATCAAATCAAATTAGTGCTAAAAGTTATTGTATTGAAACTCCCAGCATTCAGGTTAATAACTTGCATGTATTTGGCAACAGGGTTTAATGTTGAAACTGTGGAATATAAGAACATTAACTTCACTGTTTGGGATGTTGGTGGCCAGGACAAGGTATGTTCATTGTTCCAATTTTATGATTCTTTTAGTTGTGGGACCCCATCCTACTCGAATGTTGTGTGAAAAGAGGATTGAAGGTCCTGGTACCAAGTTTTCAGTTTTCGATAATTTTCAGTTTTGAGGGTCTGATATGCAATTATTTAGCTTGAAACAGTTGCATTATTCACGCCAAAGGTGTGATGGCTCAGTGGTTGAGCAATGGCGGATGGTGACACTAGGTCACAGGGTGTGATGGCTCAGTGGTTGAACAGTGGCGGATGGTACCACTAGGTCACAGGGTCGATCCCAGCCGGCGGCATCTGGGATGAAAGGGGGTAGGGGATAAAAAAAAAAAAGTTGCATTATTCACTACGCCGGCATCTGGGATGAAAGGGGGTAAGGGATAAAAAAAAAGTTGCATTATTCACTACACCACGTCAGAAGATAGAGAGATCGTGTATTTTGCTTTTAATCTGACCTTAACTGACTTTTGGTGCTGCCGGAGGTCAATGCCCCCAGAATCTTATCTACTTTCTTGAGTTGTCAATGGATGTATATCCTATGAGAATTGGTATCTAAAAGTATACTGATAATAGCTCCTATCAGTTTTGTAATGACTGAATTTCAGGAATTTATTTTATGAATGTGAGTGCTTGTACTTCAAGCAAACAAGCTTTCTTGCAAACCCTCTCTCGAATGTATTAACAGATGTGCTGGCCAATAAACTTTTCATGTCTAACAGGTGCTAGTAAACATAATGTTCCCAAGTTTGCAAAGATTAGAATGACAGAACACAAAGCTCATCTCGTCTCTCTAAACCGATTCAATGTTTTTGTTGGTCAAGCAGATTAGTGAACCCATTCCGGTTTGTGTGAGCTGGCGAGAGCGGTGTTAGTGGAGGAGTGGAACGTTCAGCTGGTCAAGTGCCCAGTTACTGTTTGTGGAGATATTCATGGACAGTTCCATGATCTCATTGAGATCTTTCGCATTGGCAGAAAGGCTCCCAATACCAATTATCTATTCATGGGCGATTATGAAGGTCAGCTTCCCTTTCTCTCTCTCTTTGCTTTTCTTGCGAATTTGTGAGGTTAAAATTTTGTAATTTGCATATAAATGTGATAATTTCTGCATTTGGGATAATTTTCATTATTGTTTAAAGTGTCATGTAGTTTTCTTCAGTTCTGTGACAATTTGATTCAGAATCAGGTTTTAATTTATAGTTGGAGCTCTCTATAGGTTGTTTATAGTTCATTGAGCACTCTTATCTGTCTTTCAAGAGATATGGCTTGAAGGAGTAAAAGGCTCCAACACGCCTAAAATGTCATGCGCCTAAAATCATTGTCGATTCCAGTTATGATGTTCTTTTCCTTGTGATAAACCCTTTTTGTGTGAATCTGTGAGTCTGAAGCATTTAAATTCAATTGACTCTAATGAATTTTGTTTTCTTTTTATAATTTTCTTTCATTTTCAGGTCAATCTTGACTGATATGGGAGATAAAAGATGCCCTATCTATGCTAAAGAGCTGGGTTTGGTTGGAAGCCCTGCAAAAAACCAACTCTATCAAAGATTCCATCCATACATGATGCCCGACTTGGAGCTTGTCTCTTAAACTCTCTAGATCCAATATTTTCTTCTCCTCCTTCGGTCCTTTCTATGCTCACAAGAAGATTCTAGTCTTTCAAAGCGAACTTCCTCTCTCTCCATCTTGTTAACCAAGGTACGTACGTCTGTTACTCCTTTCTTTTGTTGTTTTGATGATTTGACTGAATTGTTTGTTTAATTTGGTCTTGTCAGTCATTGAGAATTGCAAGCAACAGGTGAATTACTCTGTAAGATCTGAATGGGAAGAGCAGACAACGTCCACGGAGAGCCCGGTTTTGGAAGAATTCATTCCTCTCAATAGAAGTTTGTCTTCAGAAGAAGAACAACAACATCAAACAATCTAGTTTGATTGGATGAGATCCGTTTAGTTATCGAATCAGACTACTCCGTCGCCGCCCCATCATGTTGATGTTGATCCTCTTTCAAAACAATAGGTGCGAATTTAATTATTCTTGTTATATAATTATCATTGTTTTTAATACAATTATCCGGTCTAAGAAAGTTTTGTTTTCAGGAATCAAATAAGGGTGGGTTGGTGATTTAAAGTAAGAGAAGTGGTGGTGCATTTCACCCTTTCCATAAAGACAAAACAAACACCAGCATTACAGCAGCAACAATAAAAGTTGTTTCTCCTCATCCGAGTGCAGTGGCTACTGCTGCGACAACGAGTTCAACAGTTGATAATAGTAATAAAAGCGGAGAAGATAAAGATGCTCAAGGGAACAGAAAGGCAAGGCAAGGCGTTGTTGGTTTCCAGAATTACACGAGATTCCTGCAAGCTCTTCAACTACTACTTGGTGGATTTCATGGTTTGTAATTAATTTCAACTTTTTTGAACTTGTTTTTGGTAGGGGTGGGCAAAAATCCCGGTCCTGACCTGGACCGGTATGATCTCGACCTGTTTTAAATCGGGACCAATCGGTTCATACCTTTTTCGTCCCGCTCTCGATCCCAGGCTGGTTGGAATTGGGACAGGACCGGTTCTATAAATTTGTCCCGGTTCCTGTAGGGGAAGAGATCATGTAGCTACTACACTGAATCAAATTTACTAATGGAAGAATTCATCCAAATATGACAAACTAAGGAAAATTAGTTAACAAAATACAACAATGGGGAGCAATGGATGAAATCACTAAACTCACTCACCTTCTACATTTCCCTTGTTAAAAGAAAACACTAACTAGGGAGTAGAGTGTTTACCCTGAGTGCAGATAGGTACATTACAATAGGCCTTATTCCGGTAGAGCCTGACGAAGATGAGTTGATGATGAAAACCCACCTAATCAGAGCTCCACCACCATCTAATCCGACCACCACCACCCGGTAGGACCATCACGACACCACCAAATCAGGGCTCCACCAACACTTGATCGGACCTTCACTGAATGCTTCACCACCACCTGATCGGACCACCGCCGAGAGAGAAAATCATGAACTGTTGAGAGAGATGAAGGAGAGGAACTGCTTTCTCTTAGTTAAGGGGACGTGTTGGATGGCTCTCGAAATCCATGGGGAGGTGTTTTTTGTTTGATACACCCGGTACTACAAATTTACTCACCTCAAGTGTTGTACCATCTCCTAATATGATCTTACTTGTGATTCTACGATCAATGCTGCTAACAGCAACAGAGATTATCCATGGAGCAATACCAGTCACTGTCGCTAAAATAGGGCCTTGATTTCCAGCCGATTGTGATGTTAGGATACCCTTTTGCATGGCATGGAATGCACAAACGGCAATAATAGGATCATCGGTGTACTTTTGAGATTCTCCCTCTAATGAAAGAGAAAGTATATCAACACCATCATGAATTGCGTCATCAAAAGCAGCCAATATTATCTTCAGTGTTGCATCCCCCCCTAACCAACAAATTCTATACATAGCAATCCTCGCTGAAGGAACTGCTCCTCTTGCAGTGCCATCTCGAATACCATAAAAACTCACATTTTTCATTTCATTCCCAGCAATTGTGGATGAAGTATGGGTCCCATGTCCCGCTGTATCCCTTGTTGTAAGGACATGTCACCAGATCGTTTGTAGAATCTTGCTCCAATGACTTTGCTTTTAATGGAAATTCAAATTTAAAACATGCAAATTTTTAGTTTTCAAATACACAATAAACAGATAACATCATCATCTCCATTGATAATGATAATAATAATAATAATAATAATAATAATAATAAACGCTTCTTTTTCATAGTGTATTATTGAATACCAGATGAGAACACCAATAATAATCATTATGGTAAAGAAGATTATTTATTGCATGTGAAATTTTGTCCACCCTCTCAAACTCCTTTCCATTGCTTTGGGGGTAGACCGAAACCTTCGTCCCTAAAGCTCTCAGATTCTGGTCATATCCCAGAATCAAATACACCAAGTATGATATCTATCTCCACCTTTGGAATCCTCTTCACGTGCTTCGGAATCCCAAGACCTTGTGGTATGAAGATTGTATGTTTTGCTCGGGAAAACTGACACAATACCTTCCATGCCTGCGTTTAGTAAGGAAAAACAAGGTTTATCACTATCAAAATATAACAAATATGAAGTTTATGAAAATGTTCAATTTTGGAAGTCACTGTTAAAAAATAGAAGTCTACCTATGTTATAAAATAGGAAAGTATTACAGAATAAAATATGTTAGGAAAGTCAGAATAGAATAAAAAGTCTTAGGTTTTATATCCCCACAAGGTTAGGTTAGAGTTAGCTTTATAAACTTGTATTCAGACAATTACAATATAACAATACAATTCTTTACATGGTATCAAAGCAAGGCTTCTCTGGTTAACCAAACTCGAGCCGCCGAGTGTCGATAATCCTTCTCGCTTGTTAAAGCACCGCCTCACGCAGCCACACAATCTCACCATCAACTGACCGAACAAGAGATCACCATTAACTGACCAAATAAGAGATCATCATCAACAACAACGATCTCGTCGATCCATCACTATCCACTATCCATCATCAACTGGAGATCATTATCCATTATCAACAGGATATCATCAATCCATCATCAATCTCCTCGCCACAGATCGTCGCACTCCATAAACTCATATCGAACTCAGATCATTTCTCATCATCAGACACTGCATCTCAGACCGCATCATCAGACTGCCATCATCAGACCGTCAAACACCGCATCATCAGACCGCCAAACACCACATCTCAGAACCCATCGATCACCATTGAACACCACCAACACCATATCATTCGCCAGGTTTTTTGATAAATCCATCACCATTGAACACCATCAACATTATCAGACCAGCATCCATCGGATCCATCATCTCATAACACCATCATCAATCAATTAACCATCGAACAACATCTCAGACATCCAAGGAAGGATAAAAGCAGCACTAGCTCTCAAGCCCGGCGAAAACGAAAGCTCTTAGGCAGCCACTGCGAATGTTCTTTGAGAAACGAGCTTTAAATAGCCAGACGTGAAGAAGCAAACAAACAGACGTGAAGAAGAAGGAGCAAACAAACAGAGAAAGGCCCGATTTCCTCTTCTCTTTACACAATCGCTATTTGCACCCCGGGTTTACTTAGTGCCACCACAAATACAAAAAAAACGGCCACCATGGCCAACAATACAAGCAGTGGTTCCAACACCAGCACATCACCATCCAACGAGTCCAAGGCTCACAATATTGGTAATGACTTTTCTATTAGAGAGTTAACAGGTAAAATACTCTCTCTCAAATCTCATGGCTCTCGTTCATCTTGGATACTTGATAACGGTGCCACTGATCATATAGTTCATAGCTCTCATTTACTCACATTTTTCAAACTCGCCCATAATCGAACCGTTGAGCTTCCTGATGGTACACTTGCTGTTGTTACACACATTGGCACCACGACTTTCTCTTCTGTTTTTACCTTGCATGATGTTCTTTGTGTTCCCTCTATTAATCTCAATTTAATTTCCATTAGCAAACTCACAAAACATTCTCTTTTTGTCACTATTTTTCTCAACAATTCTTGTCTGATACAGGACCTTCGTTTGGGAAAGATGATTGGGACAACAACTGAGCTTGATGGTTTGTACTACCTGGACAACACCACCACTTGTCACATCGCTCAAGACAACAACCCTGTGTTATGGCACAACTGCCTAGGTCACCTTTCGGACAAAACTCTCTATCTTCTTCCTATCTCTTTTCGTGATGCTAATACTTGTGTTTCCAATGATGTGTTATTTTTCCTTTGGCCAAACAAACTAGAAATAAATTCCCTTCATCCCATATTTTGAGTACTACTCCTTTTTCCTTATTACATGTTGACATTTGGGGAGGATATCACGTTCCTTCCCTTTCTGGAACGCGTTATTTTCTCACCATTGTTGATGATTATACACGATGTACTTGGATTTATCTCATGAAACACAAGTCTGACACACGCACATTCTTAATTTCATTTATTAATTATGTTGAAAACCAATTTTCTTCTAAAATTCAAACCATTCACAGTGATAATGGACTTGAATTTTTCCTCACTGATTTTTATTCTTCAAAAGGCATTACCCATCAAACTTCTTGTGTCTCTACGCCTCAACAAAATGGGGTGGCAGAACGCAAACATAGACATCTTTTGAATGTCGCTCGTGCTCTTTTGTTTCAAGCACATCTCCCTAAACATTTTTGGAGAGAAGCAATTCTCACCGCTGCCTATCTCGTTAATCGCACACCGTCCTTTGTTCTTAAAAGCAAGACACCTTTTGAACTTCTTTTTAACAAACAACCTAATTATTCTCACATTCGAGTATTTGGTTGTCTATGTTTCACTTCCACACATGCCCAATGTCCTAGCAAATTTGATGCTCGTTCTAGTCAATGTATCTTTCTTGGATACCCTCACGAGCAAAAAGGATACAAAGTCTATGATCTCACTCAGAAAAAGATCATTGTTTCTCGTGATGTCATCTTTCATGAGGAGACTTTTTCTTATTTTTTTGACAAAATGCACAATCACCTCATTGACCAGCCCGACACACTTCCCCAACCGGTCGCTCATGCTCCACTTTTTGATCCTCCAACAATGCGTTTCTCTAACCAGTCGGACCACTCCCACCGACCAGTTGCCCAATCCGATGTCTCAGTCACTGACCGGGCATAAACCTCGAAAACCCAAACCTAAGCGGATCACACCCCTGCCCCCGTTCCACCCTTAGAAGACCCTCCTCTTTCACCTCGCACCTCCACTCGTGCAACCCGTGAACCATCTTATCTTCAACAATATCATCTTGATGCTCGATTGTCTTTCCGATCGTCTCACTCATCTGCTTTGAACGCTGGGCCTTCTACAGGTATTGTTTACCCCCTTTCTGATTTTCTTTCCTATGACCATTTATCCACCTCTCACTAGGCTTACACAACTTCCATTTCTTTAGTCAAAGAACCCACCAGTTTTATGCATGCTATGCAATATCCAAAATGGCGTCAAGCCATGAGAAGTGAGATTGATGCTCTAGAAACCAATAACACTTGGACTCTACAACCTCTTCTTCCTAACAAGCATCTGGTTGGTTGTAAATGGGTCTATAAGATCAAACTTAATCCAGATGTTAGTGTTGAGAGCTACAAAGCCCGTCTTGTGGCTAAAGGATACAGTCAAGTTGAAGGTATTGATTACAAAGAGACATTTGCTCCTGTTGCTAAATTGACTATTGTTCGTATTCTCCTTGCTCTTGCAGCCACACAGGGTTGGCATTTATGTCAACTTGATGTCAACAATGTTTTTCTTTATGGTGATTTTTTGAGGATGTGTATATGAGTCTTCCTCCTGGATTCGGCCGAAAGGGGAAGACTCAAGTATGCAAGTTGAACAAGTCTTTATATGGTCTCGAGCAAGCCTCGAGACAATGGTTCCTTAAGTTATCCTCTGCTCTCATATCAGTCAGCTACAATCAGTCTATGGCTGATTACTCATTATTCGTCCGATCCAAGGGTAATAGCTTTACTGCAATTCTCGTATATGTTGATGATGTAATATTGGCAGGTAATGATCTCCAATACATTGAAGAAACATAGAAATTTCTGGCTACAAAGTTCAAGCTCAAAGATTTAGGAAAACTGAAATATTTCCTTGGCATTAAAGTCACAAGGTCATCCAAAGGGATTGCTTTATCTCAACGAAAATATGCACTTGAAATATTGGAGGACACATGATATCTTGGAGCAAAGCTTTCACGTTATCCTATGGATCAAAACTTGGTGCTCACACGGGATGATGGAGATTTATTACCAAATCCCGCAACATACCGCAAACTTGTTGGAAGGTTGATATATTTAACGATTACGAGACCATATTTGGTTTATTCAGTACATGTCATAAGTCAATTTATGGACAAACCTAGACTACCACATTTGGATGCTGCACACAAGGTCTTGAGGTATATCAAGGCTTTACTAGGACAATGTATTTTTTCTCTTCCACCAGCTCATTACACTTGAAAGCTTATTGTGATACATATTGGGCTAGATGTAGAGATACTATGAGATCCATTACAGGTTATTGTGTCATGCTTGGTGATTCACCAATTTTATGGAAAGCAAAGAAACAAACTACAGTAGCAAGATCTACATCTGAAGCAAAATATAGGGCCATGGCTTCTACATGTTGTGAATTAACCTGGTTGAGGTACATTCTTAATGATTTGCACATTAATCACCCTCAGGCAGCTCTTTTGTTTTGTGACAACAAGGCTGCACTCCATATTGCATCTAATCCGTTTTTCATGAGCGAACGAAGCATATAGAGATTGATTGTCATTTGATTAGAGAAAAGATATAAGAGGGAACTATTCAGACTGAGCATGTTGGAACGCTACATCAACGGGCATATTTGTTCACTAAAGCTTTGAGCACATATCAATTTGATAATCTTCTTAGCAAGTTGAGTATTACAAACATATACTCCAACTTGAGGGTGACTGTTAAAGAATAGAAGTCTACCTATGTTACAAAATAGGAAAGTATTATAAAATAGAATATGTTAGGAAAGCCAGAATAGAATAAGAAGTCTTGGGTGTCCTATCTCCACAAGGTTAGGTCAAAGTTAGCTTTATAAGCTTGTATTCAGACAATTACAATATAATAATATTACAATACAATTTTTTACAGTCACAGATTAATCTATGTTTGAATACTATCAGGCCAAGAATCAAGCCATTAATTTAAAAGAAATATAAGATAATAAATATATAATAATCTTATAGTCTTTTAAAAAAATTTCATCAGGATAAACTGTAAGCAATATAAATAGTTAAAAACCCGTTGAAACTCTTTCCATAGCTATGAACTAAGGCCTTAGATGGCAAACTGTAAGCAATATAAATAGTTGAAAATAAGAACTCGCTAATTGAAAATTGTAACTAAAGTTTAGTTTTATCGATACATTACTTTTATTATTCAGTAAAGAATAAATTAATGCTTATAAACAAGAAAATTTAATAAGCAAATGATTTTTGTTGATAACAACTGGTACGTTGGTGTTACATATTTTATGTTGGTGCAACAAAATCGAAACATGTCAAAATGCCAGTGCAACAAAGAGTTGGTGCAACCGAGCCAAATAGTCGGGTATACGTAGCAATAGGTTCAGTTAGGGTTGGGCATATCTGATTAACCGACCTGAATAGCCTAAACCGAAGACCGGACCGAGCTTTTAAATTTTGATTTTCATGGACCGAGCCCGAACCGGGCGAGGCCGACTTATCGAGGTCCAAGTTAACTGAAAATTAGGTTGAGCCTGTCTAAGTCCAATCCAATTTTTTCAGCCAATTTTTCCAGCCCAATTTTTCATATCTTATTTCTCATCATCCCAACAAATACAAGATAAACTGAAACTCTTCCTTTTTCCAAATTTGATTTGATTTCTTCTTGTTTCTTATCTCTTTGATTCTTTGTAGCTCCGAGGTTCCTGATGTAGTCGATTCCTACTCTCCTTCCTTGTTGCTTACCTAGACCTGCACAAGTAGCAAACGTATCTCAAATGCAAAATTCTATATTGCATTAAACACGTATATAGAGGCGAAATAAATGACTTACATTAAAATAAATATTTTAATCCTTTGAAATAAATTTTGAAACTCAATGATGCAAAATAAAAGGTGGAAATTAAGAATGTGCATCGCAAAGCAAAATGAATGCCTCATATTAAAAAAGTTAAAGAAAAAACCTATCGGGGCAAAATAAATAGTCTAGTTGAGACAGCGTCTGGGCTTTAATGGCGGTTATTGGAGCGTAGTTTATGTCAAACTGCCTGAGCTCCACTGACCATTTTACCATCCTGTCGGATAGCTCGGGTTTATGTAATACCGCGCGGAGCGGATGCTTGGTAAGGACCGTTATGGAATAGGCCTAAAAATAGGGCCTCAGTTTCCTAGAGGACACGACCAGTGCCAGAACCAGCTTCTCCAGATCTGGATAGTGTGCATCCGCTTCAACGAAGGTTTTACTGGTGTAAGACACTGGTCTTTGGGTCCCTCGGTCGTCTCATACGAGAGTCGAGCTGTCGGTAGGCTTGGAAACAAAAAGTACAAATAGAGTGTTTTCCCTATCATAGGTTTGATGGTAGCTCCGGACTCCTCATTTTGCTTTTAGGCTCTAAAAGGCTTGTTCACACTCTTCGTTCCAAGAGATTCATTTACTCCATCTTAATATATTAAAGAAAAGGTGGCATTTGTTAGACGACTTTGATATAAATATGTTGAGTGTTGCTATCCTCTCAGTCAGGCTCTGAACGTTTCTGATGTTGGCTGGGGCTTTCATGTTGAGAAGGGTCTGAATCTGTTCTGAGTCTGCTTCGATTCCCTTTTTATCCACTATATATCCTAGGAATTTTCCAAACTCAACTCCGAACGTGCATTTTTGTGAGTTGAGTTTCTTGAGTTTCATCTGAAATTTCCTGAGTTGGTTGAACGCTTCGGAGAGGTCGCGTATGCGGTCAGGGCTACGGAGGCTCTTAACTAGCATATCGTCTATGTAAACCTCCATGTTCTTGCAGATATGTTATTTGAACATACGATGGACCAGTCGTTGGTATGTAGCGCCTGCATTCTTTAAGCCGAATGGCATTATCTTGTAGCAATATATCCTCATTTTCGTTACGAAAGAGGTTTTCTCTTGATATGGGAAGTGCATTAATATTTGATTGTAGCCCGAATAAGCGTCCATGAAGCTGCGCTCGGATGTGGCATCCACGATCTGATTGATGCAGGGGAGTGGAAAGTTGTCATTCGGGCAGACTTTGTTCAAGTCCATGTAGTCCACACATACTCTCCATTTTCCATTTTTCTTTTTTACAAAAATGGTATTCGCCAGCCATTCGGAGTATCGTGCTTCCTTTATCATGACCGCGTTAAGTAAACATTGTACCTCCTCATTTATAATCGCGTTCTTCTCAGGCGACACATGCATCTTCTTCTACCTAACAATTTTCCTTATGGGGTCCACCTCTAGGTGATGGGTGATTATTGACGGGTCGATCCCCACCATGTCTCGCATGGTCTAGGCGAAGATGTCCTGGTTACGTTGTAGCAGCTCCGTAAGTTGCCTTACCAACTCTTTGTTTAAGCGGGAACTAATCTGGATAGCCTTGCTGTTGAGAGGGTTGTCGAGGTAGACCGTAATGGTTTATTTCTCTAGCTAGCCGCCGACTGATAATCGTTAGGTAGCAGTGTTGTCATGTACTGGCATTCCCTAGCAATTGTCTGATCGCCCTTTAGAATGTTGACTGCTTGGTTCGTCGGATACTTGATGCACTAGTGTAGAGTGGAGACCGCCGCTCCCATATGATGTATCCAGGGCCTCCCCAAAACTGCATTATATGCGGAAGGTGCATCGATCACTACAAATTCTTGAAACATGGTTTTTTGAGTTGGGTTTTCTACCGTCAGCTGTATTTTTCTCACGGGGAGTCGCTTTTCGCCAGTGAAGTCGATCATTGGACGGTTATCAAGGGTTAACACCTTATCCTTTAATTGTATGCTATGGAACGCGCGAAAAAACAAGACGTTCAATGAGCTTCCGGTATCAACTAAAAACCTACTTACTTCCCAACTTGCCAGGAGATGGTCACCACCAGGGCGTCATTGTGCGGGAGTTGTATACCCTAGACGTCTTTCTCCGTAAATGCCAGCGGCACGGGCTGGTCCAGCTTCTGAGCGTATGGCACCAGCTGTTCGTCGTGTATCTCTTGGATCTTCATACCTCGGAGAGCCTTCTTCCTAGATATGTTTGACAATTCGGACTCGGAGTGGGCTCCATGAAGTACACATATCTCGTCGGCCGATTCCTCCCTGGACCCGGTTTTGCTCCTGGTTGTTTGTTCCTCTTCTATGGCGATGTAACTCTGCACTTCCCGTGTCAGGTCTTTCATACTGGCCGGTGGGTTCAGAGTCAGGAAGTTGTACAACTTTCCTTTCCCCAGACCGTTGATGAAGGTTGAGGTGACAGTTGTGTCGTCGCGTATGTTGACAGTGATTAATTCATTGCTGAAACAGATCAGGTACGCTTTCAGTGTTTCGTTAGGCTTTTGTTTCATCGATCTAAGCGTCTTTATTGTTGACAAAGCTTGACGTTGGAATTTTAGACTTGATTTAGGGTCCATCGGTGCTGCCGCTATTCCGGGAATGTTGGTTTGATGCTTGGGCGCTATTTGCTCCATCGAGGGTGGTGAAGCAGCGCTAGGCTGAGCGCTCGATGTTTGCCCTTGGTCTCCAACATTGTGTGATCTAGTGATCACCATCTCTCTATATTTCAAAAGCAGATAATGTTAGTAAAATGCTAGAAAGTTTGTCGTCCCACAGAAGGCACCAAACTGGTGCAGTCATTTTTCGCTCCCTGCTTTGACTTAGTCATGCTGACTTGCTGACCTGCACAAGTAACGCACGTGAGCCATGAACCACCATTGTGGTTGCCGATGACACTCCAATGCTAAAGTCAGACAAGGATCTGAGAAAGGTGTAATGTTGTAAATAGATAATTTGTAGCGTACCTTAGCTTACCAACCTCGTGTCTTATTTATAGTGTAGGAGTCCTGGTTCGACCAGGCCATCGATAGTGTAGTTTAGGAAGGAGATCTTCGTAGAGATCATTATCTAATTAGGAGTCGTTCTGTAAAAGGGAAGTTCACTATGCTCCTAGATACGCGGGAGATAGTTCCCTATCAGTGGATAATCCGTAAAAGGAAATTTCCCTGCGTGATATATACTCTAGTATTTGCTTCCTGGTAGGAAGTGGAGAGTTGTTGTAGTTGTCTGTCTGAAGCTGATCCTCGAGATACTTGCCTTAGAATGACTTATATGTATTGAAAATAGTTGTGAGACATATGGGCTTAGCGAGCTGTAAGAGTTCGGGCCGGATCAGTGTAGGGCTGACGCTGGGGCCCATGTTTCTTCGAGATCACCATGACACATGTATGGCTCAAAGAAATGACCACTACACCAAATTGACATTTTTGTAACGACCCCCAAAACAATATCACTTTTGAAGTGTAACAATCCACCTAACAATTTTACACATTTTCACAAACAAAATGATACAATAAATGTATCACCATGAAGAGTATGGTTATAAAAGTGATACTATTCATGGTGATCCAACTTATTGTATCATTTTTTTTTGTAACTGTTTTTCATTTTTTTGACTAAATTTATTTTTGACTTGAAATTGTTTGGTGGATTGTAGCATCTAATAAATGATATTGTTTTGAGAGTTGTTATAAAAGTGTCAGTTTTGGTGTAGTGGACCTTTTTAGTGTATCATCGCAAATGATGACATAATTTCATGTAACTTGGTCGTTCAATTGTGTTATATATAGGGTCATATAAATCATGGTTTGGCATATGACGCAGATGTTAGTTATGTGGGGAGTGTTATAGCACTTAGAACCTAAGACATATGATAGGAGAAAATAATTCATGTTCTACAACTAACAACAAAATCATACGAAATCAGAACTACCACACTTAATGTCAGCAAAGAAAAATCATTTTCAAAAAGCTTTTGCCGAATAATCACTAATGTTGGATCACTTAAATGTACTCGCACTACACTAAATTGGCATATTTGTAACAACATAAAAAAACAATAACACTTTTGAGCTATTACAATCGACCAAACAATTTCAAGTCAAAACTAAATTTAGTCAACAAAATGAAAAATAGTTACACAAAAAAAGTGATACAATAAATTAAATCACCATGAATAGCATCACTTGTAAGCCCATACTATTTGTTGTGATACAATTATTGAATCACTTTGTTTGTGAAAATGTATAAAATTGCTTTGTAAATTGTTATAGCTCAAAAGTGTTACTGTTTTTTGGATTGTTACAAAAATGCTAATTTGGTGCAGTGTCGTGAAACAACCTTACCTGCTCCACATGAACTTAAGATGAGTGTTGGGGCAAGGGTCATAAAGTTCAAGTCAGAAGATGATAAACAATAATTTTTTGTGAATGTTTGAAGAACTCAATTATGATTCAACTTTATCAACATAATTTTGTTTATAACGTTGATGCATTCCACGAGGAAACTACACTCGACACGAAAAATTCACTGATATTGGACATAATTATCGATGATACATAAAAACGGTTACACTCCTAAGCCGAACACGTGTCATGATGAATTTGATGAATTACGGACTCAAGCATCGGCCCAACACAGATCCAGCCCAAGCGGATTTAAGCCCCCTCGACTTCATTTCGCTAAACGAACTCGAACTCTTACAGCATGCTAGGCTCACGCGTCTCACAACCATCATCAATACCCATAAGCCCTTTTTAGGCAAGTATTTCTAGAATTAGCTTCGGACAGGCAACTACAGTTGTTCTCTGCTTCCAACTAGGAAGTAAACACCAGAGTATCTTCCACACAGGGAAACTCCACTCTACGGATTGCTCTTGGATTGGGAACTATCTCCCGTGTATCGAAGAGTGTAGAGCTAACAGAAAACTTCCCCCTACAACACGACTCTTAATTAGAGAGAGATCTCCATGAAGATCTTCTCCCTAAACTACGCCTACGATGGCCTGGTTGAACCAGAACTCTTTGCACTATAAATAAGACAAGAGGTTGGTAAACTAAGGTACGATACAAATTTTCTGTTACAGCATTACACCTTCCTCAGATCCCTATTTGACTTTAGCATCGGAGTGCCATCGGCCACCCCACGGTGGTCTGTGGCTCATGTGTGTTACTTGTGCATCAGTTTGGCATCGTCCGTGGGGACGACATAGTTCTTAACTTTACACTAAGCGTCGTTTCCTACCAAATTTCAGAGAGATGGTGACCACCAGGTCACACAACAACGAACCAAAGGACACGTGTAATGCTTTGGCTGTCCCTATACCAGTTCTTGCCATGCACGGGCAACCTACTCACGGCCCTGTACCAACGACAGTAACTGTGGACTCCAGAATCAAGGTGCTGATGTCTCCAATATAGCAGGTTATCAAGGCGGTAGAGATGCTCACACGACAAAATCCACACACTGCTAATGGTGACCAGAAACAGCACGGACCTCCACCTTTAGTGGACGATAGGGCGCAAGCGCAGGAGAGCCAGACCCCCGCTAGTTCCCATTGGACTAAGGGAGGCTGCATGGCTAATGCCGATCTTGCCGCTAGGACATATAAGCTCGATCTCGGGAACCCTTTTCACAGAGGAACGCACGACCCAGACGTACTATATCACCTCTCCGTCCCACACTTTGTGGATCAGATCATGAGTGAAGAACTTCCGAGAAAGTTCACTCTCCCGAAGCTCGATTCCTATGACAAGACAACCGATCCTTTCGATCATCTACATCATTACCAACATGTAATGGTGCTCAAGGAAGGATCCAAACCCATCATGTGCAGAACATTTCCCACCCGTCTTAAAGGCCCTGCATTGACATGATTCCACAGCCTTACACCAAAATCATTTGACTCCTTCAAAACATTGGCAAAGGATTTCTTGACACGTTTCGTTGAAAGCAAGCATTTTGGAAAAGGCCCTCACTACATACTATCTCTAATGTAGAGATCTGGCGAGACACCCCGAGAGTATGTCATACGCTTCAACAATGAGCTAACCCTCATCGATGGGTGCAGCGACTATACAATTGTGACGACATTCACTACGGGCCTCAAAGAGGGAAAGCTCTTCGAGTACCTCACCTTGGAGCCCCCTCTTGACATGGCAAAACTTCTCAAGAGCGTCTAGAGACACATCACCCTGGAGGAGTCAAGGACCGCCAAGAGGGAGACCGAAGGCAATAGAAAGCCCTAAGCTTCTAGGGACAAGAATGAGGGAAAAAGACACGAGGATGAGGAGCGGAGCAAGAGGAAGCGTACTTACAACAAATTTGATCCTGATTGTCCCAGGCTAGAGAACCCATCCAACTACGTTAGATACAGAGCCGTGACACCCCTAAATGCTAGTCTGTCGGATGTATTTAACTCCATGAAAAATTGGGAGGAATTGAAGTGGCCCCCGAAGGCACGTGGAGACCCCGCCAAACGAGACAACGACAAGTACTGTGCATACCACAAGGAGGGCAACCACAACACCAACGACTGTAAAAGCCTGAGATATGAAGTAATGTACTGGATCCGCAAGGACACGTAAGAATTCCTTAAGTTTGAGAAGCAGTCAGAACAGACCAGAGACAGGGGGAGTCAGTAAAAAAGATAGAGAATGAGACTCCTGGGATAATATACGTCCTTCATGGAGTCGAACCGAATGAAGACCAGTCGCACAGGTCCCGTAAGCGAACTTTGCTGGATATGCGGACACGACCAGTGGATGAAGACAGACGCGTTTGTTATTCAAAAATTCATCACCCCATTCCCATTTTGACTTTCACGGACAAGGACCTCGATGGAGTCCGAGCGCCGCACAATGACGCCTTGGTCATCTTCGTTTCCATCGCAAAGTGGGAAGTGAAGAGAGCTCTCGTTGACATAGGAAGCTCACTTAACGTTTTGTTCTACAACGCGTTCTGCAGCATGGACCTCATGGAGGAAAACCTGACGTCTTCAGAACACCCGCTGATAGGATTCAGCGGGGAGAAGTGCTTCCCCATTATAAAGATAAGATTAGCTACAGCAGCAGGAGAACCACAGCTCAGGAAGGTCTATTTCTGGACTTCAGGGTGGTAGACGCACCATTATCCTACAACCTCCATCAATGTTTCCACCCTCCATCAGTGTGTTAAGTATACTGCTAACCACTCCGAAGGAACAATACGTGGAGACCAAGCTACAACACGAGGTTGCCACTACGCCGCATTGAAACAGATAGAGTGCTCCCAAATTCAGCTACATCATGCAAAGCAGCTTGACCCAGTGCAAAGCCAAAAGACGGAAGATACACCATTTTCGAGCGGTATAGGAGCAGTCAGCTCTCCCGCCCAGCGAGTCGTAATGCAATGCCAAGCGGGAATACATCCCTTCGAAATTCTGTCGGCGCAGAGTTCCGCCCCTCTGCAAGGTTTACTCTTCAGTGACCTATGTAACGCCTTGACGGTCAACTAAACGATCCGCGAAAGCTATCCGAATTCACTTTGAGGCCAAGTTCAGTTTATCTCCATCAACAATTAGTTTGCTTTAAGTTGTTTGTTTCCCTTTCCGTAGTCAATATTGAGTTTAGAGTTCTTAAGAGACTTATGTGATTCACAATCATTTAAGAAATAAAACAAAAAATTCAGAAACAAACTCTATTGATTATTGAAAAGATGTAACAACAAGCATCTTGAGGCGGATACGAAAGGCTACATACTACGAATGCCATGAAGTAGATACAAAAGGCTACATACCACGAATGCCCTAAGGCGGATACAGAAGGCTACAAACGGTGGACAACCTGCAAGTGATAACTAAGATAAAAAAAAATCGCTCGACTCCTTCCGAATAGGGGATTGAATGGGCTGGGCAGTCAGATTGCTCAATTGAATCACCCCAGGAAGACGCCCCCATTACAACGTTGTAGACCTTGTAACGGGCTGTTGATTTCCACAAGAGACGTCTGGCCCCCCTTCTAACTTCTTCAAATAGGTTAAAAGCAGGCAGATGAGGATGGTCACAAGCAGCGGCGCAGCTACGGTCTACAATGCCATCAAGAGATACCACTTTTCCCATATGCGATGGCAAGTGTGATTGAGAACAACGACACCCGAAGACATCGCACATCAACAAACACTTCGATCAGCCACTGGTCAGCAGCGAGATCTAAGAACACGAAGACACAAGTGGTACGGTCTAACACCAAGGCATCTCCCTTGGTAGCAAAACCGTACTACTTCTCCGTGATATGAGAAGAGATTACGACACCTCAACAGATTAACAATGTGCCCACCCACAACAGGTGATCACATAACAACAACTATCATCATGCCTGGTCGATGTAAACGTCAAAACTTTCGAAAACTCCAGTGACGAAGATCCAACTTTAGTCTTTGAAAAACCCAAAGCATTTTCCTCAGTCTTTAGAAAACCCAAAACATCTTCTTCAAACAAAAACATTAAAGAAAGTAAACTCATCAGCAAAAGATGGTCCCTACAACGATTGGAAAACACCATTATATAGACATGTGGTTCATCAAACGGGCACTTCAGCATTAACTGCCAAGCATTGAATGTCGTATGAAAAAATGGAAAATGATGGTTCCCAATAAAACTGCGAGGACCACGTCAATCAATTAATGGCGCTGCATGCAACCCCATCAATTAAGGGGGGTAACTGATATAATCAAATGTCACGCAACCTACACCATACACGTGTCACCGCGAGATCTACGCTATACACGCAACGCATTACGCAGGAAACCCTAGCCCTTCTTCTTCGGGCCCATGGGCTCAACATGTTATTCGAACATCACCCTGTCGCATGCTTGGCACGAGCACTTGAGGATCATAGTAAACTTTGACGTAAGGACTTTACCACTCGCTGAGTTAAGGTAACTTCATCCACACCATGAACCACTAGGTTCACACGCCCATCAGCAGGTGTAACCTCTTGTCAAACATGGCAAGGTTAGTCAGCCAACACTGATGACGATAGCTTTTGGCTTACCCAACACCTAGTCTGCTTAGCGCAGGCATTGATGGTTTAGAAAGTGAGAGTCTAATTAGCGCTGTCACACCTGGTGATGGTGACTTGCTAGGGATCACTACCACATTCATGATCAGTGTTCGCCGAACCTAATCAGGTAAGCCTAGCTGGTGACGACCAACAACGAAAGCTTCTGATCGAACCCTGGATTTGTAGCCCCCAATGCGAGGGTGTAGATAGTCTGGAAGGTGTGAGCCTAGTCAGTCCCAAACTGATTCTGACGCCTCACCATGGGACCACTGCTCATCAGTGTGGCCGCCAAAACACGAACCCTGGACTTGTAGCCCCATGGCAAAGTTGTAGATGGTCCAAAAAGTGGGAACTTAGTCAGTCCTGAACTGATTTTGATGGCTTGTTACGGGATCACTGCTCTTCAGCGTGGCCGCCGAAAAACTCTCAAATTTGTAGCTTGGTGCACTCAGGTGTAGATAATTTGGATGGTGGGAGCCTAGTCAGTCCTAAACTGTTCTCGATGGCTTGCCACAGGGCCGCTGCTCTTCAGCCTAGTTGCCAAACCTTTACTCCCCGAATCTATCGACCGCTCTACTTAGTCATAAACAATTCAAAAGTTGGTAATCTCAAACAACTCCCCACACGACCTCCGCTCTCCCCCAGGACAGTAAACGTAAATATGAGCTTAGCCGAGTCGGCTATTTTACGCTCAAATTGATTGACATTCTAACATTATAAAAAGGCCACTCATGCTGATACAAGGATAATACAACCAGCGCCCAGATGAAAGATAATTTGGACGCCAACCCGAGCTTACGACGCCTGACTCGGTGCTAACGCTCTGACAGATACTTTCGGCTACCACACCTTGCCCGCGACAACAACTATAGTTGACCAGTCAGACAAACAAGAAAAAGCTCAAACTACTTACCTATGGGACATGACACAATTCGGGTGACTCAACCCCTAGTTAAACTGTTCGCAACATGCCCACTATCGGACATAACTTCGCAGCAATGACCCCGAGTCATTCACGATACAAAGCGGTCAAGCTCTTTGCTGCAGACATACCAGATAACGTCCTATTGATTCAACCAACCTATGCCAAAGTAAGACGACAAGGCAAAACGAAAAGCATGCAATAAAGACGCCAAGTATGAAATGAAGAAAATTGTTTTCAGTAATGGTCAAGACAAAAGGTGTAGCAACACACAAAGTTTGCTCATAATCAGAAGAAGGTACAGAAACGAAAGAGCTAAGCCGGGGAACATGAGTAGAAGTTACATCTATACGCGCTTCAACCTGGACGTTAGGGATCGAACTGTCCTCCTCGCTCGACGACTCAGAGGTAACAGACAAGTCCACATATGACATCTTGTAACGGATAAGATCCCACTTTGGATGCTCCTCATTCATCAGTGCCAACAGCTCTAGCCGGCCATGAACAACTCAGCGGAACTCACATTTGCCATGTTCCTGGAGAAGATCTTCCTCCCGCACATTTGCATCAATAAGGTCACGCTCCAGTAGCTCCAACTTGCCAATTAGCGCATCGACCTAAGACTGCTCTGTGGCCAGACTGCTCTTCACACCACTGAGTTTATGCCATCCCAATTTGAGTTTGTCCTCGACCTTCCTCGCTTCTTGATCATAGAACTCCACATCGGGTTCCAACTGTTGCTTCTTAGTAGCCCAGTCAGCTTCCTTCGAATCACTCTCTTCAGCAAAAACTACAGCTCAGAATGCGCCTTAGCCGCAACTTCGACCTCTAGGCGGAACTGGTTCAACTCCTACCTAAGTCCACCTCTCTCGGACACCACCACGGTCAGATTATGCTCAAGGTTCTCCAGACTAGCCTTCTGAGCCTCAGCGGCCACGATTGATTGATCTAATCACATATCTTCGGCCTGCTTCTTAAGCCGCTCAATTTCATGGAGCGCATCAGAATACAACATTTGCACGTGCAAGAAGACATGCTCCAAAGTATATACTCGTGAGCCGCCTTTACTTTCGTCCCAGCAACGGCTGCATGGCTCATATGAGACATACCCAACATAAGATACTTCAAACCCTTGTCCACACGCTCTTCCAGTGTATCCTCCTCGGGTTTTGGAGCGTGGTCCATCAGCCAGCTGTGACGCTTGCTTATATGCTTTCTCGAAGCATACTCAACATCCATCTCTTGGTGCCAGACATGTGAGTTCATCTTCACCAAGTCCGGTGCAAACAAGCTTATCCGTGCATTAGGATGAAGCTTCCTCTGATCAGCAACTATGCCAGCGCCGCTCTTTACAGTCGCCACCGTTCTCTAACTCTCCTTCGTGACTTTTCCTTGTCAATAATGGCCAACCCTGTATTGCGAGACGGCTCAACAAGATTTAGAAGCAGAGGAGGGACCGAAGTATCCAAAAGACCTTTCAACAATTCTAGTTGTGGCTTAGAACGAGATGGTGAACAATGCAGACTCCAGGAGACACGACCGGTACCACGACCACTTTTAGGCGAGTCAACGGTGGGGTGATCAGATTCCACCACCTTAGGCAAATTTTCAACAGAGCCCTCTACAGGAGCGGCCCCACACGAATTAGCGACAACAGAAACCACCAATGCAACCCGCACCAGACGGTCATTCAGAGCTTCAACCTGCGCATCACTAAGGTTTGACCAGTCAGCAACTCCTACCAACCGCAGATAATCTTTATCCAAGCCAAGAACATTAGTCTCTGCCTCAACAAGCCTAACGGACTCGCGTTCCTCTCTCACCAAAGCGGGTCGTGCCGAAGATGGCCCAATTCTAATGCGAGGCTTCTTCCTTACAAAGGAAGCGAGCGTCTCAGATGGATCCTACTCATTAGACGGAACGAAAGTCTTTGCTCTAGCAGCCTTCCTCTTCCTAGAAGGGGTCCCATCTTCCAGCTTAATGCGCGACTCTCAATACAGAGTGGGGGCGGCGTGCCAATTGTCCCACTGCCCACAACGGACGAAATTGAAAACTCTTATGATATCAACCGCCTCCCTTTTTGTCATGACGCAGAATGTCTCCATGGTGGTTTACTCCTTTAAGGTAAGAGGAGCAGTGGAAAACCTTCCTGCAAGAGACACAAACAATGATCACTCAGCCCGCTATCAAGCACATCAAAGTCACGGGAAATGAGTTTAACTTACGAAGTGACATGACCTGTCTCTCAAGCGGACGACCCTTGCATCGGAAATATTTTGAATTAGCAGGGGCCAGAAAGCAGTACTTCTGCCAGAACTTGAAATCATCCGGCAGGTTAATGAAGCAATTCGTCGGCTTTATTTTGCAAACAACATTTTTCTGCAGTAGAGGAGCGGTCAGCAACTGAATCACCCGCGGGGTCACACTAACGTCGACCTCCTTAGTACTGAGCAGAATCATGGGAATGATCCTGTATCTGTTGGGTCCCAACTGAGCCGGATGAACCCCCAAGAAATCCAAGAACTCCCAAATCACGTCCAAAACTAGGAAACACACTCTAGTTTGAAGCATCCCTCGATGTAAACAGATGAAACCGGCCAGAAGCAACATTGGCGTTTGGTCGCCCGTTAGAAGGTACAACGACAAATTTTCAGGAACTCCAAACTTTGTACGGATTTTAGCGAGACCAGGCTCAGACAACAGCCTGTCTTAAAAAAACTCTAGGCCCTTAGCCAGAATAACATCATCATGAAGGTTTTATTGAGCCATGAAGAAGACGAATGAACTTTTCAGAACAATATCTTCAAAAGTAAGTAAAACAGAAGGGTCAGTTTCAACACTGCGGATTACCTATATAGAGGATAGGTTCCTGCCTCTTTTCCGCCAAACCAACGCACGCCCAATTAATGCAGTGTGTGGCTTAAGCAACGATTCAGACTCAATCATCATGAGCGCCGCATCCCTTCAAAAGATGACATAGCGAACCCACTAGCTCAGGGGGAGTAGCTGATGATACATAAAAATGGTCACACTCCTGAGCCAAACGCATGTCATGACAATCTCGAGGAACTACGGGCCCAAGCATCAGCCCAACATAGATCCAGCCTAAGCGGATCTAAACCCGCTCAACTTCAGTACACCAAGCGGACCCAGACTCTGACAACATGCTAGGCCTACACGTCTCACAACCATCCTTAGTATCCATAAGCCCTCTTTAGGCAAGTATCCCGAGGATCAGTTTCGAACGGACAACTACAACTGCTCTCTATTTCCAACTAGGAAACAAACACCAGAGTATCTTCCACATAGGAAACTCCCCTCTACAAATTGTTCTTAAAATGTGAACTATCTCCCGCGTATCTAGGAGTGCAGAACTAACATGGAACTTCTCTCCTACAACATGACTCTTAATTTGAGAGATCTCTACGAAGATCTTTTTCCTAAATTACGCCTACGATGGCCTGATTGAACCAAGACTACTTGCACTATAAATAAGACATGAGGTTGGTAAGCTAAGGTACACTACAAATTCTCTGTTACAACATTACACATTCCTTTGATCTTTGTCCAACATTAGCATCGGAGTGCCATCAGCCACTCCACGGTAGTCTGTGGCTCACGTGCGTTATTTGTGCAGATCAACAGGAACATGATCAAAGCAGGGAGCGAAAATCAACTGCATCAATTATATACACTTATTTAATTTGTATAATTTTAGCTTTGAAGTAAAAAAATACAGAATATTGCAAAAACAATATTTTAAATATTTAGGAGGCTTATCGCGAAATGTCACGCCTACAAATATTTTCAATATTTTTAATCAAACTTTATTGATAGTGCAATTACAGTTATGACTCTTAGGGTGTGTTTGGTTGCATGGAATCTTAAGGTGGAAATTGGAATCCCGTTCCATGACATCTCATATCATGACATTTCATGCCATGGACTTGACCAACTTTGATGTTTGGTTGCTCATGGGAATTGGATTCCAATTCCTACTATGAGTGTTTGGTTGCCTAAAACTAATTATGGGAATTTTTATTTATTTTTTAAATTATGGAGATCTCACAATTCTACTTTATATATAAACTAGAATATGATTTTAATTTTGCTTCCTGCAAAACATCTTTACAATGTAATTTCAAACTCAATGTTTAAATATTTCAATGAGAAAACAAAGTTCAATACTGGTCTTCAAGCTAAATCAATTCCGTAACAGAAACATTTTTGTGATCGACGCATGAATACGCAAATAATTTGAATTCTCCCGAAAGGGTAAAGCCGAATCCATCATCATTGAAAGGTTTTGATGTATGCTAAAATCTCATTCATCTGGTTTAGATATGAAGAAAAATTCAAACTTCAATTCCACTTAATCAAAGGTTCATACACAATTAATTTGGGAGGTTAACAATAACAACAAACAAAACAGTAGTTAATCAGAGTACCTAAACAGCTAAAACTAGTAATAAAAAATTACCCAATAAACAACCCCCAAATTTTACAAATCCCATCACCACTTCAGCTTCAGATGTTCACAAAACAAACCAAATCACCTTCACATAGCAAGAGTAACCACTGCACTAAGAAAGAAGAACATGATCATCATCATCAAAGCTCCACAGCTCCATTGATGGATCACCAACAACACTTTCTTCAACAGTAGTTGAACCCATATGTTCAACCCCGCCTTCCAGATAAGGAATCTGATAGAAATTCATGTAAGACTCAAACGCCATCAACTCCTCTAACAGCTTCTTCACTTCAGCTTGACCTTCATGACTCTCCTCCATCTCCCCCACCACAACCTTCTGCCTCTGTGGCATTTCTTCAAACTTCTTTCCTGCAGTGTTGCAGTAATTCTCAGAAACCCCAAAATCCCACACTTTTGAGCTATGGGGATGATTGGGTATCTGATAATTGTTGTTCTGAAGAAACCCATCTTCTTCATTAGGGAAATTCACCTTTGCTTTCTTCCCTCTGATCTTCCTAGCTTCCTTATCGTAAGCTCTCGCTGCTTCTTCAGCTGTGTTGAATGTACCCAACCAAACCCGAACCCCTTTTCGAGGATCACGGATCTCAACAGCCCATTTTCCCCAAGGTCTCTGTCGAATTCCCCGGAAAAAATTCTTCCTCTTCCTCTTTCCATTACAGCTCTTTTCCACTAGTAACAATTCTAACCTGTTTCTTCATCTCTTCATCTCAATTTGACCTTCAAATCATGTCTGCAACAGAGCACCAAGGCTTTTCAGGCCGTTCGATATTGGGCATACAAAGAAACGCTTCAACAATGGAACCAAACTTGCAAGATCCAGAGCTCCAAGACCTGGAAATTTTCCAGAAACACATCTCTGATCGGTTTATTGATCTCTGCGCATCGACCCCAGACTTGGGTTTGCTCTCAATCGAATGGCTTAGAACCCTTCTTGATATCTTCCTCTATTGTGAAGCAGAGTTCAAGGCTGTATTGGTGCTTCATCGAGATCCTACCCATGTTACAAAACAAGTTTCGAATGGAGATCCGAGGATGGAGAGAGCTTCCAATGGAGCTTCGAGTGGAGATCTGAGGATATGGAGAGCTTCGAATGCAGATCTGGGCATGGAAGGAGCTTCGAATGGATCTTCGAAAGGGAGATCTGAGGATGGAGAGAGCAAAAACAGAGATAGCTTAGAATGGAGAGAGGCGAGGCGAGAGAGATCTGGGTTTGGTTTCGCAACAAATAGCGAGAGATAAAAAGAGACCGTGAATTGTTTTCCTCGCTGAACCAAGGCGTCTGATTCCCACCAATGGTGGGAATCTATGGCACGTGCTGGCATCCCTCACCCACCAATAAAATCTCAAACAAACACTCAAAATACTATTCCAAGTGGGAATAGGATTTCTATTCCCATGAAATGGGTGCAACCAAACACACCCTTAGTGTCTCATTGTCATAACTTTCTCATTTTTATGTAATCAGCTTCATTTTTGTTATATACTAAACCAGAGTCCATAATCCCTATATAACCAGCGGCATACACAAATTTTGCTTTTGTTTTAGTAACATTACTCAGCATATAACGGTATAACCAAATGTAGCTCTTTTAGCCTTGTGATACAAGAAATCGAAGAAACATATGACCAAACAACTACAATGTCAACTTAGGGAGTAATTAAATCCATTTGCAATGGGTACACAATATTAGGTAACATATCTCAATTTTCTTTTATACTTCAAGTTAAAAGAAGAGGGAGATGAGTAATTCATGTTTAGTGTACCACTTATCTTTAGATTGAGACTTTCCAAGGAGAACTGTGAGATCCTGGAGTGGGCGGATCTGAGGGTGAGGGTAAGGGTTGGAGCCCAACAGGTTCGAGAGAGATTGGACGAGCTACAAAGGGGAACATAGTCCCATATTGCCTGGGTGTGAAAAGGGAATGTGTTATATATGTGCGAAGTTGGATCCCCATAGTAAGAAGCCTTTTAAAGCCGTGCGGGCCGGTTGGGCCCTAAGCGGACAATATCTTACTGTGCGGATCGGGTCGTTACAGAATGGTATCAGAGCCTGACCCAGCCGGAAGTGTGCCGACGGGGACGTTGGGCCTTTGTGGTCAACGAGGACGTTGGGCCCTAAGGGGGGTGGATTGTGAGACTCTGGAGTGGGCGGACCTGAGGGTGAGGGTTGGAGCCCAATAGGCTCGAGAGAGGTTGGACGAGCTACAAAGGGGGACATAGTCCCACATCGCCTGGGTGTGGAAGGGGGATGTGCTATATATGTGCGAGGTTGGATCCCCATAGTAACAACGCGTTTTAAAGCCGTGCGGGCTGGTTGGGCCCAGAGCGGACAATATTGTTACTGTGCGGATCAGGTTGTTACAAGAACGATCATCCTACAAAAAACTATTAGTATATTCTCATAAAATTTTCAGAGCAATAATGGTGAAACTCATTTGTGTATTTGAAATGAAAAATTTTTAAGAGCCAGACCCCTAGTGCCAGATCGGCGCCAGGAAAACTTCAAGAACGTGATGAAGATGCAGAAAATAGATGAAGAAGAAGAAGAAATGAATAACAGAAGAAGAAGAAGAACAAATGAAGAAAATAGAATGATGGAGGGTCTTGAGGCTCCCCTGACGCTAGGAACCTGGCTCTTAAGAAATGTTCATTTGAAACATCTCATTTTGTTAATCTACTTGGAAATTCTTCGACTATCATCGAATCCTACAAAAATAACATGGTATAAGCAAAAATGAAATAACTATAAACTTCATCCCGCATGATAATACATATTCATCATTAATGATAATTTTCTCCAATCAGGTTCTCATCCATCGAGTTGGTGCCACAATACCTTTATTCATTGATTAAAAATAATTCGCAAATCAAGTCATTGTTACGGTAACTATGTTAAAAGCTTCAATTGTTTTGGTTTAATCTTACTTAGTGTCCGAGCTATGAAAACCTTGTTTAGTGTTTAGAGCATCTCTCCATAGACCAAAGGGTGAATGTTATCTTTCAAATTGGCATATATATAGTTGGTGCTTTATAAATCATAGTAATTACATAAATTGAAATTACAAGGATAATATTATTATTAGATGCAACAAGGTTTAAAGTGCAACCAACCTACACCATAAAAAAGTCGTTTTAGGTTGAACGAGTAGTTCTTGCATCCATTTTCTTTATTATTTACATTTCTTAGTTCACTTTTACAATATATAACTATATGTTATTTAAGATTATTAAATCTTAATATATAAAAATTTGTTATCTCAATTTTTTTGGAAATAAACATCATTTGATCTCTTTTGCTGGTGGATGATTGAGTTTTCATTACAAATATAACTATCAAATGAAACTTACATATGTATACAAACACAACAATGTAATAAGATGATACTAAAAATAAAATTACATAAACTTTTAGTTCTGATGTTGATTTTTATGCAGTCGTGCATTTGAGGATTAACTTTGTAGTTATTCTATCTCAATTTATTTGTAGTAAATTTCACTGAGGAATAGATGTTGAAAATGATTGGGGAGCAGATGATCAATTATTAAAAATTTTGAAATAGTTTTTTATTGTATGCTTACAAAGAAATGTGATTAAAACTATGGATCATGTGCCTGGATAGAGCAGTCACAAATATATTTATAAATTCTCAAAAAAAAAAATCTCCAAAACATATTCAAATGGTGTATGACACATCACCACAATTAACATTGTACTGTATAATGAATTTTGTTTTGCTGCATTGTATGGTAAATGTATCAATATTATTTGATTGCTTACACTCTAAAAGGTTTAAATTGCATCTCTCGAATAACATCGAGATACACAATAGCAAAAGTTGGAAAACTAAAATATTAATCGTTGCAAGTAAAATTGTTGACAATTGGAAAATTCCTTTCCATTTAATTGGAGGAGACCCCAACCCTTTGTCATCGATGAATTTACCTAATTTGGTAAGATTTTTATATCAAGGATGTCAATGATAACATCTGCCACGAGTTTTTCTCTCTTCACTTATTGAAAAAACCTCATTAACGTGTTGTTCAAATCATTTCTTTTGTGAAGGAACGACACATAGACAATTCCCTCCATTTCTGAAACATGGATAGATTAAAAAAACTCATTTTAATTGATTTTTTTTGTTGTGGACAATACAAAAGAATCGTTGACAAAGTTGGAGATATTTGTCATGATTTGCATATACCAGCAATCTTTACCATCTATTTCTCAATAAGCAATGTTGCAAACCCTTTGAAGCTCCTTGTAACTATAAACTAAAGTTTATTTTGATGCAATGCTACTCTCAGTAAAGACCTTTTCCAGCATGCTAAACTGGTGTGTTGTGGTTGAGAAAACATCCTTAAAGTGTTCCCCAATGTATATATAATATAATATAAAGAAGCATTGCAAAAAAATATATTATGAATGATGGGTGGTATCGGGCTTCACCAACATAAGGAATACGATGATATGATTTCTTCTCAAACTAACAACTTTTACTCGGGCTTCACCAACATAAGGAATACGATGATATGATTTCTTCTCAAACTAACAACTTTTACTATTTTACCTTTTTACAAAAAAATTGATTTCACTGATTTGTCTCAATTCTCAACTTCCATTATATCCAAAGGTCTATGGTTTTAAAAAAACAATGTTAGCATGAGGGGATATCCGAAATTGCTCGAACTATAGAGGGATAAAGTTTATGAGTCATACGATGAAACTTTGGGAGAGAGTTATAGAACGAAGACTTAGGAGTTTAACTACGATTTCGGAGAATCAATTTGGATTTATGCCGGGTAGGTCTACTACGGAGGCCATCTTCTTACTTAGGCAAACTATAGAAAAATACCAAGAGGCACGTAAGAGTTTGCCTATGGTTTTTATTGATCTGGAGAAAGCATATGATAGGGTCCCCAGGGAGTTAATTTGGTTGGTGCTTGAAAGGAAGAAAGTGTCTCAATGTTATGTCGATACCATTAAGGATATGTATGAAGGGGCTGTAATAAGTGTTCACGCAGTAGGTGGGATGTCCAGTGAATTTTCAGTGTCAGTAGGACTATATCAAGGGTCGGCGTTAAGTCCATATCTCTTTGCTTTGGTCATGGATGAGTTGACGAGACATCTGCAAGAAGATGTACCTTGGTGCATGTTATTTGCAGATGATATTGTCCTAATTGATAAGACTAGTGCAGGTTTAGGTCAAAAATTAGATAGGTGGCGGACGACTTTAGAGAGTAAAGGTTTTAGAATTAGCCGTTCGAAGACGGAGTATCTAGTGTGCAACTTTGGTTGTGAACCGCGAGGGAGAAGTAATGCAATTGAGATTGAAGGTGTAGAGGTCCCAGAGTGTCAGACTTTTCGATATCTAGGATCTATAATTCAAAATAATGAGGCTATTGGAGAAGATGTACACCATTGGATTAAAGCTGGTTGGTTGAAATAGAGAATGGCGTCAGAAATATTATGCGATAGAAGGATGCCTGCAAGGCTAAAAGGAAAATTTTATAAGACAATTGTTTGGCCAACCATGCTATATGGTTCAGAATGTTGGGCTATTACGGGACAACATACACATAGGATGGCAGTAGCAGAATTGCGTATGTTAAGGTGGATGTGTGGTAAAACTCGCAAGGATAAAATTAGAAATGAAAGAATTAGGAGATACTTAGGTGTAGCACCCATAGAGGACAAAATTAGAGAAAGACGTTTAACTTGGTTTGGTTATGTGCGAAGGAGACCAAGCACGACGCCAATTAGAAAATTTAGATTGGCAAATTAATGGAGGGTGCAGACGGAGGGGACGAAATCATTGAGCTTCCCAAAATGGATTTGTAAGAGATTGGTGTGATCACACCAATCTCTAGAGCCATAGACTTTGCAGATAAATTCCCTGATGAAATCAAAGACAAAAATCAATTATAAAAAATCTTTAAATTATGTTGCAGATTTTTATAAAAACCTTAGAGTTTTACTTAAGCCCTTGTATGCAAGACTTAAGTCTAACCCAAGCCCATGGACTGAATCCCATTCCCAAATAGTTCGTCAAGTCAGAGCCCAAGTCAAGAGTCTTCCTTGTCTAGGGATCTCTAGTCCTGAAGCTTTCAAGATTGTAGAAACAGATGCGTCTAACCAAGGGTATGGGGGTATCCTTAAACAGCGTCTTCCTGAGTCTACACAAATACAATTGGTCCGATACCATTCTGTTATTTGGAATTCTGCTCAAATCAATTATTCAACTGTCAAAAAAGAAGTTTTATCAATTGTTTTGTGCATCATGAAATTTCAAAATGATTTATTTAATCAAAAATTTTTATTACGTGTTGATTGCAAATCTGCAAAAGAAATTCTTACAAAAGATGTTTTAAATTTGGTTTCAAAACAGATTTTCGCCAGATGGCAAGGTCTTTTGTCTGCTTTCGACTTTGATATTGAGTATATAAAAGGAACAGATAACTCTCTTGCAGATTTCCTGACAAGAGAATTCTTACAAAGATGAGTTATCAATCCTCTTCCTCCTTTCGACCTCAACAGCCTCCAAAGCCCAGTACGCTATGAAGCCTTCTGCTTCACAGCCAAAGACCCCACTTTCTTATGCTTGGTCTCTTACAAATCCTTACCAGCCTCTTACAAACATAGCAGAAGAATCAAGTTCTGTTATGACAAGTTTTCCATAGGTACAAGTTCCTCCTCCCAATCCTTATCTTACAAAGCCCTGTTTGGATCCGATCACAATGATCGAACCTTGCTTTTATTCGCTTACAAATGATACCCATTCAATTGCCAAAAATCTTTTCAATACAAATGCCCTTTTTGAGGAATCTGACATCCTCAAAACCCAAGAGTTCTATGAGTTCATCCTGGTCGACACTGATTCAGTGATGATTACTCATCATCGAGATCATTCTCATCCTGAGAAGATATCTCACTCCAAATGTCAAATTTTGAAGGTTTTATCTGAAGCTGATTGGAAGCAACATCCTCGCTTTCATAAGAAGTTCTCAGTTAATTACCTCCCAACTTCTTACAATTATCTGGACTACAAGCAAGCTTGGTCCAGAGCCTTTTTTGTTTTTTCTCAAAGTTGTTCCCATTCGTGGTTTTTCCTTTTCTGTCACAAATTTTCTCAGAGATCTGTTCCTCTATGGTTCCAACATCAATGGTGGAATCATTTTGGTCATTTACAAGACATCTTGCCTTCGTCTGTCAATGAAGGATGACAAGTTTTCAAATCCAAGTTCAATCCTCCAATCCCAGTACCACAACAAGTACTCTCTTTTTGGTTTTTTGTCAAATTCCATCTCTCCTGGATTTGCTGTTGGGATTACATTGTCCAAGCACTTCCTGGTCCAAGCCAATCGATGCAGACTCCTCTATGGATCTGTCGTCGTTACAAAGTCAAGTGGTGGTCATCTTTTGATCACACTCATGCTACAAAAGAAGCGGTCACCGGGTTTTTTTCAGGCAAGGAACAAGCTCCTGCTCAACCGCTTGTCAATCCAGTTCAAGTTCCTTCTGAAGCCAAACTTCTACGACGGTTCATCAAGAAGTCACTTAAAGGAAAACCTACAAAAACGCAGTTGATGGAGACCATGTCTAAAATCTGTGCTGAAGATTCAGACGAAGACGAAGCTCCAACAGTGCCTCTCAATGAAGATGACTGCTTTGGCATCTGGATGCCACATGCATGAATCTGACCCTACAAACATCATTATGTTCTAGGTTATCATGACTGTCTACAAAGTTTTCTTTCGCATCAAGCCAAGGTTGTTTTCGGCCACCCAACTGCATTCATTACAAAGCAACAAAGTTTCTTCCGCAACAAGCCAAGGTCGCTTCAATCACGTGAACATCACTATTCACGTCCACAAAAGTCAAAAGTTGAAAGCAATTTACAACTTTTCAACCACTACAAAGAATACAAGACAAAAGCATCTTTGCTTTTCCACCGCACCATCATTACAAAGGATGAGACGTCCTCATCTCACCCACTCCACCAAGTCACGAGAAGCTTATCTTCTCACCATCTGTAAGGCTATAAGAGCCAACTTCTTTCTCTTAGTTTTTTATCTGTTTTATTTTCCCATGTAACCCTATAGCTCTCCCTCTCTACTTGTAAGTTTCTATCTCTATCTCCTAAGTCTTTCCTCTGTAACTTCTTATTTTCAATATATATTAATCATGCATTATTGTTTATCTTCTTCTTCTTTCCAAAAACTTTCTAAGATCTATTCTTGTTGAACATCTCGTTATACTAGCTCGCACCGTTCTCTCGAATAGTTTAAAGAAATGTCTTTTGAAAACCTAGTTTTATTTACAGTAGTTTATTATTTTGTGTGTATGTTTCTGTTTTTCTATATTCTCTTCTCTCCTGTTATTCGTTTTCTATCTTCTTTGTAAGCATGTTCTTTGCTCTAATAAACAACACTCAAGACTATTTTAAAGATTACAAAACTTGTCTAAAATAATCAAGTATCAATTAAAAAGAATTCAATAAGCAAATAAGACTATAAAGTTGCAAATGGTACTCCAACGAACCAAAAGGTGATCATATAAGTTTTTATCTACAAAATGTTTTGGGGGTTAGTAAGCTCCTTCCCTGCCCTCAAGACAAAGAAGATTAATGTTTTTTATTTCTTCTTCCCATAAGCAATTTTATTTTTTTAGACTCAATTTAACTTTTACAAAATAAAATATATATCATGATATTTAATAGTCTCAAATGTGAAGAGGGATTTTGTGATTAATTCCTATTTATTGTGGTATACTTCAACAGAGAGGTGGAACTTAATCAATAACTCAGTCAAAACAACAAGAAACTTTATTATCTCAGTTATAACAAGAGACGAGTCCATCCAATCGATTAAAATACATCAATATTTTTTGTTACAAGCATTCCTAATCTTACAATGAAATGCAACGTCAAACTTTGTGATAGACAAAATTGTCCCTACTCATAAATCGATATTCCATTTGTATCCTTACAAAGCCATGTACAACAAACATTATTATAAGGGTATTTTGGATATTCAATTGTTATCCTCGAGTGATATGTGAACTTTAACTTTTTTTCTTTTCTTCTATTGCTTTATTTTTTACCATTTAACCTCAACGCATATGATCCACTTTCTATTTTAGTTTCTATATCATGTCATAACATGTTTTGTACATAATGCTCACAATCAATACATAATTTTTTTTAAACTTAATTACTAACTAAGTTTTATTAAAGGCAAAGAGAGAGAAAGAGATAAATAAAAGTGTGCATTCGTTGCGTGGGTAGAGATACTAGTATCTAGTAAGAGCCTCAACCTTTTCTTCAAGGAATTAAGAAGAGCTTCACGTGGGTGAGAAAAACAATCGTAGGGTGTAAATAACAACTCCCATTAAATGACTTGAGACTTGCCCATTGGAGATCCTATCATTTAAGTAGGGTTGCTCCGGTGCGAAAATCCGCCATTGTCGTCGGTGGTAAATTGGGGTTTCTTGATCCTTCCTTCTTCTCTAATTGATCTCGATGATCAGAAGAATCAATGGTTAGAGCTTAGCGGATGGTATCACTAGGTCATGGGTTCAAACCCAGCTTGCGGTATCTTTAGTGGGTTCTAGGATCCTATAAAAACCTTGCTTGCCTTTCAAAAAAAAAAAAAAACTGACCAAACTGATTAAATCGATCGGTTCGATTTCGGTTTCTATGTTATTTTAACCGACAAAACCGAACCGACTGAATATATATAATAAATAATATATATTTTATATAAAAATAATATAATATGGTTAAAATAGTCGGTCGGTTCGGTTTTATTTCGGTTTTAGTCGGTTCGATTTTGTTAATGGTCGGTTCGATTTTGGTTTGAAAATTTTGAAATCGACCAAAGTCGGTTCGGTTTTCAACCCTACTATATGGGGGGTTCTATTGGGTAGGCGCCAACTAAAGAGTGAGAGTGGGTCGCTTGATTTCCCTCTGGAGGATGATGAGACAACTCCACCACAAGGTTAGACTCACTAAACCCTAGTTCTCTATAAATGTGTTTCAAAATAATGTCCAAAGAACTAAAATTTATCAAGAAATTGTGAAATATGACCTAGCGGAAACTAGTGGTAGCAAGTAAAGAGAAATGTAGAAGATACATGCCCAAAAAATTATTGGGTTATGATCTAATTGTTGTACCTCACGTAAACGTAACAGATTGCGGAACACAATTGATAATTGCAATCAAAAGTAATAAATTCAAATTATATACAAGGCAATGTAAAGTAAATGGAAATTAAATAAAACATGTACCATACAAGAAATTTAACGTGGTTCGGCAAGTTTGCCCACGTCCACGAGCAAAGAGAATAGCTTTACTAGTGAGATCGAAAAATACAAATGGAGAGAAATACACAACATCTATGATGTTAGATACACACGTGTCTAAGCGACACTACAAATACGCGTGGGGTGCATATATCCTTCACGCACAAAAGAAATTTTTTTTCTCTCCTCACGTCTTTCTTCTTCCTCACATTCAAACAGAGGATGGGTTGAAGAACCCTAACCTCTCCAACTCACAAATCTCACAAAGAAATCACAAATGGAAGAACTGATTATGAAGAAGTGGGGGAACCTCCCTTTATAGCCACCTAAGGCGGTGATGGAGAGTTCCATCACCTTCCCCCATCTTCTTCTTCTTCCAGCCCAAATCTTCTAGCGGGTTCATCAATTTAGCCCAAATCCAACAGATTCAGAGCAAAATTCAGTTGTCTTCTTCATGTTCCAGCAAACAACATGTTGATTCAAACAAATCAATTGCCGACAAGCCGAAATCCACGCCGACTTGCTGAAATCGTGTACTCACAGGTATGCTCTGTCCTCTGCATTCCCTGTATTTCAACAATTCTCCACCTCGGTGAAGATTTCACAAATCTGAGCCGATTACACAAGCATTTTTATTCATTTTTGTCCTTCACAACCCCAAAGGGGTTCAACACACACGAAGGATATTGATCAAGTCCAAACAATGTTGGAACTTGATCCCAAAAACTATCTTTGTCAACATATTTGCAAGATTCTCTTTGGTGTCAATCTTCTTCAGTAAGATGTCACATTCTTAAATGATTTCTCGCACAAAGTGAAAATGAACATCAATGTGTTTCGTATGTGCATGATGAACTTGATTTTTCGCCAAATAAATGACACTCATACTATCACAAAAGACATCTAGATGGCCTTGTACTACACCCAAGTCATCAAGCAACCCTTGAAGCCAAATTGTTTCCTTAACAACTTTTGTAACCGCCATATACTCTACTTCAGTTGTAGACAATGCAGCTGTAGACTACAACATAAATCTCCAACTTACTGGTCCTTTAGCAAGAGTAAAGACATAACCAGTACTTGATCGTCGCTTATCCAGATCTCTTGCATAATCTGAATCTACATAACCAACATAATGTTGACCACTACTCACATCATTCTCAAAGAGTAAACCAACATCTACTGTACCCAGGATGTACCGTAGAATCCATTTCACCGCTTGCCATTATCCTTTGCCTGGATCATGCATGTACCGACTTACCATACTGACTGCTTGTGAAATGTCGGGCCTCGTACACACCATTGCATACATTAAGCTTCCCACTGCATTTGCATATGGCACTTGAGCCATATACTTTCGTTCCTTATCAGTGCTAGGAGACATAGAAGCTGAAAGCTTTAAGTGAGGGGCAAGAGGTGTACTAATTGGTTTTGTGTTACCGTTCATCCCAAATCGTTGTAACACCTTCTTCAAATACGCTTGTTGAGACAAGGTCACACTTCCCTTTACCCCGTCTCTTCGAATTTTCATGCTAATGATCTTCTTAGCTTCACTAAGATTTTTCATCTCAAATTGAGTTCTCATCTGACATTTCAACTCATCAATCTCATACTTGCTCTTGGAAGCTATAAACATATCATCTACATATAAGAGCAAATATATAAAGGAACCATCACAAAGCTTTCAAAAGTAGACACAATGATCATAATGGCTTCAAGTGTACTTTTGCCCTAGCATAAACTAATCAAACCGCTTGTACTTCAACCCATACAAGGACTTGTTCAATTTACACACATAATCTTTATTCTTTGCAACCTTATACCCACTTGGCTGAGTCATATATATCTCCTCATTTAATTCACCATGTAAAAACACAGTTTTTACATCTAATTGAGCTAAATCAAGATCAAATTGTGCAACCAAGGCTAGCAAAATTTGAATGGAAGAATGTTTATCAACTGGAGGAAAGACTTCATCGTAGTCTATACCTTTCTTCTGAGCATAACCTTTAACAACTAACCTTGCCTTAAAACGTGCACCATTACTAAGAGATCCTTCTTTCTTTGTATATACCCATTTGCACCCAATAGCTTTCTTATCTTTCAGTAAACTACACAATTTCCATGTTTCATTCTTATGAAGAGATTGCATCTCTTCATCCATAGCCTTCTTCCATTGTTCACAGTCGGTACTTTGAATTGTTTCTTTATAGGTAGAAGACACTTCATCCTCAACTACTGGAAATGCATAGGCGACACAATCACTAAACCTTTGAGGACGTTTTACAATCCTCTTTGGTCTACTTGTTGCAATTGGCTCCTGAATTGGAGTCTCTGGAGCATCATCAACTGTATCTATCGCAGTCTCACTATTTGTCATCATCTATACCAACTGTGGAATCAGTAGGTATTACATCTGTAGATACAAGACTAGTTGGAACACGTAGAGTAACATCAATCTACACCTGCTGCGAATTCTCTATGGTCGAACTCGCCACCTGTTGAGAATTCTTTGGCTTCAAGATAGAAGCCTCATCAAAAGTCACATCTCTGCTAATAACAGTCTTCCCGGATTCAAGAACCCACAAGTCATAGCTTTTTACACCGTTCACGAAACCCAAGAAAATAACTTTCTCGGCTTGAGGATCTAACTTACTTTCTTGAACATGAAAGTAAGAAAGACAACCAAAGATATGCAATCTATCATAGTCATTAGCAAGATTTTCAGACCATATATACCTCCATAGGAGTTTTCCATCAATCGCAATTGCAGGCAACGTGTTGATGAGATGGCAGGCACATGTCACAGCCTCAGCCCAAAACGCTTTGCCCAATCCAACATTGGACAACATACAACGAACCTTCTCCAGCAATGTACGGTTCATGTGTTCTGCCACGCCATTCTGTTGCGGAGTATCTCTAACCGTGAAGTGTCAGGCAATTCCTTCATCCTGACATACTCGCAATAACGGATCAGCTTTGTATCCACTTCCATTATCTGAACGGAGCCTTCTGATCTCTCTACCAATCTGAGTTTCAATCATCTTTTTCCACTCCAAGAACACATTAAAGACCCCATCTTTATGCTTTATGGTGTACACCCACACACGTCTTGAATTATCATCAACAAAAGTGACGAAATAGTGCATACCTCTCAATGATGTTTGCTTGGCAGATCCTCAAATGTCCGAGTGAACATAATCAAGAGTCCCACGAGTACGGTGGATAGCGGTGCCAAACTTGACTCTTGTCTTCTTGCCCATTGCACAATGTTCACAAAATTCTAACTTGCAGGTCTTAGCACCTTCTAACAAACATTGTTTCACAAGAGTTTGCATACTCTTCATACCAACATGGCCTAAACGCATGTGCCACAATCTGGTCGTATCACAAGAAGCACTTGCAGTCTCAGTAACTACAACTTCACCCGTAATTGTATTTCCGGTCAAGAAATACAAATTACCTCTTTTGATTGCCTTCATCACCACCATTGCACCAGACACAACCTTGAGAACACCATCAGACACAGTTATCTTGTAACCTTTGGTATCCAAGGAACCCACTGAGATGAAATTCTTCTTCAAACCAAGAACATACCTTACTTCTTTCAAATCCCAAACTGTACCATGAAACATCTTCAGCCGGATTGTACCTATCACTTCTGTTTTGCATGTCTGATTATTATCCATCAGAATAGCTCCACCACCTAGCTTTTTAAAACTATAAAATCAGTCCCTATGGGGACACATATAATAAGTGCAACCCGAATCGACGATCCACTCGTCAATGAAACACATCAATGCTGATATAGATAAGGAATACTCATCAGAATCTTCATCACTACGCTCGACAACATTCACACTGGTGCGTTTCTTCCCATTCTCTTTGGCTTTGATTTTCAGACAATCTTTTACCCAATGCCTTTTCTGATGTCAGTAAGCGCATTCATTTACCGCCGGAGCCTTTGACCCACTTCTCGATTTGGATCGAGATTTATTTCTTTTACCACCAGATTTTTGACTTCTCGATCTTCCCTTCGTAGTCAATGCTTCAAACGTTGCATCCCTATGGACTTTGAGGTTCATCTTCCTGTACATAATTGAGTAACGTTGTAGCAATCTCATAATAATTTAATGATATTTTTTTTCGTTAACAAAGTTGTCACGAGATGCTCATATTCTTCTGAAAGGGAATTCAAAAGGCACAAACTTTATAATTTTCTGGAACAATTTCTTCTAAATTCAATAGGTCGGCAATTAGCCTATTGAATTAATCCAGATGCTCAGACAAAGTAATACCTTGTCTCATATTCATCTGAAAAAGCAGTTTCATGAGGAAGAATTTATTTTGAATACTCTTCGTCATCTACTTGTCTTCCAACTTTATTTCACAATACTTTAGTGGAGGTTTCCTTCATGACAAAGTATTTTTGTTCCTTCGTTAAATACAGTCAGATAGATCCACACGTTTGTCGATTCAACTTATTCCAATCTCCTTCTCCATGGCGACCGACTTATGACCCAAAACATTCTCCAAATTTTGTTGCGCGAGCACATCCAATACTTCACATTGCCACATGCCAAAATTTTTATTGCCGTTGAACTTTTCGACATCAAACTTACCGACTGTAACGGTAATCATTTTCAAACTTGAACTTGATGTCTCTATCACGTTCTTCAATACTTTCATACTAAACTATAAATTCACACACTTACAAACGAACCCAAGGAAATACCTTTGGCTCTGATACCAATTTATTGCGCCTCGCGAAAGCGTAACAGATTGCAGAACACAATTAATAGTTGCAATTGAAAGTAATAAATCCAAAGTATATACAAGGCAATGTAAAGTAAATGGAAATTAAATAAAAACACGCACTGCACAAGAAATTTAACGTGTTTCGACTAGTTTGCCTACGTCTACGAGCAAAGAGAATAACTTTACTAATGAGATCGAATAGTACAAATGGACAAAGATACACAACGTCTATGACGTTAGATACACACATGTCTAATCGACACCAAACATATACGCGAGATGCGTATATCCTTCACACACAAAAGAAAATTCTCTTTTTTTTTTCTCTCCTCCCTCACATATATACACCACATATATACGTTAGAAATTTTGTTTCGTCTCTCTTTTCCGTCACATACAAACAGATGATGGGTTGAAGAACCCTAGCCTCTCGCAACTCACAAAGAGATCACAAAGGGAAGAACTGATTATGAAGAAGAGGGGGAACCTCCCATTATAGCCGTCTAAGGCGGTGGAGAGAAACGGTGATGGAGGGTTCATCAATCCAGCCCAGATCCAGCAGATTTAGAGCAGATTTCAGCTGTCCTCTTCATGTTCCAGCAAACAATATGTCGATTCAAACAAATCAATTGCCGACAGGCTGAAATCCACGCCGACGTGCCAAAATTGTGCACTCACACGTATGCTCCGTCCTATGCATTCTCTGTATTTCAACACTAATTACTATATGTTTGTCAAATTTTGAATGGTGGTGGCAACTGGCTACGGCATTCTTTTCACGATCTCTGTTCTACTCTGGTAAGCTCTATGCATTTGTCATCTACTTTATCTATCTTTGTCAAGTGAGCTGAAATTTGTAAGTTTAAAAGATGAGCCTTTACTTCTCGGAATAGTAAGCTCTCTACATTTTGTCTCTCCAATTTTTTTAGTTAAAATTTATTTTATTTTATTTCTTCATCTACTTGATCGTCATTATTTTTATTTTTATTTTTATGTTGTTTCCTAGTTGTTACTTATTAGATCAGCTTGGGTATATTGCACAAACAATTGCTACGGTGGATACAATGACTTGCACGCCATTCGTTGGCATATCATGTTCATACATACACTTAAATGGAATGTGCTATTTATCCCTGAAATCTGTGTGTTTGCATACATTCTTGATGAATTTCATGTCTTCTGAACAACAAAGCTTACTGCAGCCAAAGAAATGAATTAACATAGACCACAGATTATTTGAACAACAAAGCTTACTTGTATGACCATGAGGTTTTTTTTTTTTTTTTTTTTTTTTTTTTAAACTTAATATGTACTCGTGTAGGATGTTCAGTTCATTGTGGTGCTACTTCATTTTGTGTGTTGTTACTTACTCCGTCTTACACCATTATGTTAAATTCCATCTATGTTAAGTTGTTCTTCTGCTGATAATTGCCGAGTGCATCATAGGAACTTAGATGTTGGCTGTAAATGAACATGTACTCTCTTAGCTATTATGACATTGTCTGTTGTTTCTCTATGAGTATGTTTACTTCCATGACTTGCTCTGTTACGCATAGTGCTAGTGAATTTAACCATTTCCCAAAAATATATTGAAGCAAACATCCTTTAATTTTATTTTTATTATCTGGAACAATGAGAAACAATATTTTACATCATGTTGATGCTTATTACGGGGAGCAAAAAAATCTTAAAGAGTCATCTTGTGCCATGTACACAAGAATAGGACTTGTCACTTGGTGCACCCCATCATTCCACTGTAAGGATGCAGAGGCCATAGGCTTGCTTAAACTTCCTGCCACTGTCACCTCAAAGGATTGCTTTTCTCCAAGTGTGTTGAATGATAAAGTATTTGGCACAGCTTGTATCTTTAGCCCGAGCTTTGCTACAGAGCGAGGGAGGGAGCGAGGGAAAGGGGCGAGGGATGGGTGGTAACCACCCATCCGCCTCGAGATAAGCGCATCGGATTGGAGATGCGCGATGGCGCTTATCTCGGGGCGGATGGGTGGCTATCACCCATCCCTCGCTCCCTCCCTCGTTCCCTCCCTCGACCCCTAGAATTTTTCCTTTAGCCCTGATGGGGCGACGATATCCAATTTATAAATAGAGCCTGCTGATCCAACATTGGTGACTGTCCGCTTGAAGCTCTGGGTGAAAGAATTTTTATTTTGAACGAGTAGAGCAAAAGAAGGATAATTCAGATCTCATACGGTTCCATTGGTAGCTGCAGTGCATGAACTTTTGTCTCCTGTTACAAGTTGTAGGTTCTTAGTACTGTAACCTTGACCACATAACATCTTTACGTAATCAGCCTCTCCTGCATCGTATACTAGACCTGGATTTACAGCTTTAACAGGATTTATATGACCCGCTTCATATGCAAATTCAGCATCTATCTGTGTTGTGGATAACATTCATTGGGTTGGCTGCAAAGAATAAGCAGAGATTGTGTTGTTGGTTAGCATCTTCATTCATTCATTATAGTGCATCACATTTTTTTGCCTTTTTTCTCAAATACCTTGAACCAAGAGGTTACTGTTTGATATACAAAATGTTACCACCATTCTCTGGGGCATAGTTTGACACCTTTAGACCTAAGGAGGTAGGCTATAAAAAGTGAGAACAAAAGAAGCATGTCATTCCGTAGTCAGTAGCTGAGGCCTTTTGGAAATAAGCACCAAACTCTTTGTAAAAACATATTAGTAGCAAAATTTGGTGAGATGCTGGAGTGGTTGGTTTACCAAAGATGTTAAATCAGTGTATATGTGCAGAGCATGGAGAGCAATGATGTATAACAAAGCTCAATTCCAGAGAAATATCTCTTTTCCAGGTGGGAAATGGTGATTTGATATCATTCTGGGTTGGCATTAGGCTCTCTGACAGACCTCTCAAATCAGCGTATCCACTGATATACAAAAAAGAGAAATTCTAAACGTCAAGGAAGTGGGCGAGGAAAACAGCGAGGGGAGGGAGGTGGGACCGTCAATCTTCCTCGGGATGTGTGTCTCCATTTTTCAGGCACACATCCCAAGGGGGATGGACGGTCCCACCCCCTCCACCTCCCTCCCCTCGCTGTTTTCCTCGCCCACTTCCTCGACGTGTAGAACTTCTCTACAAAAAAATAAAAAAAGGGTTTGTCTAAACAGCGAGGGAAGGGGCAAGGAAATCAGCGAGGGTGAAAGTGTCTCGAAATACATTTTTTACGCATTTTGAGGGAGATGAACGGTTTCACCCCCTCCCTCGTTGGTTCCCTCGCCATTTAGAATTTCCCAAAAAAATTAAACAAAAAAACTGATTGACTTCTGTCTGGTTCATAGAGGTTCTCAAATAGCACGGAATCAACACTTGAGAGAAACAAACATTCACGAATGGGATTGGGAACAACAACTCCTTTGCCAATGGCATGACAGCTCAACGGTTAGAGTTTGGTGGATGGTACTATTATGTCATGGGTTCAAACCCAGCTTGCGGCATTTTTAGTGAGTTCTGAGATCCTTTAAAAACCCTGCTTGCCTTTTTTAAAAAAAAAAAAAAAAAAAACTCGTTTGGCACCTACTGGATACGTTATTTCTTATACATTTGCTCAAGGAGTTAGGTGGAAAAAAAAAAAAAAGATGAATCTCTTACGGTCGAATCATATTTTACCAAAACCTTTACAGATATCCATCCAACTTCAATTCGGTTCCCAGCAATCCGGTCAGTTATAAGAAGATACGGATCAAAGAAATCCCTCTTCAAGTGTGCTCTTTTATGTTGATTACCATCATGGGAAGGAATCTTAAAAGACAATCTTTTGAAAAGGGGTATGCAAGACGGTTGTGTTATGTGCAATAGAAATTGTGCATGCAATCAAACATTCAATCAATTAGCAATTGTTCCTTAATTGCGAGGTGACTAGGAGAATATGGGAAACTTTGATGAATGATTTTTGGGCGCGAAAGATTATAGCTAGTGAGTTGAACAACTGGAGAGGGGGCACTTTAATCTCCATTAGAGTATAGCTATCGCATAGGAGCCCCCATTCAATTATATGGTCTTGGTGGAAAGAAAGAGTGCAACCACTTTATCTTCATTGGTAAGCAAACAGTTTCACGATGATTAATGTGGTCTGGCTATGGAACTCTTTTGTTATGTAGTTTTTTTTTTTTTTTTTGGTCTATTTTGCTTTCTTTTGTGATGGGTCTCTTACTCATCGTTGTACCCCATGTACTTTGTTTCTTGATATATTGCTCATGTCGTGATAATTTACGCTTATTAGGCGAGTCTCTTTGATGTAGAACATCAAGCTAGCCAATTCTTGGAAGTTTTTCATCAGAAACAGAAGAGTTTTTATTTCTGATTGAATTTTCCTTCTATATTTTGGTGGTGAGAACTCCTATTTTCTATGAGATTCCTATAATAGTTCAGAGTATATTTCTTTTGGGCAGATAGTTTTTTCTTAGTATATTTGGAGAATGTCATTTTAGTTTCTTGTAAAACCGTCCTCCATAATCTAAATAGAGGAGACAGCTTATTTGTTTATCAATGAATGAATCGACCAAATTATTATTATTGAAAACAATTTCTTTGTCCAACCTCAAGTTCTATTCTTCTTATAATATTCTTCTTATCAATTCTTCTATTCTTTTCTAATTGAAGGATTCTAAATCCTTTTCTTGTAAGTTTGCAATTATTCTTACTCATCGCTATCTTGTGATCATTTTCAATTCCACAACTCAGGAACATACTGTTATATACAAAAATTATTACGATTTAGTAGGTCGAGAACTTAACATTAGTAGAATGAGTATTACCAGTAGTCATAAGGGCAGATTTAACGGTGGCTGGAGACCAAGTAGGATTAAATGATTTCACATAGGCAGCGGCACCAGTCACGTGTGGGCAGGACATGGATGTACCAGAGATTATGTTGTATGGCACTATTTTGTGGTCAGTCTCAGAATCTGTAACTTTAGCATCTAGTGACCATGCAGCTTAAATGTCAACTCCGGGTGCAGTTAGATCAGGCTGCGATTATTAGTTTATTATATCACAATCAAGATAAGAAAAGAGAAATAAAGGACACAAGAAGGCTGAACCCTTAAGTTACCTTGAGAAGGTCTTTTGTAATAGGGTTTGGTCCTCGTCAGGAGAATGATACCACAATTGGTGCCAATGCATCCTCAACACTAGTACTCTTAAATATGTTCTCCATTGGATTCCTATCAAGAATTGTTATAATTAATTCAATGATTCATTCATAAGCAATTCGATCTAAGGTAGAAAATTCTGATGTAGCTAGGATATCTAGATTACTACCTTGTAGAGTTCATGTATTGAGAGACATTTCCACCATCTCCCAAGTTCAAGTACCACACAGGCAATTGAAAACTATAGGCATCGTCTGTGTAGTCCACGCCCTGCATTATTGTACCAACTGCTCCTGCAGACATGGAGAATGCCCCCTCGTTTATATCATCACAGAAAACGATCTTGCCTGCTACCAAACTCTTATCCAATGAGTTTTCAGGGCAGTACCTTCATTTGCCCAATGTCAATTTAAGAAATTGTCCAATACTGAATAAAACAGAAATTATATATATATATATATATATGCTACAATTTATTTTTCTATTATGCAACTATGTAAAGATCTTTCATTTCACACAAAATCTTGTTATCATGAAATGTATAACACACATTTATGCTTATTTGCAAGTGTAATGGCTGTAATCTAACTTCAACTCAAGAGAACATCGTAGGTGCATGATATCATACCTGGACTCAGAGCCATCAAAACCTGCTGCGGTGTTTGCAGCATCTCCAGCATATATAATAGGGTACATTGTTTTTTTTTTTTTGGGTAAAGGTGTTTTTCGAAATTCCCTCATGCACAAAGTTTTGCTCTTTTAGGTCAAGAAGTGTAATCTTCGACTTAAACTGAATCATATTACATTGGAAGGTCCAGATCAAATTCAGTTAGCTGAAAGGATTTTTTCAATGTTCTTCAGTGGTTGGAAGTATTTTGACTTTTTCTACGAAACGTAGAAGATCTTTGAAACTCTCTTTTATTTCTTAAATAAAATCTGTAAAATGAAATAATGATATGAGTATGGACAGGTTGCTTGGCTCACCTCGAGAGCTTTACCATGTCCCAACAGCACCTTGGTGACAAACTTCCTATCAAGGCTACTAGCTGCAACACTCAGTGACCAAGGAGAGAAGTTTGTAATAGTCGCAGCGCCAGGACCTGAGTTACCTGCTGAATTGGAAGTGAGGACCCCTTTCTTCATTGCATGGAATGCCCCAATGAAGATGGAATCTTCAAAATAATTAAATGGGCTGTATCCCCCCAACTGATGGAGATATTTGTTGAGAATCAATGATTCTTCTATGATATAGGGATGTGATTAGGATACTATAGGGATATGATTAGGATGTTGTAGTCACTACAAAAAACGAAGTCTAAAACGGCACTTTCACGGCGGCGTTTCAAAGAAAGCGCCTGTAAAACATATTCAATAACGGCGTTTGGGATATAAAGCTTCGGAAAAGAACCCGCAATCGATTCCCGCAAATTGAGTCTTAAGCAGTAACGGCGTTTATATAAGAAAGCGCCGGTACAGAGACTAACAATACCGGCGTTTTGTTCTGGAAGCGCCGGTACAGATATAACAATATCGGCGTTTAGTTCCTAAAGCGGCGGTAAAGATAAAAAAAACCCAAAATAAAATTTTGTTTTTGAAACGCCGTATTAGATGTAAAAAAGCGCCTGTAAAGATGTAGCAATACCGGCGTTGTGTAAAGAAGCGCCGGTAAAGAGCAAACAATACTAGCGTTTTGTTTTATAAGCGCCGGTAAAGATCGAAAAAAAACCCGCCAACCCATCCTGATAAAGGAAATAAAATTGTGTTTTAAAACGTCGTATTAGATCTAAGAAACGCCGGATTAGAGGGTCGACCCATTTATAATCTCCTCCCCTCTTGCGCTCGCGACTTCCCTATTTCCTCCTTCCTCCTTCCCTCTCCTGCGCTCGCGACTTCACTCCTTCCTCCTTCCTTCTCGTTAGCGCTTCCAATCCGCTCGTTCCCTCTTCCCTCCTTCGTTCTCGGTCTGACCGCTCTTCTCATCTGCTTGAAATCTCTGTTGAAATCTCTCAAACATTTTGGTGGTGGTGGTACTCATTCAAGAACACTCGAATAGCAACCAAAGACAAGAAACTCAAGGTACAATCGAATATCTATTTGATGATTTCCAAATATAGGGTTTTGGTTTTTGATGAATCCCTCTTTTATAATCTCTTTCGATTGTCTCTGTTGCTTCTCTTCATCATATGTATGTTCTATCACGAACAACTTCGATCATCCAAGTGTATTTAAACCGATTTCTAGGGTTTCTTGCTGAATTTACTTTTTTTTTTCTTCATGTCTTTGTATTTTTTCGTGATGTATTTTTATTATTAATTTTTTAGATGATATGGCAGCTCTTTGTGCATTTTTAGCCATTGTCATCTGCACAGGCCATGTATGGAGTATGTATACTGCTCTATTTTGTGTGCTTCATGCAGAGCTAGGTTTAAATACTATTGAATTTTGTGTTCATTTGTTATCGACTTATTGTGGCTCTTGAATTTGTTAGCTCTGATATAAACAGTATAAGTAGGCTCTCTTTGGAGGTTTCTACTTCCTTCTTTATAGTTTTATGCTAGTATACCAGTATACTTTAATCAAACAATTTACTGAAAAGATAAATGGAAAAAAGTGCATCAAAAACATTGAAACTTTTATAAATTATCTAATCTTGTTTTGGGGAATAAGAGGAGAAAATTATGCTTATATATAGGGAAGGAAGGCTTTGCGCACATGAGACGCGTGAACTAATTGTTTAGGAGCGTGTGAGACACTATATAAACCCATGTAGATGACACGGAATTTGCCACATAGAAAAAAAAAATGACACCTCAGAAACTTAGTTGCTTTGCTCCAACTGATCATGGACTCTTTGGGGTTTTTGCCTGGTAGGGTAAAGAAAAGATTGGGATTATGCTTGGGAGGCTATTGGAAAGGAATGGATGCCAAAGAGCATGTCAATGCTTAGAAATGTTGGGGATTAGGTACTTTAGATATATTCAAGAAGATAATTTTCTTAGAGGGTATCCTTCTTGCAAAGCTATTATATAATGTGTTATGATGTATCGATTGAAAGCTTCGGCAACATTCTGATTCATACTTGGATACATCGTATATAAGAATATATTTTCATCTCTCATGATTTCATACTTCATGTTTGCCTTCAACATTTCACTTGTCGGATGAGAATGTTATTCCATGGATCCTAGGGAATTCCTTAAAGTCTATCATCTCTATCATTAACTGAATTAGCTCTCGTAAAGCATCTCTTTGTTTATCTACTATGTGTATCTCCACTAGATATTGTAGCTGGGCCAGCAGGTTAGGACCACATGTCATGTAAGGTGAAACCTGAAAGTTGAAGCATTTATTTGGTGGGACAGAACAAGAGTGGGTAAGGTTAGAAAAGTTTTCTAGGCATCAGATGTGGAAGTGTGATTTCGTGTTGCATGATTGCCTTTGAAACTCAATAACAGTTACATGAGACACAAAATGTGGCTTGACAAGTGGAATGGATCCGGCTTATAGAAGCCTGGTTACATCAGTTCACATGCCAACTTTTGTAAGGGAAAAGCATCTCCTATGTGACAATGTGGATTGATATCATCATATACTTTACCTTTTCTGCAGGACCCCATCTATTTCACTTCGTTTTCCCCTTAAAAGTATAGCTTATTAATTGTATTAACATGAAAAGAGAATTTGAATTGTAAAGCTTAGTTTATCAAGAAATATTATTATAAGACTTTAGTCCACTGTTATTGTAGAAATAGGGAACAAGATAAACATATACCATAGATATAGCGAAATGTGAAGTTTGCTTACATCTTTGCTGCATTAAAACTTCATCTGACAGATTTAGCTTGACTCTGCTTTTATTTTTGTTATTGCCTTGTTTGTCTAAATTTTTCCTTTGTTGTGTATCTACTCTTAATAAAATTAGATATATGGTATACTGGTTTGTTGTCTGCAGATGGCAGACCTATGTACTGAGGCCGCAATATATAATATATACTTCTTAGCAAGACAGAAAACAAACGAAAACACAAACAGAAAAGCAAGAGAACGAGACATTAAACTTGTTATGATAGTTTTCTTTTATCAGCCTTGAGATTTATATCGAAGCCATTTACCGATTACATCATAACACATAACTATTTACATGGAAATAGTACGTGGAGGGAAGACTAATTACATAGCATAATAAATTGGAGTTTGAATTTACAAATACAATTGCAATACTACGCTTGAGATAGGCAAATGCCTTTGATCTTAAATATAATACATTATTAAACAAGGTTGTCATAATCTAGATTAAGTTTGAGTTGGCAAAGAGTTAACGAATGATTTAAACCAATGACCTCAAACAGAACAACTCCTATTTGTTGATGGTAATGTTGGTTAATTGAGAATAACCAATTCATGCATGTAGAGATTTTCTAGTAAAGGTACTCTTTATAGTTAGTTTCTCTATGTGATTACATAAAACAAGTTTCTAGCTAGTGGGTCTAGAACTTGGTCTTTGACTGCAAAATATGAGGCAAGTTTTACATTTTCATGGATAGTTAACGCTATGTTATCTATCCACTACAAAAAACGTAATCCAAAACGACATTTTGAGTGCATAACACTACCGGCGCTTATTAACAAAACGCCGCTTGTAGCAAGATCCCTTTCACATAGGCTTTTCACTTACTACATTTGTTACCTTCCCTAAAAAATTTCAATAAAAACATCCTGAGCAATGTTGCTTAATTTAATCGTTGCATAATGCAGGAAACAAAGGCAGTCTGGAGAAGATAAGGCAATTAGGTTATTTGTTAAAGCAAAAGTAGTTCTCCGTTATCCAATAGAACGATTATTTGGATTTTCTGTCGAGCTCAGGTATATTCATCCTTTTTATACATTTATCTCTTTTTTATTTTACTTCATTTTTTCGCTTTCACTTTGATATGTAAAAACATGATAGGGATTTAATGGCCACGTTGGACAAAAACTGGATGGATATTGGGAATCGTTTAAACCCCAACTATATAAGAGGAGTGGAAACATTTCTTGATTTTGCGATTCAGCACACAAAATCTGGTAACCTCATATATTGCCCATGTAGAAAGTGCTTCAATGGTCGTCTAAAGACAAGGGATGAAGTTAGAGAATATTTGATCATAAGTGGCATACTTTGTGGTTACACATATTGGGACTTTCATGGTGAAGATAGACATTCTACCACATGCAGTGAGGATGACGAGTTAGAACTTGATAATGAGGTTGCATGTGATGAAATAGACGAGTTGATAGCGGATACTTTTCCAGAGTTTAATCATGAGAATGTCAGAGATCAAAGATATGAGACGGAGACTACTAGCAGTACAATACCACAAAATGAGGCTGAAAGAATTTTGAGGGTCATTCAAAATGCCAAGACTAGCATATATCCTGGGTGCAACATTTCTTTATTGTCTTTCATCTTAAAACTTTTACATATTAAATGTGTTGGGGGAATGAGTAACAAAGCCTTTACCATGTTGCTTAAGGAGTTGAAGAAGGTTTTTCCTAAAGGTGAGACGCTACCAAAGTCCTACTAGGCGGCTAAAAAGATTATTCAAGATCTTGGGTATTCATATGATAAGATAGATGCGTGCATCAATGATTGTGTTTTATTTCGCAAAGAACATGCTTACGCAGAGTATTGCCCAACTTGTGGAGAATCGAGGTGGAAAAAAATTGATTGTGGAGATAATGATGATGATGAGGAGTCTACTGGATATTCTAATAGGAGGAAACGAGTCTCGCCAAAGATTTTGCACCACTTTCCTTTAAAACCAAGGCTTTAGAAAATGTTCATGTCTTCCAAAATTGCTTCTGAAATGAAGTGGCACCATGATAACTGTATTAGAGATGACAATCTAGCACATCCTGCAGATTCAGAGGCTTGAAAACATTTTGATCAATTGTATCCTGACTTTAGTGTTGAACCGAAAAATGTGAGACTTGGATTGGCAAGTGACGGCTTCAATCCGTTCAGCAACATGAGTCTATCATATAGCATGTGGCCCGTTGTTTTGAAACAAACAAATATGATTTTGTCTCTGCTTATTCCGGGAGAGAGAGCTCCTGGAAATGACATCGATATTTACTTACAACCATTAATTGATGAGTTAAAAGAATCATGGGAAGAAGGCGTGGATACATTTGATGCATCCAGTAAGACAACCTTCCAAATGAGGGCAACCTTGTTATGGACTATTAGTGACTTTCCAGGTTATGCAGTTCTCTCAGGATGGAGCACTAAAGGACGTTTAGCATGCCCAGTTTGTAACGTGGACACATGTTAAAAGAGATTAGTGTATGGAAAGAAACAATGTTATATGTGTCATCGAAGATTCTTTCCACTGGATCATAAATGGCGTGATAACAAATGCAACTTTGATGGTAATAAAGAATTAAGACCTCCACCATTGTTTATGTCAGGTGATGATATTCTCGAGCAAATGCTAGACAAAGAACAAATAACATTTGGCAAGGGGAAGAAACAAGCCGAGGGAAGCGAGCATCATAATTGGAAAAAAAAAGTATATTCTTTGATCTTCCGTACTGGAAAAATTTGCTTATTCGGCACAATCTAGATGTTATGCATATTGAGAAAAATGTGTGCGATAATGTGATTGCGACATTACCAGGAGTTTCAACAAAAACAAAGGATAATCTAAATTCCCTTTTGGATTTGCAACATTTAAAGCTTAGAGAAGAGTTACATCCAATTAAGAAAGATGAGAACACTTATTTACTCCCTCCCGCCCGCTATACTTTGTCATCCGATGAGAAGAGTCGTGTGCTACAAATCTTGAAAGATATCAAGGTTCCAGATGGTTTTTCTTCAAACATATCCAAATGTGTTAACTTAAAAGAAAAAAGGTTAATTGGCCTAAAAAGTCATGATTGTCATGTTCTTCTCCAACGACTACTTCCACTTGCTATTCGAGGCATATTGCCAGATGATGTGTGTGATGCCTTGCTCGGTTTGAGTAGTTTATTCGTTGATTTATGCTAAAAACTCTTTGAGTTGAGGAACTAAAGATAATAGGAAGGAATGCTGCAATTACGTTGTGTCGTTTAGAGATGTTATTTCCACCATCATTTTTTGATGTGATGGTACACTTACCGATCCACTTGGCAAATGAAGTCAAGATTGTTGGTCCTGTTCAATACCATTGGATGTATCCCATTTCGAGGTACATATATTTTCGTTGTTGCAAGTACTTACAATTAGGCCCTGTTTGAGAACTATACTTATACTTCCAAATGTAGGTACTTGCACACCTTGAAGTTATATGTCCGAAGCAAAAGTCGACCGGAGGGATCAATTGCTGAAGGTTACATTCTAGAAGAGTGTATGAATTTTTGTTCAAGGTACTTGCATGATATAGAAACAAAGTTTAATCAAGTTCCTAGGAACTTTGATGGCTCTGGTGACCAACATCAAGGGGGACTTTCTATATTTTCAACAAAGGTCCGTGCTTTGGGAAAATCAGTTGTAAAAGAGTTAACTATGGAAGAATGGACTCAGGCACATTGGTACATCTTGCGAAATTGTGAAAATGTGACACCTTTTATTGAGTAAGAAATTACTATCTATACTACTCGTGTGTTTTTAAGTCACAAAATTATCTAACATATGTTACTTATTTGTAGGGAACATAGAAAAATCTTAAAACATACATTCAAGGAACTTAGACCTTATTCATCGTCGACAATTTCCAAAGTGGTTTGAGTCTCGTGTAAGGAACTTAGACCTTATTCATCGTCAACAATCATATTAAGAATATTTTTCATAACATAATTGGTATTTTTCATTGCTTAGGTGATTGAATTATGTTGAACAACTAGTGATGAATCAATCAAACAGTTGCGCCCATTAGCTCGTGGTCCTGACAAAGTAGTATTGTCATGGAGTGGTTATGTTGTCAATGGATTTAAGTTTCACACGAAAAAGCTGGGAAGCTCGGTTAAAAACACAAAATAGTGGTGTGGTTGTTAATGGAGATAATGGAGTTGATAGATTGAATTATTATGGAGTTCTTATTGATGTTGTTGAATTGCAATATTTAGGAGGAAATTGTGTTGTTTTGTTCAAGTGTGATTGGAGAGATATCCACATCCATGGACAAAGTATTGAAAGGGATAGACATGGTTTTGTAAGTGTTAATTCCCAACGAATACTTCAAACAAATGAACTATTCGTCTTAGCAAGCCAGTGCGAACAAGTTTTCTATGTTAGAGACAATGCAAGATCGGGATGGCTAGTTGTGACAAAAGTTGTACCACGTGAATTTTATGTCGTGCCAGAACATGAAGACGAGGCAACTGTCGATGAAACAGATGCATTGCAACCCCTAGTACTAGGAGATACATCAATCACTTATGCACCAAGTGATCATGTGGATCATGTTGTATGGAATAGAGCTAATTTGCCAATGGAAACAATTCCATTGTCAGAAAATAACACCAAAAAAAAAAACAGGAAAAGAAAATAAGAGAGTTGATGTTTGAAATATGGTAATTGAATAGTCATCAAATGTTATAATGTATTATTATTATTAATATTATTATTATGTTATGGCACTAGCTCACTTTTTGTGCATTTTTCAGGTATGGCGCCAAGACCACTGACAAATGATAGGTCAGAGGAGTCTTCCCATAATATTGAGTCAAGTTCTTCTGGTAAATTTACTCACTCTAAACAATATAAGCTCCATTTTTCTTATAGAAATTGTACTTAAAATTTACAATTTTTAACATTAATAATTTCCTTTACATAGGTAGCACCAGGAATAGGAAAGCACGTGGACGAGCATTGGGACAAAAGGTAGCAAGTCTACCAAAAGGATCAAAACTAAGTCTGAAATTTGATGACAGACATCGTGTAATAGGAGAGCACATGCCATTATGTGCGTCTCAACAAGGAATTGTTGTCCGAAACATGCAAATTACATCTATTGCTGCGCCGTCATGGAGAAAACTTGACAAAGATGTAAATGCCAAAATGCTTGAATCGTTATTGGTACATATATATCTTATCATTATAATATGTGTATATATATATATATATATATATTGGTCACATATGCTAGATTTGATCAAATTTTCTCTTTTATTCAAGAGAAGTTCGACATAGGGGATGATCCAAAAGTAAAGAAGTTGTTAATGAAGTGAATGGGAAAAAAATGGAGGGACTACCGATCTGAATTGAAGAAGGACTATTATGATACACATGAGACAGATGAGGAACGACTTCAAAATCGATCACCATTTGTAAAAGAATAAGATTGGAAATGGTTGATAAAAGAACATTGGGGAACGCCAAAGGTTAAGGTATGTACCTAAACCTTAATATCACACTTGATTATAATATACTAGCCAAACCTTAATTCTTGATGACATAGTTTTTCGAATCCGTTTTTAATAAATTCAAAAATTGTGTGATAAAAATAAAGAAAGGCATGACACACAACAAATGCTTCATCATGCAGGCAGAAAATCCTTTGCCATACTTGAGGATGAAAAAGTTAAGTACAAAATGTTTGAGATTTTCGATTTGAATATCAACTTAGTAAGAAATATAGTTACTCATTTGTGTACGTTTTCTATTGTTTCCAGATGAAAAGGACAAGAGTTCGCCCATCTAGTATTAGGATGTTTGAGCTTGCTTATACAAGCAAAGATGGATCATATTAAGATGTATCCACTCAAAGAAAGGCGGTCAGTACTATCTTCAATTTAAATTGTTGGTATCCATTACCATTTATATTTCATATTCACTAACTAAATGTGTCTCTAAATGTAGGAAGAGATGCAAAATCTTATTGTGCAATGAGAGGAGGGATTAAACTCCTTAGATGATGACCACATTTTTACTCAAGTATTCGGGCCAGACAGACCTGCACGTGTACGTTATAGGGGAAATGGGATCACGCCAACATCTGAAAACGGTAAGAGTAGTCGCTTTGGATCTCAAGCTATAGAAGAAGCAAGGCGAGAGATTGAGATTGCAAGGAAAGAGGTTGCGGAAGCAAAACAAGAGTTGGCAGACTACAAGATAGTGGGTTATGGTTTGGTTTGGTGTTTAATGGTTTAGTAGTTGTCTTTCTGTGGGATTATAAGTTGCTTTCTAATTTTAGAGAAAATTTGTTGTTGTAACAGCTAAGGTCTTTTATTAAATATAATTGACCCTAAATCATGTCTTTATGTGCTCATCAGTGCTTGTATGCTGGGAAACTCAATTGAAAGTGTTAGGGAGATTCCTGATATTTTTTGCTTGGAGATGCAAACACCATTAATGATATTGTACTTCACAGGTACCCTATGGCTATTGAGATTTATAAAGAGATAGCGCGGCAATGACTTAAATTTCGCAGGTAAAGTGGAGGCAGGAAATAAAGGACAAAGAGCTGGTTGAGATGGTTGAGGTGCCAGGAAATAAGAACAGGTAACAGAAGGTTCTTTGGTCACTTCAGGTTGTTATATCTATTGTTGGATTTGTGAATTTGGCAAATTCATTATCTTTTTAAGATTTATTTTATGGTCTAAAATCTGTTAGACTTTTGATTTTTAATTAGTCTAATTTCTTTGTCCTGATCTAGATGCAAATTCAGTCCTGTGTATTGAAGCTATTGTAATTCATATACTTATTCTTAGCAAGGAGAGCTATGAGGTTGTGGATTCATTCACAAACACACACCAAAACAAGAGGTGTTGATGTCACCACCCAGAAGCACACAACCATTTACATTGTTGAATTCTAGTTTGTTAGGCAATATCTTCCTCAATCACTATTTGATCCTATATACAACTGAACAAAAATAAAGAGAATGGCCTTTTACCAAGCCTGTGGTATCATCACCAATAAATTCTACCAATTGAGTTAGCATGGACCTGCTACATTACTAGGTATTAACTAGAACAAGTTTGGATAAAGTGGATAGGACAAGCCATATTTCTTGTCCCATGTTGGAAAACCATATTCTTATGCTTAGTTGAGCTACTATAGATTTGTTCTGTTGTCTGTTGGTGATCTTGCAAACTAATTGGATTTTTTTTTTAATTTTTTACTACACTGTTTGTTCAAATATCATAAGTGTGCTAAAAACCATAAATCGATGTACTGTCAGAATGACTAACATGTTTGTATTATGTTCGATTTGTCAGGGTACTCGAGTTTAAATTGAGATAGCCACTTCACAGACGGGTACTTAATCACAGACTTTTTTTTTTTTTACTTTTTATTACCTGAAATCTGATGATTTTCACTTGATCCATTATTAAACCCTGTGAGTTTCATTTAATCCATTGTTAAACATGAGTTTTATACAATGTGGAAACGATGATGCCATGATATCAAGACTAGGTATATTTTCAACATAAAAGGAGTTCATAATGTTTTTTTTTTTTTTTTTACCTTTTTTTTTTTTGTTAAAAAGGAGTTCATAATGTTAAGCCTTAGCATTTGGAAGAAAACAGGGGACTATCCACATTCATATTAAAACCAAAAGATGTCTATTAAATATATCAGATTTGACCATTCTATTACCACTTGTGATATGCTCAGTCGTACCACTGACCATCCACATTGGTAAAAATTATTTCCTAATTCATTGTACTGTTCTCGGTATAAAAGGAGGAGTATTGTCAGCCACAATGTCATTGATGGTATCGCTCATTATGTTGGTATTCTGAGATGTTTTTCTCATTTTGGCTAAATCGAAATACAAAAGATGATGAAGAGGGTGAAATTGTGTTTGGAGGATCTGATCCTAATCATTACAAGGGAAATCACACATATGTTCCTCTGACCCAGAAAGGCTATTGGCAAGTACGTAATGTTCTATATCCTGTATTAGTAGACATTTTATTGTTTTTATTTGATTTGTTTTTTTAAATATCCCACATTTGCATTTTGTGTGTCAGTTCAATATGGGTGATTTCCTCATTGGTGGAAAGACAACTGGTAATTACTTGAGAACTCTTGCTTTTGCTTATTCATAGTTTTATTATAGTCTGCGTCAAGCATATATCCTTTCAGGATACTGCGCCAGTGGATGTGCCGCCATTGCTGATTCAGGAACTTCCTTGTTGGCCGGTTCTACAGTATATAACTATTTTCCTTTTGGATTTTCCTCGTCTCACAAGTTCTAATGATGGATGTGGGCAATTGATTCCATGGGAGTCTTTGCCTTAATGGTGGATGTGTTTTATGATTGCTTGTTCATGTCTGTTTTGCAGTCCGTAATAGCGCAAGTCAATCAGGCCATTGGAGCTGTTGGGGTAGTTAGTAAGGAATGCAAATCAGTGGTTTCACAATATGGAGAATCAATGTTGGACATGCTGGTGAAACACGTGTTAAGATTTATAGAGACTTATCACGTTTGTTCTAACAGATATGCCAAGCTAAGCATTATTAACAGTACTTAACCACAAGATTATGCGAGTAATTTTCCTTTCCTGACTAATGGGTTATGTACTTTTGATGGGACTCCTGATGTTAGGTTTGGTTTGGCATCATCTAAATATTTACATGATTGCATGATGAATACAGTGACAAGAATTATGGTTCATATTATATTTTAGATATGTATTTGTCTTGATCGCCTTTTCTGAATATTTGTTGTGCAGTGCTGGCATAAAGAGTGTGGTGGATATATCTGGTGGTCTGACTGGTGCCGAGTGCTCTGCTTGTGAGGTGGCTGTCGTATGGATGCAACAGCAAATGGTCGGGCTGATTACAATAGATCTAGCAGCAGATCTGCTAGTAGCAATGGTCATAGCCGACGGTACAGTGACCCAGATGATGGCCCAAGCTCTAATTCTTGCAGCCGTTGCACTACAAATCGTTTGCCGCATGCGCCACCACAATCGAGTTCCTCAGGATATAGGTACTAGAAAATCCTTATTTTTCTGTCATTAGCTTATATCTTCCATTCTTGGTGGTTGTGTGAGATGCTTCTCTACTCAACCCCTCATGATTTTGTGCACATGTTGGATTAAGGATTGTTGTTATAATATAGAGCAGAGGAAAGGGTGGTTGTTGCCCTCACAGAAGCAAATTAGTTTTGATTTTGTTTTTCGTTGTAAATGTAAATATGATTTTAGAACAGTCTAGGTCATCTAGTTCATTCCAAGACCTTAAAAATCAAACAATTTATATTAGCCAATGGATCTCTATTCATCTTTTACAAGTTGGTAAACTTCCTGGAGAGCTTTGGATATAGACAACCTATGTACATTTTTTTGAAGAAGTTTGTTAACTTCCTAGAAGGATGGATGATGGTGGTGGGCCGGCTTTGCGCGGGCTTCGCTCTCTAGAATCAGGGAAACACTACACCAAAAGGCCTGTTTAGCTACAGGGAGGTGGCCACGGCTCTAAACCGTTGGTTTATTTGCCACGGCTTAAAACCGTGGCTATAATGGCCAACGGTTTAAAACCGTGGCTAAAAAAATAAAAACCGTGGCTATACACTACACCAAAAGGGTTGCCACGGCCAAAAATCGTGGCTAACTTCCAACGGTTTAAAATCGTAGCTATATCACGTGCAGTTTCGCGCTTTGGCGAAAAAAATTGGGGAAAAACAGACAGTGGAGAGGAGAGCAGTTTCGCGCTTTGGCGAAAAAAATTTGCGCAGAGGAGAGATCGAGGAGCTCCATTTTCGATTCAAATCAGATTGTGGAGAAGACTTTCACGTTTTGGCGAACCTTCCATTCCTTCGTTTTAGGGTTTGTTAGAAAATCAGAGTGAGAGAGAGGAGCAGAGGAGAGTGTGAAGAGAAAGAAGAAGTGAACCATAATCAATCAGTGGAGGATCTTTCAGGTCAGGGAACGGCTTGGTCTGGTAATGAATTTGTTTTTTACTTCTTGGGTTCTTGAATGTTTTATTTTATTTTTTATTTTTTTGAATTTTTTCAAGACATGTTAGATTGAAGTAATGTTTTAGCCCTTTGTTGATGCATGATTTTGTTGATTGTTTGAGAAACGTTTGTTGATGCTTTCATTTTAGGGTTTGTTAGAAAATCAGAGTGAGAGAGAGGAGCAGAGGAGAGTGTGAAGAGAAAGAAGAAGAAGTGAATCTGTTTAATAGTTCATCAAACAAACACACAGAAATTTGGTTAGTTATTTGCTATGGTTATCCCCAAATAGGTGCACAAATCCAAGCGTAATTCCTAAATTCCTCGTCTACTTTAACTATCCCTAGATAGGTTTTCAAACCTTGACAAGAAGAATTCATTTTACAGGCAAGTGCTCAGAGTTCTAAGAAAATATTGGCAACAATACCTAGTACCTACTACATCTAATCTATGTTAAGACAACCAAGGATTGCACAGAAAGCTTTCCAAATTTTTTCTTCAGAGATTGCAATCAGTCATGATTCTGTAGCTTTAGTTAAGATATTTGTCCAACCTTTGTATGGGATTAGTGTAATGGAGCTAGTGAAAAGGGTGAAGGGTGTGCATATGGGTTTCAGTAGTGAAGTATATTTTTCCCTTAATGCACTTCATATTAAAGAATCCCTAATATAGGTATTCTCTTTAGAATGTGGCAAAGACCAGCTCTCTTGAAAGAAGAGCAAAAGCAATAAAGGGGAAGATTTTTCTATTGTTCCTTGTTCTGCTTTAAAATATTCCCCAGGAATATTTAGGTAATAGATGTTTTTTAGATCAAAACATATTTTAATTGTTGAACGCGTTTTGTTTTTGTTGAGGTGTGGTGAGGTGCATGAACAAGTTGGTCGAAAAGTCATATTAGCACCCTGAGACTTGGTGGTGATATGGTGAAGCAAGGTGAGCAGTATGCCAAGCGAAAATGAGGTCAGACCCACTAAAAGTATACACTATTTACTTATTTTGGATCTTTGATAATTTTTTGTGGGAGAGAAAATGATTGAATTCTCGGTTAGTTTTATTGAACCTAAAGTTGGAGTGAAGTTTCTTTGATCAATGTAAGAGCATCCCAAGTCATTTGTCAAATGGTAATATGGTATAGTAACGCATAATGGTAATACACACTAGTGATAGAAATTGAGATACACTTTGCGAGTTTTTTTTTTTTTTGGGTCGATCATTTGGATAGTAACAAAACGAAGCATTGACATTTTATGGTTCACCAATGACTTGTCTTTTTCTTTCTGATTCAAAATTTTATTATGGGATTGGGAAGTTGCATAGTTATGGATTTAATGCATCTGGCATAATATATTGACATTTTCTCTTCTTACTTGCACTTTCTTTTTCACATTGTAAGTCGACTTCCCAAGTTTGATTGTCTCACTCATTCATTAGGTGTGTTTATATAAGCTCTATTGATCTATGGCCAACTTTAATGTAGTTACTTGATGTATATTATATAAGGCCATTTAAAAAATGATTGAAAAAAAAAAAAACATAATGGAAGAGGATGTAAATATTAGTAGGTTAATGGCTTTACAGCTAATGCTTTTGAGTAATCACTATAACCTACTGACTATTTAAGATGTATTAGACTTTTCCCTTTTTTGATTTTCCCTCTTTAGGATTTCAACTTGGTTGATGCATAGTTCTAGGACTTATTTTGGACAAAATTTGAAAGAGTTTTGCATTATGTTGATTTTGTTGATATTTTTGGTCAGGCATTAATAATGTCTAACCTAATAGTATCGTTATTTGTAGGAGAGAATTCGTATAGGTAAGGAACTTCTTGAAGCAAAGCGGATTGAGGAAGATAAAGAAAGAAAACGGTTTGTCTTGATACGAAAAATCTTTTTGGTTGGAAAATGTTTTATTGTCTTCAGTCTTCACCATTATCTTGTTTCACTTCACCCATTTCTGTGCAATTTATTTGTTTGCCCCCTAAAACTAAAATAGATTCATTTTCCTGTTGTAGGATAATTGCCTTGTGGAAAGCAGAGAAGGAGGAAGAGAGAAAAGCAAGGGAGAAGATCCGTCAGAAACTCGAAGAGGATAAGGTATATGTTGAATTCTCAACTTATCTTTTATTGAGGTATGATTGAAGAATAATTTGTTTAAGTTCATACTTCATAAACACATTTAATGAGGCTGAGAATTCTTATTTTATGTTGAATTCTTATTATTGTTATTACTAATATTATTATTATCATTATTATTTTGGGTGGCCTTCTTTTACTTGAGCATATATCTAGTATGGACTGTATAGTAGACCTTATACATGACAATTTTTCTGTTTTTCAAAAACTCCCTTGAGATTGGTCTGTTAAAATAGTAAGCAACTTTACATTAAACTTAAATCCTAGAAAAAATTAAGCTATGATGCATGTAACCCTTTGAACATTGCCCTGTAATATTGAAACCTAACTTGTCGAACCAATCTCACGCAATCTTCAAGGAGCAAAAATTGCAATTACACAGCTAGACTCCTCAGGATATTAAATCTCTGATGAACTGAAACTGATTGGAAAGATGGAGGTAGTGTCAATAAAAGCATATCTTTATTTCTATTTGTTTTCTCAAAACAATTCTAAGAACAATTCTTGGATGAACACCTCGTTATACTAGCGGTAACCTAGTATCGACACCGTTCTCTTGAACTGTTCAAAGAATTATCTTCAAATGATTATTGTTATTCTTGTCTATTTTTATTTGTGTGTTTTACTATTTCTGTATGTTCTTTCTCCTGTGTTCAACTATCTGTTCTAGACTGTAAGTTTAGTTTGCTTTCTGAAACCTAGTAGTCCTAGGTGCAAAATTGGTATCAGATGAACTGAAACTGATTGGAAAGATGTAGGTAGTGTCAATAAAAGCATATCTTTATTTCTATTTGTTTTCTCAAAACAATTCTAAGAACAATTTTGGATGAACACCTCGTTATACTAGCGGTAACCTAGTATCGGCACCGTTATCTTGAACTGTTCAAAGAATTATCTTCAAATGATTATTGTTATTCTTTTCTATTTTTATCTGTGTGTTTGTTTCTTATTTTGACTTTTGAGTTGGGAAAGGGAAGCTTTGTAGCTAAGTATTCAGATTGGCTTTCCCAATGCTTTATAAAAATGTATTTGTGGTGATATGTTGTGGAAGGAAACTATGTATAAATGTTGTGTATATAGTTGTTTCTTATTTCTTTTTGTTTGATAATGGTTAATATCTATAATGTCATTGATAGAAATGGGTAGTACTCGCGGCAATCTCTCCACCGATGATGTCACTACATCTACAAATGATGACAGTGAAGTTAAAAAGACCATACAGTTCAATGTCCATGGTTTAGCAGTTGGATCTGGTGCTAGAAATTTCAATAAACACATTGGAAAGCTTGTTGAAACCCTTGTGCCCATCAAATTCAAGGGTTGGCACCATGTTACTGACAACTACAAAGAGGATGTGTGGAATGGCCTCAAGGTGAGATTTTACATCATTGATTTTCATAATGTCTTATTTTATTGTCAACTTATATCTCAATGGCTTATTTGCAGCGTGAATACGACATCCCAAATTATGTGAAAATGAGTGTGCATTTGAAAATGCCAGAATATTTCAGAAGGTTCAAGGCAGGTCATAGGAAGGACTATTTGGATAAGTATCCTACCATTGAGGAACAAGAGAAGCATGTTCCAAATGGTGTAAGAGAGGAGGATTGGAAGGAGTTTGTTCGCTATGAGAGCACCCCTGAAGCGAAGGCAATTAGAGCCCAAAATGCCAAAAACAAAAAGGGTTCAAAGTATGTATGGGGGGGGGGGGGGGGTGGCCAAAAGAGTGCTGCAGAAGTGGAGTATGAAATGGTAATTGAGTTTCTAGCTACTAGTACAATAATAACCATTTAACTATATAGGCTGAGACTAATCTTTCAAGTATATTGGTTGAGAAGAACCCTGATGGAGAACCAGTCACACGCACTGATATATGGATTGCTTGTCACACGGGAAAGGATGGAAAACCCACGCATAGTGCTGAACTATATATGGTATGTGCCCAATGATGTCTTTTATACACAATTCTTAATTTACTTTGTAGTTGTTTGAATATTATTTGTGTCCTGTGTTATTTTATTTTATCATTCTTTTGAAGGAACAAGTTAAAGCAAAAAAGGTCGTCTTGCAAGAATCTTCAACCCAGAGTACCACTGACCTCACTATTGATAATGATCCTTTAAGCCAAGTGTTTGGCCAAGAAGAAAGGGGACGTGTTCATTGTGTTGGAACCACCGTCTCTAAAAGGAAGTATGATGCTTCACTTCCCGCTCGTTCATTGCTTTTGGATAAAACATTGGAAGTAAAAAAATTTAGCGAAAAATATGATAGATTGGAAGAAAATGTTCGTTGGATACGAGAGAGACTTGAAACTGAAACTTATGTGAGACCATCAACAAGTGAGGGAACACAAGGAGGGACACAAAGAACTGAAGATACACCTTCATCCCGTGCACAATCGACAAGGCAACCAGAAAATCCATTACCTCCATCTCCATTACCACCATCTCCATTACCACCATCTTCTCAAGGTGTTGCGAGGTTTCCTTCTCCAAGCAATCCTGTTCCTTCAGTGTCAAGGACTTACAAAGTTTGTGATTGGCATAAGAATGTCATTGCGATAACAATAGAGGTTGTAGATCCTATCCATCGATTCTCTTGCGATTGCCATGGATCATTGAACCCTGCAACAGAGATCAGACTTTCCTTATGCTTCAAATATATGACTGAGGTGAAACTTTACAAGAGTGATCCAAAAGGAGACATGATGGGGGATTTGGACGTTGGTGATTTCTTCGTATGGTGTAAAAATCATGTGGAACTTGATGATTGATAGTGTGCATTGATCTGCCAATTTCTGCTGTGATCCTAACTCTATGTTGAACCTTGATTCAACTCTTGATTATCTGTATGTGGAACTGAGTTGTGGAGATCTATATTGCAGATCATATCAAACTGGTATCAGAGCCAGGTCAAATATTTTTTCCTAGCACCTAGTATTTTAATATTTTGATTGCCTGTGACTGGCTAATTGCTTCTTCTGTTTGGGTTCTGGTGCGGCTTATCTTGTATATTGCTGACCCAACTTTCTTGTTCTGTTTAATGCTTTGTTTACAACCTGCAAAGATGAAACTTTCTTGTTAGGTTTAAGGTTCTTCACAACCCACTGTGGGGAGCATGTGTAATATGTAGGTTACCTCATTATCTGTGCAATATATTCATTGATTTTGGAAAAGTTTTAAGTACAATTATTTGAAGAACAACCTTACCATGAACTGATATGATTTATCTGTTCTTAGCCTTCTCTATAATTGCCTGAACCTTGCACTTTGCAGTGAAGTGAGTGGAGATAGGGAGGTTCAGAGAACTCTTAGCCTTCATTTGGTCAATAGAGCAATTTCATTACATAGACTAAATGACTTTTAGTATTATACTTTGGTACTCCCTGTAAGTTGATAATATGTTGTTAAATTTCAATAACATGCAACTTGAAGTGTACAGAGACCCACCCATAGGCTGTTTGTACGTTGAGCATTATGTTTGTGTTGCTTTTTTTACATTATGCACTGACATCTTAGGAGATAAGTGAACTGTAATTTTAATCTCCTGGGTAATCATTATGAAAAGTGAAATATTTTTTGGTCTGCATGCATAATTGATCAAAGTGAACTATCAAAGAATAAGTTGATTCATAAGGGGGCAAGAAGATTAAAGTCACTAGGAGCAAAACAGTATATGAAGAGTTTATCTTTTGTTGCACATGTTGACTCAGTTTTGTTATTATGGTTTTTTTGCAGGTGATCACAAAAGAATCTCTTTTAGCAACTCAGGTCCTCACACTCTATTTTCATTCCTTTGTTAAGTCATAGTTCTGTTTGCTGGATGTAATTTCATTAACATAGAAGTCTTAACTCATGCAGAGGGAAGATCTCCGTAGAGTAATGGATTTTCTAGAACTAAACGAGCAACATTCTCGGACTTTACTTATTCATCATTGTTGGGATGTTGAGAAGTTGTTTGCAGTGCTTGTGGAGAAGAGAAGAGATAGATTATTTGCTGAAGCGGGTGTAACGGTGCTTGAGCGTAAGAGTCATCCATCAGTGCAGTCCTCATCTGAGGTAGCTTGTATTATCTGCATGGAGGATATTTCCATAGAAGAAATCACAGAGATGCCCTTTTTCTGTTACTAGTCCTTTTTCTTGTTTCCTTAATTAACTGTGTGCCCTTCTCTTTTTTGAAGCAGGTTGGACCTACCCTTGCTCTCATCAAGGCTTAGGTGCCATGGTCAGCTCGAAGGGGAACTCTATCAGACAAAGATCGTGTCTTGAAGACAGTGAAAGGGTAAGCAATAGAGGGTGGGCAAGTTTAGTCCCCTTGATTTTGGATGTTTTATCTTCTTTTTCAGTCACTAAGTTACTTGGTCATATATGTGTGCTGACTTTATAATTTCTCCACTTTTCAGTATATTGAACAAGCTTACCCCAAAGAAATTTGATCTTCTGAAGGGCCAATTGATTTATTCTGGCATAACAACTCCTGAGATATTAAAGGTTCGGATTTCGGATAACTCTTGTATTACAAATATACGAGATCTTTGGCTTCAAATTGCCAACTAAACTCACAGATCTACTCGCTCTGCAGGGTAATTCGATGGTACTTAGTAGATCTGTGTCCTTCTGTTCTGCTAAAACACTTGGGATAATTGGGTATTTGGGTGTGCTTTAGGGCATCCACAAGACACCCCCTAAATGGCCTTGATACCTGTTTTCTGGGAGTGAAAGTGCTGAAATAGGTGTGTGTAAGTGGCTTTCCAGATACTGGCATTGCTTTTACTTGACGCATGGTGATCATGAATTTTGCCTCAGAGATATTGGTCTAGCTTCCCCTAAATAAAGAATCAATGTAGGCTGATATTAGATCTCACTGCTTTTATACACAAGTTTACCACCCAAACATCAACTCCAATGGCAGCATCTGTCTTGACATCCTCAAGGAGCAGTGGAGCCCTGCTCTAACCATCTCAAAGGTTCTCCTTTCAATCTGTTCTCTTCTCACGGATCCCAATCCTGATGATCCTCTTGTTCCGGAGATTGCTTACATCTACAAGAACCAAAGGAGCCGCTACGAGGAAACTGCGAGGGCATGGACCCATAAATATGCGATGAACTAACCTGTAATGCTAGTTCAGGAATCTCCAGAAGCCAAACGTGCAGGTAGTAAAAGAAGAACATGAACTCTTGGTTTTGAAGTTATACCCTTGGCTTCAAATTACAAATATACTGTGCTTACTTTTAATTCTGCCTGTCCAAGTTTACATGTTTGAAGTTATACCCTTGGCTGTCTGCCTGACATAGTTTGTTACGCGAAGTTGATGACTGGTGGGGTTATACCCTTGGCTGCCACTTTGGCGACAAATGCTGTTTTTGATGCATTCAAAGGGGACTCCAAGGTATTTGTGCGTATATTGTAGATATCACTATTAAGTGGCTAAAGCTCCAACCTGTTGCTTACCCAAAGCCACTTAATTGCCAAAAACAAACAAAATTGTAGTTGCCTCTCCTAGGACTAACTGTATGTATTCATAACATGCTTGCTCTAATCTGTTGCTTTTCATATTTTGTTCTTTTTGGTATTATGTTTTTTCCCCTTTTCTTTACCTTTTGATAATTAACAAAAGTTTTATAATAATTTCAGGACAAGCCCACCCCACCACCAGAAGGCCGCCTTCCTAATGCTACCCTGGGTATGTATTTTCCGTTTTACTTTTAAAATACTGTTTCAGCTGGAGAATATCTGTTATTCTTTCTCATACTAAAATATTTGGGTATTCGCTCAGGCCAGTAGTTTGTGAATAGCACATAAGTTTGCATACCATCTTTTATGCCTGGTTTCTTTCTATCATCATCTTTCATCCACCCCCTCCCTCTTGTCATCATCATAATCCTTATCATTTTATTTCAGCTGTTTTATAGGATTTCTCTTTTCTAGTTTGCCTCACTTTTCGTCTTAGGCACTCTGGAGGGGTCTTTGCCTTGACTTCTCTTCAATGAATTGATAAGTACAATATGTGATTTGCTGTACTTCTAGCAATTTTTCGTATTTTTAGGATTTGGGGAATAAAAGTGAAATTTGTTCTAATATAGTAATATGTTAAGTTGTTCTAATACATCTGAGCTGATCATGGATAAAATATCCAGGTGTCTATACTCTCAAGAATACATCACAGAAATCTGGTACAATTTCTTGGTTGCTGCCAAGAAGAAGGATCTGCTATTCTTATTTACGAGTTCATGCATAATGGAACCCTCAAGGAACATCTTTATGGTGAGTCTACTTATTCGTGGAATTATTTCTTTTTGGACTTAAGTCTCATGATTATAAACTGGTTTCAGGAATTGAATACCTTCATATAGGTCGTGTTCCAACTATCATCCATCGGGATCTGAAAAGCAGCAATATCCTTCTTGACAACCACATGAGAGCAAAGGTCTCTGATTTTGGTATTTCAAAACTTGCAGTAGATGGAGCCACACATGTATCAAGCATAGTGCGAGGGACAGTTGGGTATCTAGACCCTGAGTAAGTCACTTTTTTCTTTCACCCTGTTTTGTTTCAGCTACCCCCTCCCTCTGTCAACATTAAAATCCTACTAGACAGAGAGAATAGCCATACTCAAGGTGCATTCTATTCTTCGTAAGGAGCCTAAAATAGTGTGGCACCCTGAGTAGTCTATTGTCTTTGAGAGACAGTACTCGTCACACATTCAATTGTCTTTTTTGAGAGAGATGCTTTATTTTCCATTTGGTGTTTTTGGTGCCCATTTTTAATTACATTTTTAACATTTAAAATTGAATATTATTGTAACATATTTAACTTGTATACACAAGATTTTCCAACTTTTGCCTTTTCCTTGTATGTTTCAGTAATTGAATATCTCTGGAATTTTTCCCTTCTCGTTTCAAGAGTGAATTTTTCTTCACTCACTTTGAGTGCCTCTATCATGTACCCTAATATTCATTGCAGAGTAGGGTTCTACGTTATATGTGATTCATGTCATCTAATTTAGGTGTAGATGGACGTGGCTATCCAATCAGTGCAAAGCCGAATGTGTGCCCAGTTTGTAGAGGTGCTGGAAAAGTAAGTGCATCCTTCATCCTTTATGGAAATGGTTTGTAAATATGTTTGTTCTCCTATTTTGTTTGTGCAAGTAATTTTTTTCTCACTGATTGAGAAGATTGTTTCTTTTCAACTTGAGTTTCTCTAAATGTGTTCCAAATTTTCGTTTAGGTCACAGTTCTTCCATTCACATCGACATGCAGCACCTGTAAAGGCTTCGGTCGTATTATTAAGGTCTGCTACAGAAGTAGTAATATCTGAGCCATTTGATTTTGTGATTTTTTGATTATGTGTCTTAGCAATTTACCTATATGCAGGATAATTGTAAAGCATGCAGAGGTTCTGGAGTGGTTCAAGGTGTCAAGGAGGTTAAAGTTACAATACCCGCGGGTTAGTTTGTTGACTCATTATGAAATACCTCCATAATGAAATGGGATAGAGTTGTGATTTTCAGTTTATCATGGTTTAAATACAACCTTAAGACATGCCTTAAGGTGTCTACTCTTGATTAATGGTATGAGACAAATGAAGAAATAGGATGAGCATCCCCTCAATTTCTCATTTGGTCCTCAGGAATGTTCAGTGAATGGATGAATAAAATTTCTGTTGCCTGGTCTTAATGTTAAGTGTGAATAGTTATAAAAGGTTCTTGTACTGTCATACATACTTGAAAATGAATTTTTTTTTAGGGTTATTGTCATCACCTTGATTTTATGCATTATCACCAATGGAAAATGATAAATGTTTTGTATCTTAATACATTTTGTTTCCTCAAAGCAGGAGTAACTTCATCCATTTGTATCTTTTTAGTTTGCTAATGTCAATTCATATGATATGATAGCAAATGATTTCAATCCAGTACTGTTGTTGTTCATATAATTGTAGAACCATTTTAAACCGTCCATATTTTACACCAATCTGTTGGTTTATGCTTCTGAAGTCCACTATACTAAATTGTTCTTTTTGCAGGTGGCATGAATGGTTCCAGGCACTGTTGCTGGCGGATCTGCTGCGAGGCAAGATGCAGCCAGACGTGTACATGCTGCCTGGTGTGGTGTGCTACTTGGTGTGGGAATGCGAGTGCTGGTTGGTGCTGCAGGAGCGAGGCTGCGGATTGAGCAGGGAGGTGCACTAACTCCACAACAGAGTTGCTAACTCGATCTCTTTTTATTTTTGGTACTTCTTTATGCTTATGTGCTTGTTTTAAGTGATTGTTAGTGGGCTTTTAGTCTTCAAGTCCTGTTAGCCAGCTTGTGGCTGGGGTTGCAGTAGTTTAGATTGGGCAAGGTTTTTTGTCCATTTTTGTTTGGTTTTTATACGGGTAAAGTCGTAATGTACCCCCGTTTTGATTGTAAATCAATTTTTTTTATAAGAAATAAAGGTCTGGCAGCCCATAGCTGCCCCTCCCCACTGAAGGTTTAACTATAAAAAAAAAGGTCTGTGGCAGTGATTTTGCTGCAGCAGCAAAAAAAATTAAAATTTTTTTTGTATTATATTATTTTGCAACGGTTTCAAACCCTCGCAACAAACCAGATTTCTTTTTTTTTTGAATTTTGTTTTGACTAGCCACGGCTTAAAACCGTGGTAATTCATGCTTGCCACGGCTTAAAACCGTGGTAATTTACTATTACCACGGCTTAAAACCGTGGCCACAACTTGCCACGGTTTAACACCGTGGCCAGTACTTGCCACGGCTTAAAACCGTGGCTAAAATTATTGCAACGACTTAGAACCGTGGCCATAAGTCGCCACAGCTTATAACCGTGGCTAAAATTATTACCACGGCTTAGAACCGTGGCCATTGGTCGCCACGGTTTACAACCGTGGCCAGTACTTGCCACGGCTTAAAATCGTGGCTAAAATTATTGCAACGGCTTAGAACCGTGGCTAGTCCTGGCCACGGCGTAAAACCGTGGCTAACATTTTTGCAACGGTTTAGAACCGTGGCTAAATCATCAACCGTCCTCGAGCATAAAACCGTTGCTAATATGTTTTGCCACGGTTGGTAGCCGTTAATGGTGATTTAGCGACGCTTCTACTGCCCACGGCTCTAAGCCGTGACAATTGGTTACCCCCACGATTCCAAACCGTTGCTGATGGGTATTTTGGGTGTAGTGAAAAAAAAAGTGTTAAGCCAATGATATTAGTTTATTAACTTTGTTAGAGCTAAAGGTTTGATGGCTCAGTGGTTGAGCAGTGGCAGATGGTATCACTAGGTTACAGGGTCGAACTCAGCCGGCGACATCTGGGGTGGGAGGGGGTTAAGGGATAAAAAAAAAAAAAACTTTGTTAGCACTCATTAGTTTAGTTGATATGATGTGGCTGTGTACTTTGAAATATTGATGATAGGTTGAAAATCAGATTAAATATTAGGGATATGCTGACATCATCCATTCTTTTGCTGACACATCTTCTTTCCAGCAACAATTCTTAAGAGTCAGGTCCCTAACGTCAGATTAGTGCCAGGGAAGCCTAAAAAACGTGATGATCGAAGATGAAGAAAATAGATGAAGAACAGAAGAAGAGGAAGAAGAACAAATGAAGAAAATAGGATGATGGAAGGTCTTAAGGCTCCCCTGATGCTAGGAGCCTAGCTTTTAAAAAGGGTTGTCTTTCCAGCTCGGTCACATCAGGACACATCTGCTTGGCTCTACACATGGATGATCTCAAGTGTGTCACAATGCATTCTTCTAGCATCCAGTTGACTGTTGGTGCACCGAGCGCATGCGTGCACTCTTGGTCCACTATACATAGCAATGATATTGTCCCTAACTTAAGCACTACTATCGGGCCTTCCATCCGAGCCTAGGTTGTGTGGGGTCGGCGCGCACGTCTTGGTCCACTATACATAGCAATGATATTGTCCCCAACTTAAACACCACCTATCTAGCCTTCCATTCGAGCTTAGGAGGTGTGGGGTTTTTTTTCCCAAAAAGGCCTTGTTGCTATTAGGGAGTGAACCACTTCCTATAAACCTTAGAAACGACTCCTCCTTACTTGATGTGGGACTATTCAAGCCAACACTTTCCCAACAATCTCTACCTTTGGCACGAATCGTCCCACATTCTACAATCCATCTACCGGTCTTCAACATCTCGAAGTACACTTCCTCCTCGAGTCTCATTTGCGACCACGATCCTGTGGGTAGCACTCGGTTTACGAGCTCGACTATTCCTGGCATTGTTGGCTCCACCTTAATCGCAACCACTACACTAACTCCACCTTGTCCGAACTTGTAAGATACTCACTTGGCAAGGATTTGGAGCGTCATCTCGCACGTGCACTTGTGTGCATCCCTCGGTCCACTATACATAGCAACTACACCTGGAATAGGGTAACCACCGTACTAACTCCACCTCGTCCGAACTTGTAGGATACTCACTTGGCAAGGATCTGGAATTTAATCTGGATCATTCATCAGGCGGGTCGTGCACTTACGATGCTCCACCTGGCTTGCTTACCCTACGCCTGATCCCCTGAACAATGTGTCGCCTGCACCTCCACCTCGCCAAGTCCCCGCCAAACCGGGGGCTCTGATACAAATTGTTAGCGTTGTGCACGTGCACTTGCGTGCACCTCTCGGTCTACTATACATAGCAACTCCACTTGTAGTAGGGTAACCACCGTACTAACTCCACCTCGTCCGAACTTGTAAGATGCTCACTTGGCAATGATCTGGAATCTAATTTGGATCATTCATCTGGCGGACCGCGCACCTGCGATGCTCCACCTGGCTCGCTTACCCTGCGCCTGATCCCCTGAACAATGTACTGCCTGCACCTTTACCTAACCAAGTCCCTTCCGAACCGTGAGCTCTGATACCAATAGTTAGCGCCGCGTATGTGCAATTGCGCGCACCCCTCGGTCTACTATACATAGCAACTCCACCTGGCTCGGTTACCCTACGCTTGATCCCCTGAACAACTCCACCTGGCTCGTTGCTATTAGGGAGTGGACCATCTCCTTATTAACATTTCGTCCTTACTTGATGTGAGACTATTCAAACCAACACTATCCTCTACATTTGGACCGAATCGTCACACATCTTACAATCCATCTACCGGTCTTCAACATCTCGAACTACATCTCCTCCTCGAGTCTCATGTGCGACCACGATCATTTGGGTAGCGTTCGGTGTACAAGCTCGACTATTCTTGGTGTTATTGGCTTCACCTTAGTCGCAACCACTACACTAACTTACCTCGTCTGGACTTGTAGGACACTCACTTGGCAAGGATCTGGAATCTAATCTGGGTAGCACTCAGTGTACAGGCTTGATTATTCCTGGCATTGTTGGCTTCACCTTAGTCGCAACCTCCGCAATAACTCAATCTCGTCCGGACGTGTAGGATACTCACTTGACAAATATCTAGAATTTAATCTGGATCATTCATCGGGCGGACCACGCACCTACGATGCTCTACCTGGCTCGCTTACCCTGCGCCTGATCCCCTGAACAATGTGTCGCCTGCACCTCCACCTTGCCAAGTCCTCGCCGAACCGGAGGCTCTGATACCAATTGTTAGCGTTGCACACATGCACTTGCGCGCACCCCTCGGTTCATTATACATAGCAACTCCACCTGACTCGGTTACCTTGCATCTGATCCCTTGAATAATGTGCTGCCTGCATCTCCACCTCGCCAAGTCTCCACCGAATCGGGGGCTCTGATACCAATTGTTAGCGTCGTCGTGCACGTGCACTTGCGCGCACCCCTTGGTCCACTATTAATAACAACGATATTGTCTCAAACTTAAACACCACCTATCGGGACTTCTATCCGGGCCTAGGTGGTATGGGGGTTTTTCCAAAAGGCCTTGTTGCTATTAGGGAGTGAACCACTTCCTTATATAACTTAGTGATGACTCCTCCTTACTTGATATGAGATTATTCAAGCCAATACTATCCCAACAATCTTCACATTCAAGCCTACACTATTCCAACATTGACATCAACATGAAAGATCCCATTTAATCCCAACATTTTAGGTTTTATCCCTAACATTTATGCATTTTTTCTTGTGTCTTCAGCCAAATAAAGATCCTCTAGTGAAGTTGAGCATTGGACCCTTGGTTTTACCCGAAGATTAGTTCCAACTGCGATGTCACATCGCGTAAAGACTAACAGAATGAGACATATTATATTTCAGATAAATGCCACACCCTAAGCCCACTTTGACTGGGTGAAATTGGACCCAATGGCCGTCGAGGCTTCTAGTGCTTTGTTTTTATTTCTATTTTTAAATATTTATTCATATATACAATCCGAGCTTTGCCTAAAATGGGATCATTTTTCTAGAGTTTCTCTGGGTTTTGTTGTTAGTTTAGGTCCAGATAATGTTAGATTAAATTTGGGCTTGAGCCTGGAAATATAAACCAAAAAGCCAACATGATAACACCAATCAGATTTGGCACATAATCATTGTAGAATAACATATATTTGAAGTGTTTCTCTGGTAATCATCAGAGTGAATAGCAATGGCACTTCTCACATGGTGCAACACATCAGTCGACGCTAAAGAAGCAGATAACACAATTTCATTTGTTCTTCCTCCTACCTTAACAACAAATGATCGCCTAGTGCCTTCAGTTTGAATTAGGATCCTTGGCACAACGCTTATCTTTTCAGATGGTGCAATCAAGGTTGCTTAATAAGTAGAGCTAGGTGATCCAATGTTAGTGACAGCTCAATGCAAGCTCTGTGAGAAGGGTTTTCTGTCACTCTGATACTTATTAGGAGGGACGAATTCTTAAGAGTTGTACACAGCAATGGGACTTCTCACTTGATGCACCCCATCATCCCACTGTAGGGATGCGGAGAGCATTGGCTTACTTAAACTTCCTGCCATTGTCACCACAAAGGATTGTTTCTGTCCAAGAGCTTTGAATGCTAAAGTGTTTGGCAGAACCTGTATCTTTAACCCTGATGGGGCAACAATATCCACTTTATAAATGGAATCTACTAATCCAACATTGGTGACTGTCCTATTGAAGCTCTGGGTGAAAGAATTCTTATTTGGAACCAAAAGAGCAAAGGATGGATAGTTCAGATCCCATACGGTTCCATTGTTAGCTGCAGTGCATGAACTTTGGTCTCCTGTCACAAGTTGTAGGTTCTTGCTACTGTAACCTTGACCACATAGCATCTTCACGTAGTCAGCCTCTCCCGCGTCGTACACTAAACCAGGAGTTACAGCTTTAGTAGGATTGATATGACCTGCTCCATATGCAAATTCAGCATCTGTGTTGTGAATAACACTCATTGGGCTGGCTGCAAAGAAGTGAACATAAGTTGCACTGATTAGCATAGTTAACATAAACTCTTGATGCAGTTTAAAGTCGGGGCTTATGTTTGGTGTATCACAGGTTTTATTTATTCTTCACTCAAATACCTTGAACAAAAAGGCTAGCCACAACCACCATGATGTTTAAAAGGTGCTAACATGATATGGGCATATTTGAAAAATTGTATCCATGAGCCATTGTTTAATTGCTCTAGTGATCAGTTAATGCAATTTTTGGGTCAGAAGTGCTCTAGAGTCCTTTATCTTTATCTCTTTTTTGTTTTTGTTCTCTAAAGAAAGTTCTTTGATTGTTATTTTCCAACCTTGTACTTCCGCATCTTAGGAGCACGTTATTGTATGAAAAATTATTGAAATTTAGTAGGTCGAGAACTGAAAGGCAGTTGAATGAATATTACCAGTAGTCATAAGGGCGGATTTAATGGCAGCAGGGGACCAAGTAGGATTAAATGATTTCACATAGGCAGCGGCACCAGTCACGTGGGGGCAGGACATGGATGTACCAGACATTACGTTGTATGGCACTATTCTGTTGTCAGTGTCTGAATCTGTAACTTTAGCAGCTTGTGACCATGCAGCTAAAATGTCGACTCCGGGTGCAGTAAGATCAGGCTGCAATTATCAGTTTATAGTATCACAATCAGCATAAGAGAAAGAGTAATGATGAACACAAGAAGGATGAAGCCTTAAGTTACCTTGAGAAGGTCTTGTGTAATTGGGTTCGGTCCTCTTGAGGAGAAGGATACCACAATGGGCGCTAATAGATCCTCAACTCTAGTACTCTTAAATATATTTGCCATTGGGTTCCTAGCGTGATAATTAACTCAATGATCATATGATATTTGATCTAACTTTGAAGGATCTGTCTAAGATATGTAGATACCTACCTTGTTGAGTTGATGTATTGAGAGATATTTCCACCATCTCCCAAGTTCAAGTAGGATACAGGCAATTCAAAAGGAAAAGCAACATCTGAGTAGTCCACGCCTTGCATAATTGTACCAACTGCTCCAGCAGACACGGAAGATGCCCCCTCATTTAACTCATCACAGAGAACAATCTTGCCTGTCACCAAACTCTTATCCAATGAGTTAGCAGGGCAGTACCTTCATTTGTCCAAATGTCCATTTCAGAAACTGTCAAATATCAAATGAAACAGAAAAAACTGCTACAATTTATTCTTCTATTGTAATCTAACCACGATAAGATCATCTTTGTGACACGAACAACTTGTATCAATGATAGTTAAATCACGCACAACTAGATATGCTTATTCGCCAGTGTAATTATATTTCAGCTAATGAGAACACCATAGATACATGATATAATACCTGGATTGGGAGCCATCAAAACCTTCCTTCTTGTTTGGAGCATCTCCAGCATATATAAGAGGGTACATTGTTTTATTGAGAGAAAAGGTGTTTATTGAAATTCCCTGCATACACAAAATTATGCTGTTTTAGGTCAACAATTGTAATCTTTTGGCTTCAACTGAATCATGTGGCTTGGTTAATACATATCAAGGAGATTTTATTACACAGAAAACAAGTGTTTTAATCCAGATTTAGCTGATTTTTTTCTTCTTCTTCTTTACCGGTGGTTGAAAGTTTTTATACTGTTAATTTTTCGTGAAACTTTTGAATATTTTTGAAATTCTCTTCTTTTTCTGAACAAAAGCTTGTAAAATGAAATGATGAAGATGTGAGTATGGCCAGGATGCTTGGCTCACCTCAAAAGCTTTGCCATTTCCCAACAACACCTTGGTGACAAACTTCTTATCAAGGCTACTAGCTGCAACACTCAGTGACCAAGGAGAGAAGTTTGTGATCGTCGCAAGACTAGGACCTGAGTTACCTGCTGAATTGGATGTGAGGATCCCCTTCTTCATTGCATGGAATGCTCCAATGGCAATGGAATCTTCAAAGTAATTTTTTGGGAAGGATCCTCCAACTGAAAGAGATATTATATCTACACCATCGGCAATCGCATCATCAAATGCGGCAAGGATGTCTGCATCGGAACAGCCATCAGACCAACATATCTTGTATATTGCTAAACGCGCTGATGGCACGCCACCTCTTGCAGTACCCAAACCGAGGCCTAACATGCTCGCCTCGCTTGCTTCACGCCCTGCTGCAGTTGATGCAGTGTGAGTTCCATGACCTTCTGAATCACGAGGAGAAGCGACGTCTAAACCAGGTATCTTCCCTTCACTATAGTAATATTTTGCTCCTATGATCTTGCTGCATTTGCAATACAATATTGTCATTTTTACTTTTGTATATATATACAAAGTACAACCTGAACTCAGGAAATATTTTTCACGTTTCAAGATAGAGATAATACTGTGTGAACTTAAATATGATAACTCATCTCGTCAAAGTGAATTTTTAATTTTTTATATAAGAAAATCAGTTTTGAAAAATTGTACAAGTGAAATTAATTTTAAAGCAGTGTCAACCATCTAGTTCATTCCAAGACCTCAATCAAACATTTTATGTTACTAACAATTTTCATTCTAATTTTAATAAATTAATTCTCTGTTTACCTATAAGTTGGCTCTTCATATTTCTCCACAAAAATGTTTAATCGTCATTTATTCTAAAAGCTTTAAGGCTGATCACCCTATATCAAATGAAAGCAATAGCCATAAACACAGGGGTGGATTCGAGTCTCGTTACTTCTCTATTCAAACGCTGAAATATATCAGAACATGCCTTGTGTCATATGCTACTTAGCAGGCTTATGCATGAAACTCACATGTGTTCCTTGACGTTATTCAGAGAAAGTGAGAGGGTAAGTTTTCATTGTGAAGCCTTTGCGGTTAGTCACATTGAGTAATTCTAATACAATAATTTACAAGAGATTGATGTAACTAATAAAATTTAATAAAGAGAGGCAATCAGAATTTACTTGTTACAGGAGAAATCAGTTAAGTTTATGCAACTGCCTTTCCATTTGCTTGGTGGTGGACCAAATCCATCATCCTTGAAGCTGTCAGACTCGGGCCAAACTCCTGTGTCAAGCATACCGACAATAACGTTGCTCTCAACGGTTGTCCTTTTTGCTTTCAGCGAGAGACCGCTGAAGTCCCATGATTGGGTAGTGTGGAGTTGTTTCTTTTCACTAGGGAACACTGAGACTACTCCATCTATGCCTGTATTTGTAATACATAGTAGTTATAGTCACTTTTCCTTGTAAGCAGACAATCAAAATTACTCGAGTTTTCAGTAGTAGATCATGTTCTCACCAATCAGCTTCTGCAGCTCTTCCTCAGTGAGCTTGGCAACAAATCCATTGAAGCTCCTTGAATAACTATAAAGCAACACCTCAGATGCACGACTGCAACAAAATTTCAGGTCAGAACTAAATTGTATTTTATTTATTTATTTATTTATTTATTTGAATTATATTGCCGATAATTACATATATATTGGTAGAGAACTGTCCTAAAAGTGATGAAATTGTCTTGGAGAATTAGATGAAGATTGATAACCTGCCAACAACTTCTCCAAGTATGCCATTGTGAGCTGCTGTTGCAAGGAATTTGTCCGCTGGCCGATCACCCAGATAAACAATATATACCTGCATTAATTCATAAACATCAAGGTTTATAACATTGATTAGACATGATACTTTCCTCCCCTAAGGTTATTTACATCCAATTTGAAAGAAGAATTAGCAAAAGATATGTACAAGGCACGAGAACAAACATGCTATATTGTTTGCTTTTGGGGTTGCCTTCCTAATACCCCAAACAAACAAATATTATATGATCTTTGAAAATCTATTTACCACAAATAGTGCATGTGCACGATAAACATGTGATGCATTTAAATCTAAGTTGTATTGTAGGAATATATGTGTTTTTTTTTTTTTTTTGAAGGATAAAAAATAGGGCACAAGTATATATCTTTCTCGTCATATTCTTAAAAGACCGTCTATATATAATAAGTATTTTTTTCGTGCATATCTTGCTGAAAAATATTCATTATAGATGTTCTTTTAAGAATCTGGTAAGAATTTCTCAATGATAACGTTTATTTGTCAAAATTACTGAAACTAAAATCTTAAGCTGGATGATGGATGTTGCACTGGAATTAGCTCAGTACTAGAGATATTTGAATTTATCACACTACAGATCATGAAGCTTCTTTTAAGTATACTTATACATATGTTATGAAGATATAAAAATCAAAATAATTGTTGTAACTGCTGATGAAAGATCCCATATTTGATCTTAGTTATGAAGAACTAACTAAAAAGAAAAGCGAAGGAAACAATTTCACTACAATAATTCCTTAATTTGCCACTAATTCACCAGTTAAAATGATAAGAAGTATTTACCTTTTTGTCAGTCTCGGTAGCTCCACAGCAACTGAAGAGCAAGGTGATGGTTAGGCCAAGGAAGAGGTTCCACAAGGAAAGAGAGATTGATTTAGCCATTTGTAAAAACGCCCAACAAGGGTTATCAGATGAGATATTTCCGGGCGAAGTATGAATGGATTGGTTTTTATAGGTTGTTAAACCAGTTGGGTTCTCCTATAGTTCCCGCCAACAACAAAAAAAAAAAAAAAGCCACAGCCGGCTATTATAAGATGCATAACAGAATAATGGTGACTAATTTCTTAATCTTGATGTAATAAAAGACTTATTTTTCATTCCAAAAGCCAAAAATGAAAATGAGAGGGTGACTTCATCACCATATATATCACCTTTACCAATACTCAAGGCATTTCATATATTTGTAACCATATGAAATGGGGAATAAAATGACAAACAGACTGCCATTCAAAGCTAAATTTAGACGATATTTGAAGGCACTAAAGGTGGTTATCTATATGGAGAACCGGCCATCCTCAGAATTTATGCCTCTTGATTTACTCGAATATTATAAATTGATGTTTTTACTATGCATGCTAAGATATTATTGTCAACTATTTGTACCGAAGCATCGCTTATGCTAATTATATACAGAATAGGATTTTATCTTCAGGTTTCATTCTAGAAAGCTTAGATCCCAGAATGTCCAAGAAAATGTTTTTGACGTATAGGAAGTTTGTGGCTTGTCCCTTTAGACAATGGGACATGCTTGTTGCATTAGTTAAATATTAGAGTAGGCATTGTTTCCTCCACCATGGACCATAATGCCAAGAAGAAATGCCTGCATTGGAAATAGATTGATACTGTGGTAATCTAAAGTTAATGACATTAGCCACTAGCTTATCAACAGATGTTCGATGGATGCCGACAAACATGTGCTGCTGATGACCTCACGATGTAGTCGTTTGCCAACATCCAAAGCAGTAGGATCTTTCTACTTTCCTATAGAGTTTCGGATGTAAGCAACCTCTCTGAGAGTAGTTTATCAAGTTCCCAGGGTATGAAAGAAGTTAAACAGTCCACTTCTTTGAAACACGTTAAACTGTTAAGAGTATTTTATTAACTTCGTTAACATTTGTTACTGTAATTGATATGATGTGGTACCGTGGTTTTAAAATCAACAATAGGTTGAGAATCTGAAAAGATGGGGGGTAAATATTAGGGATTCTGACAAATATCCTTTTTCCACCTCGATCTCACCTCAGGACACATCCGCTTGGCTGACAATGTGGATGATTTCGTGTATGCTGCATTCTTCTAGCCGTCCAGGTGACACCAACATCCTATATGATCGATCCCCATAGCTAGGCCAGCATTTTGGGTTTGATCCCTGACATCTACATGCTTTTAGATTTTATCAATCCTATGTTATGATCATCATGCTAGAACCACTATACTTATTGATGCGTTTAAAAATCGTTTTCCTATGAGTTTGATATGTAAAATAAATGTTAAACTGCCAATGACCACCTTTTTGGTGGCCGAAGGAACTCTGATGCTTAAGTCATCAACTATGTTTGAAGAACGAAGTAAATCTGGACAAAACTCGGTTAAAGTTGCATACCTTTGTCGAATGTTCCCTTTACCATTTATAATGATCGGGGTTAATTCTTTGCATGACTTAATCGTGTGAGGTTGTAACGACCCGATCCACAGAGTACTATATTGTCCGCTTTGGGCCCAAAACTCGCTCGACTTTAAATCGCGTAGTACTTTGTAGATCCAAACTCGTACATATATAACACATCACCCTATTGCACCCAGGCGATGTGGGACTATGATCTCCCATTTGTAGCTTGTCAACCCTCTTGGGATCCATGGGCTCTTGGGCTTCTCCCTCACCCTCCCCCTCAGGTCTGCCCACACAAGGATATCACATTCCTCTCCCCTTGGGAGCCCAACGTCCTCGTTGTCACACTTTCGGCTGGGTCAGGCTTTGATATCATTCAGTAACAACCCAATCCACATAGTACTATATTGTCCGCTTAGGGCCCAAAGCCCACACGGTTTTAAAACATGTAGTACTTTGTAGATCCAAACTCTTACATATATAGCACATCACCCTTCCGCACCCAAGCGATGTGAGACTATGATCTCCCCTGACGTGGCCACTTAGTTACAGTTTGTCTTTCAATTCCATCATTGCCTTGTATTTAATATTGTTAGTAACTTTTTGCGGGTTGGTGTCTCTCGATTCTTTACTTGCATGTTTGTTTTTGTGCACATTTTTGGGATTTCACGTAACCATCATATCTCGCATGCTGTCCCATGAGCAGTCCATTCATTGCTTGGCTCTAAAAAAGGCAATGTGACGGGTTTGTTTTCCCTATTTACGCTATCTATGAAATTAGGGTTTGTTTCTTCCTTCGCTTTTTTGTTCTCTTTGCTTTTCTATTCCTTAACGTTGTCAGTTGGCGATAAATTAAGCCGTAAGTTGCTAACTATTTGTGAGGCTCATTTTTCTCCCAATAAAGCTTCTCCGACAACATTGGACAACCTTCGTTTTGACTACAATCTGCCGCTCGACCTTGAGATTATTTTTCCTAGACAGAACGAAAATCCTTGTCGTCCAAGGTTTGGGCACATCGCGCTGTATCAGTGCATGTTTTCTTCTGGCTTTTGGTTCCCAGTTCTAGAGTTTTGTTTGGAGTATCTAAATTTCTTGGGCATTCCTCCTGCTCAAATAGGTCCTAATGGTTTTTTATTTTGCGAGGGTTTTTCCGTCTAGCATTCTTTTGACTGTGAGGGTTCTGCATTCAATGGTTGGTCTAATTGTGACCAAGCGTATCTGCTTCCTCCATTCTCTTGTCTGCTTTGAGAAGCTAAACGATGAGACCGTGATTTGTCAAGGTTTTGGTTTTATGCTTCTGTTAACTTTGGCTATTTCTAACTGCGAGGTTGTCTGGTTTTTCGATCATTCCGAGTTCCCAACAAATGGAAGAATCTTCAGCTAACCCTGGATGAGCAAAGGATCAATGACCGATTCTTGAAGCTTCCTCAGTTTCCTGTGGAGGCGTTTATTTCTGAGGACATTTTGGATCATAATTGTTTGTACGCCATGAACGAAGTGGAGCAGGTCTTGCTTACTGAATCCCGTGCTGAGGATATTGTTGTTCGTGCTGATGTTAGAGATGCTAGCATTGATTGAGAAGCGAGTTCGGACATGCGCGTTATAAATCTCAATGCTCCTGTTAATGTTGTAGTTCCGACTTCCAGAAAAAGGAAGCTTGCGAGGCTGATTAGTCCATCGAGGCGATTGCCGGTAGATCCTGATCGAGTTCTAAGGAAAAAATGGATTTCCACTCGTGGTTCTGCTCGGACTGCATCCCGTCCGAGTCCTGGTCAAGATGTTACGAAAGCTACCTCTCGTCCAAGTCCTTCTTGCGAATATGTCATAAAAGATGATCACGCATATCACGAGGAGGCTGAGGAGATGAGGCTGGTGTTGGAGATGCGCGACAAACAGACTACTCATCCATTGGACGATAATGAAAAAAGGCTTTTTTCTGCCTACTGCGCTTCAAAAGTTGTTGAATGGTCTAACGATGATCCCTGGGCTATTGATGATAAAATGCTTCAGTTGGCGGTGGAGCAGTCTAAAGAGGTCGGTGGTGGTCAGGGTTTCGAGGTTCACTCTCCTCCTTCTCCTTCTATTGACGTCAGTGATGCGGCGAAATTCTTAGTTTCTTCTCCTGCTCCTGCCGCCACTACTAGTCACATTCCTATTATGGTTGTTCCTCGCCGAGAGGGTAAAAGCGGTTTTTCCGTTGTCACTGATGTTCCTTTTGCCTTTTTGATCGTTGGGGGTGATTACTTAGTGCTTCCGGATCCTCGTGTTCTTCATCCACAAGTTGGCTGGACTAAGCCTAGCTCAAAAGATATCGGCATCAAATGATGACGGTGAAGACACTGCCCTAGTGGTTGAAGAGCCAGTGCTTCCTCCCCCTTCTAAAGAGATACGTTCCCCCTCTCCCGTAGATGATGTTGCTGACAATCCTGTGGTTGCCTCCATTTTTCCCCTACTCCTTCAGCTTATTCTCCGGATGTAACATAATAGTATTTCAATGAAAAAGCTTTTTTTTGGTAATGCATGGTTTCGTAGTTTATCTTGTCGACTCGTTGTATGTTGCTTGCTCATTTTTTGTCCAGTTGTAGTCGTATCGGGCTTCATTTTGAATTCCTTTATGGCTACTTTCATGTTTTGGCTCATTAATTGTCTAAGGATGGGTTGACTTTATCCTTTTTGATGCGTTGGATCTTGCGCGAAGAAGTTGGTTTTTTTCTCGATCTTTACCTTGCTGGTTTTGTTGATTTGTAGCTCATTGACTCATGTCAATTTGTTCTTTCAATTTGACTTCGTTGATTCGATGTATCGGTCAACTTGAAGCTTTCTAGATTAAGTTGACCCATTGGTTTGACGTACTGGTAATTTCGAAGTTGTTTTTTACTTAACTTGGCTTGTTCGGCCAACTTTTACTTTGTTTACTCGACGTCTCAATCGATTTTGAGGTTTTCTGTGTTAAGTTGGCTCGTTTGTCCAAATTTTATTTCGTTGGTTTGACGTCTCAGTCAATTAGAAGTTTTCCGCGTTAAATTGACTCATTCGTCCAACTTTTACTTCGTTGGTTCGACGTCTCAGTCGATTCGAAGTTTTATGTGTTTAAATTGACTCGTTCGTCCAACTTTTACTTCATTAGCTCGACGTCTCAATCGACTCGAAGTTTTCCGTGTTAAGTTTATTCGTTTGTCCAACTTTTACTTCGTGGTTGATCAGATCAGAATTTTTATTATATATATCCGACTTTTGTCCTGATTTCTTATAGCTTGGTATGTCAATTGCTTTGTGTTGCTAATTTTCGGCGCATTTATCTTGTTGTCCACACATAAAATGGGGATTCCGAATTTGTAATTTTATTGATATTCCCTTTCGGATGCTCTAACCAACCCTAACTGTTGAAGCATTTATGCTGGATTGAAGGAGCGATTTGCTTTGTGTTCCTTTGCTTGGTTGATGCTGATCCTCGTATTAAAGATTGATGTTTTTGTTACTTTGTTTTCCTTCGCTTGGTTGATGTCGATCCTCGTATTAAAATTGATTTTTTTTTGTTTTGTCCCGTATGCATTTATTTGTCGTATTTCTATGGGTTATGCTTTACTCAATCGTCGTATATGTTATCGTAGCTAACATACTCGGGGTGTTTTTTTATCCGGTAGCTGAGCAGTGTTGATTTGTCTGATCATGTTCACATCAGTGACAAACTGTCCAATCATGCTCATGTCAGTACCAAACTGTCTAATCATGCTCACATCAGCACCAAATTGTCCAATCATGCTCACATCAGCACCGAATTGTCCAATCATGTTTATATTAGCTCCGTGTTTGGCTCAACTGCCGGGGTTCGGTCGAGTTCGTTGCTGTCAATTTTGTCGTTGGTAATTCGGGTCGAGCTTGCATTCGTCGGTAGGGTCCTTGAATCATGTTAGTTGATTGGTGCAAACTTCTCCATGTTCTATGCATTGGTAAAATGGCTTGTCTAATTTCGTTAGTGCTCCTATTTTGATATAAATCAGCTCGAGTGGGAGGCATTTCTGGCTACATCTTCTATTGAGTTGATTGTTTTGTTTCTTCCGGTCATGCAATGTAGGGCATATATTAGTTCTCTAGGCTGTTTTTTTATCTCGTAGTGGTATATACGTTTTCCTTCTATTTGAGTTGTTTTTCTGGCAATCCGATGAACGTCGAGTCATCCTATGAATCTGGTGATAAAAGTGGTGGCGCTAACGCTTGGAAAGAATCTATCGACCTCGGTGGTTGGCTGTTGAACCAATTCATTGTTGTGGATGTAAGGCTGATTGAAAATGTTCTGCACAAGATCGACTCTGTAGTCTCCTTCAATGCCATCATAAGGTGAAAGTGTCTCAAGTGATCTGTTGGGTCGGTGGTACCATCGTATACTTCAAACTTTGGCGGAATGAACTATTTCAGCATGGGAGTTATCATGAGGGCGTCAGAGAACAACAATTTGGCTAATTCGTACAATATGTTGGGATCAGTGACTCTGATTCTTAACGAGATTTTGGCAATCGTTCTGTTGCACTGTGGAGTCTTGCCTTGGAGGAGTTCATCGCTCTCGTGGTTTCCTTGTTGGGGTTATGCTGAAACTTCGTCTCTCCCTTAAGCTCGGTTGGTGGAGTTTTGTTGGGGCAGTGCCTGGACATGATTAGCTGGCTGAATGCGCTACTGGGTGAGCTTTTCTAGCATCTTCGTCATGTAGTTCATCTGATCCATAAGTAGGTTTACCCGATGATCCGTGATGGTGTCACCGGATGTCTAGATTGTCTGGGCTATTATATGTTGTGGATCTTGATTCTCGGGTGTCATTGGTCTGATGATTTGGGCCGCATCTTATTCGCAAGTTGCTTGTGATATGTTTTCGCCAATAGGAGAGTTATTGTTATCGTCGATGGGTTGAGGATCTGGGTGTGCCATTTATCCTAAAAGCTTGTTGATCGTTTATTGGATTTTAGTGAACCTCGTCACTTTGAATCATTTTTTTAGAAAGAAATATTGTTGTTCCCCACAGACGGTGCCAAACTGATGCATCCAAAAATCGTCCTCTTGTGAGTTTGATCTGCAAAACAAATGTTAGACGACCAATGACCACCTTTTTGGTGGCCGAAGGCACTCCGATGCTTAAGTCAGCAACTCTGTTTAAACAATTTGGCTAATTCGTACAAAACTCAGTTAAAGTTGCATATCATTGTCAAATGTTCCCTTTATCTTTTATAATGGTCGCGATTAATTCTCTGTGTGACTTAAGCATCTGAGATGCAACGGAAGGTGATGTTTCTCGTAACAGTCTCCTCCTTGATGGAGACGCGTCCGTGGAGGCGTAACTCCCTCCACGAATCTTTTTTATGCAACGTTCTTTATGAGAGAACTTGCGTCGGAACTGGATTTGGGCTTTGATTATATCTTCATATAGTGGGCCTTGTCTGGGCCTCTATGGTTGGCTTTATTCTTCCTGAGTTGTACGAGCTGGCCCAGTAGATGAGACATTGTATCATCGCGATGGATGTTCTCTGCCACCTGTATGGTCGCGATAAGCTGTCTGTTTTGATGTATCATCACTTATCCTTATCTAATTAAATTGTGCGTTGTGCCTTGCGGTCGTTATTCAGTTTTACCCTCGAAGTGATATGATGAGACAAGAAAACTATTATGATGTTATTATTTCGACTTATCTTATTTTGTCATAAGCCCAAATTAGCCCACAACACCATCATAAGTAACACCAATAAGAAGTGGCACATAATTATTGCTCTAAATCACCGAAATGTCTCTTGTAATGATCAGAGTGAATAGCAATGGGACTTCTCACATTGTGCATCCCATTGCTCCACACCAAATAAGCAAATAACACGGTTTTATTTTTTATTATGCCAACCTTCACTACAAATGATCACTTATCCCCAAGGATGCACGGACTCGGATACGCATATCGTATCGGACACGGATACGACACGGCGACTCGACAATTTTCAAAAAACTAGGACTCGGGTACTCGGTGACACGTCAAACCTTATTTTTATTTTTATATTTTATTAAAAAACTATTAACATAATGTCATAACTCATAAACAATAATTAATAATCCAAACATATAAAACATCTAAATGCAGTGAGCTTAATTAATGAAATTATTTGAATGAATGAAAAGTTTGGGTACATAAGTGGAAACTAGGGTAATGGATTCTAATATGGGTCGAGCCTAACTTGGACCCTACGCAACACATCAATGTAATCCAAATCCACAATGGAAGAGAAGAAAACCTAAGCATCACACGAACACAGACACAAACGCAAACGTTTGTTCACTTTCATTTCTCTTGTTCACATTCATTTATCTCATCTCTCTATCGCAAAACCCTCCCCATGTTCACTTTCATTTCACTCACGTGTCTCCCTCTCCCAATCCAAAGCACTAAACAAACTCTGAACCGACAACTGCCACATGTCCGTACTTGTTCACTTTATTTTTCTTTTCTTCTTTCTACTAGAATCTCATCACTGTACAACAAAACATAACAGACACTCCTCCACTCTCCTTGCCCACTAATTTTTCTTATTTTAAGTAAATAAACCTTCATCTTCTCCACTCTCTTCTTCTTGTTGTTTGATGCTTGATGTGCGAGCGAGACCCTACCATTACACCGCCACCACCATCAGATCAGATCAGATCTGGCTCGCTCGCCCAATCTCAATTCGAAGATGTTGAATACCTTGGATTCTCCTTGGGTGAGACTCATCATCGCATATCTTCCTCTCACCAGAAATAGAAATAGAAATAGAAATGATGTTTGTTTTAGTTACTAACTTTCGATCCAAAATCTGGTTGCACAAGAGGAAAACAATTGTCCCTATTACCTTTACCCACAGTCAGTGAAGAGGAAGAAGATGGGAGGCGGAGGCGAGGTTGAAGAAACAGCGAAAGCAGTATCAGATCTGACCATGAATTAAGACAAGTCGATCTTTCTCTGGCTCGGTTTCTCTCTGTGCTCGATCTCTCTCCCAGTCGATCGATCTCTGGCTCAGTCGATCTCTCTCTGGCTCAGTTCCTCGTCCTTCTTTATTTTCTTCCTCGGTTCCTCCTTCTCTCTGCAAATGGTTGGGTTTGTGGGTTGAGAAAGATGAAATCAGGGAGAGGAATTAGGGCTTTTAGATCTCAGCGGTTCGATCTTATCAAGATCTGAAAAAAAAAATTATTAGCAACCGAATCCTGACTGTGTCCGGACCGTGTCCAGGCCGTATCCTGACCAAGTCGTGTTGACCGATACGTTGACCGCGTGTCGGATACGTGTCGGTCGTGAATCACACGCGTATCCGTATCCGACACGCGTGTTACTAGGATTCGGAGGGTTTTTCCGAGAGTCCGTGCTTCCTAGCTTATCCCTTTTCTTTATTTGTTCGAAGAAAGCTCTCTCTGAAAGGTTTTCTATTGCTAACCGTAAGACCAAAGTGAAGGATAATTAATTTAGATCCCACATAATACCATTGGTGGTGCAACTACTGTTTCTCCTTTATGACTCGTAATTTCTCAGTATCATGACCTTCACTACATAACACTTTTATGTACTTGATTTCACTATTATCATATACTAAACCAGGGTCTAGTGGATTTATAAGAGCAACAACATAAGTAAACTCTGCATCTGTGTTGGTAAGATTGCTCATGGGGTAGGCTGCAAAAGCACACCATTAGTCTTTGGTCAATGTCATTTTAGTGAGAATCATTTGCTATCTTACCTGTAGCCATCAGGGAAGACCTGATTACAGCAGGAGACCACGAGGGATGAAAGGATTTAACAAGGCAGCAGCAGCAGTTGCATGTGGGCAAGCCATGGACGTGCCTGAGATTATATTATATGATACTACTTTCTGGTCTCTGTAATACGATGAAATCCGAGCAACAGGCCACCAAACAGCTACAACGTCAACTCCAGGAGCACTTACATCTGACTGCATTGGATCCACAACATCGTATGACATAGCTCACTTTTTTCAGCTCTCAAACTATAAGAGAGAGAGGAGAGGAGTAATTCACCTCAAGTATGTTGGTTGTCATTGGATTTCGAACCTCGTGATCCTCACTAAATTACTTAAGGAGCATACTTATCTTTGGCTTCATCACTCTTTAGTATGCTTGCAGTGGGGTTACTAGTATTAATACACAAAAAGATAGCATCCAACCAAAACTATTAGTAAGTTCTCGTAAGATCTTATGATCCATTGGTGAAACTCATTTGTGTATTTGAAGTACCTTGTTTGGTTAATGTATTTGGAAATATCCCCACTATCATCAAATCCCATGGAAGTAGCAGGCAAGGTATAAGACTATAGGTAAAAGCAAAATCACTATAAACTCCATCTTGCATGATGATACCTGTAGCATTTGCAAAGTAAATTCCAAGACCGTCGCTCAAGTCATCACAGAGGACAATTTTCCCCTTCACTAGGTTCTCATTCATCGAGTTGGTGTTGCAGTACCTTTAAGACATTGGTTCTCATTCACAAATCAAAGTCCTAGTTATTGTAAATACTCTGTTCAAAACTTTAAATTGTCTTGGTTTGATCTCACTGACTTAAGAGTCTGAAAGTGTTTGGAATATCTCCTCCATAGACCAAAATGGTACATATGATCCTCTAGATTGAATGTGTTTACTGCCACTCCCTTCGTAAAATGACAATGGCTATTTCTCAAAGTATATATATACGCACACAACATACTGAGTGCATAAATTGAAGTTGCGAGTTAATAATATGCACCATGGTGTAAGGTGCGACCTCCTCTACCATGAGAAATGCTTTTGGTTCTTACCAAGTAGAAAATGAATCCCTATACCACGGTGTCGACCATTTACTCATTCCAAAGATAAGAGCTATTTTGAAAGTGATGATACATCATACGATCATGGCCGAACATGTGGCACAAATAATCTTTTATTAGGGACATTCGGTTCAAACCAAAAATCAGGTCTGATTACTAAAGCTCAAAAAGGCATTAGTAATGGACCACGACCAAAGTTAAAAGGCTCAGACCTCATACACAACGAATATCTCCCCAGATGACAGAGACATTACTAAGGAGACAAGTCATAGTGGGAATCTCTCTCCCAATGACGTATCTCAATGAAGGAGGAGACCCGTTATGAGAAACATCCCCCTTCATTGCGCCATGCCTGCTTAAGTTGCGTGCAGAGTTAACTACTTTCATTATATAAGGTAAAGGAGAGAGAAGATGAATGAGGTACAAAAAACCAACAACTATACTCTGTCCAATTTCATATTCTTCCTCAGTTCATTGACTTAAGTATCGGAGTGCCTTCGGCCACCAACAAGGTGGTCTTTTGCAATCTAACCATGTTTTGCAGGTCAGATTTCGAGGAGAACAAATCTAGACGCATTAGCTTGACACCGTCCATGGGAAACGATAGTTTCCTTTAAATAACAAAGTTGGTGGTTTCCTTAGAACAAACCAGCAATGAGAAATACAATGCAAATGGAATCCCTTACAAACTCTCATGTTGACAATGCACAGGATAACACTCTGATGCAAAAAGATCCGAGTCAGATGATGCTGAGTTGTCAGATAGCACGTTGTTGGCACCAAGATACCTTGAGTTGGCAGATCAGCGCAAAGATCATAGGAAATCGTGATCTTTTCCTAATTGGGGCAGTTTTGGGTGCGTTTCAGTATTTTGGCCATAACTTTGGCTACGGGTATCAGAATCGGACCCCAATTCAGAAAGCTCTTTTCAGTGCACACGTCGTGGCTATTGAGCTATGCTCGATTCACATCTTTTCGAGGCCGAAATCCACTGTTTTTCCTTCCGAATCCACAATTTTAGTATTTTTTTCCTTTTATGGTAATATTTCATTCATCGTTTAGGAAGTGATTCTGAACCCGATTTGGGCCAGATTTTCGACAGATTATTTATTTTATTACGTACTTTTTTTAGCATGATTATTGGGATTTTGCTATTTTGGTAAAATTCTAATAATAACGAATTTTAGCTATAAAGCCCGGCTTGTGGGCTGATGTTAGAGATACTTTTGATTTGAATAATTTTAATTGAACATCAGAGGTGTTTCTCTATGTTTTGGGCAAATCTCTTGTGTATTTTCCCTCTGAATTGTCTGTTGAAACTAGTCTGCAGAATAATCGTTATTCTATCAGGTGTCAGTTGGTATCAGAGCTTCAGCATCTTCTTGGGGTGAGATTTCATCTGGTTTTACGGCTAGTGGTCATGGTCGTGGTCGTCGCGGGCAGGTTTCGAATGAGGAAGCACCGCAATGTGATCGTAACGTTCAGGATGTGATGACTGAGTATTTACAGAGGCAAGTTGCAGAGTTAACCCAGCGTTTAACGACGCAAAATTTCAGTGATCGTGAGATGGAAGATCATGATTCTGATTCTAGTTTCAAAAACCCGTATCACAAACATGCTCGATTCTGGGAGCACCGTGGTCGGGAGGATCGTCATGGAGACCTCGGTTTCAGAGTGGATCTGCCCGAGTTTTCTGGTACGTTACAGACTGAAGGATTCATTGATTTGTTGAATGAAGTATAGCATATTTTTTAGTATAAGGAAGTAACAGATCGTGTCAAAGTTAAATTGGTCGCCATCAAACTTAAAGGCAGAGCATCTGCGTGGTGGGAGCAGTCGAGGCGATCACGGGACAGGCAAGGCAAGGCCAAGATCACTGATTGGGAGAAAATGAAGAAGAAAATGAAGGGTCACTTCCTTCCTTTCAGCTACACTCAAACTTTGTTTCAGCGACTTCATTCGTTGCGGCAAGGCACGAGATCGGTTGATGATTACACGGAGGAGTTCTATCAATTGATAGCCTGAAATGATTTATCTGAGATGGAAGAGCAGATGGTGGCATGGTAATTGGAGGGATTACGACAACTTCTGCAGGATGTCCTCAGCCTTCACTCACCGTGGACCATTTTTGAAGCATACCAGCGTGCACTTGCTGTGGAAAAACAATAGAAGTGATCAAATCAGTCGGCCAGTTCGCTCTCAAGAATCCCGTCCTGTCCAGCAGCCACCGCAGGGTAATTCTAACTCAAATATTGGATGTTTCAGATGTGGTGAACAGGGTTATAGAGCGACTGGGTGCAGGAAGCCTGCTATTCAGAAGGGAAACAATCTCCTGATTGAGGAAGACGTGGTAGATGAAACTGAGGAGCTTGGAGAGCCTGTGTATGACGATGATGAAGATGGAGATGTGATGTATGGGGATGACCATGAGACTCTGGTTGTTCGTAAGAGCCTACTGACTCCCAAGGGCGATTAAGAGGATGATTGGTTGAAAACCAATATTTTCCACACGACCTACACAATTGCAGATAAAGTCTGCAAGATGATCATTGACAGTGGCAGTTGTGAGTGTCCATAAATTGCAGTTAAAGACAGATCGTCATCCCAAGCCATACAAATTGGCGTGGCTGAATAAAGGCAATGAGGTAACAGTAGGCAGGCGATGCCTAGTGTCTTTTTCGATTGGCAGGAAATATTTTGATAATGTTTGGTGTGATGTTGTGTCTATGGATGTTTGTCATGTATTGTTAGGCAGACCTTGGTAGTATGATCGCATTGTTATTCATGGTGAGCGGAAAAATACATATTCCCTTAGCATCAAAGAGAAGAAGATTGTGTTGGCACCTCGTCGGGAAGGAACCACTCCTACCCCGGTAGCCAATAATACTAACATGTTTTCTAGGTCCAGGTTTTTAGTTGAGATTGAGCGTGGAGACGTGGTCTATGCTCTGCTGCCTTGTGGGAGTAGTGCAGCAGACGTGAATCCAAATTTTCCAGTAGAGGTGCAGCAGCTGCTAGCAGAGTTTTCTGACCTGATGCCAGAGGATCTTCCTCCTGGGCTGCCGCCTATGAGAGATATTCAGCATCAGATCGACCTTGTTACGGGGTCCAGTTTACCTAATCGACCGGCTTTTCGCCTCAGTCCCAAAGAATCTGAAGAGTTGCAGCGACAGGTGGTAAAGTTATTGGAGAGGGGCTACATCTGTGAGAGTAAGAGCACATGTGTAGTTCCTACTCTGTTGGTGCCAAAGAAAGATGACTCTTAGTGTATGTTCATTGATAGCAGAGCAACCAACAGGATCACAGTAAATTACAGGTTTTCGATTCCTTACCTGGATGATATGTTAGACCAGTTATCCAGTTCTAAGGTCTTCTAGAAAATTGACCTTAAAAGCAGATACCACCAGATCAGAATAAGGCCTGGAGATGAGTGGAAGACAGCGTTTAAGACGCAACATGTGTTGTATGAGTGGATGGCCATGCCTTTTGGACTGTCCAATACGCCCAACACATTTATAAGATTTATGCATCAGGTTTTACAACCTTTTATGGGAAAATTCGTTGTAGTTTACTTCGACGACATCCTCATTTATAGCCCAACATGGGCGTCACATTTTGATCATTTCCGTGTTGTTTTTGATAAGTTGAGGATGGAGCGTCTGTTCGTCGATCAGAAGAAGTGTTCTTTCTTCACTACTTCTGTCACTTTTCTTGGTTTTGTTGTGTCTACTGATGGTGTTCATACAGATCAGTCGAAGATAGACATGGTATTGGAGTGGCCCAAACCAAAGACCTTACACGATGTCAGAAGTTTCCATGGATTGGCGTCCTTCTACCGTCGGTTCATCAGAAACTTCAACACTCTGATTGCTCCTATCACAGAGTGCCTCAAATGACGTGATTTCCAGTGGTCCGAGGAGGCGGAGGCTAGTTTTCAATTTGTCGAGCAGAAGATGACAGAGGAACCAGTTTTGGCGCTTCCTGATTTTGAAAAGGTGTTTGAGGTAAACTGTGATGCATCTGGGGTTGGCATTGGTGGTGTTTTGAGTCAGGAGGGCGTCAAATAGCTTTTTTTAGTGAGAAGCTATCAGGATCAAAGAAGAATTATTCCACCTATGATCTGAAGTTTTATGCCATAGTTCAGTCCCTGAAGCATTGGCGACACTACCTAGTATAGAGGGAGTTCATTCTTCTAACTGATCATGAGGCCCTGAAGTACATCAATGGCCAACACAAGCTGAGTAGACGACATGCCAAGTGGGTGTCGTACTTGCAGGAGTTCACATTTGCACTGAGGCACCAAACATGGAGTCTAAACCGTGTCGCAGATGCACTGAGCCGCCGTACGTTACTTCTCACCACTATGAGCACCAAAGTTGTTGGATTTGAGGTTTTTTTTTATATGTATGTTGCAGACCCTTCCTTCGGGAGGAAAATTTAGGAGGTAACTGATGGTCAACGACATGACTTTACTTTGCATAATGGTTATCTATTTCGTGGATTACAGTTGTGCATTCCAGATTGTTTACTAAGGCAACATATTATTCATGAATTTCATAATGAGGGTAACTTTGGGCGAGATAAGACGTTGGCCTTGATCTCTTCTAACTATTATTGGCCCAAATTCACCAGTGACGTGGCTCATTATGTGGAGCGTTGTTATGTGTGTCCGCAGTCCAAGGGAGTTCTCACCAATGCGGGTCTGTACACACCTTTATCTGTACCTGAAGCCCCTTGGTTTGATGTCAGTATGGACTTTGTGTTGGGCTTACCCCGTACCCAACGGGTTTGGGATTCTATTTTGGTAGTGGTTGACAGGTTTTCCAAGAAAGCCCATTTTGTAGCTTGCAGAAAAACAATGGATGTTGCCCGGATCACCCATCTTTACTTCAAGGAGATTGTGCGTTTACATGGTGTGCCCCGATCCATTACTTCAGATCATGACACCAAGTTCATGAGTCATTTCTGGAGGAGTTTATGGGAGAAACTGGGGACGAAATTGAATTTTAGCAGCGCCTACCACCCCCAGACGGATGGTCAAACCGAGGTGGTAAACCGAAGTTTGGGGAACCTTTTGAGGAGTTTGGCAGGAACTAAACCGAAGCAGTATGGTTTGGGTTACCTCAAGCAGAATTTTCCTATAAATGTCGAAAAACAAAACCACAGGAATGAGCCATTTGAGATTGTCTATGGTAAAAATCCATCCGAGGTACTTGACTTAGCCCCTATTCCACGTGTGGATCGTTTGAGTCACAAGGCAGATGCGATGGCAGAACATCTTCTTGGCATCCATGAGCAGGTGAAGCTAACCATTCATGAGAGTAATTCCAATTACAAGGTTCAGGCCGATAGTGACCGTCGTCAGGTACTTTTTGATGTTGGTGATTTTGTTTGGGCAGTATTAACCCGTGATCGTTTTCCTTTTGGAAAGTATAATAAGCTTAAGGAACGAAAGATTGGACCCTGTGAGATCTTGCAGAAGATCAATGATAACGCCTACAGACTGCGCCTTCCCAGTCATTTGAGGACTTTTGATATCTTTAATGTAAAGCACACGAGTCCTTGTTTTGGGATTCCGATGAAGCTATTGTGAACTCGAGGACGAGTTCTTTCCAACCCAGAGCGACTGATGCAGGAGGATCCGAGTCAGATGATGTTGAGCTGTCAGATAGTACGTTGTTGGCACTGAGATACCTTGAGTTGGCAGATCAGCGCAAAAATGGCAAGAAATCGTGATCTTTTCCTAATTGGGGCAGTTTTGGGCGCGTTTCAGTATTTTGGCATAACTTTGGCTACGGGTATCAGAATCGCGCATATGACCCCAATTCGGAAATCTCTTTTTGGTGCGCACATCATGGCCACCGAACTATGCTCGGTGCACATCTTCTCAAGGCCAAAATCCCCTTCCGAATCCACAATTTTAGTAATTGTTTTTCCTTTTATGGTAATATTTCATTCATCGTTTAGGAAGTGATTCTGAACTTGATTTGGGCAAGATTTTTTGCAGATTATTTCTTTTATTACGTATTTTGTTTTAGCATGATTATTGGAATTTTTCTATTTTTGGTAAAATTCTAATAATAACGAATTTTAGCTATAAAACCCGGCTTGTGGGCTGACTGTAGAGATACTTTTGATTTGAATAATTTTAATTGAACATCAGAGGCGCTTCTCTGTGTTTTGGGCGAATATCTTGTGTCTTTTCCCTGTGAATTGTCTGTTTAAACTAGTTTGCAGAATAATCGTTATTCTGTTAGGCGTCACCCTCCCATTGGTGAAACTCAACTACCAAGTGGAAACATCAGCAATCCAGCATTGGCGGAACCAGGTGTGCAAAGTAGTGAATTGCTGCTACAAGATCTGGCGGTTCCCACAACCCGATTAGAACCCCAACAAGCCCCTACTCTTGGGAGAATAGTAATTTACCCTCATGTGGATTAACTTTTGGCCCACATAGCCCAACTCACCAAAGTAGTCAAGAGACACACACAAGAGTGTGTTCAACTTGTTGAGCACGCCAAAGATCTACCTCAGCAGAACTCTGCCAATCGTCTTCAAGAGAACCAAGAAGTTTATGCAGAGCTTCAAAGATCCAACCTCAAAAGAAACGAACCTCAAGATAATGGATCCAAAACTGGTGGACTTGCCCCACAAATCCCATTTAGGATTGAAGTTACGGACCAAGACATGTCATATGAACTCACTATGTCACCCTTCTTCGATTGGATCATGAACACCCCTCTGCTAAAAAAGTTCACCTCGCCAAAGTTCGAATCTTATGATGGTTCCACCGATCCATTGGATCATCTGCGCTACTTTTACCATATGATGGCGCTAAAATAAAGTTCAGACCCTACCCTGTGTAGAACCTTCCCAACCAGCCTCACATCCACAGTGGTAAAATGGTTTAACAGCTTCCCACCACGGTCAATACACTCCTCCCAAGCGCTGGCCGCGTCCTTCATTAATAGATTCATTTGCAATCAGCGGATCAGAAAGGGTCCACACTATTTGTTTTACATCAAGCAGAAACCTGATGAGACTCTTAGTGAATACGTTACACGATTTACTGACGAGTTGACTATGATTGACAGGTGCAGTGATGACACGGTTGTGACTACCTTCACCTATGGACTTAAGGGAAGACAATTTTACAACTTCCTAACTTTGGATCCTCCAAAAGCATGGCTGTGACGAACCGATCCACACAGTAACAATATTGTCAGCTCTAGGCCCAACCGGCCTGCACGACTTTAAAACGCATTATTACTATGGGGATCCAACCTTGCACATAAGTAGCACACCCCTTCTTCCACACCCAGGCGATGTGGGACTATGTCCCCCTTTGTAGCTCGTCCAACCTCTCTTGGGCCTATTGGGCTCCAACCCTCACCCTCAGGTCCGCCCACTCCAGGGTCTCACAATGGCGCCCTTGTTAAAGAGTGTATAAAAATACATCACTCTTGAAGAGATGTGGGCTGCCAAGAAGAGAAACGAGTTTGACAAAAAGCCTCTCCAAACGAACCGGGAAAGAAGGGAAGACATAAGAGAAGATAGGAGGCGAGATGATGACCGCGGGAGGACAACGATCATCCAAAAGGTATCGAACGAGTAGCATGTCGACTATGGCAAACATGAGTTCGGAAAGCTGCAGTTGGGTAAAGTAAAGCTCAAAGAGTCAACTAACTTGGTTGACACTAAACACAAGCCATACACTGCTTTAAAAATGAGTATGGTAAAGGTTTTGAAGACCATGACAAACTGGGAAGACGTCAAGTGGCCATCCAAACTAAAGGGAGATTCGTCAAGATGAGATTAGAGCAAATAGTGTTCTTTTCACAAAAACCATGGACACGAAACTGAGGATTGCCACAATCTGCTGAATTAAATCGAATATTGGGTCCACAAGAGACGACTTGGTGAGTTCATCGAACTAAAGGAAAAATAGTCCAGGGAAAAGAAAATGTGGACCTCACAGCAGGATTGGATGAACAAGTTGGAGGGTTGATATTCATCTTACAAGTCACGTATGAAGATCAGGGGCAGTCTAACTGGTCACGAAAGCGATCCGTCAGATAATTGCGAACAAGAACACATCACCATGATTTTCCCGCCCAGCGCGCTAGAATAGACCGCCCAACCCCTATTCTGAATTTTTCTAAAAGAGATGTGTAGGGTGTTCATTTCCCCAACAATGACGCCCTAGTAATATTACTTTCAATAGCCAAATGGAAATCTAGCCAAGTACTTATTGATACAGGGAGTTCTGCCAACCTCTTATATATAGCAGCATTCTACAGAATGCATTTCAACGTGGAAGGACACACCTGCCAACCAACCAATGGTAGACGGGGAACGATGCTTCTCACTCAGATGAGTACAATTGTCAGTAGTGGTAGGAACACCAGGTAAACAACAAGTCCTATTAACAGACTTCTTTGTCGTGGACACCTCGTCAGCATACAACATGCTTTTGGGGAGACCTTGGCTATACAGTACGGATGCAGTATCCTCCACCATGCATCAATGCCTCAAGTATCACATCGATGATGATGTTGGGGTCATCAGAGGTGATCAGCCAACTGCACGCAAATGCCACTATGCAATGATGAAGACTCCCAACAAATAGCAATCACAATCAGGACTAAGGGAGCCATCATAACAACCAAGCAGTCCATTATAGACAGATCAATCCCTCTAAGACAAAAATGCAGCCCCAACTAGTGCACGGGGACGGTTGAACACTAGCCAACTAGAGGAAGATATAACACCAATCCACCTTGATGGTTCGGAAGGCTGTAAAACTATCAGAATCTGATTAAAACTTCATCAGGAGCTGACCAAACAATTGATCCAACTGTTGAAAGACAATCAGAACGTATTTTCTTGGACAATGAAGGACATAGTGGGTATTAACCCCTCCATCATCACACATAGGCTGCAAGTAAACCCATACAAAATTTCAATCCAACCGAAAAGAATGTCAATCACCCCAAAGGGCAATCAGGCCATAAAAGAGGAAGTGCACCGACTGAGTGCCGAAATGATCAAGAGTCCCACTACCCCGACTGGCTAGCTAACATAGTTCTGGTTAAAAGAAAAAGGGAGTTGTAGGATCTGTGTGGATTTCACGGATCTCAACAAAGTCTGCCCAAAAGACAACTTTCCACTTCTGCATATAGACCAGATAGTAAACGCAACATCCGAAACGGACTCCTCAACTTCATGGACGCGTATTCCAGCTATAATCAAATATAGATGCATCCACTAGACTAGGAGAAAACATACTTCATCATAGAAAGAGGTACGTACTACTATCGGGTGATGTCGTTCGGTTTAAGGATTGTTGGTGCAACATACCAACGCCTGGTCAATAGAGTGTTCAAATATCAGATTGGATAGACCATGGAAGTATACATCGATGATATGCTAGTTAAAAGCCTATACAAAGACGACCATATCAAAGATCCACAACAAGCCTTCTCCCAACTCCACAAGTACATGATGAAACTCAATCCACAGAAGTGTACATTCGGAGTAGAATTAGAAAAATTCCACAGGTACATGGTCAACCAAAAAGGAATTGAAGCTGATCCGAAACAGATACAAACACTCCTAAGCATGCAATCGCCCACAAACATCAAAGATGTAGAGAGCCTTAATGGTAGGGTAGCATCCCTCAATAGGTTCATATCCAAATTGTCGGACAAATGCCTCCCATTTTCCAAGATTTTGAAAGGGAATAAGGCATTCAAATGGAATGAGGAATTCAAACAAGTTTTTCAAAACCTAAAAGTGTACCTGGGGAGTAGAAATTACTTTCAAAACCAAAGCCAGGCGAGGACGCTATACTTGTATCTATCAGTATTGAAAACAAAGTCAGCTCCACCTTGATACGTGAGGAAAAATGAATACAGAAATCAATCTACTACGACGGCAAAACATTTGCGGATGCAGAAGGTAACTATCTCACCTTGGAAAAATTAGCACTGGCACTGATCGCGTCTTCCAGAAAGCTACACCCCTACTTCATGTCCCATTCCATCACAGACAGTAGCAAATATTAGCCAGACAATTATATAGAGCAAGGAACTGCTGAATCCCACCCTCAATGATGGATCATGCATTGTGATGAAACATGTAATGAGAATGGAAGTGGAGCAAGAATTATTCTCTACACCCCAGATGGGATGACTTTGGAAAATGCCATCAAATCCAGCTTCAACGCTTCCAACAACGAAGCTGAATATGAAGCACTAATAGCCAAACTACGATTAGCTAACATCTCGGAGTAAAGATATCAGTGTTTTCATTGACTCTATATTGGTGGTCAACCAATTGAACGAAGAATTCCAAGTAAAAGACGCACGAATGAAAGCTTACCATCAAAAGGCAAACGACCTAATCAAAGGCTTCAATGCATTCATCGTTCGATGTTGTGCCAGGGTGGATAATCACAAATCAGACAGCTTGGTGAAGGAAGCATCACATGAAAAACAAGTCGTTAGTCCCTTATCATAGTATAAGAAAGCTCAATCTTGGAGAAAGACACACATGAAGTATGTGTAACAGATCAGGAAAATAGTTGGATGACTCAAATTCAGGCGTACATGCAGAATGGAACTGTACCAACGAACAAGATTGAGGTCCGTAAACGGTGGAAAAGAGTAGAACAATACACGTTGATAAATGGCAAGATGTATAGAAGATCTTCCACAGGTCAACTACTTAGATATTTATCACCCAACGACGCAGACGACGTTTTTCGAGAAATTCATTTCGGCATATGCGGGAATCATTTGGGAGGCAGAACACTGACTCATAAAGCCCTAACATTAGGATATTATTTGCCAACAATGCAAAAGGATGCCAACAAACTTGTCCAGTTGTGTGATAAATGCCAACAATTTGCTTTATACACAAACATGTCAGGTTAAAACATGATCCCAATAAGTAGTCCGTGGACATTTGTAGTGTTGAAAACCAAACCGTCGGTTCGATTTTTCACCTAAACCGTGAATCGAACCGAAGTTGGTCGGTTTCAAAACTTCCAAACCGAACCAACCATTAACAAAATTGAACTGATTCTAATTTATGCAAACTGTAACCGAACCGACTAAAATCGGAATAAAACCAAACCGACCGACTATTTTAAACATATTATAATATTTTTTATGTAAAATATGTATTATTTATTATATATATTAGGTCGGTTCGGTTTTGTCGGTTAAAATCACATAAAAATTGAAAACCGAACCAACCACTTTGGTTTTGAATTCTGTAAAACCGAAACCGAACCGATCCGTTCGATTTTGATCGGTTCGGTCGGTTTATTCTATTTGGGCGGTTTTTTGTTCAACCCTAGCCATTTGCACAATGGGGAATGCACCAAATGGGTAGAAGTGGAACAACTAGCAAAAATAGGAAAAGCTCGGATCGAGAACTTCTTATGGAAAACAATAATGTGCAAATTTAGAATCTCCATAACAATTGGCACTGACAATGGGACCCAATTCGAAGTCAAAAAGGTCAAGAAGTTATGTGAGAACTTCAGCATCAATCACCACTTCTCAACACCTGGTCATCTGTAAGAAAACTGACAAATAGAAGTCACCAAGAAAAAAACTTGTAACAGCAAAAGGATTACGAATATCTAAACTGTCAGGCATTATCTGGGCCTATTGGACAACAAAAATGACTCCAAGCGGAGAAACACCATTTTCCCTAACTTACAGGTCCGAGGCAATGGTACCAGTTGAGATTGGCATGCCTACCGTCAGAGTTGAACAATTTTGATTGGCAGATAATGATGAAGCATTGCGCGTCGGAATAGATGTTTTTGAAGAAAAATGACAGAGCTTCAATCAAAATGGCGGCCTACCAACAAAGAATGGACAACTATTACAATAAGAATGTAAAATCCCATGCATTCAAAATTGGTGATTGGGTACTCAGAAAGATCCAATTGAATACGAAAAAACCAGGTGCGGGGAAGTTAATCCCAAATTAGGAAGGGCCATACAAAGTGGTTAAAATCAATAGGTCAGGAACATGCTGGTTAAAAATTCAAACATAGAAACAACTCAAGAGGCCATGAAATGTATAAAACCTGAAAAGGTATTAACAATAAACTATTACATTCCAGCGAGTTTTTCTCTCTCATTCAAGTAATTCAGCTAGTCAATACAACTAAGTTGGACAACGAAGTGTATGCAGCTAGTCAAGACCACCAAGTCAAACTAGATATTTAAATTCAAAAATCTTCTTGTCTGATCACCAAGTCGGACAACGAAGTGTATGCAGCTAGTCAGGACTACAAAGTTAGACTAGACATTTACATAAAAGATCTTCTTGTCCGATCACCTAGTCGGACAACAAATTGTATTCAACTAGTCATGATCATCTAGTTAGACATTTACTTCAAAAATCTTATTGTCCGATCACCAAGTCGGACAATGAAGTTTATGCAGCAAGTCAGGACCACCAAGTCAGACTAAATATTTAAAATTCTTCTTATCTGATCACCAAATCGGACAACGAATTGTATTCAGCTAGTCAGGATCATCAAGTCAGACTAGACATTTACTTCAAAAATCTTCTTGTCTGATAGCAAGTCAGACAATGAAGTGTACTTAGATAGTCAGGAGCATCGAATTAGACTACATATTTTATTGTATAAATCTTATAAAGTCTGAAATATGAAGTTGGACAATGACGTGTGTTCCGCCATTAGGACCACCAAGTCCACCTTCACATTTCATTCAAAGTCTTCTAAATCTAGATTACCAATTTAGACTATGAAGTGTATCTACAAAACTCGGATTTAAAAGTCAGGCTACATCTATTATATTTTTTTAAGTCTAAACTACGAATTTAGACTATGAAGTGTATCTACGAAGCTTAGACCTCAAAGTCATGCTACACTTATTATATTTTCGAAGTTTGAACTACCAAGTCTGGCTACGACGTGTATCTACGCAGTCAGGCCTAATACACTAGGTTAATCTTAGTTTCTTAAAATCTTCTAAGTATAGGCAACTAAGGCAAGTCATGAAGTCTACTCATCTAGCTTGAAAAAAAAGCTTATACTAGCATCACATTGCAAACACTCAATGAAGTCGTCCAAGAAACTACTCTATAGAACAGAACAATAATCTGACAGGGGCATTAAAAAGGGGAAGACAACACACAAAGAGACAACACATGCACTTGATCAAAAAACAAAAAAAAAATTATTCACAATTTATTTGGTTACATCATCAGAAGCAATTACAGGAGAATATTGGAGGTAGGGAAGCATTATCGTCGTTCGAAAGGTCAGTTGGAGGAAATGAAACAAGATCTTCATTATCTGCGGATGGAGTGGAAACCTCTTTAAAAGCTTGGTCAGCTATTGTACTATAGTTGCTAAAGTCCCAGCCCTCCTCCCCTTCCATATAATCAAGGAATTCAAGTCTACAAAAAACAACCTTACTGAACTCCACTTCAGCTGCATTAGCCTTCGACTGCTCTTCTAGTACAGACAATTCTTGCTTGGCCCGAGCAAGTTCCTATTCAATTCCAGCAAACTTCAGAGATGCATGCTCTTTAAGGCCATTCTCCACAGCTAGATGCTTCTTTAAAGAGGTGACCTCCGCAATCATCTGTTCCACTTTCCTTTTAGCGACCTTGTGGAGAGCAGACTGAGAATCTGCCGTGGTCACTGCTTGATCACGAGCTTTCTTCGTGATAGTTAACTCACTCTCCAAGGCAGACAACGAGGGTTGCTGTTCCACAACTTTCTCATGAAGGAGGTCTATTTCCTTATCCGCAGAAGTTACTTCGGCAACAAACTCATCCCTAACGTCCTCCACTTCCTTCAGCTTATCCTGATAAGCATTAGCTATTTTTCTTGATAAGCAGTATGTTCCTTCAACTTATCTACCATAAGAAGAGCATCAGAAAGTTGTAACACCTGTTGCACGTACTTCTTCTCCCAGGCATATATCTCTTCACAGACAGCTTGATACTTGGAACCCATCATCCCAGCATAAGTGAGATAGGACATCCCCATTATATGTTTCACACCTTTGTCAATGTGCTCCAATAGCACGAACAGGCAAGGGGCTTGGTTCATTAACCAGTTCTATGCCTTGATATGATTGCATGCACTCTCCTACACGTCAATTTCTGAATGCCACGAAAACTCACCATCCGTCCTGATATGGATAGCCCCAAGGGTGGGACCCTTCCAGCTGATTGATGGAGGGAACATAGAAGGGTCAAAGATGATAGATGAGCTACCCTTGGTCACCTCAGCAGTGACTGGGACATCGGAGATGATAGACACACTAGCTTTCCCCTTCTTGTCAGTAGAATGAACAGTATCAAACAAAACTGGATAAAAAGAAGGCGAGTCAGACAACCGCTTCATATTTGGGTCAACGGGATGAGGAGGAGACTTTGAGATCTGACCTTGATCAACAATAACCTCATCAAAAAATGGATCACACTCAAAGTCGTTCAAACAAAGGACCACATTTGGATATTCGGACTTCTTCGGCACAAGCTATGTCATATTGTTCGAAAGACACGAGCATCCTCATCCGACACCTTGCTGATGTTCGTCACACCAGCATATGCAAGGAGCTCTCCTTGCATCAACAAGTGGAGCTCAAATATAGGAAACTTCCTCACGACTCTTTTCCAAAACCTATTGTAGAGCCTCTTCATCTTCCTAATTAGTAAGATGGGAGTCATCCTCATGGTTCTTCTTCAAAGAACCAGAATCTTTACTACTTAATCTCTGGAGAACAGAACAATCAAGACTCATTCCCCCTCTAGAACTGCACGACGAAGGGTAGTCGAAACAACTTTCTTTGTGGCAGGGACGATTCCAGCAGACACTACACCAAAAATACCCATTAGCAACGGTTTTAAACCGTGGGGGTAACCCATTGTCACGGTTTAGAGCCGTGGGCTGTAGAGGCGTCGCTAAATCCCCCGTAACGGCTAGAAACCGTGGCAAAAATATTAGCAACGATTTTATCTCGAGGACGGTTGATGATTTAGCCACGGTTATAAACCGTTGCAACAATCTTAGCCACGGTTCTAAGCCGTGGCCAGGAGTAGCAACGGCTTAAAACCGTTGCAAGTTATGGCCACGGTTCTAAGTCGTTGCAATAGTTTTAGCAACGGTTTTAAGCCGTGGCCAGTACTAGCCACGGTTATAAGCCGTGGCAAGGTAGTCACGGTTTTTAGCCGTTGCAATAATTAGCCACGGTTTTAAGCCGTGGCAAAAAAAAAAAAAAAATTCAAATTTTTTTTTTTTGGTCACGGTGTTAAGCCAATGCAGTTCTACTGACAGTGATGCAATACAGGCAATGAAGAGAAATTACAGACTGAAGAACTTGTAATTGTAATTCTGGATTGATGACAGTAAATGGAATGGATTGTATTCAATAAGAAAGCTAATCTCCTGTAGAGCAAATGCTCAAGTGTACAATTTTCTTACAAATCAAATGAATCCATTTTTCTCTCTTATGCTCTCTTATTTATAGTACTACATTTATTGACAACTAATCTAACAGAAATCTTTCCTAAACAACATTACATGTAACAACATAGCACTCTGCAACATATAGCAACCTGCTCCCTTTAGTAACAGCACTTGTGTTAGCAGCCTGCATTCCATTCATGCACAAAAGAGATGAGGGTGATAATATGAAACTGTGTTTAGTAACAATATGCTGAAGAGATGATTGGTTTGAGAAGTTTCCCTCAAATAAAAATACTCTTAATTGAACCAAATCATGTTTTAATATTTGAAACAACAAATGTTTTAGCACCCAAGTAATATTAAATCCATAGGGAAATTTTACCTCCTCCATCAACTCCAAGGGCAGCAGGGCATAACCCTGCAGAGACAACAGTGGCAGATCCACTAGAAGAACCTCCAGAGATCTTTGTTGGATCGTAAGGATTCCTAGGAGCCCTGAAATAGAAAATTTTGATGCCACAAAGCATGCTCCCATCAATTTTTTGACAAAGTAAGACGCACACTAAACAAGACATAAAGAATTGTTAGTATCTAAGTTATAGTGCTACCTGAAAAATCAATGCAGGACATTCTTAAGAAGATTGGAGATGGCCATTAATAATAGCTCGAATGGCTAAAGTCAGAAAAACATCCCTAGGCATGTATCTAAGGTACAATTGTTGTTACAAAATAACCTGTATTCTGTTCATGATGACCATTACCATTTTACTTGTTCTCCATATTTTTATTTATTCTTTTATGATAATTTCTTTCAAAATCTCAAAGCTCTTCGTAATTAAAAGAAGAAAAAAAAAAACGATATTTTAAACAAGTGCCCAAATGTTAATGGAAACTAAAAGGACATAGTTTTCCCTGGATGCTTCCCTGTTATCATACCCTAGAAGGTTTATTTGTCTTTGCTTAAGCACAACTTTTTCCTTAAGTCTATAATGTGCATCACCATTGCAAAATTCATTTCTTGTTTCAATAGGATACATTTTAGAAAATGTACTACTGTTTGTCCAATGATTATTGGAATAATATAATTTAAACTAAACCAAATGCAGCCTGAATCCCCAATTCTTACCCATAATGAGGATTTATTCCGCTCGTTCCAACACCAAGCTCATGCATGTTGGTCTTCCCTACAATCATGGCACCACATGACCTGAGGTGCTTGACACAGCCTGCATCTTCTGTACAAGATCTCGATTTGTGTAACCATGTGGTGCCTCCTGGAAAAATCATAATTCAAATTAAAAAAACATAAAATACTATTTGTGATGAAGAGAATTTAAGTAGCAATATGTGAGAGTACCTTTGGTTGGATAAGGCATACAGTCTATTTCATCTTTAACAGCAATTGGGACTCCATCTAAGATTGAAATTGGCTCGCCTGCACAAGGATGTAATGAGTGTCACATTAGTAAGGATAAGTGACTATAACCAACATCGATGTGTTTTACGCTGGCAATGTTTTGATCTGTGCAGATTTTGGCATTGCAAAAAAAAAATAAACTATTGTGAAAGAAATTCAGCGACATCAGAAGGAGGGACATAGCATTCTGTCACAAAAGAAGGTACAACTAAATGGTGCTAATAAGGTATAGTTATGACTCAGCTTGACTGGTATATTGGACTTGATTCAGATGCATCCGGTTATGAACAAGGGCGAGTTCTAATCTATGTGGAGAACTTTCTTCTTTCCTTAAGCTGGAGAAGGTACAACATCTCTTCGGTGGCTTAAGTGCATCTGAAGCAAAGGTAAGAGTTCTGCTGATGTACATGAATCTATTAAGGCTATTTCCTTGTTGTTTGGGATAAGGAAGAGAAGAGTCCAAGTGAACATTAGTTGATTGTCTCAAAATCCATAAAATGATACATTCAAGCTCATCCAGCATCTGAGCCTGTCCAGAAGGACACTAAAATAGTCTGACATTGTGCTTTCCACAATTGTTGGGCGGGTTTATAAAGAGGTTCTCAATTTGGTTTTATTTTGAAATTCTAGAGTGTCTCAAAGCTAGGAAATTGAGAAAGAAAATTGTCTATTTTATATTTTCAATATCTCATTGTTGATCATTATAATTAAAATTCAATGAGCTTAGTAGATTTAAGAACCTTGAAGGACCAGATATACATCTTATTTTTTCTACGCGATTTTACAGATTTTAACAACCTATTTCACTTCTTGATAAGCAAGAACACAGTTGCCGAGACTTAGACAGACCAAACAACTCGTAAACATTTTACCTTTTTCATATCGAAGAGTTGATTCATTTGCTTGCCTTAGAATATCTTCAGGACTATAGTCGATGAAGAATGACATTTGCAAGGGAGGATTTGAAGATTCACGGACTGCAGCTATAAATCATTCTGCAACCTGTCAAAACTACTCAGTTAAATTCCAAAGGTAATATAAAAGGTAGTGAAAATGAGCTGTAAATAACAGCTGAAATTTTGAGCATGAAAGAATCACATTTCCTAGAGCAAACTAAAATACTCATTTGAAGTAGCTAAAAAATACGTTATAATGTACCAATGCATAAAACAGAACATAGCCAAGTATTTCAGAATTTGAACTACAGAAACTGCAAAGATGATTTACCACTAGAGGAGTAGTTTCTCCAAAGGTATAAGCTCTTGTATACTCTTGTATTGTCCGGCGCTGGAAACTAGGTTTATTATCTTCTGTTTCTGAACAAGATGTAAGGCAGTGTGTGACCTGTTGAACTTGTTCAGCTGGAAATGAACCAGGTCGTGTGGAAAGCACCTCCTGCTCTTTAAGGTCTGGAAATTTCATCTAGTCAGATAATTAACCAGCAAGGGTTGGATTCGATAATAATGTATAATTATCTGTGATTAATAACTATGTAACAAGGACTCTGCATTATAATGGCCCCAAGTACTATAATATTTTCAGCCTTCTGAAAAGCATGACTGGATGTTTACCTATTCAAAGGATAGAGTTTCAAACTGTTGCATTAGGTCCATGAGTAAATGAAAAATCTGACAACTTATGTTTGTGCGAAGTTTTGAATTTTACAAGGAAGGATATTAGCATTACCAGTAACACTGCGAAAATTAAAATCTGCTAGTCCTTTTCCAGATGAGTTCTGCCAGATAGCTTCTAAAGCTGGAACTATGGGAGCTACATCCGTTCCACTAGCAAGGAAACCAAGTCTGGTGAAATCATTTGCCATCTCAGCATAGTCCTCATTTACAGCATGGACAACAGCATCAATCAAAATCTGTTTATTTTGCTACAAATACAGAAGGATAAAGAGAGTGAGCACCATGTTGCCAATAGACCAGAAGGCAACCTGTTCCTGTGCATGTATATGTGTACCATATGGCACATCACAACTTCTTAAATCTAAAAATAGTAGATTTAGGAATATCCAAAGAGATACCATATAACCATTTTGTTCTGAATGAACACATATTTGACAAGGAAAAATTCGGATTCAAGCTGATGAGAAACAATACGCACCACTGTGCGACAATTCTGTTTTTCTTTTCCCTTTTGGTTTTTTCTCTTTTATATTTCATATTTCTTCCTATTCATAATCAAACTTTATTCACTGAAAATGTAATTATCATTGTCTGTAGACCAAAGCCTCAAACTTCTGTTCAAGAGAAAACACAAGGTTAAACTTCAATTACCATTTCTAATGAATACACTATCAATGTCACGTGTCAGTTTAACAATGAAAAGGTAGAGTGAATCCAGTGTTTGAAAAGGCTAATTCAGGAAATGAGGCATTACTGTTTTAAGATGCAAAGCTAGCCTGAAGGTGTAAGTTTCATTAATCGAACAATGAAAATTACTAAAATATCATGTACAAATCAAGGAAATTATAAAGACTCGATCCATGTAATTAAGCTATAACAGGCATCGATATGTCACTTACATGAAACTTAGCAAATAGTTAATGATATCAAGCTAATATTAGAATGTGAAAATTTTTACAGAAGCAACAGAGTAAGTTCACTTACTGGAATTGGAGTTGCATATTTACAGGAAAGTGTGCAATTGAATGGCTGAAAGGGTCTCTGTTGGTATGAGTGCCATTATTTGGTTCTTGACCATTCCCATGCACATTTCTATCTCTCTATATATTGGAGATGGCAGAATCTAATATCTGGGCCGCTTCAGGTGGATATTGTCTCTCAGAACACGCCTGTTCCGTTTAAATAACAAGTAACATGTCAGAACAAAACTATTTAAAAATATACAAAAAGTTGTTGCTCTCGACTCTTTTCAGCTTTTGGATTATGCATGCATGCATTTAAGGTACACACGCACACATGTCACAGAACCTAAATGGAATTGACTGAAAAATGCACAGGACAAATAATTCAACCATATTCAGCACATGTTGTAAGTATGGGTTCCTATATACCTGTATCATGAGCAAAGTAGCAACACAGGAGGATATGAGGCCTGAAGGGATTTGTGCTTCAATGCTTCTACAATCTTTTTTAGAGCATCCTCTCCTTCCTTAAAAGAGGACATCACCTGGAACAATCTGTTAGTGGCAAGATCATTGCCCGATCATGGTGATGCTACACTGGTAATTTGGCTAGTCACTATCACTACTGTTCTTGCATCTGAAAAATATAAATAAGGAGAGATCAGATAACTTTATGAAGGATCTGAATTTCAGACTCTGAATAATCAAGCAAAAGATAGTTTTTGTACTAACGTCTTTTCCCTTCCATGGCTTCTTTTTTCGCTTGACAGTCAGAGCATAAGAATGGGCCATTCCAAGGACGCGCTTTTCCTGGATTTGATGAACCAGCATGCACCGATGTTCCCTTGTTCGGTTTTATTTCTACTTGACAAACCGCACACATGAACAATTTGAACATGTTGCATAAGGGATACTCTGTATTTAACCTGTGATTCACATAAATGCATCAGATTCTGATAATTAGATTATCCACAAACAAATGCATATATCAGTTTTGAAGAAGAAAACTTTAATAGAAAGTGTGATGAAGCTTGCCAAACAATCAATATTCAAGGAACAAAGAACAAAGAAGAAACAAAAAAGGTTTCTTGCCATTAGAGAAATGTGGTCTAAACTGAAATCTTCATAACAATCATTATGACATAAATAAATATGGTTTTTATCGAACCTGGGCTTTGTAGAGAGGTAAGAGTTTGGGAAGATTCTATAGTTGAGAGTGGCAATAAATTCCCATATTGGTGATCATTGGAGAGCTGAGAATCGCGAAAGAAGCTGAAATGCAAGATAACAATCTAATCTGGGGTTTGAGTTTCGCAAAACTCACTTTTTTCAAGACTCAAAGAAAGCGTAAAACAAGAACCATAAAAGGAAGAAAAAATGAGTTACTTAGAGATGTCTGAGTTCAGCATCTGAAATTCGTTGTTTCCTGAATACAAAATTCAATCAAAATCATGAACAAATGAATAATTTGTTAAACATTGAGTTTACGAGTTTCTAGATTCAAATTACCGAAGTAGAGGTGTGAAGGAAATGATTGATAAACCTCGTTTCTCATTCTTGAAAAAGAACTTCCCCGCAAACTCAATCAAAACACCAGAAATATAACAAAACCCTGTCAGCAAAGCAACCCAAACACTTTCTAACTTCATTGAAACACTTGCTAAACCCTTCAGATCGGAAGCAAAAGGAGCGTAATAATATGGGTAAAACCTGCACCAAAAAGGGATTTTGTTATTCATCACACAAAAAAGTGTAGATTGGTACAAACTAATTTTCATAAACAAAACTCACCACGTCCATGATCGAACTCCATAGAAGTAATACTAAAGCACCCAAAAAAGTCCTTCAGCGTACTTTTTAACCTACAAGTTGATACAAAAAGTATCATAAAAAATTTACGGGATGACACTATCACCCGACGACTAATCAACATGACTTCAAACTCTGGAACTTTATGATCAACTTTTATGGGGGAATATAACTTATAGAAACACAGGAAGACATGGTGGGAAAATTCAAATGTGACTGGAAAAAAAAATCCAATATAAAAAAAGACAAAATTTTTTGCTAAAATAAGACGTACTATTTCTTTGCGAATGATTTCCATTTTCTCCGAGCCTTCTGCTTTGAATTTCTCCTTGTAGTACCTTTCCCTCCATCCATGTAAACCCAATCTGACCTGCATAAAATATGTGCAAACAACCTCTTAGATTTACAAATTAGAATTATTTTCATCCTTTCAGAGCAGTACTCTATATACATGAAGCAGGAAGTACTTCACTATTACATACACGAGAAATTCAAAAAGTGAATGCACAGACCTTGTCTGTCAATAATCCACCATGTTTGAATAAATCACCCTTCTCACGGATCATATCCTTTAGCTGTCGTTTCAACTCCTTCGTGTTCTTCACAACCTAGAAGACAACAACAAAATATTTAGATTGAACTCTTAATCAAGTGGTTCCCAAAAAATTTCATGTGAACATAACAGGCACCAAATTCCAAATATAGCATTATAGTTATATAAGAATTAGCATACATCATCATCATCATCATCAAATTTGCCCAATGTTGGACAAGATCCTTTAAAGAAAGTATCTTCATTATAACCCTTCCTTGCATTCAGCTCCAATTTACTTATTGGAGCCTGAACAAGTATGTCATCTCGCTGCACAAAACAAGGAAAAAAAAGAGAGAGAACATTAGTTAAGTCAATTATCCAAGAGAATCCCATATCCTATATAACCTTTACCAAATGTAGCATTACCTCAGTCTCCAAATCATTTGTATCTTGTGCCAATTCTCTCAATATCTTTTTTTTCATCTGCTGGTGTAAAATTAACCTTTTCTTAAATATCACATCTTCATAAGTGCCCACAGATAGGATGAACTTCTCAATTCTCTTTAACTTCACATAACCAGCTTTCTTGTCCTCCACCTTTACAAAAACCGAAGAAACAAAACGACTACTCTGTTGCACCTCTGATTTACAGATTCATAAGCATAAAACTATGGATCCTTTTCATACCCTTTGCATGTCGACCAGGTATCCTCCCAAACTCTTGAATTCATTTTTGTACACAACCATCAACAAATCAATAACATTCTGAAAATATACAGTTTCAGGATAAATCAAATCCTCTACTAGTTTACTTTTTATGCAAAACATACTAAAGTCATAAAAAGAAATGTGCCATGAATGCGGTGCAAAGCAATTAACCTCTCTTATCTCCAATGAAGGCATATGTGGCAGAAAATCATTCCCCATGAAGAAGCAGATGAATATGAAATCATCTATCAAGCGTTCAAGATCAAGTTGAAATGGGGGTTCCTCGATTTTCAGGTCCAACTCCAAATATTCCCTCAAGGTCCATAAGTTTAAGAACTGCATCCTCCAAAAAAAAAGGTGACAAATGAAGAAATATAAGCCGAAATCAAGCATGAAAGCTTACAGAAAAGTATTGAACAAGCATAACTATTATGACAAGGACAAAGATATATATACCTCAAAAGCTACATCTCGTTCTGATCCCTTCTTGGTGTCCTAACAAATGGAGATAATTGATTATTCAAGTTTTTATAAACAAATGAAAATTTAGAGTTGCCCGTTCAAATGATGTATGGAGACATAGCTAAACTAACCTCTCTTAGGATTGAGAAATGTAGTTCGTGAGTTGCAAGTGCCAACATTATCAGATCAGCATCCTGCAGAACAGCTCATTGAAGAGATTGAAATCAAATGGTGCACGTGAAACTAACAAGAGTTCTATGTTTAAATAACAAAATAAAAGGGGAAAAGCATTGCAGAACAAAGGCACAAAATGTCGGAAATTGTTCATATCAAACCATACAGACAGTGTCTAGTGTCAGGATCATAGCCATCAATTGGTCTCTTCAATGGGTTTCCGGATCTGTTGGAGATATCTCTCCGTAAATTGCGGGTGAGAGATTGATAAATTGGTGATATTGAGTTTGAGCCCTTCTAGATTGATAAATGGGGAGAGGAAACCCTAACTTTTCAACTTTGCAAATGGGGAGAGGAAGAGATGAGAACAATAGACTATTATGCTTGAAGAAATCATGCTTGGGGGTGCCATGAAGATGAAGAAGAGAGGAGCTTTTGAGAGAGATTTGTGAAGAGAGGAGCTTTTGAGAGAGATTTGGGGGTGCCATGAAAGATGAAGAAGAAGGAGATCTGAAGAAGGAGCTTCTTCAGTTCGGTTCTCTCAAGATCTAAAGAAGAAGAAGGAGATATTACCTTCTCAAACTTCCTTCTTTTTCTTCGTACTTCTTCTTCTCTGCTTCGAGAATCAAAATACTGCTTGTGAAGAGGAGGTGTGGAGAGTGAGAATCTGTTTTTCCCCAATTTTTTTCGCCAAAGCGCGAAATTGCTCCCTCCAAAGCGCGAAAATATTTTCACCAAAAAGCGCAAAAGTGAAATTCTTTTAGCAACGGTTTTAAACCGTTGGCATTTTTAGCCACGGTTATAAACCGTTGGCAGTTATAGCCACGGTTTAAAACCGTGGCAACCCTTTTGGTGTAATTTTTTTAGCCACGGTTTTAAACCGTTGGCCGTTATAGCCACGATTTTTAGCCGTGGCAAATAAACCAACGGCTTAGAGCCGTGGCCACCTCCCCGTAGCTAAACAGGCTTTTTGGTATAGTGAGAAGCCCCCAACCCAACATGCCTCTTCAGCTTTACATGCCGACCAATATCGACCAAATCACTCACAACCTTCTTTTTGGAAGGACTCGGAGACCTCCTCTTACTTATGGTCAGATCCGCACTCTGACCACCAATGTCAGCAGAAGGACAAGCTTCAACAACAGTGACACCAGAGTCACGTGCATAAACAACCAATGATCGCTCCTGAGCACTAAGTCCGTAAAGGCCACTCTGGTCAACAACCTCCAACTACAACACATCTTCAGGTGGCGTCAAAAAAAGGGAAAGGAATCGAGCCTTCGTCGACTGTTCTTCTACAATCAGTTGCAAGTTGTTCAAGTTCCTGAGGGTCTTGAACAACCTGAGAATGGGTTTACCGCAAAGGTTAAAGTACCCAAATCCCATGGAAGCATAGAACCAAGTCTTCTACCAAGAATTGAAATCATCTTTCGGCTTGCCTAGACAAGCAAGCGAGATCAGATAGCAGACGAATGGTGGTTGAATTTCAACGTTAGCAGAGAATGCAACACATTCTCGTTCAGACGAATCCCGGCCCGCAGAGCCTTGACCAAGGTAGAAACCAAGATCCTCCAGCCATTGGGACCCAACAGAGCAAGATGAATACCGATCAAGTCTAGTTAAGACCATATGATCTCCGAAACTAGGAAATGAGGCCAACCTTGAATATTTCGAAATACAGGACTATATAACCGACATTTGGTTGGATAAGGCTATTACCATCTCCTGGCAACACAAGATGCAAGTCAGACGGAAGAGAATACGCATGACAGAGGTCGTCCAAGGCCGCCTGGGTTGTAAGTATCGAATCAAAGAACTCCCCACAGGCGGTCAATAAATCAACACTAAGAGACCTCGGGATTCATAGTGAGAAGTTTGTTAACTCAGAAAATAAGAAGAAAATGAACAAACAAGCTTTGCAAATGAAAAAGGCATAAAGAAGATAACACACCTCTCTAACGCTTTTATATAGGACTAGACAGTGAAAAGACAACCAATGGGAGATCGTGCAGGAAACCCTAAAATCACGCCAAAACGAGCTGATTGGTGGCGTATTGGAGTAGCAGTTAAATCGTGGTCGTTGAGTCGACAACACCTCGCCAAAGGTGTGATGGCTCAGTGGTTGAGCAGTGGCGGATGGTATCACTAGGTCAAAGGGTCGAACCCAGCCGACGGCATCTAGAGTGGTAGGGGTTAAGGGAATAAAAAAAGGCCAAAGGTGTGATGGCTCAGTGGTTGAGAAGTGGCAGATGGTATCACTAGGTCACGGGGTCGAACCCAGTCGGCCGCATCTGAGGTGGGAGGGGTTAAGGTGGGAAATAAAAGATAGCTGAGATTTACCCAAATATAAGAATCTAATGGATCACAAAAAACTTAAAGTACCAAGAGTGCATGGGTTCGATTCCCATACTCAACACTTTGATATTTATTTATCTTGACATTTAAAGTAAAATAAATTTTATTTATCATGTTAAACTTTTATCGTGCCAACGGCATGAGGAATACCTTAGTCTATATTACAAAACATGATGGTGTTTAAGGTGGGAGATAAAAGACGACTAAGATTTACCCAAATATAAGAATCTAACGGATCAAATAAAACTTAACGCACCATGAGTATTGGGTTCGATTCCATACCCAACATTTTGATATTTATTTATTTTTCTTCAATTGTTAATGGTAGTGATTAGGTATATAAGTATGAATGATGAAAACTTAAGGATGATCATGTTTAGACAAGTTTTAAACTTTTATCGTGCCAACAGCACGGGGATTACCCACGTCTATGTTACAAATTAGAATGGTGTTTGAGGTTGGAGATAAAAGACGGCTGAGATTTATCCAAATATATGAATCAAACATATCACATAGAACTTACAATTCCAAGAGTGCATGTGTTCGATTCTCAAACCCATCATTTTGATATTTATTTATCTTGATCTTTAAAGTAGAATAAATTCTATTTATCATGTTAAACTTTTATCGTGCCAACGGCACGAAAAATACCATAGTCTATATTACAGAACAGGATGGTGTTTGAGGTGTGAGATAAAAGAGGTTGAGATTTACCAAAATATAAGAATCTAACGGATCACATAGAACTTAAAGCACCAAGAGTGCATGAGTTCGATTCTCATACCCAACATTTTGATATTTATTTTGATGCATTCAAAAATGTCTTCCTGCAAGTTTGACTTGCAAAACAACTGTTAGACTGCCAAAGACCACATTTTTGGTGGCCGAATGCACTCCGATGTCAAGTAAGTAACTCTGTTGGAAGAAGAATGTAAATCTGGACAAAATTAAGTTAAAGTTGCATACCTTTGTCGAATGTTCCCTTTGCCATTTATAATGGTCGTGGTTAACTCACTGAGTGACTGAAGCATGTGAAGCGCAATGAAAGGAGATGTTTTTGTAATAGTCTCCTCCTTAACGAAGATGCATTCGTGGAGGTGTAAGCCCCTCCACGGCTCTTTCTTGGTGCAACGTTCTCCTTCTTTATGAGGGAATTCGTGTCGGGCCTGAACTTGGGCTTTGATCTGTTTGGGTCTGGATTCGGATCCTGTTTACGTTTCCTTAGTGATGGGCCTAGTTCAGGTCTCTATAATTGGCCTCATTTTTCCTGGACTTTATGAGCTGGCCCAATAGGTTGGGTGTTGTATTCTCGTGATGGGTCTTCACGTCGTGTGTATAGTCGTGATGATTGATTTTTTTTTACGTATCATCATATTTATTTTGATATTTAAAATAAAATAAATTATATTTATTGTGTTAAACTTTTATCATGCCAACAACACAAAGAATGCCATAATATATATATGATGTGATGTAGTTGAGAAACCTCCCTTAGGGCGCATACCCATATACACAATGTAGACCTACTATGAACAAAAATGTTTTTTGAATGATAGGTGGTATCTTTACCAACGTAACGAAATGGGTAACTTGATGTCTTTTAAAACTAATAACCTTTACTGTCATGCCTGAAGTGTCTTAACTTCCATAATATCTAAAGCGTGTGGTTTATTCTTTATAGAGTAGGGTTAAAAAATAAAGAAATAACAGAGGTCAATACTATGGTTGACTCTTGTTTGTCTCAATATCATATTAAACATCTTTGATTATCTAAACAACTTAGAGAGTCTATATAATCCAAATTTTCATGTATTAATTTAAGTAAATGTAAATGAATAAGTGATATATTTGCGTTCCAATCTGCAGTAGCACCACAGTAAGAGCTGAGAGGATTCATTGCAATGCACAGGATGAAAATGGACAAGAATCATGGAGATGACAAAGACACTTGTCGTGGCATTGTTGAAACTATACACTTGATTTTGCATGTAACTTGGTGGTTTTATAGAAGTGAAATGAGAGAAATTACCAGGCTTGTTTATGGTTAACCCCGACAACAAACAGTCAAAGATGGATCTTGTTTGATGATACATGAAATCGTCATCCGATCATAGCCATACACATGTCTCAAGTCACCATAAATATTGAAGAGTCGTTACAAGGTTTAAGTCATCATAAATATTGATGGACCATTATGAAGGAGATGGAGAAATCACTCACATCTCAATGAAGGAGGAGACCGTTACAATAAATGTTCTTTATCATTGCGCCAACCGAGCTTAAGTCACGCACACAACTGAATGCAATCATCAATTCACATATTATATAAAGTAAAGAAAAATGTATGAACATGGGACTCAATTGGCTCTCAACTCGATTTGAGGGGTCGATTCGACTATCCTATCTACACTATGCAACTTTAACTAAGTTTTGTCCAGATTTACTTCATTATTCCAACAGAGTTACTGACTTAAGCATCGAAGTGTCTTCGGCCACCAAAAAAATGGTCTTTGACAGCCTAACAATTATTTTACAAGTCAAACTCGTAAGAGGACAATTTTTTAACGCATCATTTTTTATTGAAAGTGTCATGTTGTGTAGAAAATTAATTTGCAAAGCAAGACATGGGCTTACTGACAACATAATTCTTCGATTTGGACAAATGTGGTTGATTATTTTCGATGCGATTCCGCTTTCATCTTCCAAGGCCCCACATCCCCAATGACACAACATCAACTTTAAATTAATCACCAAAGTTTGAACTTACTACGTTGGAATGACACAAAATTACGGCACGACTCAACTTATTTTCGATGCCATTCCACTCCATTCTTCTCTTCTTTTTTTTCCCACTGATGATGACAACAACATATTTTGATTTCAGTTTTGTTCTTAACTGATGCGTCCAAATCTGATCTCCTAGAAATTTGACCTGCAAAATAAGGTTAGATTATCAAATACCATCTTTTTAGTTGCCGAAGACACTCCAATACTAAGTCAGTAAATCTGTAGGAGAGAGCTTAATCTGGACAAAGTTCAGTTAAAATTGCATAGTGTGATCGATGTGTCTTCTCATAGCTTTTCCTTTACCTTATATAATGCGTCCAAAAATCGTCTTCCTGTGAGTTTTACCTATAAAACAATTGTTAGATTGTCCAGAACGATTTTTTTGGTAGTCGAAGGCACTTCGATACTTAAGTCAGTAACTATGTAGAAGAAGGACGTAAATCTGAACAAAATTCAGTTAAAGTTGCATAGTATAGATAGAATAGTCGAATCGGCCTCTTTCGAATCGAGTTAGATCCGAGTTGAGAGCCAATTGAGTCCCTTTTTATTTGTTCATACATTTTTCTTTACCTTATATAATGAGTGAATTGATAACTGCATTCAATTGTATGCGTGACTTAAACTCGGTTAGCGCAATGAAATGGGACGTTTATTGTAACGGTCTCCTCCTTCATTGAGATGAGAGTGATTCCCTCCATTTCCTTCGTAACGATCAATCAATATTTATGACGACTTAAGCCTACGTAACGGCTCTCCAACATTTATGGTGACTTGAGCCACGTGTATGGCCATGATTGGGTGACGATTTTATGTATCCACATGTACCAACTCGATTTCATCCTCCACGGGCTAGCTGAGGTTTTTTAAGCAACGCCATTACCAACTCTGCTAATGGTCATTTGATGAAATATTTAGTTCTGCGTCATTATGTCCAATGTACAATTTTAATCAAAATAAAATATTAAAATTTTTGTTACCATTGATATTGGAAACGATTTTGGATGATCGTAATATACTCCCGTCCTGTTGCTCAGTTGTGATCAAACGTAGGTTTTTTTTTAAGGAAACTCGTCGTTTCCCACGGACGACCCGATATTGATGCCTCCAAAAATCATCCTCCAGTGTGTTTGACCTGCAAAACAATTGTTAGACTGCCAATGACCACCTTTTTGGTGCCCGAAGGCACTCCGATGCTTAAGTCAGTAACTCTGTTAGAAGAATGATGTAAATCTGGATAAAATTCGATTAAATTTGCATAGTGTAGATAGGATAGTCGAATTGACCTCTCTCGAATCGAGTTGAGATCCAAGTTGAGAGCCAATCGAGTCACTTTTCCTTTATTCATACTTTTTTTTTACCTTATATAATGAGTGAATTGATGACTGCATTCAGTTGTATGCGTGACTTAAGCTCGGTTAGCACAATGAAGGGGGGCGTTTATTGTAACGGTCCATCAATATTTATGACGATTTAAGCCTTCATAACGGCTCTCCAGCATTTATGGTGACTTGAGCCACATGTATGGCCATGATCGGGTGACGATTTCATGTATCATCAAACGCAATAAAGGGGAACGTTTATTATAACAGTCTCCACCTTAATTGAAATGTGTCATTTCGATTCATGCCATGACTTATCACCTCCGTAACGGTCTTCTCATAATTGAGATGTGTCCTTGGAAGAGTGATTATCGCCATGACTTATATCCTTTAAAGCGGTCATTTCTTAATTGAGGTGTCTTTGGAGAAATGATTTCTGCCACGACTTATTTATTCATAACGACCATCTCTAGTTATGATGGTTTACATCACGTGTATGGCCACAATCAGGTAACAATTTGATGCATCATCAATAGCCATTGCAAACCTAAGTATAACCCTTCAATTATTTCCTTGACTTTGTACAATTTCCTATACTGAACGACGTTGAGAAGAGCTAGATTCAAACCCCAAACAAGAAAAATTCCTTCCTAGACTGATTGAAAAACTAATCTGCTAAATAAGAGAATACTACCACTAATTTGATCAAATTCAGAATTTCTTTTAACTATCATTGGTGCCACACTGCAGAGGATGAAAACATTTAATCATATACAAGAAGTCCTGGATCATCTTCTAGTGTGTCATTCAACAAGTTCTTTCATCAGACTGATTGTTAGTAAACTAATTTTAGATACTTTCTATACCAAAAGGTTGTCAGGTGCAGTCATAAGTTCAAGCAAAGTTTTAGAAAGATCAGTTTAGTGTTATTTACATGAAAAAAACATCAATGTAATAACCCTAAGATTGCCGGTTTTTATCACATAAAAAATTTAAAAAAAAAAAAAAAAAAAAAAAAGATATGAACATCAGAGTTCTCAGTGTTATTTCAAGGTAATGCCTTACCCTAGCCTTTTATAATTAGAGCTCTATACAGATTACAGACCTCTATATAGATTTATTAGCCTTTTCTAATTAGAGCTCCAAGCCATCTACTTAGCAATCAGAGAGCATGATCACTCACAAAGCATGAACAAATAAAAAAGTAAATATACAGGCAAACAAAGCATGATCACTCACATGTATATGTAATCATAACCAACAGCTTTTCTTTTCTTTTCTTTTTTTCCTTTTGTTATAAACTTTAAACATAGGGGATAAGACAGAGAAACAGCAAATGTATAAAATCAGTTTTTTAAGGAGTCCTAACAAGTTGGTAAAATACAAGATAATGTCAATCCTTCAGTAGCTGCTGCATTCAGGTTGTTCACATCTAGGCCCCTTTCTACTGTTCCAAAAGTTTCTCATGTATGGAGATAATTAGCCGCCATCATCAACTCAAGGGTCAATTCAGGTTTAATGGGGAACTCAGTCTCCTTTCCGCTGGCAATGGAACAATCAGCAAAGTAAGATGAGAAAAGTAGAGTTCTAGTGGTAAATGCTGAACAAAAATGCCTTTCAAAACCTAAAGCAAAATTATATTTCTTCAACAAAATGGAATAGTGCAATATCTAGCTTATCTCAGAAATGAACATGCATCTTCATCTCCCACATCTCACTGGAGTTGACAATTCATTCACTCGAACATCATGAATTTTCACGGAAAGAATCAAGAAAAGATGCAGATGAAAATCTTCAGGAAACTCTAAGCTGCTCCACATTATTTGAGACCTACTGCACAATAAATGGACAACCAACCTTTCAGAAAAGCCATGCAGCATTGAGCCACAGATATTAGACAACTGAAAGATGATTTGACTTTCAGAGTATTGGTTGGAAGAATACACTCTTCAGATTGATTAGTCATGTGCTGTTATTTATTTATACTTTCCTTTGGGAAAAAGGATAAATATGTACCCCATCAGGAAGAAGGAAAGAAAATCACTATACAGCATAAATACTGATCATTTCTAGGAGATCAAGACACAAAGCTTTGCCAATGGACAAAGAGCATGAAAGTAACCCGATTCAAAGTACTGTCATATGAAGCCCCATGTCTTCTTCTTTTTTAAAGATAAAGCCCTGTGGCATTGCCAGTACATGCAAGAATCTCCATGATTACCCCACTATCTGATAGATAATTGACCAAGCCCACGTGCACCGACCAGTCAGAACATGCAATTATGAAACAAATCGACTGAAATAGGTGGCAAATCCCTACCCACCAATTGGAATACTTAAAACCAGTGAGACCATGCACTTCCATGCTGCACACTTACAAGTGTTAATTTCCCTTCTCAAATGAATGTTCTATTCAACCCTATTTTCCACCGTGCTACCAAACTCGGTAACTAGTTTGCTTTTGTCATGAACGAATAAAAAACTGCTATAGCATATTTTTTAAAGCTTCTAGTTCAACGTCATAATTATCCAAAGAGAATTTCTTTTTCTTTTTTTAGTAAGGATAAAACTTTATCAAGATCAAAAGCAAACCCAGCCCAGAGAACGATCCTCCCACCCACCAAAGAGGAATTATAGAGGAAGATTTTGAAACAGGACTCCACGGAAACTACTGCGAAACTACAATCCACTGTCAGTAGTAGAAAACAATCATAAACAACAACAACAACAACAACAACAATAATAATGATAATAGTTACCCTCTAAAGGTCCCATTTGACCAACCAACTCCAGCATAGATCAATGGAAATGACTAAGTCATTAGACACCCGAGTTGTTCTTCACTGCATCCCCATAGCAACTCACATCTAATTCAGAATTAGTACATGACAAATTGACAAAGCTCATTAAGGAGAGAACAATTACTTCCTGAACCCACCCAACCTTATTTGGCCAATCCATAGGCTTCTTCACTAATATCTTCTCCGACTGAGCCACTATCAAATCCCTATCTGGAATGAAAGAAATCCCAAGAGCTCCACAAATTAACTCCCTCTTCTCTTTCAGAACTAGAAAGTTCACTCGCCTTAAGATGATGAGGCAGAAATTTGCTACATCTTTACCTTTCACGTCTGCTATGAGCGTTTTACCTCGACTCTCTCCACCTTGCTAACAAAGAGAAACGGTACTTTACTATAGATAATCATACGGTCAAATTGGAAGCTTAAGGACAATTTTACACTAGTAATTGCTCAACTTTGTAATTGGATCCTGGACTTTGGTTTCCTATTCCAGAACGCAGAACCAGAAGGCCATAGTTAATCACATACTCCACAGCAAAAACCTTTCTGTCATTGATACAATTTTGACAGTCACCATCAGAAGCCAAGGTTGAATCCTCTAAAGGAGAGAGATGGTTGTGGGGTTGGAATCTTGTTATATTACCTGAGAAGATGAATCATCTGCCTGCTGCACGCAATATACTCCAAATAAAATTCCTTCATATAGTCCATAATCTATTTATGGCAACCATGGGAAGGAGAAGTAAAACACAGAGACTGCAAAAGCAATCTTCAAAGACTTCAATAACTTCCCCACCTTTAAACAAAAGCATTTTTTTCACAGATTCTAAATAAGCCTCTTCCTAATACATTATATAGTTAATGACTAGATCAAATATCAAATACAATCAAGGCACGAAGCAAAGAATGATAGGGGTGCCTCCTGTGCTGAAAATGTTGTTAAAATTAAGTGCTAAATTAGAGGCCAAGCAAAAGTAAGATTAACTTCCACTTCTCAACTTTGGACCAGACAGAAGACTCTACTTTTGCATTAGTAAGTCGGTAGTTGACACAACCTCTTCTTTCACTTTAAATCCAAAGATCATTTATGAGTCGCAACATCTTTTTTAAGATAAAATATCATTGCAAATCCAAATGATTACAACGAGAACCCTCAACAGAAACTCATTACATTGCCAACTCACATTAATACACTCCACATTTCACTAAACAACATATATATAATAAAAATAAAAAATAAAAAATAATAATAATAAAAAACCGGGATTACATTGCCAACTTACATGAATACCAACAAAAGCACTCAGGAATTATATTTGATCCTCTGCTCCACTGGACAGAGATTCCAGTTCTTCGTCCACAAGTTCCATTGCCCGGTTCGCCTTCGTTTCTTCTCCCAAATTAAAGCCCAACACTTTAGACAATTAGCAAACAATATCAAGGACAAGAAGGGACAATAGGTCACCTAGATAAGGCCCCTTGTACTTTGAAGAACTCAAAGAGAACCATTTCACCAAGTTAAAATTGCCTAGAAAATTCTCATCGTCCTTACTAATTAATCCTCAAATAGCACTTTTCAAACACGAAAAAATTGGCTCTGTACGCTTTGTCAAAAAGTGATCTTGCAACTAGCCCTAGTTCCTAAGTGCTGAATTTCGAACAGGTCTCAATTAATAACCATAAATGAGTGTCATGTCGCCCACAATACACTTCATGTTTTGAAATGAATGAACACATTCCCTTTTTTAAATGCAAGCTAAAACTTTTGTAATAAATTTATGAAGACCTCCAAGCAATCTAGTGAAGCTATAGAATATGTGATAAAATGGATAGGATGGTCCCACTGTAGGACTATGTTGGGATTGGGGCGGGGTGAATGTAAACCTGAGTGCCCAACTTCCTTGCTTTGCACATATAAGTGGAGGTAGATGTAAACTTGAGTGCCCAATAACATCCTTTCTTTAACCTTGTAAAAGGAGATGAAACCATGTTTTGGGATGATATGTAGCACACTCCAATAGATGTCTAAAATGTTTCTTTCATTTACTATACGGATTGTGCATCAGGGGGGAAAAGGGTTGCTAGCAAGTTTGTCAACATGGTACATGGTATCAAAATATTGGAAATTCCATTCAAGGAGGGCACTAAAATTTAGTTTAGAGTTCAACTAGGATAGTAATATTCTACCATGTTTCCAAAGCTATGTCCTCATTAGCTCACTCTACTAATACCAACTCCATGATAATGCTCTCTACTCTACATAAATCAAATTGGAAGAGTACCAAAAAATAATACCAAATCTATTTTACTCTAAGACCCAAGGCAACCTGTCTCTAACGCCAAATGTTAAGAGCCAAGCAATGGTACTCGAATTCCATTCCGCGGACTGTTACTTAACCTCGGGTCCTCACACACTAATAGACATGAGCAGATCCAAGTACATGACAAGAATCAAAGAATCCAAGAAACAATTAAAAAAATGGAGAGATTAAAGAATTGAAAAGAACCTTGCGAATTGCAAGGACCAGTAGAAATACTGGCAGATCTTTTCAAGAAAAGTTGTGCTGATCTCCGGAAACTTCACTTGTCCATGTTGCGTCTCCTCGAAACTCCCTGTCAAGATGAAACACCAATTCCATCAAGAAACCCTAATTTTAAATTTAGTGAAGAAGATAGGAAGAAAGAAGGAAACCTGAAAAAGTGAGCATGTTTCTAATGGTCAGAGAGACCATAGCGGCTTGCTTGTCGACCACGAATTCGAAGCCCTCTGCACTGATTAGCTTCACTCTATCTTCCTTGTTCATTTTTATTTTTTTTAATTTATTTTTTTTTTATAGACAAACAGAGTGATTTCGAAGAAGAAGAATTGACGATGAGGAGAGACGAGAGAGTTTCTGTTTGGCTTTTGGGAAGTGAGACTGAGAAAGTTGCAGGGCTTGGGAATCGTGTGAAGAATAGGTGGACGAAGAGCAAGGACAATTCAAATCAAATACCAAACGAAAATTCTAGCCGGCCTTGTATCGGCGCATGGAGCAATGCCTCGACCCTCCTAGGCACGTGTCTGTAGGGTGTTGGGCTCGTGCGCCTGGTCTTTCCTCTCGACTCTGCTCCTCACACACACTCCACTCTTCTCTCTTGTGCTTGCTTGCATAGAAAACTAAGTGAAAAGAGAATTAGAGACAAAACAAAGAGATGTCTTTCGGTCTCATCACCACCACATCTGTATTATAATGAAACCAACTCTCAACCTCTTTTTCTCCGAAGAAGATGGCTCTTCATCACCATGGATGATCCAACTGGCTTCTGATTTTCTCCAAAGAGATCGAGGGATCTGATTCAGAGAGGAGATCTGATTCATCGAGAGAGAAGAAGATTCAGGAAGGGATCTGATTTCTCATCGAGAGAGAGGAGATCTAAGTTTTGTTCCCTTCCCAATTTTCTCTCACTCTCACGTGCCCAATACCATCCACTCTCACGTGCCCAGGAGGGTCCAGGCACCAAGACGGAAATAAGAACTCAGTACAAAAAATAGCAAGTCTAGGGCGCGAGGGAAGGCCTCCCACCGCCCATCCTCTTCAAGATGTGCATCACCGCTCATCTCGAGGAGGGTGGGCGGTGGGAGGCCCTCCCTTACTCCCTAGAATTAGGGTACCAAAAATCTAGAATGATGGATGGTATTGGGCTGGGCTGGCTCTCTAGACTTGCTCAATCAAATATAAGAAGTTGTCGTGATCGTGGCTGGCTATATAAGAAAGGAGGGCATTGTTGATTTACAATTGAAATATATTGTTTCTAGAGACCTCAATTATGAGGAGGGCGTTGTTGATTTACAATGGTGGCTGACATTGTTTTTAGAGACCTCAATTATGAAGCTCATAACTTAGCCTCTTCTACAAGAATACATTTGTATGTGTTCCTAAATTTTAATGCATGTTTGTTTTTATCAAAAAAAAAAAAACAAATTAAACAAAAAATGTATTGTTGCATTCATCAAAGGGTGTCTCTAATAAGAGCCTTGCTAGAGAGCCAAGCCGGCCCATCGCCATCCATCATCCTAGAAATGTTGAAAATGGGTCTATCTCTAGGATGATGGATGGTTATGGGCCGACCTGGCACGGGCCTGGCTCTCTAGAATCAGGGTTCTAATAACAATGGTGGACACGAGTAATTCTACGGTGCCTGATCATCTGTGCCTGAATGGTACCAAACACATGCATTGCTGACGTGGCAGTGAAAATTTATTGGGAGAAAAATCCAACAAATACACATTACTCTTATATTTATTGTACATTGCTCCTATATATATATATAAATGCACATTGCATCAATACCTACATAACTCGCAATAAGTTTTCATTGACACTCATGTGTCGAGCACAAAAACAGGCACAGAGTATCAAACAGTGTAGAATTTCTCTGGCGGACACATAACTAGGCCCGGCCAAAACAACAACATTTTATTAAAAAAGAAACAAAGAGAGCAGGGAAGGACTACTTGTCTTCCCTTCCCTTCCCTTCCCCAGCTGGGTTATGTCTTTTTGTGCCGTTATTCGATAACGTGCGCCAGGGTAGGCTTATTCAAGCATAATTTAATTTAACTTAATTTAAAAAAGAAATAGCCTGAAATTCGCTCGCCGTTTTAAATGCCCCTTCGTCCATTTTTCTGTTTCTTGGCCTTGGCGTTGGTATCACAAAGAAAAGCAAGACGAGAGAGGTTTCTCTATCTGAAAAAGGGAAACAAAATTCTAATCTGAAACAAAGCAAAATATCTGTTTCACCGATTCGAAATTCTCTTTTATTTGAACGATTCGACCAACCAAGATTTACGATTTCGACATCTCTTCTGGTTCTTCTCTATGCTATTCTATTCACTCAGGTAAAAAAAAAATTTAGGGTTTCAATTTGATCTTTGACGAGCAGATCTTGAATTGAATTAGTGCCACAGTTTCTCTGTTTTGCGTTACGTTGCTTAGATTGAATCCCTTGTTTGTGAACTTGATTTGGTTGGAGAGGATAGAGAGAAGACGTAGAAGAATAAGAAGCAGCAGCAGCTATGGCGCATAGAGTGGATCACGAATACGACTATCTATTCAAGATCGTCTTGATTGGAGACTCTGGTGTCGGAAAATCCAACATTCTCTCTAGGTTTACCAGAAATGAGTTCTGTTTGGAGTCTAAATCAACCATTGGGGTTGAATTCGCTACAAGAACTCTTCAGGTGCGTGCCTGCGTGATTCTTTCGTCTCTACTTTCTAGTAACGCTAGGGTTTCAGATTTAAAATTGGATCGTAAATTTTTATTGATTTTGATATTCTACTTTTGCATTTTGCTAAATCATGCCATTTTCTATTCTGCAAATATTGTTAGCTTCTAGCACATTTTATTGACATTCTCATCTTTTACATCTATATGATTGGTTTATGGGATTTTTAGACTTTGGCTCCAAGTGCTAAGATTTCCGTGGATGTAGTTGCTGCACAATTTTATAATTCAAGTTCCATACTTTAGCCCTTTCAGATGTTTTCGCTTCTAGTAATTAAACCTTTTTAACATATAGTAATTAGTTAGCACACTTTATACTTCTTATGTGAGGTTAATTTTGGACCTATTTACTAACTGGGTATTAGTGCAGCTAGTAGATTTGTGGCGGATTGTATCCCAAGTCCAGGGTTTGAACCTGGCCGGAGGCGTTAAATGATTCTGGGATCCAATTAAAATCCTTCTCGCCTTTGAAAATTGCATACACACGCATCGTCTCTGTAGACTTTAACCATTTTTTCATTACAAATACTAACAACTTTACGACAGTCAAACCCTATATAGAATGAAACTCCTTAGACGTGGCTATTGGTTTGTAGCCATTTTTTTCCTTTAAAGTTCTTTATTTTATTTTACTTTTGTTAGATGGATGGGAGAAAATTGTGACTCATCAGAGAGAGTTACCACCATTTTCACTCAGTGACACCTCCACCTCCAAAAATTTTACATTTCTTAGACCAGTGATATCACCATTAAATAGTAAAACCTCCACTTTTTTTTTTCCTTCTTCTCTCTTACTCTTTTGTATTTCTCTGCGTTTTCTTCTATGTACTAGATAAACAGAGCGGCAGCAACATCGCCCACTTCTTCTCGTGGATAACATACTAACATCACCCAGATCATCTATCTTCTCTATCTCTCTTTGCGTAACAATTTAGCAGTGCCCCTTCTCTTGGAGAACAGACCAGAAACCCCCCAAGATGGCTACTGTTTTGGGAATTAAACAAATTCCCACCCGAAGTGGCAGGAATTAAACCAATCTCGCAAACATGTCTTGCGAAACCATTCTCACTGTTTTGGGAGAGAACCTAATTTTATTTTATTTTATTTTTCAATCACAGCAAATGGTTCCGAGATGAGAAGGACTGGGGAGAAATAGCATTGGGCAACTGATTTTATTGGAGAGAGATGGGGAAGTATCTGAGACTGATCTAAATCCGAACAACTTTGTGTCTATGGGGATTTGTGAGTGTGAAGAATGATGGGAGGAGTAGCTTCATAAGAGTTTCAGTTTGATGGCCTTGATGGAGACAAAATATTAATTGAGTACAAAGAGACGGTGGACAAGGAGAGATGGAGGTTTTTTTGTGAGAAAAAAGGATTAGAGAGAAATGGTGGGGAGGTGGGATTGCTGGAGAGAGGAGGAATTGATTGGGTTTGAGGGTTTTATTGGTGGTGTGTAACTCAGATGGTGGTGGTCTCTGAGTGGAAATGGTGGTGATACAAAGCAGCTGCCATCATCATATTTGGAATTGACCTAGTAAAAGTCACCCACTAAAAGTACCAATTTCATATTCATATCTTGGTGCAGTAAACATTAACTTGAAAAAGAGAGAGCATATCCAACTTATCAAAAAAAATTCTATAGTGATTCCCCTTATAAATGGGTATTGGCAAAGGCCAAAGAGATTGGACCAAATATATTCCTGCCATCTTTCTAAATCTTAGTTCATGTATCACCATCTGGGTTTCCACAATTCAGTAGACTTCTCCCATCTCCCTTCTTGTTTTGTTCTCTTTCTGGAGGGTCTTCGTAGAATGATCAAAAGATTCATGAGTTGGACCATGTACAAGCTTACAGAATGGGTGAGAGTGTGTCAGCTTCACATATGCCTGCCACTCAATGCCTTTGTGAATCATGATTCTAATATGGGCATGCAACAACCTAGGTAACTTCACAAATACCAATATTTGCATTCATCGTATGATCATAAACCTCATAGAATCCCTTCCGTTTTCATGCCAAAAGCGTTTGGAATGTCCATGCACCTCTTAAGGTTGTCTTAAAGTGAACCATTTAAATACTTGTCACTGTTCTTTCTGTACTAACTACCCTAGCTCCTATCAGTTTTGGATCTCCTTTCTCTCGTAATCAGGGGCGACTTGGTTTACATTACCAAAGATGAGGTCACGAGGGGGATTTTCCTTGCTTGGAAATTGACATCCCTTACTCCCAAGGAAAGAAGTTATGAGACCCACCCAAAGATGAGGTCACAAGGGAGGAAAGCAAGAAAAAAATCCTATGAATATGATTTGTAGCAGTTTCCAACTTAACAAGAAGGTTGACGTGCGCTTCTAGCTGATGAGACTGTAGATGACGTAAAATATGAATTAATTTCACGACCTAGGATTTGATCTTTACTAAGTAGGGGGATACTGAGGACTTAGGTTTGAAATGCATCACATATTAGAGAAAATGTAAGAGAGATGAGAATGAGTGTGTCAAGGCAAGAAGGTATACTTATTTAGGTAAAGATAAGAGAATAAGTTTTGAAACTGAGAGATGATAACTAAGTGTATTGTGTCTAGGGCATGTTAATTTGACCTTGGTACATGCTGACACTAAAGGGGCAAACCCTCCCACCTGGTTGGTTGCCATTCCTAGTTGTTCATGAAGCTAGTGGTTCTTGTTCTGGTTGTTGCAGATTGAATTCATTATTGAGGTTAAAAAGTAAAAATTCTACTCATAAAATGGTACTTAAGATATATATAGCCTTATATTAATGAACAACAAATGTGAGTGAGAAGCTCACAAGGCAGGAGAGATACAAGAAAAGACTACAGAGAGAACAAACTCACCCAATCAAACATACAAACATGAAACTCAACCCCCATTATTACTCCCCAAATATTACCCCAAAGCCACACTAGAGCTTTGATGTCTTTTACAAACAGTCAAACAATCTCTCCTAATACCTTTAAAAATCCTGGTATTTCTTTACATAATTCTGCCAGCAGAACTCTTTTCCATAACCAAGCTCCATTAGAACATCCCCTTTGTTCCATTGATAACCTCTAGAAAACACAGTTAGCTCTGGCTTCAGAGCATTGATCTGCACACTTCCCTTGAAAAACTGCAGGGAACAAAGATGTGCCCAATGGACTCCTCATCAGCTTCACATAAGCTACATCTATTAGGGATACAAAGGCATCTTCTAATTAGGTTATCTACTGTTAGAAGTCTGCCATGGCCAATTGTTTAAGTGAAAAAATTCACTCTTGGAGGAATCTCTTTGAGTCGGAAGAACTTCTGACCAAAAACAGATGGGAAAATAGCTTTGTCTGCTACTTAATAAGAATATATGTATTGATTCATTTTATAAATAAAATAAATAAATAAATAAAAGACGAGAGGGGATGGGGTATAAGTTGATGCTTTTGCAGTTTTGACAAGGTTCTGTTACTAGTGCGAGCAATAATATAAGTTGAAAATGAGAAGTAAAAGAAATATATGAATTTACTTGGCAAATCATGAAAGTAGGCTATTTTGTGGAAGAAAAGTATACACAGATACCATTTAGATCGTCAGTGTTCCAAAAGTGGCCATAATTAGAATGGGTTACCAATTTACCATAGTTGCTGCATGTTTCGTGTTCATGAATCTTACGATGGCAAAACAGACATGCTTGCTCGTCATTCCTTGTAGGCTTGTAATACTATTTCTTTAGCGGATTTTCTGTATACCTCCTACATGATAATCCATCTGTTAAATTTTGAATCAGTAACATGATTTTTAGCATGCTATTTGGTTTCTGAAACAGGTAGATGGAAAAACTGTCAAGGCACAGATATGGGATACAGCAGGCCAAGAGAGGTACAGAGCTATCACCAGTGCTTACTATAGAGGCGCTGTTGGTGCACTCTTGGTTTATGACATAACAAAGAGGCAAACCTTTGACAATGTCCAGAGATGGCTTCGTGAACTGAGGGATCATGCAGACTCGAATATTGTCATCATGATGGCCGGGAACAAATCCGATCTGAACCACCTCAGAGCTGTTGCAGAGGAGGATGCCCATGTTTTGGCTGAAAAGGAAGGGCTCTCATTTCTAGAAACATCTGCTCTGGAAGCACTCAACATCGAGAAGGCCTTCCAGACTATCTTGACGGAGATCTACCACATAATAAGTAAGAAGGCTCTGGCTGCTCAGGAGGCAGCTGCTACCACTGGGCTTCCTCAAGGCACCACCATTAATGTTACTGATTTATCAGGGAATGTGAACAAGAGAAAGTGTTGTTCTACTTGAAAAATGCATTCTTCTAATCAAGGAAGGAAATAGGCTGCAGTGTGCTGGAAGGACATTCTCTTTGAATGCAAGGCATGTAGTATACTTGACATTTTTATGAGACGATTACCTTTGAATGCATTTGGAAGAATATCGTTAACTCTGTTAGAAGGAAAGTTGTGAAATGGAAAATGAAGGTTTTATATTAGCTTAGAAAGCATTTTCTTTATTTTCTTTGTTTCTTCTTTCTTTAGATGAACTGACAGGCTCTGTAGAAGGATATACGAGGGATTGATTGTTTTGCGTTGAGGGAAGGATAAGCTAAGATTAATATTGTAAGTGTAGTCTCCATTTTGTGGTTTGTTTCCAACTTCTAATAAGAGTTCCATTAACTTTTTCGCAGTGTTTGATTTTCTTTATTTATTTATTAGAGAATTCAGGGACCCTCTGCATGAATGTTGTACACCTTCAGTTAGTGTAATGTTAAGTTGCAATATACACAAACGAACCAATGAGAACACCGCAGTATTTCATTCATTTGTTTATTTCGGCTATGGTCCAAAGTGACCGACCGACCTTTATATTGAAAAGAAACAGGAATATTAAAAATAAATACAAGAGGAGGATCTAGCATCATGTGCCCTCAACCATCCCAAGTTAAGCTAAGATGCTCACTCTAGGGGGGTGTCATTCAGCCATATGCCCACTTTTGAGTCCTGAATCCTGAATCCTGGTCCACACTAACAAACTGAAAACAAATAAACTATTACGCCTTCCCTCTTTTATGATTAGAATTCAGTGGTTGATAATTGTTACCCTTCATTGTGGTGGTGGTGGTGGTACCACTCATGACATCTACAAGACCATTTTAAATGGTTCTCAATTCTCATTGTATAAACAAAACCAAACCCCCGGATACAATTGGATGATAAAGCCATCATTTCACACCACTCACCCAAGTCACCTCATAATGTAATAATGAGTGCGTGTTTGGTTGGAATGGGTTTGAATAGTAATTACTTTGTTTGGTTACGTATACAAATGGTGTAATGGGAATGTCCATTATAAATTTCATTGCAACGGTCATTTCTTCTTAAAATCATATGAATGTCCATTTGTAATTGATGATACACCAAACCGTCTAGTAATCGATGTCGCACACGTGGCATGATGATTTTGTTAATGGATCGGTCAAGCTAGAGCGGGCTCAAGTAAGCGTTTAATCTGATCTAACCCGTAAGTCAGGGAGCCAAGCTCAGATCACTCAAAGCCCACTGAGGAATTGGACCCAAGACAGGCAGGCCAGTAAGATGTTGACTCTTATTAGGAAATAAACATCATAGAATAAATCGTGCATGGACAACTCTCAATAAGGGAAGGATTTCCAACATATATCCTTTTTTAAACAATGCCACCAAGGCAAAGCCGAACTAGGACTCTCGCAAGTTGACGAACTAAATTATGATTCACAGCCTTAATATCAAGCAATATACCATTCTCTATGCCTTGTCTGACTTTAGCATTGGAGTGTCATCGGCCACCACAACAATGGTCTTTGGCTCACGGTTGTTCATTTTGCAGGTCAAGGCTTAAGAGATGGGAAACTGATCCATCAGTTTGGCACCGTCCGTGGGGAACAACGAGTTCCTAAGATAAAAGAAGTAACATCCCTCTATTATAGCCCGAAAAAATGGTAGCCACAAGATCTTGTATTAATGGTGAGATCACCGAGCCTTCAAACGCTCAAGCCGACGCAGTACCACCGGTTCTGGTGGTGCCAACCATGGGAGGAGAACAACCCCAGGCTCCCACGGCGGTTGCAGTCACGACAAACCCTAGAATGGATTAGCTCTTAGCCCAAGTACAGTAGATTGCTTGGGTGGTGGAAATGTTTGCTCAAAAGAACCCACCATTTGCAAGAGGTTACAAGGAGGCGAAAAAGACCTTGTCCCAACAGGAGAACAGGGAAAGCATTCAGGAGAGCCATAATGTCCCCACTGGCTCTAAGGGGACCAACGACAACGAGAATCAAGGGAACAGAGTGGTGTACGGAGACCTGACATCTAAGAACGTACCGCTCAAATTTGGATGGATTGTACAACCTCACCGTCCCCCTGTTCACCGATCAAATTATGAATGTACCGCTGCCTAAGAAGTTCACGTGATGGCGTTGAAAAAGGGATCAAAAGAAGTCATATGTCGAACATTCCCCACCAGCTTGAAGAAAGCAGCGCTTACTTTGTTTCACAATCTCCCCCAAGGTCAATCGACTCATTTCAAACACTGGCCAAGGCCTCCATATTCACAGCATTTGGGGCCTCTTCCACCGCTTTATCTTTGCTCACGACAATTGTGTCCCTCTCAACTACCAAGTCAAGATCAGTTAGAGGGGAGAAAGGAAGAGAATCACTCCTCGGTCGACCCCCACCTGTAGCGGAGGATGAGAAGCCGAGGGAGGAAAGTCAATCAACAGACAACAAACAGGTGATCCTTCGCCAAACTGAGCAGACTCAGACTCCAAAAATGGGTTATATTTGAAGTCCTTCGGAGAAAAAATGATGAATCTTGCTAGTATTGGGGGAAACAACCATCCGTGCCTGCAACAAAATATTGTTCAAAATTGTGGCTTGCTCAGTGCTTAGCTTTTTCACATCATCCACCCCTACCATTCTCAAATACTCATTTTCCAAGTTTGGTAGGAGAGTAGGAGCTTTAGTCGGAGTATCTTGTCTGTCAGACATAACAACTTTTTCCCAGCAGACATAACAAGCTCTTGTTGTCACATTTAACCCCTCATCCTAAGGGACAATTAACCTGGACGAAGAAGCAGTCTAAACTCTAATTTGACGCTTTTTAGAAGAAGGAGAAGCAACCTTAGTCCCAGTTCGACGCTTTTTGGAAAGCAGAGTGGGGGGAGCATTGCGTCCAACTTCGCCTTCCGGACTAGGAATCTTCACATTTGGTGTCTTCCTCTTCTTCAAAGGAGGTCCACCAGAATTTGACTTCGAGATTCTGAAAATAGTGGTAGCCTCATGCCAGTAATCCCATAAACTGTTCTACTTTATGTTGTCAGGCTTCATCACAACATCTTCAATCATCAAAAAGGGCAAACCAGAAAAATTGATCTAATGCTTCTTCCTCGTCTAAAGAAAAGGGAGTTGTTAAATTTTTTTTTAACAAAAAGCAGTTCAGTATGCAATCACTAAAACTTGGAACAAGAAAGGTCTTAGACTCACTCAGTTGTTTGAACTTCTGATTGATCGGACAACCATCAAGTTCAAAATACTTTGAATTCGAAGAAGCCATAAAGCAATATTTCTGCCAAGACTTGAAATCATCAGGCAGAGTACCCAAATAAATCGGTGTCTGCAACGAACAGATCGTATGATCGTTCGACCGAGGATAGGTCAGTATTTGGATCACCCTCGGAGTCAATCGGAGACAGACATTTTTCACTCTAATAAAAAAAGCGATCAAAACCCTGTACCTGTTTGGTAACATCTAGGTTGGAGCAATGCCAAGGTATGCTAAAAAGCGCCAAATATTTTTAACAACAGAAAAACAAAAGGCCTGATTGAAACATACCCCTGTGCAAGCAAATGAATCCTTTTGGAGGAGACATCGGAGTCTGATCGGATCCCAAAGTAAAAAGATCAAAATCATCGAAAATCTTATATTTCTCACATAGATTCAACAAATCTACCTCTCTCATTAACCTCTCCCTGAAAAACTCGTAACAGTCGGAAACTAGTTTATCAAAAAGTTGATTCTATCTCGCTGTTGAATAATGTATGAACCTCCGATTGCGCTTTCGAAAATAGAAATTGGTCGGAGCAAAAGTACAGATTCTCTACAGTCACAGAAACAAAGAACAAAAATTGTACAAAACAACTTTGTTTTCTAATGATAAGATGATTTCTCAACGGGCAGTTGTACTAGCTTTTAATGTTGCGCACAACCCGAAGAGATTGTTTTAGACTTAATCATCACGGCTACCCGGTTCCCTCATGACATGACTTAGTGAACCGACAAGATGACCAGCTAACTTGGGATGAGCAACTGAAGATACACCAAACCGTTCTTTAATTGACACCGCACATGTGGCATGATGATTTCGTTGACGGACCGATCAGGCCAGAGCAAGCCCAAGTAAGCGTCTAATCTGATCAAGCCCGTAAGTTAGGGAATCAAGCCCAGATTACTCGAAGCCCATTGAGGCGAGTATCTAGGAATTGGATCCAGGACAGGCAGGCCAGTAAGATGTTGACTCCTATTAGGAAACAAACATCAAAGAATAAGTCGTACATGGAAACTCCCTTGCATGGACAACTGTCAATAGGGGAGGGATCTGCAGCATATATCCTTCCTTAAACCATGCCACCAAGGCAGAGCCGAACAAGGACTCTCGCACGATAAATAGGGCAGGAAGCTGAGGAATTAAGGTATAATTCACAACCCTAATTTCAAACAATATACCCTTTGTCTACGCCTTGTCTAACTTTGGTATCGGAGTATCATCGGCCACCACAACAGTAGTCTTTGGCTCACGGTTGTTCTTTTTGAAGGTCAAGGCCTAGGAGAACAAAAGTTGATCCATCAGCAATGGTCAACACTCCATTAGTCTTATTTGCCCTCCTTACCCACCATAGATCCAAAATCATCCTTACCCTCCATATATCCAAAATTCATGGTTGTTAATTGAGGACATAATGGTAGAGACACCAATCATTCTCATTCCCATTCCATCGAGTAATCAAACATAGTAATATTCTCATTCTCATTCACATTCCATTTAGTAATCAAACATTGCCTGATAAAGAAAAAATGGGAAAAGAAAATGGTATTTGTTTAGTAATGTGTTAAATACTAAACTTTCTTATGTCTACAGGTGGTGGTGATCACTTTGAGGCCTTGTTGGTACATTGTATTCTGCCTTATTTAAAAGAAATAAGAAGGGGGAAAGGAAGATGACATCCCATTCCCATTCCCACCCCCACCAGTTGTCATTCATCCTGTCCGTTGAAATTTGCTTATTATTTTCTCCCCCGCTATCTGATAACGTGCGCTTGAAGTGCTGATTTAAAAAAAAAGTTATTATTATTATTATGCTAAAATATCTCCTGAAAATAAGAAGCCGTTTTAAGTGCCTTTTCATTTGTTTTATTGTTTCTTCCTTTGCCATTTCATTGCTTTGAGGGAAGCAAAGCAAGAAAGAGAGAGATTTTTCTTTTCTACTTCTTCCTCTCTCTCCTTGTTGAAACGAAATGAAATAAAATTAAAAATCTAATCCAACTTTTCTATTGTTTCAAATAGACTGAGAATATTATTTTGTTGATTTGTCGGTGAGTTGGTAAGGTTCATTCATTCATCATTTTCAATTTTGTATCTTCCTTCATTCTTCTTGATTTTGGTTTGTTGTTGTAGAGGAGGAGCGAGGGACAAAAATAATAAAAGAAAATATGGGTCAGAGAATGGATCACGAGTACGACTATTTATTCAAGATCGTATTGATTGGAGACTCGGGTGTTGGGAAATCCAACATTCTCTATCGCTTCACAAGAAATGAGTTTTGTTTGGAGTCTAAATCAACTATTGGTGTTGAATTTGCAACCAGAACTCTCCAGGTCTCTCTTCTTCGATCTCTAATTTTCTTACTGCTAACCAAATTGCATTCATCATCTATACAAATCACTTGTCCTTGCATAGTCTAGTTTATTGGTTCATCTGCTTCTTTTTTTTTTTTTTTTTTTATCATTTTTATTTTTTACCGGGTAAAAAAAATGTAAAAGTTTCTTGTAATTTTCTGATTGATGCAATTCACATTGGGTGATCAAAGATGAATATATTTCAGCGCCAAGGTTTTAAAAGCTCAAAGGATCTTGGGTGTCATTTTTTATAGCCAAAAAAAAAAAAAAAAAAATCAGTTTGTCACGATCTCAAAATTAGGAAGGAGGATGCTGGATACAAACCCTTCAACTCTTCTTCTGAACCTTTTTCTCCAAGGAAGGGTGAATATGGTTTTTTGGTGGAGTTTAGCTATAAGGTTTCAAGTAGTCCTCTGCATACATCTATTATTTGAGGCACCTGACTTATGCACACATTCATGGGCGGACCTACTAAGGGGCGAGGGGGCAGCTGCCCCCCCCCCCCCCCCCCCCTCAATTTTTAAAATATTTTTAGTATATACACTTTAGTCTTAAAAAAAAATCGATTATATAATGTAGAATACAATATGATAATTGTTTATACAAATGTTTGAACATGTCTTTGTTGGTGTAGTGGTTTGAGGTTTATAAATTTTAGTAAAAGACCCGAGTTCGATACTTGTGCATTTTTATTTTATTTTCAATGCAATTTTTTTTAATAATTGCAAACATTAAAAAATGTTTAGTTTAATAAAAATTTATTAACATTAAAGAAATGAATTTTTTTTTCACAAGTGGTATAAAACGTCCCACAAAAAAAATATTTAAAATTAATATCTAAAATAATAACTATAAAATTCAATGAAAAATATACCATTAGCTAACTCGTACAAAATTTAAGCCTCATATAAAACAAATTTTTCTATAAAATTGTATTATGATCATATTAGGTTCGCAAATTTCAAATTTTTTTTAGCTACACCTAGATACTTATCCTAATTATTTTGTGATATTAGTTATATATTCTAGTTATTATACTCATTTGTTCCTTGCTAAGGTTATCGATAGTGACCTTATTTTGGCATAAAATTGAACTACACTGAATTCAATTTGGTATATGCAATGCATTTTTTATAACTGTATTTTTTTATTAGTTACTAGCTTAGGTAGAAAAAAAAATTGGCTTTACCATTGATAACTACTATTATCAACTAATAAGTATTTTCCATTTTGTCCCCCCTCGACTAAAATCCCGGGTCCACCCTGCACACATTCATATACTACTTTCTTTTCTTTTGCTCTTTTTCTTTTTTTTTTATTTAAAAAAAAAACTTAACGAACAGATGAGTTTTATTATTTAGTTGCAAATATGCCGTTAAAGATGTTTGGGTGCCCTAGGTAAACCTCCTTTCTTATTAATCTACATGGACACCATATTACGATTGCTTGACTGGTGCAGGAAACAATAGGTTTGAGGAAAAAAATAAAAATAAAAATAATATGTGTGTGTGTGTGGACGCGTGCGCGCGCATGAAACAATGTACATTCCCAATGCAAGCCAAGAATCAATTTATTATGAGTAATTCTAGCTGGCTTGGGAAAATGTATTTTCACCCCCCTCTTTAAACACCTTTTTGGATTGTGTGTTTAAAGAGGAGGAAGGGGGGCAAAAATGTATTCCCCCCCATGGCAACAAACTAGGCTGGTTTCCCAAGCCAGCTAGAATTTCTGGTTTATTATACTGTGAACTCAATGTGTTGTATGGTTTTATGAAACAGGTAGATGGAAAGACTGTGAAAGCACAGATATGGGACACAGCAGGACAGGAGAGGTACCGAGCCATCACCAGTGCTTACTACCGAGGTGCTGTGGGTGCACTCTTGGTCTATGACATTACAAAGAGGCAAACCTTTGACAATGTCCAGAGGTGGCTTCGCGAACTGAGAGATCATGCAGACTTAAATATTTTCATCATGATGGCCGGTAACAAATCCGATCTCAACCACCTCAGAGCTGTTGCTGAGGAGGATGCCCATGTTTTGGCTGAGAAGGAAGGGCTCTCATTCCTAGAGACATCTGCACTGGAAGCACTCAATATTGAGAAGGCATTCCAGTCTATTTTGACAGAGATCTACCATATCATAAGCAAGAAAGCTCTGGCTGCACAAGAAGCAGCCGCTACTGCTGGTCTTCCAGGTCAAGGGACTACCATCAACGTTGCTGATTTGTCAGGGAATTTGAACAAGCGAAACTGCTGTTCTACTTAAAAGAAGGCATGCATTTAATTGTAAGAGGGTAAGAGATTGCCATGCTGAAGGACGTTCAATTTGAGTGTGAGGCATGTGAAATACTTTTTACTTATACGCCACGATTTCCTTCTAGTGTATTGGAAAGCAAACTGCCGAACTATCAGAAGGGAAGTAGTGAAACGAAAAAACGGAAGTTTGTTCGTGTAGATGGGTCGTCTCCTTTCTTTTCTCCATTTCTTTTTTTGTTTTAAAACTGACTGGCTTTATAGAAAGGGAAAGCGGGGGATTGTCTATTTCAGTTGTTGGAAATAATTATATGGAGCAGCAACTAAAATGTCACAGTTAGACATTCCTAAGTATTAGAAAAATACTCATATACTGACCATGTTTGCTAGTATAATGTATTGGATGTTTTACTCAAGCAAATTCCAATATGCAAATATAAAGCATAAATTTCATCCAAACATTAAGCATACGAACAATAGCAAATGCAAATAAGCATACTAATGTAAGCAAACATTCTTTGAAAAAACAAAGGAAATCTATGAAGTAAATTCATCCTTAACATACCAGTTTGTTCTAACTTCTGTATAAGATTCAACTGCTGTAAACAATTCAAAGAAATAGTTAGGAACGAATGTACCAGTTTGTTCTTGGGTTGAGTCGCGGACTAGGTCGCTCTCTTTAAGACGTTTCGCGGCTCTGCCCAAAATTGTGCAAGCAGTATCGTAGCCCCGCCGTCCCCAGGATAAAACAGCCCAGAATCTTTTCTCTGTCTCGTTCAAAAATGCACAATAGATGAACGGTATACAATTCACCCTTAATCTTCTTATTTGCTCGGAATCACCAATACCATTTAAAAGAAATCAACAAGAAGCAGAAACTTGGCAAACGAAAGACTGCTTGTAAACACTAAGACTGATTTTGCAAAACTTTTATATTCTCTGCTTGTAATCACGAAGACGAAGACTGTTTTTGCAAAAACTTGTATACTCTCTGTTTTTCGAAAGACTCTGTTTCTTTTGTTTTTTTCTATGTATAGAACTCTAGAACTAGATGGTATTTATAGATAGAAAACATGCAATCGAAAACGAAAATAGAGACTAGGTTCATTGGCCGTATCAAATCGTGGAGAAGATACTCGGCGGGATTTATGCCAGAAATCACGGAGCCAAATCGTGGTTTAGAGAGACCGTTTAGACTAAGTCCTCTTCAGAAATTTATTTTTCGTTTAAATAAATTTTCAGCAAAAAAGAAGTTTTGCTCTCTAAATGACCCAACCCAACCCGCCCGACCGGACAGACGGCGGGCGCGAGGGCCTATCTCTCCCCTCCTCATAAAAGAGTGGTACCCCCAAGGGGTCCAAATCCAAGTCCTTACTATCTTCTTATATACTCTACCTCAAAGAGATATATAGTAGATATGGGACTATAAAATAGAGAGTGGTTCAAAGATCAAAATAGGAGAGGGAGGTCCAGGGATCAAAACCAGGTAAACACACATTTGTTTTTATTTTTAAAAAGCCAAATTTGCAACAATCCCCCACTTGGATTTTTAAAAACAATTTTCATCGAGCAATCTTTAAAATATAAGATTGTGCATAAACAAAAGTGTCTTTCGACTTGAACTCTTGCGTAGTGTTCATGCTTTAGAATATACTAGAGTAACTCGTAGTTTGGAACTCTATCTCTAACAGACATTACACGCACAACCTTACCAGGGTGAAGTCTAAAAAGCCCGTGCTTTACGGCCATGCACGTATATCCCAGTGTAGTGAAGGCTCTAGGAATTTTGCCCACAAATTCCATAGGAAGCGGCCAAACTTCCACAATCACTTAGGTGAGTCTATCAAGAGTACTCCTGTAGCTAGGTACTCCACTCCACATAGAGTATAGACCTCATTAAGAGTTTTTAACTCATCCTACTATCGCTTCAGGAATTCATGTTTTAATCTAGGAATGGGATTGCTATTTTGTCAGCATGATTCACATCATATCATTCACGACTTGTTATTACCCATTGAACCTATTTCTTGGGATCTCCAGTCTATAGGTTGGGTTACCATCGTGAATAACTCATCAAACTAAGGGCCATAGTCCCATTCCTTTCGAGGTTTTAAAAACCTTCTCTCTAGCTAATCCTTTCGTCAAAGGATTAGCCAAGTTCGCATCAGTTTGTACATGATCCAATCTCACAGCACCAATAGATAGAATTCTCTAACCGTCCTGTGCTTACGACGTATTTGTCGTTTCTTGCCGTTATAATAACGGTTCTGTATTTTTCGCAATAGCCGCGGTACTATCGCAATGGATCAAGACAGCTGGAATCGGTCTTTCCCATAAAGGGATCTCTGCTAGCAGGTTTCTTAGCTAACCTGCTTCTTTACTAGCCGTGGCTAGTTCTATCATTTCTGACTCCATCGTGGACTTTGCCAGAATGGTTTGTTTCTTCGATTTCCAAGAAACATCTACACCAGCTATATTGAAAATATAACCACTGGTGACTATGGAGTCATCTGAAAGGTCGGTCCAATCAGCATCACTATATCCTTCAAGGAAAGCGGGAAACTTCTGATTATTTAATCTGAGGTTCTTAGTCCTCTTAAGGTACCTCATGACCTTTTCAATTGCATCTATAGAGGATCAAGCTTCTTAAAAGCTAAGGGAATCCTCCTCGACTGAAAAGACATAGAAATCGAGGCCAAGGTTTTTAGAAGTTCGTTTCCGATTACTTCTCCTAAGCTCAATTTATGTAGCTTTATCAATTTCATTATCATAGGCGCGTTATTTGAGGATGTACCCCCACTATTCCTCGAAATAACCCCCACTATGCCTCGAAAATAAATGCAATTCATCTTTTCATAAATTAATTCCTTGATAAACAAAAAATCTTCTCACAAAAGATCAGAATCCACATAATTATTTTTAGCATGTATAAATGTTAAAAATATGCATGTGCTTTCCATTAAGGAACTTTTGAACTTTGGTCCCTCTAACTATTATCATAAACGGGTTTAGCCACCGTTTGAATGCATATAAATGACGGTCCTTTTGCTAGCTGAAGCAGACCGTGCATTCAAATGTTAAGAACCCACTCAATGAGAATGTTGAATAAAATACCCATTCTATTCACCTCGCTATTCTCATTTTCTTTTAACTTCAAGAATCAACACAAAAATATCATTAGAGAACGTACCTTAAATTCAGCTTCTGAATTTTTCAAACTTTGATGTAATCACCAAGCTATATTTGTGCTTAAAAGCAAGCTCTGGGAATTAAGTAGCAAACTTAGATTGTAAAGGTTCCATTGCAAAACCAAGCAATAGCTTGAATTGTTCTAGATTGCCATCAACAAAAAAGATTAGATCCACCAACATCATTATCATGAGAACACATTTTTTCCTTAAGAATTCATGTCCTCTACCAAATAGTAAAACATTGAATACTAAATGAAGAAGATATAAAGATGTGGGTGACCCTCCACTCCTAACACATTCATAGAATAAACAGCTAGCAATTCGTAAGGCACCAAATAGCTACTATGGATTTTACCCTCCAACCTTATCAAAATCAACTTTCCCTCATGCCCTAATCTTCAAATGTTAAAAAATCAACAATGTGAAAATCCGGCCAACTTATGGTCTGAGCAAAATCATTTAAACAGTGACATCAAGAACAAAATTCACAGGTCGATCTGTATACAAATGATTCCTTATAGCCTCCTTATTTCAGTTTAACATCAATTGTAAAATTAATCACAAATTTTTCTTTCCATCAATAGTATTGAGAAATAGAAGCATCCCCAATTTTCACAATAGATCAACTATTTGTTCTCACCAAAATAGACTGAATCATCCAAAGTGCATAACAAAATTATCATTGAACTGCATACTCATTATCTAAAGAGTAACATGCATAGATGATATTATTCATTTCTCACGAAATGTTCAAATGGAATTTATTGATTCAAATTTCATGATATTCCAACTCAGAAAGCCTAATAGAGCAGCACCTTTAATTAAAATTCTATGAAATTTAACTTTAAATCATGGTGTTCTATTCATACACAATCTCCTCTAGTTAGTCCTCCATGGTTTTAGAGTCTAGACTACATTTTACATTGTCAACATGTGTACATGTATGTCAATCTCTAACTACGTTAATCATAATGTAAACTAATATGATTTCACTATATGGTTGTAAAGTCACCATAAAAATATCTTTAAAAATACACAACATGGAAAACCACCATTATAGATAAAGATATCTGAAATTGTAAACGTAGTTGTAAAACTCTAAATCATGTGGATCTTTAAATATAACCCTCTTTCCAAACTTTTCAAATGTTACCTTGGGGTTGTATCCTTGCATAGAATACTGCTCTCAACCCAATTTGGCAACAACAACTACCACCCAAGGTAACAAAGATACATAGTGCAAACAAACTAAACTCCAATCCTTGGAACAAAATTTGTTTAGGCTAATGGGTTCCATAATTAATTTAACAGACACATTGAAACAACGAGGCAATAACATACACTTCCTTGAATAGTCCAACTTGTACAAAACAAAGGAAGCGTCTCATTCATATATTTTGTTTGGCTCTTCAAAAGCAATATTCCAAAGCTTTCATACATACATATCCTCATTTATTACTTTTAGATTTATATAACCTTCATAAACATGGCTGCTACTCCATTTTTATGCTTGTTACATGACAGAAAAGATTCTCAAACTCAATTGAAGGTTTTTCCCAATCAACGAGCGTATAACTAATACATGAGAATAATGAGGATATAACTTAATCTATAACCATGAATAAGAGTCAAAATCAAAATGCACAGAATCATCCTCTTTAATTAACGCATAACAAAACAGTGTGTCAATAAGCTTATAGAGCACAACTTTTCCTAATATTGTCACAACAAAGTAATGTTTGGCAACTTATCCTTGGATCCCTTTGGAGCAAGGAATAGTCCATTGCTAAAGTCAGTGTCATAACTCAACTTCACTTCTAGTGTGTGCATAACATTTGTAGGAAGTGAAGCATATAGATCAAAGAATATTATTGTTACCAACAGTTGGATCAATTTCTAAAAGAAGCCTAAGTTCCTGACTCAGAAAATTTTATGCTCACGAAATGCATTGAGTTCAGAATATTAAATGTTCATCGCTAATATATATATACCCAACTGTATATGATTCACTTCTTTAACAATTAACTCAAATCTTGTGTGTGATCAAATATGTGCATCCTTGTATTACAAATATATGCAAACTTTGTTTAGCAAACTCAGTATTTGTAATCATTGCAGAAAGAACACGTCTTAAAATTGTTGGAAATAATTATATGGAATAGCAACTAAAATGTCACAGTTAGACATTCCTTAGTATTAGAAAAATACTCATATACTGACCATGTTTGCTAGTATAATGTATTGGATGTTTTACTCAAGCAAATTCCAATATGCAAATATAAAGCATAAATTTCATCCAAACATTAAGCATACGAACAATAGCAAATGCAAATAAGCATACTAATGTAAGCAAACATTCTTTGAAAAAACAAAGGAAATCTATGAAGTAAATTCATCTTTAACATACCAGTTTGTTCTAACTTCTGTATAAGATTCAACTGCTGTAAACAATTCAAAGAAATAGTTAGGAACGAATGTACCAGTTTGTTCTTGGGTTGAGTCGCGGACTAGGTCGCTCTCTTTAAGACGTTTCGCGGCTCTGCCCAAAATTGTGCAAGCAGTATCGTAGCCCCGCCGTCCCCAGGATAAAACAGCCCAAAATCTTTTCTCTGTCTCGTTCAAAAATGCACAATAGATGAACGGTATACAATTCACCCTTAATCTTCTTATTTGCTCGGAATCACCAATACCATTTAAAAGAAATCAACAAGAAGCAGAAACTTGGCAAACGAAAGACTGCTTGTAAACACTAAGACTGATTTTGCAAAACTTTTATATTCTCTGCTTGTAATCACGAAGACGAAGACTGTTTTTGCAAAAACTTGTATACTCTCTGTTTTTCGAAAGACTCTGTTTCTTTTGTTTTTTTCTATGTATAGAACTCTAGAACTAGATGGTATTTATAGATAGAAAACGTGCAATCGAAAATGAAAATAGAGACTAGGTTCATTGGCCGTATCAAATCGTGGAGAAGATACTCGGCGGGATTTATGCCAGAAATCACGGAGCCAAATCGTGGTTTAGAGAGACCGTTTAGACTAAGTCCTCTTCAGAAATTTATTTTTCGTTTAAATAAATTTTCAGCAAAAAAGAAGTTTTGCTCTCTAAATGACTCAACCCAACCCAACGGACGGACGGACGGCGGCGAGCGCGAGGGCCTATCTCTCCCCTCCTCATAAAAGAGTGGTACCCCCAAGGGGTCCAAACCCAAGTCCTAACTATCTTCTTATATACTCTACCTCAAAGAGATATATAGTAGATATGAGACTATAAAATAGAGAGTGGTTCAAAGATCAAAATAGGAGAGGGAGGTCCAGGGATCAAAACCAGGTAAACACACATTTGTTTTTATTTTTAAAAAGCCAAATTTGCAACATCAGTTAAAGAGAGGATGAAGTGAAGATTAATAGTGTAATTTTAATCTCCTTTTGGAAATGATCAACTTATTTCCTATCTCTTATGATAGAAGTATTGATGCTCAAAAGTGTTCAACTGCTCGATTCTTTTCTAGAAACTATACTTTTACTGGGATATTCGTTTGTAAACGATGGAGTAATTTCTTATCCATCATGAAAAATTGCAGAGTGAAAGGCTGAGTTCAGTTTTACTGGAGTTGTGTTTCTTGTAGATTAATTAGCTTTTTAGTTGGATTTACATGAAAGAATCTCATGGGATAAATATGTAATGTGAGCAAAGTTTCTCTGAGGCATCATATAAACAAGAATGGGTTTCAAAAGGGTGTTTGACTGTTGAGCAATTATAGATTTATGATGGCTTAACAAAAGGCGTCTCTTCATATTAGGCTTTTATCACAAATACGTAACAAGATGGTGATCAACATTAAGAAACCCAGCCTCAAAAACCTTCCTTTCAAGTAGTTATCATCTGGCAAGGAGTTGGTTGAACTGTTCAAGAGAATTTCCTCTGTTGACCAGGTTCATTGGCAAAATAAGTAACAGATGTCTGGACAATACTTCCTATCAGATTAGATAGAAATTTCCATTCAGACATTGAAAAGAAAGATTAGCTGTTGAAAAATTATTATAGTTACTACAAATATAATCTGAAACATTTGAATACTCAAGCACTAAAATGATGAAGAACTTATGCGTGATTATTGGTGTTCATTATTAGTTAATGCAGGGACTGAAATATAAGTGTTATTGTTGTATCTGTAAGGGAAAATACTAGCTAATGCAAATAATCCCAACACAAGTCCTAGACCTAGTTGGTGATAGTGAATGGCTAAAATTGTTATGCAAGTAATAGCAAAGAACAAACAATGTGTAGAAAATAAAGATGACATCGAGATTTACGTGGTTCGGCTTTGCCTACTCCACGGACGACGACTCTATAACTTTCTTATTAATATAGAAACACTTACTTGAAGATTACAACGTTGTCAGGCAACAATCCTTGAGATTACCCAATCTCAAGCCAACAATACCGCCAAAAGTTTGACGAAACTCGCAAACGAAACCCAAAATCACTCGATTCCAATCCTTCTATTTGGCTATTGTTTCACGCTGCACACACACACACCGAATCACGCCCTTATTGCCGCCCGTTTCACGTTGCACTCACGCCACACTGCTGCTCTGTTTCAACGATGTATTTGCAGCCAATCTGACGCTGCGTTGCTGCTGCGATGTTGCTGCGATTTTGCTGCAATGTTGCTGCCGTATTGCTGCTGCGTTTCAGCTGTACGCTCTGATTGTTATGTTGTGTTTTTTCATAGCTGCCTTATATTTACTTTTTATACAAGTAGTTGTTGTATGCTTGCTTTAATTGGAGAAAGAAAATGACATTGAGTCTCACATGAATTGTGAACCAAATATTCCATCACCCAAGGACTCTGAGTCCTTGTAATTGTCTCACAATCTCCAACTTGGAGAACAATTTCATGCCACCACACAAGCATCACAAACAACCATATAAGCATCTCCACCTTGGCATGAAATACCGCCAAGACCCATCTCTCGGTCACGAGAAACGCCGTCATGCCCCTAAGGGCCCTGCGAGCGTCAATACTGAGAGAGACTAATCAAGTTGAGACAATGCTGAAGCTTGATCCCTGGAACCACTTTTGTCAACATATCAGCTGGGTTGTCTTTAGTACCCACCTTCTCCAAGAGAACCTCGCCATCCTCAATGACGTCCCTCAGAAAATGATATCGCACATCAATGTGTTTCATTCGAGTATGATGAACCTGGTTCTTTGCCAAATGGATAGCACTCTGACTGTCACATCATCCTGAGTAACACCCAAATCACTAACCAAGCCTCGAAGCCAGATGGCTTCCTTCAGCACCTCTGATAGAGCCATGTACTCTGCTTCAGTAATAGACAAAGCAACTGTAGACTGTAACTGAGACTTCCAATTCACCGGACCCATCGCCAATGTAAAACAATAACCTGTAGTCGATCGGCGCCTATCAAGATCACCGACATAATTCAAATCTACATAACCTCGGATCATATTTGACACATCTCCTCTCTCATATATTAAACCAACATCCAGCGTACCCCGAAGATATCTCAATATCCACTTCACTGCCTGCCAATGTTGTTTTCCCAGGTTTGACATAAACCTACTAACCAAACTGATTGCATGAGCGATATCCGGACGTGTGCAAATCATGGCATACATAAGACTACCAACTGCACTAGCATAGGGAACTTGTGACATGTATTCCCCTCATCCTTCGTGCTAGGAGACAACTTACCCGAGAACTTAAAGTGAGCAGCCAAAGGAGTACTTACTGGCTTAGACGTATCCATGTCAAAACGGTGAATAACCTTTTCTAAGTATTGTCTCTGTGACAATGTCAGTCTGCCCTTCTTCCTATCTCTCACTATCTCCATCCCAAGTATCTTCTTTGCTGAACCAAGATATTTCATCTCAAACTCCATGCTAAGTTTCAACTTCAATTTATCAATTTCTTTCATGCTCTTTGCTGAACATATCATCAACATAAAGTAAAAGAAACACGAAAGACCCATCCTTGAGCTTCTGTGTGAATACACAAGGATCGTACTGACTCCTCGCATATCCCTGCTCAATCATAAAAGTATCAAACCTCTTGTACCACTGCCTCGAAGATTGCTTCAACCAATACAGTGACTTTTTCAGTTTGCATACATTTTCTTCCTTACCAACAACATCATATCCATCGGGCTGAGACATGTATATGTCCTCCTCCAAATCTCCATGCAAGAAAACAGTCTTAACATCAAGTTGCTCGAGCTCTAAGTCAAACTGCGCTGCTAAAGTCAAAAGGACTCGGACAGAAGTGTGTTTTACCACCGGAGAGAATACTTCATTGTAGTCCACACCTTCTTGTTGTGCATATCCTTTAGGCACCAATATTGCCTTGTATCGTATACCTGTACAAGTACCCCTGGAATCTGGAATTCCGTCTTTCACTGTGAAAACCCACTTACACTCAATTGGTCTCTTCCCTTTAGGGAGTGTCACAAACTCTCATGTATGATTCTTCTGAAGAGATAACATCTCCTCATCCAAAGCTTCCTTCCACTCCTCTTTCTGAACACTTCACAAAGCCTGCGTATATGTGGTAGGAACATCAACATACCCATCAAGAACTGAGAATGCGCAAGCTGCGCCATCCTCATAACCAAATCTAAGTAGTGCATGTCTGAATCTAGGTTCTTTGCCTGCTGCTAAAGACGGTGTTTGTAACTGTTGATCCTGTTGTTGTGTAGGATCCATGTCCCCATCAGTAGGAACCTCATCTTCTGCCACTGTCTCATCAGGCATCATATTTGTATCGCCCATTTCCTCAGTAGAAGGAACATCATGTTCTGCATGAGATCTAGGAGCTCCAAGTTCCACCTGCAGAGAATCTCCAACATCTTCATCTTCATTATAGCTATCATCCCTCCAAATAGGGGAACCATCTTTGCATCTTTCACATTTGCCTGTAACAAAGCCTCCTCATGGAACTTCACATCTCGACTGATCACAAACTTCTGCAAGTCAGGGCACCATAATCTATACCCTTTCACATTATCTGGATAACCGAGAAAAATAGCTTTCCTGACCCTTACTCCAATTTTATCTTTCCAAACATGAAAATATGCTGGACAACCAAATACTTTCAAGTTAGAATAATCTGAAGAAATACCAGACCATACCTCCATAGGAATCAGAGACTCAATAGCTGATGAAAGAGAGTGGTTAATGAGATAGCACGCCGTGTTTACTGCTTCAGCCCACCATATTCTGCCCAAACCTGCATTGGACAACATGCACCGTGCTTTCTCCAACAGGGTATGGTTCATCCGCTCTGCTACCCCGTTCTGTTGTGGTGTCGACTTCACTGTGAAGGGTCTTCTAATGCCATGTTCCAAACAAAACTTCTTCAAGGGATCCTCGGTATACTCACCGCCATGGTCAGATCTCATTACTTTGATCACCCTTCCTGTTTGTTTTTCCATCATGGCTTTCCACTTCTTGAAGATATCAGTGACTTTATTTTTATGTTTCATGGTATACACCCATACTCTCCAGCTGAAGTCATCGATAAAAGACACAAAATACCTGGAACCCCCCTTGGATGCGACTCTAGAGGGTCCCCAAACATCAATGTGGATGTAATCCACAATCCCTGCGGTGCTATGAGTAGCATCACTAAAGCTGACTCTGCACTGCTTCCCATAGATGCAATGTTCACAGAAATCCAGTTTTGCCATTTTATCACCGCCAAGCAAGCCCCGCTTGCTTAAAGTTTTTAGTTCATTCTCACCTACATGCCCTAATCGCATGTGCCATAACTGTGTACGCGTCAAGCTTTTCTCATCAACAACTGTAGAAACCATAGTTCCACCTTCAACTATACTTCCTTGAAGGAAATACAAATTGGCATGCCTAACCGCTGTCATAAGCAACCTGTCACCAAAATAAACACTGCAATATCCATTCTCACCAATATACTTGTAGCCCTGAGCTTCAAGCACCCCAAGAGAAATCAGCCCATTTGAAAGAGCTGGAACATGACGTACCTTGGTAAGCTGTCTACATGACCCATCTGCCAACTGGAATTGGACTGTACCAACACCCATTGTCTTGCAAGGCTGAGAGTCACCCATTTTAACTGAACTGCCCTTAACCTCGCGATAAGTGCTGAACCATTCCCTTATAGGACACATATGATACGAAGCTCCTGTATCCAACATCCAACCGTCATACAAATGGTCATAAGATTTTGCTATCAGTGCATGTGCTAAGTCACCCCCGATTAGAATATCTTCTACCACATCCGGTGTCTCAACAATATTCACTACGCCCTTACTCTCATTCTCTTGCTTATTGAGATTATCCTTCTAGTCTGGATAATTCCTTATGTAATGGCTTTTGCGCTTACATTTGTGACATTCAACCTTAGACATATCTCTGCCTTTTGATTTAGACCGATTTCTTCTTTAATTGTTCCTTTTGTAATTTCTTCCCCTTGTCACTGAAAGGTCATGTGCTTGAATCTCCTCATTCGAATCACTCTTTCTGGAAGCCTTTGCAAGTACAGCTTGAACAATATCACTATACACAAATTTCTCTTTCTTCAATGTTGTCATCTGATCAACAAACGATTCCCATACCGGTAACAAAGAAAGTAACAAAAATAATGCTTTCTAACTATCTTCAAATTTAGATCCCAAGCTAACACAATCTGAATATAAACATTCAAATTCATTTATGTGATCAGTCATGAGTTTACCTGGCTGCAATCTGAAAGTGAAGAGCTTTTTTCTGTAGGTACATCACACTCATCTGATCATTCTGAAGATACATAGCCTGAAGCTTATCCCAAATACCCTTAGCCGTCATCTCATAAGCGAAGTTGTAAGCCACATTGTGAGAAAGACACAAACGAATCGTACTGCATGCCTTCAGATCCATTTTACTCTACTTCTCGATAACCTCAACCGTCGCCTTATCTGATGATGGTTTCCTTTTCTCATCAAGTGCATCAATCTGATCCAAACTAACCAGAATATCTTTACAATCCATCTGCCAAGCTTTAAAATTGTTCCTACCATTGAATCGAACAATATCGAACCCATAAACTTTCACATAGCCATCATCACGTGATGAAGAAGACCATTCATCCATTTTAATTGACACCTTCAAAACACAAATACCAACTAACTGGCGCTCTGATACCACTTGTAAGGAAAAATACTAGCTAATGCAAATAATCCCAACACAAGTCCTAGACCTAGTTGGTGATAGCGAATGACTAAAATTGTTATGCAAGTAATAGCAAAGAACAAACAATGTGCAGAAAATAAAGATGACACCGAGATTTACGTAGTTCGGCTTTGCCTACTCCACGGACGATGACTCTATAACTTTCTTATTAATATGGAAACACTTACTTGAAGATTACAACGTTGTCAGGCAACAATCCTTGAGATTATCCAATCTCAAACCAACAATACCGCCAAAAGTTTGACGAAACTCGCAAACGAAGAACACCCAAAATCACTCGATTCCAATCCTTCTATTTGGCTATTGTTTCACGCTGCACACACACCGAATCACGCCCTTATCGCAGCCTGTTTCACGCCCTTATCGCAGCTCGTTTCACGTCGCACTCACGCCACACTGTTGCTCTGTTTCAGCGATGTATTTGCAGCCAATCTGACGCTGCGTTGCTGCTGCGTTTCAGCTGTATGCTCTGATTGTTATGCTGTGTTTTTTCATAGCTGCCTTATATTTACTTTTTATACAAGTAGTTGTTGTATGCTTGTTTTAATTGAAGAAAGAAAAGGATATTGAGTCCCACATGAATTGTGAACCAAACACTCCATCACACAAGGACTCTGAATCCCACAAGGACTCTTGTGTTTGAGTCCTTGTAATTGTCTCACAGTATCTTGAATAAAATTTTCAGGAGCACCAAAGAAAAGCATTTATTCTTGTTCTCATATTGTGTTTCTTCTTGTTGAAGATTAACTTCTACTTGCTTGGTACCTCGAGCAGGAGATTAATTTTGATTCGTGAAAGGCAGAAGAGCTTCAGAAAAATTTTGAGTGAACTAACTGAACTTTTGTATATTTATTCCTCCTCTTCTATTTGTATGGTAGAATGTTGAATACCATGTATTTTTTCACAGTAATGCCTAGTTTTGAGAAGAATCTCATTCGTGTTTACACCTTGTTCGACTGTTATATGACATGACAACAAGAGCTTCCCAACCGACATTGCCCATACATGAAGGTCATGGACAGCAAGAACTCCTTCAAGACATTTAAGACCTGTTTCAACTTCACCAACATCAATCTCACTTGGTGTACTCTCCATCAAAACAGCTAGTATGCTCTTGATCATGCTTACAGTAGTAAACAAAACCAGCACGGAGAAGCCCAGTGTACAAATCAGATCAACTATCAACCAGTTCGGCTTTGCCCATATGACTGCCCCACCAATCATCACACCGACCGATTGAATAAGGTCACCCAAAACATGTAGGTACGCCCCTTGAAGATTCATGTTTGCATGTGTTTGTTTCAGATTTTAAATCCATTTGACTATGGGGTTCGGGTGCTGATGTTGGTGATTTTAAATGTGGCAGTTATGATGCTCATGTTCATGATTGTGATGACCCCCTATAAGACTACTCATCTCTTCTTGTATTACTCCATCTGATTCTTCAGCTCCATGATGATGATGACCTTTGCTACTGCATGCATGATGAACGTGATCATGGCCAAGCCACATCACCATGACTATGTTGATGACAACTCCAAATGTTGCAGTCGCAAACATTAGCTTTCCATCCACTACTTCGCTTCTAGTAAGAATTCTGACAATGGCTTCATAGATCAGCATCCCCGAAATCAACCAAATGAGCTGCATAGAGAAGAGTGTTCCTAAGGCATCTAGCCTAAAGAACCCAAAAGAATGACGAGGCGTGGCATCCCAACTGGTTGTCCATACTGTGAAAAGAGAAACCGAGAACCCAATAACATCTGTAAGCAAGTGAAAGGCAACTGTTATAACTGCAAGACTGTTAGCCTTGAGACCTCCTACGATTTCTACACCAATGAAAATTAGGCATAAGACAATGAGGCCACCAAGTTTTTTAGCTGACTTCAATCGATTTTCAGACTCTAACTTGTGCTTGGTATGTTTTGAAAACCCACATACACGGTTACATGATGAGCTACATTTCTTCAAAGGAACTTTAGCTTTGGCTTCATTAGACACTTCCAACACTTCAACTTCACAATGATGAGGCAAGTCATGATCTTCCATCTGTTTGAGATTTATTTGAGATCACATACCATGCTAATACTGAGAAATAAAATTGAAGAGCATATACATTGTATCAAGAGAAACCTGACAGTTGTTGAATATAACAACCAAACAATGCAAGATGAAGATGAATATCAGAGATAAAGATTAAGGAAGAAAATTTCAACTGTGACTAAACAAATGCAAGTCCTAAGATAAATAATAAATAATCAAAGAAGTACAAATTAGATAAACGCAGAGTAAGAAAGAATCAAAGATAAAGCAAAGGAGGAAAGACAAAGCTATATGGGCATCATTGTGGATACAGGGATCAAAAGGTTTTGAACTGCACTTAGAAACAAAAATTGTAGTACTTTAAAGAACAGGTGGGTGGATATATATATATATATATATATATATATATATATATATATATATATATATATATATATATATTTTTTTTTTTTTTTTTTTTATGAAGATATGATCATTAAATGTGGCTAACCATTTAAATGCCAGCCCGGGATCAGACATCGTTTGCTTATGTAAACATCAAAGTCCCTATTTTGTGGAAAAGCTTCAATTTTATACATTGAGTATATTGTACACTTAATAATTACAAAAAAGTGTTAGAACCTTATTTAAACAGTAGTAGTCTTAATTACAAGGTTAAGGGTTAAAGAATGCGTTCAAATCTCGTCCTCCTGTGAGTTTGACATGCAAAACAGATGTTAGACTTCCAAATATCACTTTTTTGGTGGCTGAAGGCACTCTGATGCTTAAGTTAACAACTTTGTTTGAAGAAGGATATAAATCTGGAAAAAACTCAGTTAAAATTGCATACCTTTGTGAATGTTCCATTTACCTTTTATAATGGTCACGGTTTATTCTCTGCGTGACTGAAGCATGTGAAGCGCAACGGAATGAGACGTTTTTCGTAATTCTCTCCATGACTCTTTTCTCATGCAACGTTCCTCTTCTTTATGAGATAACTCGTGCGGGTCTGGATTTTGGCTTCAATTACGTCTCCCTTTAATTGGCCATGTTTGGCATTTTATGGTTGGTTTTGCCTCATTGGGTCTTACGAGCTGGCCCAGTAGATGGGACGCTAGATCCTCGTGATGGATTTTTTCTACCACATGTTCGACAGCGATGTCAATCTATTTTGATGTATTAGCAGCTACTCCCCCTTAGTTAGTGGTATGCTCATGTATCCACTAACTGTGTGGCGGTTGGATTTTCGATTTCAACATTACGACACATTTAGTGCTCTTACTAACTGTTGTTGCTGCCGTCTTTTCGATGTTCCGTTCGCTTGCTCGTTTCAGCGTGATTTTTGGGATTTCCTGCGATCGTCATATCTTTCACATTCTCCCAAGAACGGACCTTTCATTGCTCGTACTTATAAAAGGAGGAGTTGTTCGGGGTTTTCCCTTTTACGCCTTTTTGATTTCCAGTTGTTGATTCCTCTATCCATTGCTTTTGTTTTGCAATCATGTCTAGCTTCAGAGTTTTGAGTGGCGATGTTCTTGATGCTTGTGAAGCTTTCTTTTCACCTAAGCGGGCGACGCATGCGACTTTAGATAGCATTCGTCACGATTATTCGTTGCCAACCAATCTAGAAATCATTCTCCCTGAAGAGGGCGATAGTCCTTATCGTCCAAAGCATAATCGCTTTGTACCCTTGTATGTTCCATTCTGGCTTTAGGATTTCGGCTCCTGAGATCGTCTAGGAGTACCTAGATTTTGTGGGCATCTTTCCTGCCCAACTGGTTCCTAACGGTTGGAAGGTGATGATTGCGACTGTAGCAAGGGCTATCATATCCAGTATCCCCATGAATGTCAGGGTCTTGCATTCCTTGTTGGGGTTTAGTGTAAATGCTAACCACACCTGTTGTCTTCGCTCTCCATCTTGTTTCAAGGGTCTGCGAGAGGAGTATGGGGGTTGGTCGAGGCCCTGGTTTTATGTGTCCCTTGCCTCCAACTATTTTAAGTTGCGTGAAAATCAAATTCTACGGTCATTCCGAGAGCCTAAGAAGATTGAGTTGTCGTAGTCGTTGGATGAACATGAGTTCTGCAGTCAATTTGACAACCTTCCTCCTGTCTCGGTGGAAGATTTCTTTACTACGGATGCCATTATCCGTAGTGGCTTGTATTCGTCAGGTGAGGCAGGTAGCGTGGATCCTACTGTAGGTCATTCTTTGGAGGTGACTTGCACGTGTTGGTGATGTGGATGTCGGCCGCAAACGAACCTGCAGACCGACTTGCTTCTGTTGTTATCAGAGGTTCTAGGAGTGTGAGTTCGATTGTTAGAAAGAGAAAAGTTTCCAGATCTCCCAACCCTTCTAAGATGTTGGCAATTAGTCCTGGACACGACTCAAAAAAGAAAAAGCTCGCAACATTGGTTCGTGATGTCGTTATGGCTCCCTCCCCCCCCCCCCCCCCCGAAAAGGAGGTCGTGGTTCGAAAGACCCGATTAGATGATGAAATAAATCAAGTTCTTGAAAGGAGCAAGAAAAAGGTTTCTCGTCCTTTGGACGACTGTGAGAAGAGTCTTGTCGCCTCATACAGTTTGCTCGTTTCTACTGACCTGATGATTGATGACTCCCGCGTTATTGAAAATAAAATGTTTTAGCTAGATCTTTGGCAGTCTGAGAATCCGAATAGTACTAAGACCTTGGATGACTTCGAGTACGATCCGACACTGGAAGATCGAGTTGTTACTCGAGCTCGAGACTTCAAAATTTTCATTTCTCCTGCTGCTGCTGAGAACTCAAGATCACCTGCTCTTCCCTCCGCTTCTCGTCCTATCTCGGATGCACCCGAGAAGTTCTGTTGGCCTTCTGAGATTGATGTGCAGGACAGTGCTCGCAACCTCATTGGCGATTGTCATGGCGGTTGGCTAATAGGGCTCTTATGCCTATATGTCTGCCACGTCGCCATATCGACGAGGGCCTTCAACAACTTATGGAAGGGATGACTCATCTTACTTATGCGGTCGTGATGCGGTCAAATTGTAAGGTTGCCTGTGATCAGGTAGCGCTCATCGAGCGGAAGCTGGCAGAACATGTCTTGGTTCTTTCTTACGTTCTCTGCCAACTTGACTCATTGAAAATGCAATGCATAGAGCATTCAAAGGCTGCAGATACTGCATGAACTTCGTTGAGGGAGCTTGAGTCCATTCGGGACAAGTCGCTTCTGATCTCGAAACGTGTGAAGTTGAGTTGGATAGGTTGCGGTCCCGTTTGGATGTTTCTGAGGAATTGTTCGACCGAAAGGTTGGGCGTGATGAGGCCACTTGTTCTGTCGAAGAATGTTCTGCCACTCTCAAGGCTTCTATGACCCGAACATCTCAGCTGAATTCCAAGTTCATTGCGGCCAAGTCTGTAGTTTTTGCTAGACTAATGGTCGTTGAAAATGAATTGGCATCAACCCGAGCCAAGCTATCATCTGTTACTGAGAGGCTAAAGGCTGCATAGCAGCGAATTGGAAAAGAATGGTCGATGGTCGCCATGAATTTTTGGATTTCCTAGGGATGCAAGGCTTAGATTTATCCAAATTTCGTTGCTTCGCCGAAAAAGAATTTGACGATGTCGAGGAAATCGTTCTGGATTTGCTAACTGATCCAGTTGTTGAAGAACCTTCTCAGCATTTGTTCGAGCTTGCACCACCTAGTGATGCTGCTGCTAACACCGATGTTCCTTCTTAATTGTCTCTTTTGATTCTTTTGTAACCTCTTTTTTAGAAGATCAATGAAAACTTTATATTTTGAATTTGTTGTGTCTAGTATGTCTAGCTTATCAGTTTTTTACTTTTGACATTCCTAGCAGAATTCTGACTCGTTCATCTAGATTTTTGTGAATGGCTTCAATGTTTGACATACTAGTCATTTAGAAGCTCTCTTTGTACAGAATCTAATTTTATATCTAGATTACGATGTCATACATTATAGTCGACGAGAAAATATCTAGCTCGTATGTCTTGGTGCTTTATTACTTCATGATTGATCAAGCCAGAAGTTTCATGTTTATGTCCGACTTGTTCATCAGGTATATATATTTATTTATTGCTCGATACTCTAGCCTCGCTGAGTATTTTTTCGAGTGAGATTTTCAATCTGACTTTCTTGTCCTAACTGAATTTTTTTTGTTTTGAACTCGTGATGGAGGATTGAGCAAAGAAGTTGATTGATAATATCTTTTTAAGTGTTCTACATTCCATTGCCGTGATAGCTTTTCACCCTTTTTGTTTTTCAACCAGCATGTTCTTGGTCTATTGATCTTTATTACACTATATGGTCCTTCTCAATTTGGGTTTAGCTTGCCTACGCCTAGTTCCTTTGTGTTCACTACACCAAAAATGGCCATTAGCAACGGTTTTAAACCGTGGGGGTAACCCATTGGCACGGCTTAGAACCGTGGGCTGTAGGGGCGTCGCTAAATCATCAGTAACGGCTACAAACCGTGGCAAAATATATGTTAGCCACGGCTTAAAACCGTGGCAAATCCTAGCCACGGTTATAAGCCGTTGCAAAGGTTTTAGCCACGGTTTTAAGCCGTGGCAAGTCCTAGCCACGGTTATAAGCCGTGGCAACTCATGGCCACGGCTCCGAGCCGTTGCAATAGTTAGCCACAGTTTTAAGCCGTGGCAAATTTTTTTTTTTTTTTTTGCTATCAAATGACTAAAAGCATAAGCATCCAAATTTTAGTAAAACCAATACCTAATCAAATAGACAATGGAATTATTGAATTGTGACTCTTCTCAAATGGGTTTTAATTCCTCGATAACTAAGAAAGAGCATTGTTTCCATTTGGTTATATATACAACCTAAAAAATGAGTCTATACAAGAATGCCAATCCAAATTTCTGTAAACCAACTCCTAAGCAAACAAAGAATAAAATTCTTGAAACGCGACACTTCTAATAGGCTTTAAATTCTACAACAACTAAGAACAAACATCATTCCATGTGGTTAATCTCCCGTGAGTTTGGTGAGTTGTGAGAAGCGTCTTCAGCATTTGATCTATCCATTTCTGGTTCTTCAATGTACATGCTTGTCCCATTTTCGTACCATGTTCTATGATTGCTTGGTGGCAGAAGCGGATAAAATGCAGCAAGGTTCATGAATGCTGAGCTGTAAAATATGCATGAATGAGACAGGGAAAGAAATAATGGCTTGTGCTATCACTTTCAATAACTGGATCTTAAAACTTGGAACATGAAGCTTACCTTGACAAAAAGTCACTGACGTTTTGAGTCAGGAAGACTCCAACTACTGAATCTATCACAGATCCTTTCCACGGCGTGAATCGTCGATCTCCTGTAAAATGCATCCAAGTAATGTTGTTATATGTGCTGAATAATGCTAAAACCGAGACTCCCTTGTGAGCTCATTGTTTGTAGTTCCATTTCTAAAGAAAAATTTTTATTTTTTTTATCAAGGATATGAGGAATACTTTACAAGGATGTCAAAGTAACTAACTGATAGTCCAGAAAGGCATGGTATCTGTGGCCCATCTTACAAAGACTCGAAGGAGAAAATAGCAAATATTTACTTCAAAAAAAATAACAATAAAATCAAATATTTATGGTCTTCTTACCTTGGACACAACCCATGATTTGAAGGATTCTCTCTACCCTTCCCATAAAAACTTGTCTTTCTCCAGCCCAATGTCTGACTTTCTCTGGATTAAAATCTTCACTACTTGGAGTGACATATCCCATTTGAAGCTTAAATTCTCTAACTGTGAAATCGTCCATGTCAACTTTAACCCTTGGCTTCTGTTCTTTCTTAGGAATATAATGAACAACACTTTTCTCATCATGGCGATATGGAACCAACGAATTTTCACTTTGAAAGAAAGCAAAGGGAACCACTTGTTTCTGCTCATGTATTTCAGAGGTCCTTTTTCTACCTGCATAAGACACTTCAGTTTAGTGGTTAATTGATAGAATTCAAAGGTCCACTAATTTTTTGGATGGACCAATAAAAGCAATAGTTTTACCCCAACATTAACTATGGTTTACCAAAAAATTGATTAATTCAACAGATTTTATGGAACCTTCTGATATAGTCAAGTCTCTGCAGTAATTTTTGGAAGCTCCTCCATGTCCCAGGTGCACTGGACAGAGTGATGAAACGTCGACACGACGTATTCGTTTGCTCCTTGGCTTCTTTAGGATCTTTGAAATATCTCAGCTTGTGCTGTGGTAGGAAAGAAGAAAATAGATAAAATTGAAGGACATAGTTTTCTTGTTGGAGCAACAATGCCAACGAGAAGGAAAGCAAGTAAAAAACAAAAGAGGTCAAGCATAGTGGGATCTGAAACAGGGTGTGGTCTTAGAAACAACCATTGCTAGCTAATCAAATAAAAATTTCTCAAGGAAAGCTGCCATTATCAGTTTTTTTTTTTTTTTTCCCCAGAAACAGGGTGTGGCCTCTGTTTTGAGCAGTTTCTGAGCTGATTTACATAATACATCACAGAAATTCAGAGCAAGGGAAATTAAAAAAAGCAAGCAGGAAAAACAAAATAAATCATGTTTGATTTTGGCTTTAATGAGTAAAACTACAGTACCAATATTTGTTTTCTATTATTGGAATGAAAACTACAGTAAAATCATTCAGAAATTCACAGTATATTTGTAGTCATGGTTAATAATTGGGTTTGATTGGTTTGGAATCATGGTTAGTGGGTTTGAGTGCAATAGATCACACTGCTCATATTATTATAGTTTTGAAGTTCTGATTTAAACACGTGTTTCCATGTTTCTAGAGAACAGGGTCTCTGAATTTGATCGAAGAATAGTTGAATAAACTTTTAAAAATCTTGGTACTATATAAAAAAGGAGAAATTTAATAGAAATGTGAAATGTTCATCCTTTATCTATATGGATTCTCGCATGGAATGGAAACCAATATGGGAAGAACTCAATATTGCAAAAACAAAGGTTACTAACGAAATGCAATGTCTATAAAAAGTGAAAATGCAATTATAAGTAGAAAGATGAAACACACCATTGCTGCTAGACCAATACCAAATCCGACCAAACCCTGCAAATCATAAAACTTGAGTTTAAAATTTCTTACATGAAATTCATATGCAATGTCTATGGGATCGAGATCAACAGAGGGAAGCATCGACTTCCAGAGTGTTCGCTACTGTTAATCAATTCTATGTACATACTGACAGTTAATGTAGTTATAAAGAGTACCTAGCAAATCAGCTCCATTTGAGGTAAGAGTTGTTCTTCTGCTGCAGAAAAAACAACAGCATCAGCCTGAAGAGTCCGAAATTAGCAAAACAAGTATACAACTCATCAATTTTAGAAATTAGGAAACTCAACTTCACAAGAAAGAATAACATTCACTTACATTAGTGCCACTTATCATTATCTACAGCCCATCTAAACCCCTGCAAAAGTTTTACATTATATTCAGTTTTTTTTCGTAAACTTCCCGAGTGTGATAAATAATAGATCTTAGCATGTCAAAATAAAAGCCAGAGCAGTGTAGTTACAGGTACCTGAACACCAATTATTGGGACAACTACTGCATACCGGGTATCCAAGGCAGTAGCAAACCATGCATGCATTCCTGCAATACAGAACTACTATGATTGCTACACGCTGCTGCAAATGACAACTTAAACACAATTGGTTAAAAACTTTCATTTTGCTAACCTCCCAGTGATTCACCAGTAATTCCAAGCAAGTACATTACTTTAACTTGTATTTGCTATTGCTATTGCTACTGCATATGGTACCAGCTTAATTCATGCATATTGGACAATTACAAACCCACTGACTTCTCTAATTCATGCATATTGGCAACCGGGTTGGCTCCGAGATTTTAGAGGCCTATTTTGGCTGGGCTATAGGGGACCTGGTATCAAAGAAAAAGAAAATAAATAAATAAGTAAAATCAAACAAAATCCTTCTGTAGGACTTGAACATTAGAAATGTATCACAAGTTATCACCATACCAACTGTAGAAGTATGTGAGAAGCTGGCTATCACATTTGGAATTATTAATACTACACCAGGGACAACGGTTCACGTCATTTAGAACCTTAAGTATGTGAAGATTGCCATACCATGACAAAACTCAATTTAAAAATTTATTCTTGAGTCGTGAGATTGTAGTGCGAGATAGGGCACAGTTCCACCTTTTCAAAGATGGGAAGTGTTCATGTGGGGATTATTGGTAGAGAGGGAGAAGAATAGCCGTCAACATTTTGCTATTCACACATAACAACATGTTTTGGATCTTACAGATAACTACTCTCAATCTCAAGCTGTAAAGCCGTGGATGTAGCAATACAAAATATAAATAGAAAAGATCTCATTTTACAAACTTAAAAAGGTGCATACCAGCTTCCCTTCAACCAATGCTCATTTGCTGCTCCGCAACCCATGATTGCTTAGGCTCTAATTTCACTTCTTCAATCTTAAGTGATAACAAAAAAGAAAAATAAAATTGCATTAACATCTGGGAGAATTTGGTAGAGTAACTTGTATAAAAAATATCTTCAAAACAAGCATGTCTTGCATATGCCCCAAGTAATTATCAAGCTATACTGTTTGATTGGCAGACACTTTTTTTTATCAAATCCCAAATGGAAGAACAAGCTCAGTCTTTGAAGTGTTCAAGATTTTCTCAGAAACATCAATAAGTAATTCATCTGTGTTTTAGAATTCACAACAAAACATACAGTTAAAACTGAGATTTAAAGAGCCATGTATATAACATCCTGCCAAGGGTGCCTAGGCGTTTCCCAGCGTAACAGGTCCTCAGGTTTTTTCAGATTTCGTTGAATTTTGAATATTGAGTCTCATACATATAGAAGTATTTGACTACATTCACAACTTTATTTGGAAGAGGAGAAGTTCAATTACTACATAGTAAAGCACAGATAGGATTAATCAGAAATTAACGAAAGAGATTGAATGAATGATGCATTAAAGAGTTTTGGATGAGTCCGAATGCCATAAAACAATGTAAAACAGTTGTTGAGTTATTGAGGTTTAGAGTGCAAACACGGAGATTTGAGTGAGTTTAAGATTTATAGAAGGGGGGCATGTCTGGCGCCTGACAGACTAGGTTACTCACGGAGACCTTGGCATATGCCCCTACGAAAGATCCAAGGAAACCTGGGGAGTATGGCCATACAAGAGGGCTACCAAATGCAGAGTTCAGCTAGTCAAGCAAAAATAAACAGTACCTGGGCATTTTCCACACAGACAAACTCTTTGTAGCAGGCTTCCATGGTCAGGTGTGGGTTCCATAAAACAGCATCTGACCAACTGCATGAGCAAGGAGGCTACTATCTAGAGCATACCAAAATATCATAAATTAAAGAAAAATCAAATTTGAAGTTGAGGATCCAGTTCACGCACTTTGTATTCTTGATGGATATTATATCACCCAACCCATTGTCTAGATGTATTTCATTGGGGGCGTTGAGATAAATGCAGTCCACAAATCCAGGAAAAGAGACGCTGTCCCTGAATTCCAAATATCCAGTTAGAGTGTATATATGACACTAATGTTTTAGTGTGTTTGAGATTAATCTTGAATAGTGTGAACAAGGATCCGTTATTTGTAAGATATATTGGAGAAAGGAAGCCCCTTGAACGTGAAACTGTTCTTATGAAAGAAATTTCATCGTTGATGTGGAAATTCAAAGGCGATTTATTGAGACAAATTACGATAAAGATGGAACAGACCTCTCCTCTTTACCCTCCAATGGATTAACAGGGTCTGGATCCTTGTTCAGTGTTTTGCATCCTTTCAAACCTTTCACCAATGCCCCTGCACTAGAAGCCTGTATAATAACAACTAAGATAAGCTTCATACACAGTATCTAATGTATCAAAATGCCACAAATCAAATGGGTCAGATTCAGGGGATTAACGGGACTAAATACAATGAAATTAGGATTCTTACACGAAAGTAAGTATGCAATGCACTATTAAAATAGAAGGGTTTGTTGTCAGTATTGGATATTGTTAAGACAGTCGAAAGGCTCTTTGACTTCAGAGTAATCTGCAAGGAGTAACAGAAAATAAACAGAAGGTTTGGATTCAGAATATTAATAACGACAAAAAGAATGATAGACAGTAAATTACATCTAAAATATTAAATACCTGACCTTGAATAAAGCTTGGAAGCTGAAGTCCCACATAGCACGGCTGTAAGGACTGTCTGTCAGCTCTAGAGTTATAGTAGGATCTCCTTCCACATTTTCAGAATCAGCAACAGACCAGTTCGAGTTCCTAGCAAATCCATGCTGCAAAAGAGGGTGAATTTGACGAAGATAAATTTAGGAACAAGAAACAAGGCTGTTTTTTGAAAAAAAAATTGTAAGCATAAACTGTAGAGTTTGTAAAGTAGATCGGCAAGAAGATCCATCAATGCACATACATATTCAAAATGTAAAATATCTATAAACCGAAGGCCATTAAGTGTTAATTAACTAGGTTATAGTGTTGGTTATGCGCTAGTCAGTAATCATGCATCTATTAACTAGCGAGAATAGAAGTACAATGATACTTCAAAAGTAAGGTCATATGAAGATCAGTAGAAACATTACAAGAGACTGGAAAAAAAAAATACAAAACCAACCATACCTGTTGGATTGCACCAGGTCCAAACTGTGGGAAACAATGTGGGACTCCTCCACTAATTCACAATTAGAAATGAAGTTAGTATCATTCGTAACCATCTAGGGGCTTAAGAAATAATATTAGCAAAACTCAAAGAAAATAAGTTGAGGTCATGCGAGGGCTAAAGCAAATAACCTGATGGGTTTCTGCCCATTAAATACGGCGTCCGGACGAACATAAAGCAAGTCCTTCCCACTTGGAACTTTCCATGATGTAATGCACCCTCCAAATAAGTAAATCTCTGCCTCACTGGACACAAATGATGTGATCAACACTCCAAGTTTTTAGCATTATCACTATTAATTGTGTGAAGGAAACAAATGCATGCAAAGTATGAAACTATTTCATTCGAATTGAAAGGTAAGACTCCAATGTGGTTGATCAAGAAATTCACAAAACCCATCATTTCTTGAACAAATTGAAGGTAAAGAATGTAAATTCAATACCTTCCACCAGCAGAATTCAAAACTACTTTGGGCAAGCTCCCAAGCCCTTCAGTGAGTTTGATTCCTTGAGCAGTCTTGGTGTTCGAACTCAAACTGGCAAATGTCACCACATTTTTTCTGAATTACAAAACCAATAGATCATTTAGCCAAACCCCATTATAGTAAACAGATCAAACAGACAAAATTACAACTTTTCATCGAAATCACATTGAATTACTCTAGATTAAAGAAATGCCAATAGTAACTTGAATGAATTTAAATAGAGAGATGAGGGTTTGGTCACCTTGTGCGTCGTGGGCGATTGAAGGATGAGAGGTTTAGAGTCAAAGTAAAACCTTCAATGGGGGTGTAAAACCAGGCTTCATCATCAACAATCTTCTTCGGGAGCGGAGAAATTGATCCATTCGGGGGAAATTGATCCATTCGGAGAAATCTTCTTCTTCTCCTCTTCAGAAATCGAGCTGGAGAAAAGAAGAAAGTGAGTTCTAGGGTTTGCTTTGCTGAAAGAAGAAAAAAAATAAGAAGAAGAGATCAACAAAGAGATCTAAAGAATAAGGAGATCTAAAGAAGAAGAAGGAGATCTTACCTTCTCTTCTTCTTCTTCTTCTTCTATCATCCTCTCCTTCATTCGTCCTTCTTCTTCCCTGCTTCGAGAGTCTGTTTCGTCCCTGCTTCTTCTTCTATCGTCCTCTCCTTCTTTTGTCCTACTTCTCCTTCTTTCGTCCTTCTTCTTCTTCTTCCCTGCTTCGTCCTTCTTCTTCTTCTTCCCTGCTTCGTCCTTCTTCTTCTTTCGAGAATCTGTTTTTCATCAAATTTTTTCGCCAAAGCGCGAAACCATTTTGGCCAAAGCGTGAAAGTAAAAAAACTTTAGCTACGGTTTCAAACCGTTGGCAGGTTTAGCCACGGTTCTAAACTGTTGGCAGTTATAGCCACGGTTTAAAACCGTAGCAACCCTTTTGGTGTAGTGTTTTTTTCCCACGGTTTTATTTTTTAGCCACGGTTTTTAGCCGTGGCAAATAAACCAACGGCTTAGAGCCGTGGCCACCTCCCCGTAGCTAAACAAGCCTTTTGGTGTAACGAGCTGGATTTTCCAGATTACGCAATCACCGATGTCAAAAGTGCGGATTCTTACCCTCTTATTGTAATATCTAGCCATACGTTGTTGGTAGGCCGTTGTTTTGATAGAAGCCGCTTCACGCTTTTCCTCGAGGAGATCTAGCCCGACTCTCATTGCCTCGACGCTATCTTCAGCGCAGAATTCTTCGATCCCGAACGTCGGCATACCGATCTCCATGGGTATCATTGCTTCGGATCATATGCGAGGGCAAAAGGGGTTTCTCATGTTAGAGTTCTTTTTGTTGTTTTGATTACTTCCAAGATTGTCTTGTTGGTGACCTCGGCTTGCCCTTTGCTTGTGGATGGGCGGGTGTCAAGAAGTGCTGCTAAATGTTCAGGTTTTTACATAGCTTCTTGATTTTCTTTCCTTCGAATTGTTTCCCGTTGTCTGTGACAATTACCCTTGGGATCTCGAATATGCTTATTATGTGTCACGTCCCGACCCGCCACGGGAATCGCAGCGTGCCGATGCGTGAACTAACCTGTAACACATGCGGATCGTAACCGGCCACAACATCATAATATAACACATTCTTAATACGAGAATGAAACGGAAATAAAAACTATGATAAAATTTGAACAAAATAAGTATATTTGATTCGCCCGCCAGAGTCATAAAGACAAACTAATATACAAGCATCTAGTATAGCAGTATAGTACACCTGATAACACAGAGGAAGCAAAACATACCCGTACAGGGTGGACACGACCAAACACCACAAAACGCGCCTACAATGGAAAACGGGGCCTACGCGCCACGCTCAGCAGGAACGCCAACACTGCCTGCACTCCAATAGAAGCACACCCTTGCGGGGTCAGCAAAGCACAAAGCCAGCTGGTGCGAGCGAATTAAATACAACTAATAGAATAATAAACAAGGAAAATTCATGCCACACAACAATGAATAAGCAACAAGTTCTAAAGTCTAAATCACACCGTGTCTCTAAGGATAATGTTTCTAAGTTCAAGCAACAACACAAACATTTTCAGATTCCACAATAACTACAAGTTTACAATATATGCCGATCATTACGCGTGATTCAAACATGGTAAATATCAAGCGATGGAAATAAAGACAATCTCATAATTCTTCCTAGTCTCCTAGGTATAGCAATCAGGTTGAAACCAAAAATTCTGTATAAGTGTCTCATATCGTAGGTATCCGCATACCCTACGAATGTGTCTCACCCAGATACATCCCACAACGTGCACCAATACCACTTCGGACTTGTTTGTATTCTAATGGGGTGCCATCTGCCAGGATACAAACTCAAACATCCCGAACGACTGGCCTAACACGGCCAACCTAACACAATCAAACTCAAGCGCGCTGGGAGGGAAAACGAGTAATCTCCAAAGCACGTCCTCCGAGACCCGTTCTACTGCACTCTATAGTGGCAAGTGCGTGCGGGAGCTCACCGCACCTCAGCAAACTTGCCACATGCAATAGCGTCCTCAATGTCAGGTGCGAGTCATCTCAAGCACTATCCAACTCACGATGCGAGCAAGCTCCTAAGCATCGGCAAACATGCATTATAGCGGGGTAAAGACACTTATACTAACATCCACAGGCACAAATGACGAGTCTGTGCATAATCAAAGGTAACAGACGTACAATCATAATCAATTCGGCAATTTTTTTATAAAACCACGACTATGCTAGGACGAAGCATACAAGTCCAATGTCATTATACCAAAGCCTAATCACACCAAAAATTCATTCACTATTCGATTTCATTCAAGTATATCATGCTTTCAGGAAACCCAATACATAATTCATTCACAAAGAAACAACACAACCATCAAAATCTCTAAAAACCTCGGATTTCGGACTTGGATTCAATTATACACAATCGACGGTATCAAGTAAAACTTAATTTTTGGATTTCAAATAATTATTTCTCAAAATAAATATTATAGTTCCACTCACCTGAGCAGAATGGGTTTTCAAAACCCAATTCCTACCGGTCAAAGCTCCTAACTCGCAAAACCACGAATGCGGGACCACAAAAATTTTTAAAACTGCAAGGCAGACTCGAAAATGAGTAAACTAGCCGAAATCTAAAAAAAATAAATAAATTACAAGCGGCGCGTGACTGAAAGAAAAACTTACAGGCAATAAAAATTCGGCAAACACCCCGCCGAAACCCAAAGTTTGGCGAAAACGCGCCGAAACCCTCCCTACTCCGGTCTGACCACCTCCAAACTGCACAATAGGCCGGAAATGGGTCTAAGGACACTCGAAGTCACGAATGTGAGGCTCACCCACGCACCCAAAGCCCGCATTCACGCCGAAGAATCCTCAAAACGAACATGCACCCTGATTTTTTGAAAAATTCAGCCAACCCCAAAATCAACCTTGCATGTCGGTTCTAAGGGCTCCCAATGACGCCACCAAGGCCCCTCCACAGCTTATTGGAGCTACGAAAACCGATCAAACAAGCCAACATCAAACCCAAATGTGAAAACTGTTTTTTGTTTTTTTTTTCTTGCGCAAAACCAACAGAGAAACGAAGAGGGAACGAAGAGAGGAAGAAATGAGGAGGAGGAGGTGAGATTGGGGGACGAAAATGGCAACCACAACCGAATCGCTGGAGAAGAAGGGACAAGGGCTTCTACTTCTACCCACTTAGTGAAGTAGTCTACTGCTACGAGGAGAAACTTCGTTTTGTCGGACACGAGGAGTGGTCCTATAATTTCCATTCCCCATTGCGCAAATGGCCAAGGACTACTCATCGGGATCAGGTTCTGTCCCGACATGTGAGTCTACAGGGCAAATATTTGGCACTTGTCGCATGTGCAAACGAGCTTTTGAGCATTTGCATGCATCGTTGGCTAGTAGCATCCTAGAGTGAGTGCTTTATGGGCCTTCGTTATTTCCCCTGGGTGATTTTCGCATGTACCGTGGTGCATTTCTTGTGGGACATATTCAACGTCTTCTAGTGAAAGGCACCTTAGCAACGAACTCGTGACGAACCTTCTGTAGAGTCTGTTGTTAATCATTGTATATCGTTTGGCACGATTTCATAGTTTTCGGGCCTCCATCTTATTGATTGGTTGTTATCCGTTTGATATATACGCCAGGATTGGAGTTGTCTTGATTTGTGGCCGATGTAGTCATTTTGCGCTCCCTACTTTGACCTAGTTCTTACTGACCTGCCCAAGTAACGCACGTGAGCCACAGACCATCGTTGTGGTGGCCGATGACACTTCAATGCTAAAGTTAGACAAGGATCTGATGAAGGTGTAATGATGTAACATGGAATTTGTAGTGTACCTTAGCTTACCAACCTCATGCCTTATTTATAGTGAAAAGAGTCCTGGTTCTACCAGGCCATCGTAGGCGTAGTTTAGGAAGGAGATCTTCGTTGAAATCATTTTCTAATTAGGAGTTGTGCTGTCGGAGGGAAGTTCCCTGTTAGCCCCGTGCTCCTAGATACGCGGGAGATGATTCCCAATGCAAGTGCAATTCGTAGGAAAGAGTTTTCTTCTGTGGAATGTACTCTGGTATTTGCTTCCTAGTTGGAAGCAGAAAGCAGTTGTAGCTGCCCGTACGAAGCTGATCCTCGAGATATTTGCCTTAGTAGGAATTATGGGTATTGAGGATAGCTGTGAGACGTGTGGGCCTGTCATATTGTGAGAGTTCGGGTCTGCCAGGCGGACTGAATTGAGCGGGCTTAGAACCGCTTGGGCCGGATCGGCGTTGGGCTGATGTTGGAGCCTGTATTTCCTCGAGATCATCATGACACGTGTGTGGCTTAGAGGTGTGACCATTTTTATGTATCATCAGCTACTCTCCCAGAGTTAGTGGGTCGTCGCTAAGTCATCTCTTGAAGGGATGCGCCACTCATGATGATTGAGTCTGAATCGTTAGTTAAGCAGCACACTGCATTAATTGAACATGTGTTGGTTCAGCAGAAAAGAGGCGGGAACCCACCATTTATTTAGGTCATTCGTAGTATAGAGCCCGACTCTTCTACTTTCTCTGCTTTTGAAGATATCGTTCTGATTAGAAAATATTGTTCAATTTCTTCATGGCTCAACAAAACCTTCTTGATGACGCAATCTTGGCCAAGGGCTTGGAGTTTTTTAAAGAAAGATTGTTGTCCGAGCCTGGTCTTGCTGAAATCCGTGCAAAGTTTGGAGTCCTTGAGGACTTGCCGTTGTATGTCCCGATGGGCAACCAAATGCTAATGTCGCCTCTGGCTAGTTTCATCTATCTGCATCGTGGGATGCTTCAACCGGAGTGCGCTTTCCAATTCTTGACGTGATTTGGGAGTTCCTGGATCTTCTAGGGATTCCTCCGGCCCAGTTGGGGCCTAATGGATATGAGATCATCCTCATGATTTTGCTCAGTGTTAAGGAAGCCGGTGTCACCGTGACTCGACGGGTAATTCAGTTGCTGACTTCTCCTCGGCTGAAGGGTAACGATGTCTGTAAAATGATGTCGCCAGCTTTCTTCGTTAATTTGCCTGATGACTTCAAGTTCTGGCAGAAGTACTGCTTTTTGGCTCCTGCGGATTCGAAGTATTTTCGATGCAAGGGTCGTCCGCTCGAGTGACAGTTAAGGCCGCTTTGCAAGTTCAACCCTCTTTTTGTGACTTTGATACGCTTGATAGCGGGCTGGCTAATCCTTGTTTGTGTTTATTCGCAGGAAGGTTTCCTACTATTCCTCTTACCTTAGTAGAGCAAAACATCATCGAGACGTTTCGTGTCTTGCCAAAGAGGAATGTTGTCGATGTCATAAGAGTTTCCAACTTCATCCGTATGAGGCTGTGGGACAACTGGCACGTTGCCCCCACTCTGTATCGAACATCGCGAATTAAGTTGGAAGATGGGGTCCCTTTAAGGAAGATAAAGGATGCTGGGGCCAGAGCTCCCATTCTGTCTGATGCGGAGGAGCTGTCTGAAACGCTTGCCTCCTTTCTGAGGAAGAAGTCCCGTGTGATGACTGGGTCGTCTTCAGCACAAACCGCTCTAGTGGGAGAAGAACGTGAGTCTGCTAGGCCTGTGGGGGCGAAGACTGATGTTTCCAGCTTGGAGAGAGAGTAGCTGCGGTTTGCATGAGTTGTAGACAGTTTGAACCTTAGTAACGCGCAGGTTGGAGCTCTGAATGACTGTTTGGTGCGGGTTGCAATGGCAGTTTCCGCTGGTGTTGATCCGCGTTGGACCGTTTTGGCTGAAGGCTCCCGTGAAGATTCGCCCGAGGCTGCAGAATTTGATTGCCCCATTGTTGTTTCGCCTGAGAGTGGCCGCGACACTGACCATGTCTCCTATAGTCCGAGTTGCTTACCGTCTCGCTCTAGGCCATAGCTAAAAGTGTTGGAGGGTCCTTTGGATAATTCGCTTCCTCCTCTACCTCCGGATCCCGTTGAGAAGTATCGCAATAAAAGGTCGGCTATCAGTGACAAAAGGAAGGCTATGGAGGAGAGCCTAAGAACGGTGGCAACCGTGAAGGGTGGCACTCACGTGATTCCTGATCCAGGGAAGCTTCATTCGGATGCACAGATAAGCCAGTTTGCATCGGACTTGGTGACGATGAGTTCATAGGTCTGGCACCAAGAGGTTTACGTGGAGTATGCTTTGAAGAGCATAAAAGCAGGCGTCATAGCTGGCTGATAGATTGTGCTTTGAAGCCGAGGAGGATACGCTGAAAGAGTGTATGGACAAGAGCTTGAAGTACCTCTTGCTGGGTATGTGTCACTTGAGCCACGTGGCCATTGCTGGGATGGAAGTCGAGGCGGCTCGTGAGAGGGTATACACCTTAGAGCATGTCTTTTCGCACATGCACGCGCTATATTCTAATGCGCTTTATGAAATTGATCGGCTACAGAAGCGGACTGAAGATAAAAGGCTGGATATGTCGACCGTGGTCACTGAGACTCAAAGGGCTCGTCTGAAGGTCCTTGACTGTTTGAGACAGTGTTCGAGAGATAGACTCACACAGGAGTTGAACCGGACCCATCGAGATGTAGAGGTTGCGCATGAAGCTGAGGCTAAGACGTGTTCCGAATTGCAGTCTCTTGTTGAAGAGAATGCTTCGAAGGAGGCCGAATGGGCTGCTCAGAAGCAATAGTTAGAATTCGATGTGGAGTTTTATGCTCGAGAAGAGAGGAAGGCTTCCTCTTCCTGGAAGGGGCCATCTTTCAACTTAATGTGCGACTCTCGATACAAAGTGAGGGCGATGTCCCAGTTGTCCCACAACTCACTACGGATGAAGTTGGAAACTCTTATGACGTCAATCGCCTCTTTTTTCAGCAAGACACGACATTTCTCCATGGTGTTTTGCTCTTCTAAGGTAAGAGGAGTAGTGGGAAACCTTCATGCAGATACACACAAGCGATAGTTAATTGGCCCACTATCAAGCACATCAAAGTCACAAGAAAATAGATGAACTTATGAAGCGGCCTAAACTAGCGCTCGAGCGGACGACCTTTGCATTGATAGTACTTCGAATCCGCAAGGGTCAAGAAGCAGTACTTCTACCAGAACTTGAATTTATCAGGTAGCTTAACAAAGTGATTAATCGACTTCATCTTACAAACAACATTAATCTTTAGCCGATGAGAGGTCAACAACTGAATCACCCACAGAGTCATGCTAACGACGGCCTCCTTAGCACTGAGCAGAATTATGAAGATGATCCAATATCCATTGGGCCCCAGCTGAGCCGGAGGAATCCCAAAGAAGTCCAAGAACTCCCAGATCACATCCAGAACTGGAAAACGCACTTCAGTTTGAAACATCCCGTGATGCAAACAGATAAAACCAACCAGAGGTGACATCGACATCTGGTAGCCCGTCAAGAGATACAACGGCAGGTCCTCAGGGACCCCAAACTTTGTACGGATTTTGGCGACACCAGGTTCATACAACAACTTGTCTTCGAAAAACTTCAGGCCCTCGGCAAAAACATCATCATCAAGAAGGTTTTCTTGAGCCATGAAGAAGATGAACAATCTTTTCTAATCAGAGTGGTAGTTTCGAAAGCAAGGAAAGTAGAAGAATCAGATTCTACACAACGTATAACCTAAATAGAGCTTGGCTTCCCACCTATTTTTCGCTGAACCAACGCACGTTCAATTAATGCAGCGCATGGCTTAAACAACAATTCATACTCAATCATCATGAGCGGCACATCCCTTCAAGATATGACTTAGCGAACCGATGTGTTGGCCCACTAACTTGGGGGGAGTAGATGATGATACATAAAAATGGTCAAACCCCAGAGCCGTACACGTGTCATGATAATCTCGAGGAATTATGGCCTCAAGTGTCAGCCCAACACTGATCTGGCACAAGCGGTTTTAAGCCCGCCCAACTGCGATCCGCCAGGCGGACCCGAACTCATCCAACATGCTAGGCCCACACGTCTCACAACTATCCTCAATACCCGTAAGCCCTCTTCAGGTAAGTATCTCGAGAATCACCTTCGGATGGGCAACTACAGCTGCTATCTACTTCCAACTAGGAAACAAACACCAAAGTATCTTCCACACAAGGAAACTCCCTTTCTACCGATGACTCTTGGATTGGGAACTATCTCCCACGTATTTAGGAGCACGGAGCTAACAGGGAGAGATCTCCACGAAGATCTTCTTCCTAAACTACGCTTACGATGGCCTGGTAGAACCAAAACTCCTTGCACTATAAATAAGACATGAGATTGGCAAGCTAAGGTATGCTTTAAATTCCCTGTTACAACATTACACCTTCCTCAGAGCCCTGTTTGACTTTAGCATCGGAGTGTCATCGGCCACCCCACGGTGATCTAGGGCTCATGTGCGTTACTTGTGAAGGTCAGCGGGACTAGGTCAAAACAAGGAACGGAAAAAGACAACATTAGAAATAATTTATTCTTTCGAATCAAAATCATTATTCATTTAACAAATAAAATCTTCTTTTGAAGTACTTCTTACAATTCATTGTTCTACTTTACTTTCTAAATGAAACACAATCTAACTATCATTATATATTCATGGGGCTTAATCTCTTCCCCTTGAGATGGGAAATTATCTCTCCATGAATAGTGAGAATAAACTAAAAGTTAAAAGAGAAAGAGAAACAATTGAAAAAAAAAAAACACAAATAGAACTTATTTCTACTTCAATGGAAAATTAAAATGTTGGAAAATACTACATGCATTTCTCTACCAAACAAAATCTAAAGCCAATAACTACAAAAAAAAAATAAAAAATAAAAAAAATTCTAAGAAAAACTATTCTCCTTTATGAACTCCATTTATGTGGTTTTTATAGGTAAAAATGGTTTTAGTGAAATAAGGAAACATGGTTCAGTGAAACCAAGAAACATGGTTCAGTAAAATAAGATAATATGTTGGAGTGGAATAAGGAAACATGGTTCAGTGAAATAATGAAATGTGTTGGAGTAAAATGAGCAAATAGGTTGGAAGTTGAATAAGGAAACATGACTTGTAGATATTTTTTTATGATAAAGTTGGCAATGTGGATGTCCAAATCTTCATGTTGATTTTCTCGAGATCCGTAGTTGTTGATGCTTTGTGGGCTTGACTTCATGGGTCTTAGGCTTGAAATTCTTTAGTCCTTATCAATGCATGTGAACTCCCATGAGCCTTCTAGTTGTTGAATTTAGCCTTATTGTGCAACTTTGTGCATAATTTGAGATTAGTGCTTGAATTCCTACAAAATACACGTAATGAGATATTTTTATTGGATAATTGGACTTAACAATTGTGTCTTTAGGGGTGTAAAAATTGATGTTTTTGGTGCTTATCAACTACCAATGACCACCCTTTTGGTGGTCGAAGGCACTCCGATGCTTAAATCAACAACTCTGTTTGAAGAAGGAAATAAATCTGGTCAAAACTCAGTTAAAGTTGCATACCTTTGTTGAATGTTCCCTTTACCTTTTATGATTGTTGCGGTTAATTCTCGGCGTGACTTAAGCATGTGAGACGCAACGGAAGAAGACGTTTTTCATAACAATCTTCTCCTTTATGGAGATGCGTTCGTGGAAACATAATTCCCTCCACGACTCTTTTCTTATGCAACATTCTTCTTCTTTATGAGAGAACTCACGTGGGCCTAAATTTGGGCTTCAATTACGTCTTCCTTTAATGGGCCATGTTTGGGCATTTATGGTCGTTTTGCCTCTTTCGGTTTTATGAGCTAGCTCAGTAGATGTGACGTCAAATCCTTGTGATGAATGTTTTTCTGCCACGTGTATGGTTGCAATGTTGGTATATTTTGATGTATCACCAATAATAATAATAATAATAATAATAATAATAATAATAATAATAATAATAATAATAATAATAATAATAATAATAATAAATAATAATAATAATTAAATAATAATAACTGTGCGGTACTTCTGGCTCCATTAGATATGTTTTGGAGAGTGATTGTAGAAATAATATGTCATAAATCATCAACTTATATAGCATAACCAACCAACAATGGTTGCTCATAATTAGAAGAATTAATAAAAGAGTCATTGTTGGTCATAAAAGTACAAACGTAGGTTTTCTATTTGTGTAGGAAGGGTAAATATGTCTTATAACTTTCTAGGTTAACCTGGAGTAATAAAATAATCCTTATTGGCTATGAAAATATAAAAGTAGGCACAAATTAGTCATTACATCAACTACGGTATCTAAATAGTCTATTTTATGAAAAAGTAGGCCTTAAAAGTCATTTTTCGAATTTTTTTACTCGTATTCGTAGATGTAGTCCCTGATGTTTGGGATTATGTTTTGTATGATAGATATGTTATCAATAACACGCAAATACACCAACACAATAATAACAATAGCATGCAAAGAATACAATGATATTACGTGGTTCGATAAATTGCTTACTCTACGGATGATGGTGGGACTACTTATAAATTCCAAGAATACCATAAGAAAATACAAAAATTCACTAACAAAGAGTTTATTAACAAAAAAGCAGTTGCCTCACAAATTCAGTGGCACACAAAAACAACACAAACGTAGCCGTCACAAAGCCCAAAGCACAACAGTCATGCAACATAAATGCAACACAAATTGCAGCTCAAACATAGCAGAAAACATAGCACAAACGCAACACAAAACACAACCCTAAACGTAGCCCAAACGCAGCACAAAATCAGCCCAAACGCAGCCCCGAAACAATAAAAACACAACATCAAAACAATAGAAAATTGGTAAAATTAACAAAAATAATTTTCCTAAATTGAAAAAAAAAAGTTGTAACTATTGGAATGGGATACTCTTGAGACCATGTTGTTCATAAAGCGGGCAGCTGGGCACCATAGCACGAATCAATTTCAAATTTGGATATTCTAAATATCAAGACATATCATTGATAAACTCTGATTTGTATTCTAAAATCAAGCTACGATAATATCACTATCAGAATATCATTAATTGGAAACTATACAAAACAGGATGGTCTTTCGGGTGGGAGATAAAAGGCGACTGAGATTTAACCAAATATATGAATCTAACGGATCACGTAGAACTTAAAGCGCCTAGAGTGCATGGGTTCGATTCTCATACCCAACATTTTTTTTTATATTTATTATTTTTCTTCAATTGTTGATGGTGGTGATTAGGCATGTAAGTATGAAGGATGAAAACTCAAGGGTGATCATATTTTGACAAGTTTTAAACTTTTATCGTGCCAACGGCACATATAATATCTTAGTCAATATTATAGAACAAAATGGTGTTTGAGGTTGGAGATAAAAGACGGCTGAGATTTACCCAATTACAAAAATCTAACGGATCACATAGAGCTCAAAACACAAGAACTGCATGGGCTCGAATCTCATACCCAACTAGGGGTGGGCACGGGATGGGATGGGATGAGATGGACCTGTCCCTATCCCATCCCGTTCATTCAGGATAGGGACAGGACGGGATAGACCTCATCGCATCTCAAACGGGATCGGGACGGGACGGGATGAGCACGTACTAAATAATCCTCCAATAAAAAATAACAAAAAAAGTTTTATCTCACATTACTCACACACCAATAATGTCAAATTTAAATACATATAACTTACAACATAAATAATAATAGATATTAAATAAATAAATATTAATTTTTTTTGGAAGGAAAATAAATATTAAATTACTTTTAGAATTAATGATTCAATTCATTTAGATTTCATATAGAATTTCATCTTACATTGATTTAATTTCAACACATCCTAAACTTTAATTTAGAAGAATATTTTGATTAAAATTAATAATAATTATTATTCAATAAATAAATTCGGGACGGGACAGGATAGGCGGGATTGAAAATATTCATCCCGATCCCATCCCACTCTAGATCGAGACGGGACGAGATCGGGATGAGTTTGATCAATTCCAAAAGGACCCAAAAAAATCGGGACGGGACGAGATTAAGACGAGTTCGGGATCGCGGAATGGGATGCCCACCCTTATACCAAACAATTTGATATTTATTTATTTTTCTTCAATTGTTGATGTGATTAGGCATATTAAGTATGAAGGATGAAAAGTTGAAAACTTAAGGGTAATCAATAACATATTTTTCTTCAAGTTATAATGGGGTATTGATGCTAGAAAAATAAAGTAAAATAAACTCTATTATCATGTTAAACTTTTATCGTGCCAACGACATGGAGAATACCCTAGTGTCTATTACAATTCAGGATGGTGTTTGAGGTTGGAGATAAAAGACAATTGAGATTTATCCAAAGGCAATGATTACTCCACACCACCAAAAGCGTTGTCTCACATCACCATTGAGTTTTTTTTATCTTACTTACTCACACCATCAATAAATATGCAAAACCTAACAAAAAAACCCAATCTCAAAATGCAAAAAACGCAAAAGACGCAAACACCTCTCCCTTGATCTCTCGCACTCCTTGTTGCGTGTCGTCCGAAACTCGGCGAGCGAACTCCATTTCCTCGCAAGCTTCCTCGTCCTCCTCCCCTTCCCTATCTTTTCCCTTTTGCAAAAACCCCAAAATCGCAAAAGAAAATCGCCAAAACCCTTGGTCTCTTTGTCTTCCTCCTCTCCCCTATCTCCCCCTCCTCGGTTGGATTCCCTTATCTCTTCCTTTCATTCTACTACATTTCCCTCGGAGGAACCTATCTTGATTTTATTAGATGGAAATGAAAAGGTTTAGTGAAGTTGATGATGTTAGAAATGAAGATTTTAAGGGTGAACATGAGGGTGAAGAAGACGATCAATTTAAAGAACAAGAACAATCCATTCCAATGGAGGTGTGCCTAAAATGTTTTCATGTAATTTGCATCTTATTTGTTTATTTTTTTAAGATAATTATTTGATTATTGTATGATGCATTGGTGCATTGGCATATCTAATGGATGTAATAAGTATGGACATGCCTTTTAACGATGTTGAGAACCCAGAGACGAACCATTTAGCAGTAACCGACATTTTGTTGTTAAGTAAATTATAATTTTAATTAATATATGAAATTAATTATAAAATGAATCATTATGCAGAATGATGATGATAATGTTGATGGCAAGTTACTCGATGATGAAAGTGGTGACATTAACAATGAAGAAATATCAATTGCACTGGTAGTCGATGATGGTCACTTATTTGTTACAGACAAGGTAAGATAGTTTCTATGTTTTCGTTTTCATCAATTTTCATTGTTATAAATATGTTGTTATTAATAAGTTTAAAAAAATTTTAGGTTATCTCATCAAGGTTTGAGTTGATAGTTTGGGTCCAAGGTATCGGTAGAGATAATAACATAGTTATTATTATCACTAAATCGAAACCTGCTAATACAATAAGAAAGGGAATGATCCATTTTAGTTGTGATAGGGGAGGGAAACCCGACAAAAGGTTAAAGAATTTTGTTCGATCAAGCAGTACAAATAAGTGTGGCTGCAGATTTTAGTTGAGAGGGATCCCACCAGGGAATGACCATTGGATGTTGCAAGTGACATGTGAAACCCACAATCATCCTCGATCGACCTCACTTGTTGGTCATTTGTTTGCAGGTAAATTGAATGAAGAGAAGATGATATTTGTGTAGAATATGGCAAAGTCGGTTGTGAACCCTCGCCACATCTTGTCTCGGTTGAAAGAGATGTATCTGAATAATATCTTGAATTTGAAGAATATTTACAATGTATTTTGTCGGATAAAGATACTCCAACAAAGAGGCAGGACGGCTTTGCAACATACTCTACACTTGTTGAGGGAGCATAAGTACATAGAGTGGGATACTGTTGATGAGGGGAATAGAGTCACCAAACTTTTTTGGACGCATCCTAAATTTATTCAATTGGCAAAGTGTTTTCCACAAGTAATGTTTATGAATTTCACATATAAAACGAATCGCTATAGGATGTCGTTGTTTGAGATTGTTGGTGTGACGTCGATATAAAAACCTTCAATGTTGCATTTTATTTTATTTGTTCTTACAAGGAAGACTCATCCGCTTGGGCATTTGGAAAACTTGTAGAAATTTTCGAGCCAGACAACTTGCCAAACATGTTTGTGACTGATAGAGAATTGGGTTTGATCAAGATTATTGAGCGAGTTTTTTCCAAGGCAATGAGATTATTGTGAACATGGCACATAACACAAATGTTGAGAAAAGCTGCAAAAAACATTTTGAGGATAATGACGGGTGGGCCAAACATAAACTCGAACCATACAAGTCTTTCGAACTAATCCTTTATGTAATTTCCATACAAGTCACATTGTCGCATCAAACATTTTTTCAACAATTTATTTCTGCAATTGTTTCTGACATTTAGAAATTGCAAAAAAAAATTATTTCTCCAAGGTTTTTTAACATTTTTTTTTCTGAAGTTTCAAAAATTCATTGCCTCGCATTCAATTCATTGTAAAATTCTTAAAATATGAAAGCTTGTTAACAAATGGAACAATCAATATTGAAGAGAGCTAAAAATTTATAGCTTGTTAACAAATATTTCTAAAGTTTACAAAATGGAACAATTAATACAACACATTTATCTTTGCCTCCGAACATAAATTTGTTCATGCCTTGATTTGCTTCTACGCTCACTTCCTCAACCACCAATTTCACCGCTATCGACACTGTTGTGTATGACAAACTCTTGTTCCTCTTGTTCCAAGGTAACGAGCATAGACGTTTCTTCTAGCAAATCCCGTACTCTATTTTGTCGTGCCAGTAATGTAACCCTGTCAATCGTGCCAGTAATGTAACCCTGTCAACATTCCCCCCTTCTTCAATAAAGGCCTTGACCATCTTAAGAGCCTAAGGACCCGCAATATCCTGCAGGGAAACATTTGATGTTAGTGAAACCATGTAAAATTTAGATCTTCCATAAGTGTAAAATGTTTGTAATTACCCTCTTGTTTGAAAAAAAAAACATGTCTTCTTAGGAGATGAGTTCTCTTTTTGTTCGGTGGTTGTACGAAGGGATGGCTAATGAGGTAAAACCAGTCCAAATAAACCTCCCTACAATCCCATGCGTGGAAGCTTCACAGGTGCACTTTGTTCGTTAGTTGGCACAACATGATACCGACACCTTTCTGCGAACAAAGACAAAACCCCTTACTTTACGAAATAATGCTTGCCAGATCGAGTTCTATTCTTGAATGGAGCTCGGATTTGGGGATTTGGGATGACTTGTACCTTTCCCATTTATCTTATAACTCTATCGGGGTGATAGGGTTCTTCTACGTCGAGGCATAACAAACATCATGTGAACCATGTGATTCCATGAAAGGGAGTGTTTCGCTTGGACTCTACTTGAGGGTCCCAAAGTATCTACAAATTATAATAATTAAAACTTAATAATATATGACACATCATACAAAAAATTATATTGAACTTAATAATGCATATTTACCTCTTCAGGAGACATGTCTTCGAGATGTTCTCTAAGAGTGATGATTTGTTTGTTCAAAACCCTACAATTTGTGGTGGTTTCCATTTAGCCATGGTGGGGAGTCTAGCATCCCACTTCAGTTTTGCATTACCCCAAAGTATGAAGTGATCATATATCCATGTCTATAAATGAAAACAACATAAAGAAATATTAAGAAATTCTTATATATTATGAGGGTAATTAACAAAATATAAAATTCGAAACATACTCCAAAAGAGGCAAATATCCTGAAATTTGTTTCGTACCCTCTCTACTATTACCGCCCAACTAACGAAACAAGAATGGCAAATCTCCTGCAACCCATGCATACTTTTTAACATTATCCACCTTCATCAGCATCTTCAAATATTCAATCTGAACATTTTTCACTTTTATCAGCAAATATAGTCATACCCAGAAGAAATAATAAGTAACCCCTACACACTTGTTCTTTCCTTTGAAGAAAATCAGTTTTCGTAGTTTTTCTACAACAGTTGTCCTGAATAAACTTTATTTCCATGGATTTGCCGTTCTTCTTGACATGGACCTTTGCTTCTTTATTTTCAATCACCAAACCATTCACCAATAACGTAACACATTCATCTGCCTTCATCTTCGTCGACGTTCTTATCGGCTTACCAACAATCGGTAAATGAGTTATACGGTAGACGTCGTCTAGGGTGATGCTCATCTCTCCAAAAGGTAGGTGAAATGTGTTGGTCTCAGGTTGCTAATGCTCCATGAAAGCACAAATGGTCACCTTATCAAGACGATCCTTACAATATTGAATCAAGGGATACATACCACTATTATAGATCATTTTATTTACTTCTTTCGGCTCATGTTTCAACTTCCAATCTAATACTATATTGATGTCAACATCGTAATGCGCCTCGTTCATAAATACAATAAACATATACATTAAGTAATTCAATGTCCAAATATATATAAATAACACACTTATATAATTTAACCAACTAAAAATATTAACTTACGTGCTCACCATCCCAAATGGCACGAGAAATATGTCCATGATAATCGTCCAATATGGAACAATCTTTCGAACCATCGGGATAAAAATCTCTAGCATCTCTTTTTTCTTTACCCTCCTCTACCGTTGTTTTCTCATCATCCACAGACACATTTTCACTCTCCTCTAACTCCTCATTTTCATGTCCAACACCCTCACCACTCCAACCTGCTTGCCCTTTCGATTGGGTTGACTTTGCGATATAATTACTAGTCTACCTACTTCTTGAGCATCTATTTGAATCCCAATTTGACCATCTCTCATCTTCTTCATCACTTCTTTCTCCCTATTTTTTCGTTATTTTGCATGTTCTTTGCCATTTTCTGCTCTCTGTTTTCGGTGAGACACTATCATGGGTCGTCTTTGATCTCTATTACCTTGATCATCCCCACCACTATCACGACCAACAGAAGACATAATAAACCTTCAACTAAAAGGAAAAAAATAAATTACATCCAAACAAATACTTGAAGTCAATTTATTTATACAATAAAATATACTAATTTTTAAGAAATACTTTAGCCAATGCGAGGGTTACCAACCACTTCTAACTTACACGATTTCGATGTAAAACAACAATATATATCTTCTTTCCCTACATTCTAATAAGAAAAATACCAATTTGGAGCTTTGGTGACCACCAAATCCGCCTTCGCAACTACTTTCATTACCAAGAGACAAACTAAACGATAAATGCACAAAAAACATAACAAATATATAATTCTACTTTAAAGATGGAAGAAAGCAAACAATGGATGACTCACTTACAATCCAAACAAAAATCTTAAACCCAAAGATAGAATGGATGACTCACTTACAGAAGAGTTGGAGTCGATTTTGTGTTTTGCATTTGTGAGGTTGCATTTTGAGGAGGTTGTGATTTGTGGTTCGATTTTTAGAGGTTTCGATTTTGAGAGATATTCGAGGGTTGGTTTTGTGTTTGCAAGAGATTTGAATGTGGGGAGAGGGAAGATTTGAATGGGGGAGGAGAGGGGAGACTTGTGTTTCGATTTGAATGGGGAAGAGAAAATGTTGTTTCTTTGTTTATATAGGTGGTGTGGGAAAGAGAGGTGGTGTGAAAAATAATGTAGGTGGTGTGGGAGAGTTAAATGGTGTGAGAAAACACTTTTGGTGGTGTGAAGTAGTCGTTGCCTTACCCAAATATAAGAATCTAACGGATCGTATAGAACTTAAAGCACCAATAGTGCATGGGTTCGATTCTCATACCCAACATTTTGATATTTATTTACTTTTTTTCAATTGTTGATGGTGGTGGTTAGGCATGTAAGTATGAAGGATGAAAACTAAAGGTTGATCATGTTTTGACAAATTTTAAACTTTTATCGTGCCAACGACACGGGGAATACTCTAGTCTATATTACAAAACAGGATGGTATTTGGGGTGGGAGATAAAAGACAGCTAGAATTTACCCAATTATAAGAATCTCACAAGTCATATAAAACTTAAAGCACCCAGAGTGCATGGGTTCGATTCTTATACCCAACATTTTCATTATATTTATTATCATGATATTTAAAGTAAACTATATTTATCCGGTTATACTTTTATCGTGCCAACGGCACGGGGAATACCCTAATCTTTATTACAAATCGGGATGGGGAGACGGCTTAGATTTATCCAATTATAAGAATCTAAAGTTAACTGATCATATAGAACTTAAAGCACCAAGAATGCATCGGTTCGATTCACATACCCAAGATTTTGATATTTATTTATTTTTCTTCAATTCTTAATGGTGGTGATTAGGCATATAAGTATGAAAGATGAAAACTTAAGGATAATCATGCTTTAACAAGTTTTAAACTTTTATCGTGCCAATTACACAAAGAATACCCTAGTATATATATACGATACATCAATTCATATATTGCAAGTGAAAGAGAAAGTTCTTGATAAGCAATATAGGTGGTGGAGTCAAAATACAAGAAACACAAAAAGTTTGGTTCTTAGTGGTCTAGGTCCACCAACTCCACAAAATTGGTCTAATGGAGTCTCTCATGTCTTTTGTGTTATATGGGATAAACATTAACTACGGTTAGAACCAATTAGTTCATGACACACAAACCTTTGAATTATTTTTAGCTTCTGTTGAGAGATTAGACTACACTACTAAATAGAATCAACTAATGCCAAAAGATATAATCATTCTATATCTTAGTTTAATTTATACTAATTCAATGGATAGAAATTAGAAACCCCCATTAAGTCAAAATATTGTCAAAATGATAATCTCAAAGTGAGAAAAATTCTTCCACCATTATCATGATAGGTCCCAACCAATACTTTTTTTTTTTTTTTTTTTTTTTTTTTCTGGATTTAAAGAGTATTTTAGGAGTCAAATGAGGAAGAGGAATACCACCAACCTCATCTATTTCCTAAAACATCCAATTACAAGGCACCTTTCCTTCACATTCATGTATGTGGTTCTTAATAGCACCCTCTCCTTTTCAACCCATTTTGAATATATACCTCAAAAGTAATTACGTAAAAATAAAGTAGAATCAAATTCATTGTTATACATGTTATTGATGTATACATGCATAATACAAGAAGGTTCTGATGTCATGATCATGGTAACCACCTACCTAATAAATGCCTTTGTCGGAGAGGAATTTCCCATTTGATAAATTTTTTTTTTTTTTTTTGATGCAAGCTTTGCACAATCAGAGTACATTATAGGTTGATTGCATTTCTTCACATGTTTCACACATTGTGTTTGTTTCTAAGATTGACAAGAGATGACAATGCAATCCCCTCAAGAGAAAGAAAAACCTAATAAAGAGTTAACTGGACTTCCACCAAGAGAAAGTTATACCAAGGAAATAAAAACATGATAAGCACATGGTGCATTCAAACACAGAGAAAATTCCATCAAAACTCTGTCAGAGCACACAAACTTTTGCTTCTGCAAGTTTAGTATGAATTAAAGAAGAAAACCATTATCTGTCAAATACAAATGCTAATTTTTGTTAATAATGAGAGGCTTAGAATACATAGCTTTTGTATATAGTAATTGCTATCGTTATGGAAGTTCGATCTACATAAGAAAGTGTGATGCAGAGTGCTAAGTCCACCATGGAAAGTTATGGTCCCTCCTTGCAACAATTCAACCACTAGAATACATCTGATGAGCCTACAGACTTAAGTTTGACCTCTAGCTTAAATCATCACTAAACGCATTTTTTAGATGCAATTAATTCTAGCTATCTTAGAACAATTTTTCTTATCAATTAAGCACGCGTCTCCGGCAACCACCCACCCGATTTTCATTTCTCATCCAAACCGGATCTTTGGTGCTAAACAAAATTACATTGACATCATGCTGGTGATATTGACCACCTAGTCAGTTGGATTAGAGTTTGAGCAACCCTAGAAAAAACGTGATAATTTAGCTCCGCAATGCCCCATGAAACCCAACAATAATTTCAAAATTTTCTTTGTTAATTTTCAAAAGAAATCATTTTAAGTAGATCTCTGGGACCATCCTACCGACAAACACTTGTTTACATAATATTATCCTAGTTAAATTCGGTTGCCACCTTCTCCTCAAGTGTAAGCATTAATTATACTCGAAAACACTTGGAGAAGAATGCACCATCATTCCAAATAGAATCCATTGCTCTACCAAGACTCCCAACAGATGACATTGTTTTGAACATTAAAAATGCTCAGAGTCATGAGTACATCCAGTAAGAACTAGGCCTTTTGAGATGTTATAATATTATTTCCGATATGCATATAGAGTACATGTACAAGGACACTAATTGCTTTATACTTATTTCAGCCAACAGCTTAACCACCCATTTCATTTCTGTACAGCAGTATGAGCATCTAAGACATCTTTGTAGGAAAGGAGACATGTAGATAAAATAAAGAAGGGAGACAAGTGGATACAGAGAAACACATTTTAATCTCAATTATAGTACAATATAAATGTAATTGAATCTAGCCGATATAACATTACTTGATCCATGTTTGAAAGAGAGTATTCAGAAGCTTTAAAGGATTAAACAAAAGATTTGGTAATAGAATAAGAATACTGTCTTAATTGATTGAAGATTTTAACTTCTTTATAACCCCATCATTTGATGTTTAGTGCCTGCCGTCCAACCTTAAGGTCAGGTTGTTGCTTTTCGGTTAACTTCTCCTTGTAGAGAAGAATATAGATATAACAACAATAAGCCTACTGCAATTCAACGATCATTGTATGTAGTCAGATGATGATATGTACAAACAAGCACATCATGCCTTTGTGAACTGAAATGACCTCATAAACAGCAATGACACAATAGAAGCATTATAAGTAGTAGGAACCCATCTAATGAGATTATGTCAATGGCATATTGAGGTTGAAATTCAAACAAAGTCGACTTTTTACTGTGGTCCAAGAAGAAAGAGAACCCGTCAGAAGAAGGATGCTATTCTATCTACGCCTATAACAAAGACATCCAAGTGGAAGTGATGAATATTTTCTCACACACCATCCATGACCTTGACAATCTTCCTACATTTGGGTTCACCGTATGTAACAAAACCGCAGATCACAAAACGAAAAATGCATACTAAACAATATTATAAAGTCGAACAGAATGAGAAATTTAAACACTAAAAAAAAGCATGCAATTACAATTAGATGTTGTACACAACTGTTGAATTTCTAACTTTGTCAATGCCATCTGACCAAACTTGTTGATGAAATTGTCACAACAAGAGATTTCATCTCATTCAAGGACTTGCAGGTGAGAACTTTAGGACTAACAGCAACTTTCAAGTCCGGAGGAGAGGCAATAGATGCTGTGTAGGTGGAATTTGCAATACAAACATTTGTAACTGTTCTTGTGAAATTAGCCTCTTTATCTGTAGATGCCATGGTAGGGAATTTTAGATCCTTCACTAAACCTTTAGGATGGTACTGTTACCCTTAATCAGTCTAATCCGGTCATCACTGCAACCTATGATGCACAACATGTTAATATAGTCGGCTTCCAAAGCTTCATACACCAAGCCAGGGTTTACAGCCTCTACAGGATCAATATGACCTGCACCATAACCAAATTACTTTCACAGCTGGTGCTGTTTATGAGTTGTGTAATTCACCATTCATTGTATGCATTCGATGATGATATGTATAAACAAGCATATCATGCCTCAGTGAACTGAAATGACCTCACAAACAGCACTGACACAATAGAAGCATTATAAGTATTACGAACCCATCTAGTGAGATTATGTCAAAGGCATATTGAGGTTGAAACTCGAACAAAGTCAACTTTTTACTGTGGTCCAAGAAGAAAGAGGCCCCATCAGAAGAAGGATGCTATTATTTCTAGGCCTATAACAACGACATCTAAGTGGAAGTGATGAATATTTTCTCACACGCCGTCATAGTCAATCTACACCTATTTTCCACTCCAGTGTAAACCTGATTTTCTTACAAAGAGATAGAAAAGCTCATGGCATACAAAGAAGGCATCCTCCTATATAAGTAGTAATGTAGTACAACCCTTAACCTATCCACATCCACAATTCTCCCCCTTTATCTTAGTAGTTCCTTTTGAGATCTTACCTCTGTTTTTTCATTGTTCTTAGTTAGTTAGTGAAATGGAGCACAGCTTGGACAAGAGAAAAAGAGGTAAACCAGCAGAAGTTGAAGAAGAAAAATGGGTTTATGATTCATCAGTGGATCACAAGGGAAGAGTTCCTCTCCGAGCTTCGACCGGAGTCTGGAAAGCATCCCTCTTCATCATTGGTAAGAGTTTCTTGCATGTTTTCTTGTAAATATTATCCTTTTTTTTTTGGTTATGTTAATTTACTAGACATCAATGAAATGATTCTCCATAGCTTTATGTCATTTATGCAACAGCAATTGAGTTTGGTGAGAGGTTGAGTTACTTTGGAATAGCTACAAATCTTGTCACATACCTCACCAAAGAGATCCATCAAGACCTCAAAACCGCGGCAAAAAACGTAAACTACTGGTCCGGGGTAACGACAATGATGCCTTTGATTGGAGGTTTCCTTGCAGATGCTTACTTCGGGAGATTCTCAATGGTTATCATTTCTTCGATCGTCTATCTTGTGGTAATCCCATCCTTCATCCATAGTATTTTTTTTATTGCAAATCATGACCAAGGCTTCGAGCTCACCACTTCAAAAGATATGTAAAGACGATCTAGGTAGCTCTTGAAATAGGCCATAGGCAGAATCTTAAATTTGGAATACCCAAGTTACCCCCAATTTTTACATAGTTTATTCCTTTGCATAAGCTTTTCCCTAAAGCTTCTTTAATCACTTATTACAACTATATTTTAGACAAGGTACATTTGTTTTTATAAACATTCAAGGAACAAGGAGCTTATGATCTAAGCTAAGCTAAACAGAGTCTAATTGTGGCTCAGTGTTGAATAGACCCTGCAGTCAATACCCTCTGCAAGATTTACACAAAAAAAAAAAAAAAAAAAAAAACACTTTAACACAAATCTATATAGCTAGGATTCAAGTCTGTTCATCAAAACTTAGTAATGTCCTGATATGAACATCAATTCGACTTGTTATGAACTATACTCATATACACTGATGAAGCTCACCATACCACTAGCTATGACCTCAACATTAATTTGGAAATCAGCAGGTCTGTTTAACATGAGATGAAAGAACAGTATGTCATTGTTATTAACTTCATTTAATCATGTTTTCGGATGTTGTCTCAGGGTTTGAGCCTCTTGACAATGACCCAAATCATCCCAAGCTTGAAACCTTGTCACATAGACACGTGTGAGAAGCTTCCAAAGCTTCATGAAATTTTTTTCTTCCTCGCAATTTACTTGATATCTGTAGGAACTGGAGGACACAAGCCGTCATTAGAAAGCTTTGGAGCAGATCAGTTTGATGAAGATCACCCTGAAGAAAGGAAGAAGAAAATGTCATACTTCAACTGGTGGACCTTTGGTCTCTGTTGTGGATTATTGCTTGGGGTAACATTGATTGTCTATGTTCAAGATGATGTAAGTTGGGCTGCTGCAGATACCATTCTTATTGTGGTTATGGCCATTTCAATCATAGTTTTTTATATGGGCAAGCGATACTACCGATATAGGTTGGTGGAAGGGAGCCCGTTAACACCAATGTTCCAGGTGTTAGTAGCAGCCATTAGAAAGAGGAATCTTCCTCAACCCTCAAATCCAGCACTGCTATTTGAAGTTCCCAAGTTAGAAAAATCCCAAGGGAGGCTTCTCTGCCACACCACTAAGCTTAGGTAAACAAGTTTACATGACATGATATAAGTAGAAATTGACTGTGGAAATATCATCTTACACATTCTAATTTACAGCTTTCTAAACAAGGCTGCAATTGTTGAAGACAAGGAAGATAAGGAAAATGGATCAGCTACTGAGCAACAAAGTCCATGGAGGTTAGCCACGGTGACGAAAGTTGAGGAATTAAAACTTATCATCAATGTGATGCCTATATGGTTTTCAACGTTGACATTTGGACTATGTGTAGCTCAAGCCTCAACATTCTTCATCAAACAAGGCAGTACCATGAATCGAAAAATTGTTAACGGGTTTGAAATCCCCCCTGCTTCTATCTTCTCGCTTGCTGCCATTGGAATACTAGTAACTGTTTGTATCTATGATAGAATCTTAGTACCCCTACTAAGAAGAGCCACAGGTAACGAAAGGGGCATCAACATACTTCAAAGGATTGGATTTGGCATGGTGTTCTCAGTATTGTCAATGGCAGTTGCGGCTTTAGTCGAAAGGAAAAGACTAGGAGTGGTAGAGAAGGAAATCCTGCAAGGAGGACATGTTGGTCCTGTTTCCATGAGTGTGTTTTGGTTAGCCCCACAGTTCGTTATAATTGGTGTAGCTGATGCATTCACTCTAGTAGGATTGCAAGAGTACTTCTATGACCAAGTACCTGATACTATGAGAAGTTTGGGCATAGCATTATACTTAAGTGTTATCGGCGCTTCGAACTTTGTTAGTAGTCTTCTTATTACAGTTGTCGATCATGTGACAGAGAAAAGTGGAGGGAAAAGCTGGTTTGGTAAGGACTTAAACCATAGTCGGTTGGACAAGTTTTATTGGTTGTTGGCTGCGATGAATGGGGTGAACATATGTGTTTATATGCTCATAGCTAGAAGATATTCGTACAAAAGTGTGCAGAGAAAAGTTTCTGTAGCTGATTCTTGTGAAAGTTGAAGGGTTGGGAGGGGAATGATTGAAGTGATTAGTTCATGAATTAGAGGTATTGTTTTGTGATATTTATTTCCTAGATGTTGGGGGCTTCATATAGAAGGAAGGTTGTTGTTTGTTACAAGCTTATTATAATGTGTTCTCAAGTATTTGTGTCTTCCATATGATTACTGCTTAAAATGTATAGGATATCAAATATATGAAGCATTTGGAGATTTCTTTAGTCTTGCCTCTTAAAAGTGCATCAAACTTATAGTTGATCTTATATTTTTTTAATTAATTAATTCAAGAAAAAGCCTCAACCTAAACCCAAAAGAAACCCAAAGCGAGCTGATCAGCTGATATACTTATGTATCGTGGGCCTAGCATGTGTATATCTGATGTAGGACAGACATATGGCTAATTGTATTGGCACACATCACATACACAATCCTAAACCATCTGGAACTCAATCCTATCTCAGTAGCCAAAAGAATAGCTAAAGACTTTGTTTGGAAAGGAATAAAACAGTAAAGTAAAGAAACACCGGCCTTTTGGTTAAGTGGTTACAACTGAACTCACACGGAACTCACACACTTGTATTGTAAGCCCATATTGGAAGAGGGGCTGCAGATGAGAAGACTCAAAGATTTGTTTGGTGTCTACTAGAGCATCCCAACCATCCATGACCCCTTGACAATCTTCCGACATTTGGGTTCATTGCAAGTAACAAGGCCGCAGCTCACAAAACGAAAATTGCATATGAAACAATATTATATAGCCCAACAGAATGAGAAATTTAAACACTAAAAAAAAACCCATGCAATTACAATTAGATGTTGTACAAAACTATTGGATTTCTAACTTTGTCAATGCCATCTGACCAAACCAATGATGAAATTGTCACAAGAAACGATTTCTTCTCATTCAAGGACTTGCAGGTGAGAACTTTAGGACTAACAGCGACTTTCAAGTCAGGAGGAGAGGCAATAGATGCTGTGTAGCTAGGTGGAATTTGCAATACAGACATTTGTAACTGTTCTTGTGAAATTAGCCTCTTTATCTGTAGATGCCATGGTAGGGAAATTTAGATCCTTCACCAAACCTTTAGGATTCTTTTCACAGCTGGTACTGTTACCCGTAATCAGTCTAATCCGGTCATCACTATAACCTATGATGCACAACATGTTAATATAGTCGGCTTCCAAAGCTTGGTACACCAAGCCAGGGTTTACAGCCTCTACAAGATGAATATGACCTGCACCATAACCAAATTCATCATCCGGGTTTGAACAAGTATCCAAAGAAAAAGCAGTAGTCATGAGGGCAGGATTAATAGCTGAAGGCGACCAATCGGGGTGGAAAGTCTTAACAGCTAACATAGGGGCACGAAATACAACTTCCAGAGATTATATTAATTATACTTTACAATCCTAGTATCCCCCTCATCATCTATCTGATGGTGAAGCTTTAGGTGACCATGCAGCTATAATTTCTAAACCTTGGACAGTTACATCTGGCTGTAAGTCATTTTGAAGTCGTGAGATTTTGAGCCATTATTTACAAAGTATTAAAGATTTGATAGAAGAAAGAAGTTTGTGTTTTACCTTAAGAATGTCTGGTGTAATATGATTAGGTCCACGGGATGAAAATGAAACAAGCCCAGGAGCAGTGGAATCATTCACGATCTCACTCTTCAAAATGGTCGCCATGGGATTTCTGTAGTTAGAAATGAAAACGCGAATCACATTCCGCACAAATACCTAGGGTTCTGCACCATCAGATAGACGGTCCCTGTGCATATCCCTGTTCCACATAGGATGGCGTAACAGCAAGAGCGTAGTGTTGAACTCCTTCTGTAAGCACCCCTTCAGCAAAAAATCCTTTATATCTTCAAGAGATCTACCAATACGCATACTCTAGCAACACTAAGCCTTGTAAGATTTCTGATTGGGGCGTCCATTGTGAGAACTCAGCTGGAACCTCAATACTGTGTAGTACTGATATGCTTAAACACAAACTAGCAGCAGGAAGAGAATCTTGACGGAATTTTAAAATAAGGAGTACTCCAAGGTACCGGACTGGAAGCTTACCTTCGTCGTACCCCAGAAGATTTATGATCTGATCTTTTATACCACATTCAACACCGCACATTATAAATAGATTACTATCTTATTCAACAACTGCAATTGTACAAAGATAGCTTATTCTATTATCGAATGTTCGGTCCTTTGTACTCTCACCTATATTGTATATGGCTTCCCAAGGAGGAGAAATAACTGAGACAGCGTTTTATGAATCTGTAGCAACAAAAACTTTCCTATAAAACAAAATCAAGTATTAATAAAGTCGTGTAACTTGCCAATATGCTTATTTTGTGTATTTTACATAGGCCTTGATCCTCTTTCCATTACTAGCATTCAAAGTAGAAGTGGGCAAAGGATAGTTAGAGGCAAAATCCTTGCCTTCATTTACAAAAATTCCACCTACTGCTTTGTAATCAAAAGTTCAATTGGTAGCATAAAAGTCACAATAGACAATCTTCCCCTTTACCAATGTAATGTTTAAGCATAGTAAGTAAAGCACACGGAAGCAAGGCGACTCGAGAAAGGGAAAGGGGCGACTCGAGAAAGCCGCCGCTGAGAGGGTGCCGCCGCCGAGAGGGCCTGCGAAGACAGCCTCCGCCGACATCATCTTCTCATATCTGCATAACAGGCGAGAGGGGCTGCGAGAAAGCCGTCGCCGACACCAGATCTGGCCTTCGTCGTGCACTGGGACTCTCTGGCCGTCGTCGTGCACGGCTGTTCTCTTTCGCCTAGCGCGGTGGGTGTGAAGCACAGACGAGAGAGGGTGCGAGAGGGCCTGCGACCGGCTGCGCTGACCGGACGCCGCTCTGTCTGGCTGCGAGAGGGATACCTCTGCCTGGCCGCCGCTCTTCCGCTGTCAGGACGCCGCATCGCCGCAGAACTGTTGCTTGCTCTGCCTGTTCTGCAAGCCTTCATCCGCCCCAAACACTGACGTGCGTTTGGTTTTTGTGCGTAGTTGGTTAACGCTGGCAGCATGACTTGCTTAGCCGTCCTATGGTGATGTCGGTGCCTCCAGCAGCCATCCCCCCCTCCATGGCGGGGGGACCTGGCAATGGGGGAACCGTGGAAGGATCGGCTAAACCATCTTTCGCCCAGATTTTGGGCAAAAATTTGGTGGCCGAAGTTGCGGAGGCTCAGGTAGAAGGAACTCGTTTTCGCAAAGATGGAGCACCAACAATTGGACTTACGCCACGGATGAAGTACGTGGCGAAGCGTTCATGGAAAAACATGTGATTGTCTTAAAGTTCTCTAGTTATCGACCAACATTGGAAGATATCCGCGATTCGATCCACAGAACTTGGGAAATCCTAGGCGATTTTTTGCTTGGTTTGCTGAATCAAAGGCACGTGTTAGTTCGACTTCAATCTGAGGTGGAAGCAAAGAAAGTTCTATCGAGGGATTCCTTTTTGATTCGTGGCGTTCGGTTTAAAGCCTTCTGTTGGCATGATGGATTCAGCTTGAAGGAGGACCCGATATCGGTGCCATTGTGGGTAGAGCTTCCTAACTTACCTTTGCATTTATTTTATCCCCCTATTTTAAAAGCAATTGTGAATTCTTTTGGTGGTTTCTTGCGGATGGATGATCATACCCGATGCCTATCGCGCCCGGGTTTTGCCCGTGTTTGCGTGGAGATGACTTTGGCGGAGAAATTACCAACTAGAGTTTGGATTGACAGGGCTAATAATAGAGGCTTCTGGCAAAAGATAGAATATCCAGGCTTCAAATACTGTGATTTTTACTCCTTGATAGGGCATCAGGAGGATTTTTGTAGAAAAAAGTTGGGCCTAAAGGGCGGTGGAAGAGTTTCTGACCTAGGTCAAGCAGCGAAGGCAGTCAACCCAAAAGTCGAAACCAATACTGTCAAGCAACAATACATACCAGTTACCAAAAAAGAAAAATTGCCCATCCAAGAGGTGGGTACGAGTGGTGTAAAAAATGACACGGGTGCGGAGATTAACGAGGAAATTGGGGATAAGAAGCCAGTGGCCACCGCTCCGGCAACGGTGGTGTTGTCAAACAAATTCGAGTCACTTATAGAGAATATCGATGAAGATGAGGGTGCTCAAGAGGATAAGCAGCTAGTGGGCACGACAATGGCTCATAACAGTGCCGCGGTTGTACCAGAATCTACGGAGGATTGCCTCTTGGAGGCGGGGTATACAGTTTCGGAGATTGAGAATGTTATTGGTCCACAAGCACAATCGTTGCTACAGGAGGATACTGTCGACTCAGGAGACACTAGCAATCACCTTGCTCAGCATATTCTTGTGGCAGCGTCGCGAGACGCGGCAAGCGATACAGTGATGCATGCCGATTCAGGGAGGCCGAGGGCTGCAAGCACCAAGACAGAGGCCATGGCCTCGCCCCAGCCAGCGCCCCGCACCAAGGCAGAGGACGCGGCTTGCCCCAATCCGGCACCTGGCACCATGGCAGCGCTCTGCATCACACCAGAGAACAATGATGATCTTCAGGCTGTGATCAGGTTCAAGAGACGTTTTGACAAATACGGTATCAAAACTTCCCCGGATTATAAACGAGTCGGCGACAACTTGAATAAGGCTATATCTCTCCTCAAAGAAAATAGGCAACTTCGACTGTCGAAAATCGATACACTCGAAATGACTACCGAGGATAGTGATGAAGTCAACTCAAAATCTGAGCTAGGTCCACAGGAAGCAAACAATGATTTGGATTTAGGGGCTATGTCAGACGGAAAGATGAATACGAGGCGTTACACCAAAGATATCAGCACTTGTCACCGAAAATCCAATAGAACTAGGAAAGAAAACAATAGGTACAAAGACTGAGTTTTTTTGTCTAGGTTTGTTTTGGTGAATCCTATCTTTTGTGAGATTTTGTTTCGGCCTTTTAGTTAATCCTATAGGGTCAGTCATGTAGCCTTCGGGAGTTGATTTTTAAATAAATAAAATGGGTCACCATCCCAATTTGATTATAAAAAAAAAAAAGTAAAGCACACGTCCTGATTTGCAGTTCAGAAAACCATAATGTTAATTGCATACAATGACTAGATTAATAGAACTAATAAATATCTCTTTGAAACACTTTACCCAGCTTGTGAGGCTTTACAAAATTTCAATGTAGCATCACCTCCATAGACCAAGGAGAACTTCTTCTCCCTCAAGTCGAAACCATTTATAGCAGTTCCCTAGAACGTATTTAATTTATAATTGCTCCATGTAAAAAATACAAGGAGTGATCTAATAACGCATAATAAACAAGAGAGTAAAGATAAAAATTTATAATTTTACTCATTAAGTGGTGATGAAGTAACAAGTGAATATTTGAGCGACTGTAATCTTCATCATCCTTTATTTATTATTAATATAAGTTTTGAGATCCTCAAAACCCTTGCTTGTTTTCCAAAGAAAAAAAAAGTGTTGTACCATCACCTAATACGACCTTACTTAGGATTCTACGACCAATGGCAACTTGTTCCTCATCATTTGTTAAGGGTAATGATCCCCCTAATGAAACAGAGTGAATATCGACACCATTGCTAATAGCGACATTAAAAGCAACCAATATATTTTCAGTGTTGCATCCGTCTGTCCAACAAACTTTGTACATAGCAATCCTCGCTGAAGAAACAACTCCTCTTGCAATGCCTTTTCGAATACCATAGAAGCTCGCATTTTTCACTTCATTTCCTGCAATATGTGGATGTAGTGCTTGTTGTAATCTAAGTCGTTGCCAGGCGGAGTACAAATTAGCTCTAAAACAAGAGGAGTTTTACTGGATTTAGAAGTCAGGAAAAAAAGAATACAGTGAAGGGGATGCTTGCACTAAATATTTCTTTGCTTCCACTAAAGCCAAACAAAAAAGAAGGGCTATCTCTCAGATCACTTTATTAGATGGTAGGACCATTTCGGATCCGGGTGAAATCCTTGAAGAAGCAAATAATTTTTTTCATAGCCTGTTGTCTATCCAAGGAGATTGTGTGCTGGATTCAAAATTGTTAGATTGCATTCCGAAGACCATTACGGTAGTTAGGTGTGATGCATTGGTTAAAAGGCCTTCTTTGAAGGAAGTTAAGGATGTTGTCTTTGATATTCCGAAAAATAGCGCCCTTGGCCCGGATGGATTTACTGCTGTCTTTTTTCAGACATGTTGGGACTCGGTGAGTATTGATTTATGGGAAGCGGCTATACAGTTTTTTGAGGTGGGAGGCTCTTCCGGTGTATTTTTCTGCAAATTTCATGGCTTTGATCCTGAAACAGGAAAATCCAAGTTTTTTCTCTAATTTTCGCCCCATTAGTCTATGCAATGTAATCTATAAAATTTTTAGTAAAATTCTTTGCAATAGATTGGCATTGGTATTACCATAAATGATCTCCCTGGAGCAAGGGGCTTTTGTTCGAGGAAGGTTCATTGGGGAAAATATTGGCCTTGCAAAGGAATTGGTAAGAGATATCCATAAAAACATTTTTGGAGGTAATGTGGTGCTGAAGATTGACATGGAAAAAGCGTATGACAGACTTGAATGGAATTTTATCTTTGCGGTGCTCAAAAGATTTGGTTTCAATACCAGGTTTTGTCACATTATTTCCAATTGTATAGCTTCCTGTGGTTTCTCAGTTTTGCTACAGGGAGCTTACAAAGGCTTTTTTAAGTCCACAAGAGGCTTAAGGCAAGGGGACCCTCTTTCACCATTTTTATTTATCATCGCCTCGGAGGTTCTGAGTAGGGAATTGCAAAGGGCTTTCAGTACAGGAAAAATAGGGTATTATTATACGCCTAGGGCCTGCAGTCATGTTTCGCATCTACTCTATGAAAATGACACTTTAATTTTTCTAAATGGGAGGAAACCTTCAATTCAGGGGTGCATGGAATTTCTGAAAAAATACTGCAATGCTTCAGGTCAAAAAATGAATGAAGGAAAAAACACTTTTATGATGGAAAACAACGTGACAGTGGAAAGAATTGTGGCTTTGAAGAGGTTTACAAAATTTCAATATAAAGGTTCCCCTTTGACTTATTTGGGAGGGCCAGATTTTCAAGGGAAAGCAAAACTAGCTTACTTTGAAGATATGATTGTCAAAATTCAAAGACGTATTCAAGGATGAAAAGCAAAACTGTTATCGCCTGGAGGGAGAATGGTCTTAATTAAGCATGTTCTAAGCTCAATTCCCATTTACATTCTAAACGCTATGTGTGTACCCAAGAAAGTTATAACAAGAATTAATAGTTTGTCAGCAAATTTCTTTTGGGGGGATTGTGAAGGTAGTTGAAGAAAAAATGGGTGTCATGGGACAAGATTTGTTTGCCGCAGGAGGAAAAAGGATTGGGTGTCAGAAACCTGTCAGTAGTTATGAAGGTTTTTTTTATTAAAGCTTTATGGAAGCTTATTACTTCAGATTCCCTATGGGCTTCTTTTATGAGGAAAAAAATATTGGTTGCCTAGAACTCCGTTGAGTGGACAATTTGTGAAGTGTGGGGCCTCCCCATTTTTTAAGGAACTCATGTCTTGTAAATCCATAACTTTGAGCAATTCTTTTGGGCGTATTGGCAAAGATAACATCAGCTTCTTCGAAGAAAATTGGAATCTTGTGATCTCTTTCAAAAGATCGGAGGATTTTATTAATCGTGGGATTTGGCCTACGGTTAGGGAAGTGATAATGAGAGATTACGAATTGGTCAATTCAGACCTCAGACAGTTGGCGCGTGGCTTATTCGCAGATAGGTTGCAGGGTAAGAAGTATGATGATGATGGGTGTGTTTGGGCGCCGAATCCGGATGGTCTCTTTTCCATTCATTCTGCATATGAAGTGCTACGAAAACAGGGGGTGAAAAATGAGCTTAGTAAAAAAATTTGGCAAAATATTATCCCGTCAAGAATTTCAGTTTTTGTTTGGAAACTTTTGCGCAGAGGAGTGCCAGTGGACGGGGAGTTGTATAGGTGCGGTTTTAGCCTCGCCTCGAGATGTAAGTGTTGCGCTAATCCAAGGACAAAATCTTTGAATCACTTATTTCTGGAGGGAAACTTGGCGATAAAAGTATGGAGTCATTTTGATGGGATTTTTTATGTGCATGTAAGGAAACCAGCAGAGATCTCCACAATGCTTCAAATTTGGTTCAAAAGAGCAAAGATGACCTCGCAAACAGGTGTGTTATTCTTCCTCACTCCTATGTTTATCCTATGGGAAATCTGGAAGCAAAGATGTAAGGGTGTCTATGAAGATATTACTCCAAAGTACGCTTTTGTGATTTTAAACATTAGACGTAATTTGGGGTTAGCTAATACCTTTATCACTCCGAAACAAATTAGTTGGAATAAGACTCCTTTAAGGGCGCTTGGGTTAAATGAGATTCCAGTTAGAAGAACTTCTGCTAGAATTGTATATTGGATCCTTCCTCCTGTAGATTTTGTGGCGCTTAATGTTGATGGTTCCTCTCGGAAAAATAAGGCAACAGGAGGTGTGATTATAAGAGACCGTAGGAGTCGTTGTGTGGTTGGAAAGCAAGTGTTCTTCGGGGAAGAAACAAACAATAAAGCTGAAGTGTTGGCCCTTGTTGAAGGTTTGCGTCTTTGTTCCTCATTGGGGTTGAGAAAAGTAATGGTCCAATCGGATTCAGAGCTTGTTTGTGGTTGGTTTAGGGAGACCTTTAAAATTCCGTGGCATTTGGAGAACATTTTTAGAGAAATTAAGCAGTTGGCGGAAAAAATGTTGATAGAATGCAAACATATTTATAGAGAGGCCAATGCGGTCGCGGATGCGCTAGCTGATAGAGCACAAAAAGATTGCAGAACTATCACCTTTGGAGCGAATGATTTACCTAGGCGGCTAGCGGGTTTGGTTTTTCTTGACAGTTGCCACACGGCTTATGTTCGTCACGGGTATGAATAGTGGAATTTCTGTGGTTATAATGCAGGGCTTTGTTATGTGCCGTGGACGAGTAGCAATTGTGGCTGACTTGCCGAATGCTGCTGCCAGTAAAGTTGGATCTGCTGTGTGCTGGACAGGGTGCTCTGTTTTTACAGAGTGCTCTGTCCGGATGTACCCTGAATCTAACAGACTTGCTGTCCTGGGAAGATTGAGTCTGCAGGTCAGCATTTTTGGATTTTGCCAGGGTATTTGGTGGCTGACGGGCTGGCTGAAATGTCTTGGAGTCGGGCTGGAATGTGTGCTGCGTTCCTTGCTGCGAACTGGTCAGGACGCTGATTTAGTTTGTTTATCTGCTGCCTGGAATTCGAATGGTTTGATTGTTATAAGGGTCTTGCAGGAGGGAATTGTAAGTTGGTATGATAACAACTTTCAAATGTTAGTTATGGTTGCAAATTGGTATATTGGAAAGTTGCAATGTGCAGATGCAAGGTTGGAAAGATTGTGTAAGGTTGTTGGAAGTTCATGTTGTGCAAGTTGCAAGATTGTGCAAGTTTTGTTAGGTATGCAAGTTGTGCAAGTGGAAGTGTTCAGTTTGCAAGTTTCTAATGGCTGTTAGGAATGGAAGGCTGGCTTTGTGCGCAAGGTGCAGGTTCGGTTTTTATCAAGTTGCAAGATTCAAAAGATCATATGGTACCTAATGTTTGGACAAATTTATGTTTTGGCAAGTCATCTCAGGATAGATCGTTCCAACCGTCTCTTGGCCATTGCGTCAATGAAAGAGGCTGCTCGAACACTTATCAACAACAACTTATCGGTGATCATTTTCCCTGAGGGCACTCGATCAATAACTGGAAGGCTACTACCATTTAAGAAGGGCTTCGTTCACTTGGCTTTGCAGACAAAGCTCCCCATTGTTCCGATTATTTTGACAGGTACTCATCTGGCATGGAAGAAGAACAGTTTACCTGTTAGGCCAACACCTCTTACAGTGAAATTCCTTTCCCCAATAAGCACGGATGATTGGAAGAATGAAAAGATAAACGAGTATGTTACAATTGTACATGACGTTTTTGCCAAAAACCTTCCAGAGTCACAGAAACCCTTGAGAAAGGAAGACTCTGATTCAACTAGTGTTTTCAATAATAGTTAAGTCAACTTTAAGTCGAACACATAATTTTGTTTTAGCTGCAATACTGTTTAGGATGAATCTTCAGTTTAGAAGCTAATCAAAGCCTAACTTTAGAAGTAAAAAAAAAAAAAAAAAATGTGGATGCAGTGTGGGTCCCATGTCCTGTGTATCCCTTGTCGAAGGGAGCTCCTCATCATCTACGGCTTTGTAGAATCTTGCTCCAATGAGCTTGCATTAATTCAAATTCAAATAACTAATAAACCAGCAGTTAAAACATGTAAGTTTTCAATACACAGAGGAAAAACATATTATCATGAAAGAAAGCTATCATTATAGCACGGCAAGATAATTACTTATTATATGTGAAATTTTTGCCACCCTCGCAAGCTCCTTTACATTTCTTGGGGGGTGGACCAAAGCCTTAATCACACAAGCTCTCAGATTCTGGCCATATCCCACTATCTATTATACCAACTATAATATCACTCTCCACCTTTGGAAGCCTGCTCACATACTATGAAACCCCCATGAAATCCTAAGGCCGTGTAGTCTGAAGATTGTATGTTTTGCTGGGGAAAACCGATACTATGCCCTCCATGCCTACATTTGGTAAGAAAAAAGAATATATATCAATGTCAAAATAAAGCAAATATGGAACTTCTGATAATGCTCAATTTTGAAAGTCATAAAAACATCTATATTGAGAATATTCTCATGATTATGCTCTCAATTATGCTATGATTATGCTATTGAATATGGTCTTGATTATGTAATATAGTGCTTTAGGATGATTGCTAAATCATAGATCAATGAAAAAGGCAGAGCATCATTCTCACTATTATTACATAATCAAGACCATATTCAATAGCATAATCATAGCATAATTGAGAGCATAATCATGAGAATATTCTCAATGCCATATTCAATAGCATAATCATGAGAATATTCTCAATAATCTATGCTTTGATAACTAATGTTATTTTGTAATAAAACAAAGATAAACATAATATTTGCAAATAATCAAACAATAATTAATTTTTTGTATATATGAAAGATACTGCATAATCTGATGATCTTGAAAAAAAAAATTCAGTTTTGGTGCATACTAACCAGCAAGTTTTTGTAGCTCAGTAGCGGTGAGTTTGGCTGCAAACCCATTGAAACTCTTTCCATCGCTATGGACTAAGGACTCAGATGGCAAAATGTAAAATAATATAAATCATACAGACAATCAAAGATACAATAGAGATATAGAAAATATACGACTGTTACCTGTTCTCAAGAACTTCTTGCAACATGCTTTCATGGTGCGTGGAAGTGGAAGGTAAATACCCATCCGTGTCCTTCAGGGCCACTCCCATGTACACTATGTAAACCTGTCTTTCTTGAGCAAAAACATAAGCACCGCAAAGAAGATGCACAGTGTAGCAATAAGAGTGAAGAAGGCAGCCATACAAACAACTTCACTTGTATTGAAATTTATAGTGAAGCTCGATCCCAGAATATCTGTATTGTATTGGAAAAGAACAAATGTTTCCAAAAGAATAAAAGACATTTTTCAATAAGATACAGTGCATAGTTTTCATTTATAGAATGTATGGATACACACCTGACTATATTGACACACACAAAAAAACATATATTTGCAATTATTAACATGGATCTTCTTTCAGTTTTTGTACTTTGCATAATTCTAAGTGCATTTTTTGGTCTAACTGGTCTACAGCCTATCAAAATTCAAAGATACGAGTCATAATATTTGCTATCATCATCATCATAAAATAGCTCTGATGGACATAATTACAACTACAAGCAATTACAAGTGGAACTTCAGAGCTTCTTGCTTTTGCTTTGTCAATTATACTTGAGGGAATTAGACGGAAGACCCCAGATGAGCTTCAGACATCTTTTCCGGGACCATGTAAAAGAAAATGATTATAAACCCCTCTCACCAGCTAGATTATTGACTGATTGACTTGGATTTTCAATTAAAAGAGAAACTTATGTTTCCCTTTTTGCCCCATCTCCACTTCCTACCTGCTCTCTCTCTCTCTCTCGCTTTCATGTTTCTATTTCTAACTACTGAAATCCCATGGCAACCATTTTAAAGAGTGAGACCGTGGATGATTCCACTGCTCCTGTGTTCATTTCATTTTCCTCCCGTGGACCTATTGGGATTACACCAGACATTCTTAGGGAGATACACAAAACTTCTTTTTTCTTCACATGTGATTAATCCTGTAATAGCACCGCATGTAAAATAGCACCTCATGCAACCCACCGATGTCTAAACGCCTTTGCTAGAAGTGTAAGAATATCTATAAGAATAATATTCTATGTATGCTTCATATTAATTCAATGAGAAGAAAAATAATTAAGAATAAAACGGAAGCGTACCTTGATCCATGATAGCACTTCAAGAAACTTTCAGTTGATAACGTATGTTTTCTGTATATTTTTTTGTAGAAGGGAATTTCAGAAGAAACAAAACATACGCACAACTGGGGACCATAACCCTGTATTTATAACTGATGGGTTAGCAGTTATTCTAACTTTCCAATTTCTAATTTGGTCCCTCATCAAATTAGAAATTGCACCAAATTAGAAATTGCTTAAGTGTATCTACACATTAAGCCCATAACATTTTAATACCTTAACTCAATTAACCATATTAGATCACAATTTATTTGAGCTATACTTTAAGATAGCAATACACATGTTGGATTTTTTCAACAATCTCCCACTTGAGCCACATATGTTACCTTAAAATGTGTATAACCTAATGAACTCAAAATTTGCTATCACATATGAAGGTATTTCCAAACAATTTCGTCCATTGACTATACAGGTATAGGATTAAAGGAACTTTCGTCACATTTAGCGCAACTAAATCCATTAATAGTCACGTATACCCATACAATCAAATAACATAGATCAATCATGGATGCGTAGCATGAAAATTATATGTAACGTGATCTAAACATGTCTATTTCCAACTGGTCCTACTTTAAACTTTATTGAGATCAAACTTTAACACAATAAACCAGAGTGTGAATAAACTGAATACTTTCTGCAGAAAATACCCAAATACACAAAATGTGACCAAAAACCAATATATAGCAATCAAATATACAAACTCCCACTAAACCAAAATATCCTCGAATGATATAACACCCATATAAGCAGTGTGCTCATGAAAGACCTTGGGTGGTATTCCCTTAGTAAGTGGATCCGCAATCATGGAGTTTGTCCCAATGTGCTCTATGAAAATCTGTTTATTCTGTACTCTCTCTTTCACAACTAGGAACTTTATGTTAATATGATCCGACCTAGATGAGCTCATGTTGTTGTTGGCATATAGAATTGCTGAGTTATTGTCACAATAAAACTTTAGTGGTCTTTCAATACTCCTCAGAATGCGCAGCCTGGTGACAAAATTTCGCATCCATAATCCATGATTGGATGTTTCAAAACATACTACATATTCTGCTTCTATAATGGAAGAAGCTATGAGTGTCTGTTTGGCACTCTTCCAAGAAATAGCTCCTTCAGCTAACTTATAAATGTAGCCTGATGTGAATTTCCTACTATCTTGACATCCAGCAAAATCAGAATCAGAATACTCTGTGATCTCCAACTGATCTAATTTCTTATATGTAAGCATGTAATCCTTAGTTCTCTGTAAATATCTCATAACCCATTTGGCTGCTTTCCAGTGATCCATCCCAGGGTTGTCTAAATATCTGCCTAGCATTCCAACAATGAATGTTATATCTGGACGTGTACAAACTAGAACGTACATTAGACTCCCAACAGCTGATGCATAGGGAATCTCTTGCATTTCTTTAACTTCAAGTTTATTCCTAGGGCATTGTTTAAGACTGAATTTGTCTTATTTAGCTACAGGGGTGTCTCCTAGTTTACAATTTTGCATGCCAAATCTTTTAAGCACCTTTTTCTATATAGCTCTTTTACGATAATCCAATAATACCCCGAGAGCGATCTTGGTGTATCTGAATCCCTAAAACAAAATAAGCTTCACCAAGATCTTTCATATCAAATTTCTTTGATAGAAATCTCTTAGTTTGGTGCAAAATGTCTTTGTTATTAGTGGCAAGCAGTATTTCATCAACATACAAAACCAAGAAGATATGCTTACTCCAATTGAACTTATGATACACACAATTATCAACTGCATTTGTCTCGAAACCAAATGAGACAATTACTTGATGAAATTTGTGGTACCATTGACGGGAAGCTTGCTTGAGCCCATAGATGGATTTCTTTAGTTTGCAAACCATATTCTTCGGGTCTCCAGAAATAAAGTTTTCTGGTTGCACCATATAAATTGTTTCATCAATGTCGCCATTGAGAAATGTTGTCTTAATATCAATCTGATGTAGCTCAAGGTCAAAGTGCGCAACAAGTGCCATCATTGTCCTAAATGAGACTTTCTTTGAAATCGGAGAGAATGTCTCTTTATAGTCGACGTCTTTCTTTTGAGTGAAGCCTTTAGCTACAAGACGAGCCTTATATCTCTTCACATTACCTTTTGAATCTATCTTGGTTTTGAATATCCATTTACAACCAATAGGCTTTATATTTTTAGGTAATGGGACAAGATCCCAAACTTGATTGTCTTGCATAGACCTGTACTCTTCATTCATAGCATCTATCCACTTTTGAGAATTAGAATCCTGCATGGCTTGATGGAAGTTGATTGGATCATTTTCCATCAATCCATCATTTTCCTCATGTTCTTGGAGAAAACTATGTAATCATCCGGAATAACATTTCTCCTTTCTCTCGTGGATCTCCTTAATGGCATTTGTCCTTAAGGTTGTTGAGTTTGTTCATCTGGAACATTTACTTCAATTTTAACAGGGAGTTGTTCAACATTGTCTTGTTGAGGTTCCAGATCTGTTTCTTGATCAATGACAGGTACAGAAACATGTACATTGTCAAAAACAGTACTAGGAGTCGAAATCGATTCCTCCTCAAAGACAATGTCTCTTACCTTATTTCTCCCCCCAAACTCAACATCCTCAAAAAAAGTCGTAGTTCCCGTTTAAAAAATAGACCTAATTGTGGATCATAAAATTTGTAGCCCCTAGATCGCTCTAAATAACCAATAAAGTAGTTGCTTACTGTCTTGGAGTCAAATTTGTTTTCATTTGGCCTATAAGGCTTAGCCTCAGATGGACATCCCCAAATGTGAAAGTGCTTTAAACTAGGCTTTCAGCCTGTCCAAAGTTCATAAGGAGTCTTGGCAGCTGCTTTAGTTGGTACTCTATTAAGGATATTCGCTGTTGTCTTTATTGCTTCTCCCCAGAGTGATTCTGGTAAGGTAGAATGACTAATCATACTCCTCACCACATCCGTAAGAGTTTTGTTTTGTCTTTCAACGACACCATTCATGCTAGGTGAACCTAGCATGGTGTACTGTGGGACGATTCCACATTCCTCTAGGAATTTAGCAAGTGGCCCTCGACGTTGTTCTCCTGAACCGTCATATCTGTCGTAGTACTCTCCACCACGATCATATCTAACGCACTTAATTTTCTTACCGAGTTGGTTTTCAACTTCAGTTTTGAAAGATTTGAATACATCCAGTGACACTGATTTCTCATGAATGAGATAAAGGTACCCATAACGTGAGTAGTCGTCTATGAATGATATAAAGTATCGTTGACCATTCCAAGAAGCCGTAGGGAATGGTCCACAGATATCCGTATGTATCAATTCTAAGACGTCTGAAGATTTATTAGCACCTAATCTCTTTTGTTTGGTCTGTTTTCCCTTTATGCCCTCAACACAGACATCTAAGTCTAAAAAGTCAAGTGAATCCAAAACGCCTTCTGACACAAGTCATTCAATTCTAGATTTGAATATATGACCCAAACACTTGTGCCATAATTTTGCTGAATTTTCTTTGTTTAGCTTGCGTTTAGTACCCCGTGAATCCACATGAAAGGTTTCATTATATGATGCAATAGTATCAAGCAAATATAGGTTATCAAACATACGTAATGAACCAGTACCAATAATATTTGAATTCAATGAAAGACTGAACTGATTGTTTCCAAATGAACAATTATAACCAGATTTGTCCAATAAAGAAACAGAAACCAAATTCCATCTAAAGGACAGTACAACAAAAGTGTCTTTCAAATCCAAATAAAAATCAGTTCTCAACAATAACCTAAAATGCCCTATTGCCTCAACATCTACCGACTTTCCATCGCCCACAAAGATGTATCTTTCAATATCATTTGGCTTTCGGTAGCTCAGGCAACCCTGCATATAAACACTTATGTGAGAGGTAGCTCAAGAGTCTAACCACCAAGTGCTTCTAGATACTAAAGCTAAATTAACCTCAGAACAGACCAAAGTAAAAAATTTACCTTTCTTGGCACGCCGAGCATGATACTTACTACATTCTTTCTTTCCATGTCCTAGCTTTCCACAAAAGAAACATACTTGATTTTCCTTTGGGATTTTTTGCTCTGGACTCTTAGCAGCTTCATTTTTCTTTCTTTTTTTGCCCTTATCCTTAGAGGTATTTGATGAGTACTTTCAAATCTTTCTTGCTTCAACCTTTCCTCTTCTTGCACACAATATGAAATGAGCTCGTTAAGAGTCCATTTCTCCTTTTGACATTTATAACTGACCTTAAACTGACTGAAATGTGCAGGAAGAAATATCAATACTAAATAAACGAGCAAGTCGTCAGACAACTTGAGCTTTAGTGCCTTAAGTTTGGAAGCAATGTGAGACATCTTCATGATGTATTCCCTTATGTTTCCCTTGCCTTTCTACTTCATTGAAATCAAGCTAGCTAAAAGCGTGCTTGTTTCAGCCTTGTCATTTTTTGCAAAACGTTTTTCAATTTCAGCAAGGAAATCACTGGCCTTAGTTACCCCTTCAGATATTGCGCCTCTAAAGGCTTTCGGAATGTCGCGCTTAATGATCATTAGACTCATGCGATTAGAGCGTTCCCACTTCTCAAAGTTCCTCCTTTCTTCAGAAGAACTTTCAGCCGTAAATCCTTAGTGCAAGGTCTAGATGCCAAAAACGATTATGACGTTATCTTTCCCTTCCTTGAAGTTTGTCCTATTAAGCATGAGAATACTATTTGCATGAGCAGATATTGAAGTATCAGACATAATAGTTGTACAGAGAATAAACTTAATGAGCATGCATGTTCACATCATAATCTTAATAAATAATCTTTAAATTCAAACAATTATGGAATACATCTCAAGATACCTAGCACAACATTAATATCAAGTCTTTGGACAATAATATTAACTTGTAAGTGGTACTCTTGGTGTGGTGATCAAATATTGACAATATGTCACGCCCCAATTTTCGAAGAAAACGAAAATCCCAAAATCCACGTAGGATTATCTGTTTTCCCAAAACTCGGGACGTGAAATTCAATAACAACAGAAACAATTAGCAGCAATGACAAAAATATAGTTTAGAAAAATAGGAACAAACTAAAATTTATACAAAACTCTAACCAGGAAAAACTGACGTCGTTAGTCCCACTAGCGGAACTCCCGTAACGCTGATCAAAAGTCTCTAAACCTGAAAAGCTAATCGGCTACATTCCCAAAGGAATGTACGCAAGAAGCAAAAGCTCACTTGGGTCAGCAATAAAGCTGGTGTGAGAAATCTTCATCCCAAAATCAATAAAATCGCACGTGACAAACATCAAGCTAAACACAAAACAATACACAAACACACCAACAGGTAGTTTCTCAACGAGGCAAAAGTGTAATGCAAGAAAACACAGTTCCAAGAATTTAGTTCCTCAACGAGGCAATCATATCATCCTAATAAGTAAATATGCATGTACTTGTACTTACGCTGTAAAAGTTGACTATGGCAAGTCTGACCTGCAAAAATATTAGTGGACTTGCCATCCTGCATGAAAATGATTAGAAACAGCAATTTATTCATTTTTTTATTTGAATTTGATTCATCTTTTTAACGGATTGATCACTTAGACGATACCACATTCGCACCACCTCCGTGCCGAACATACATGCCCGTATGCCTCTCTCATATAAAGGAGGACTACTCCGTCATCCATGCCCAAGTGGGGACATCACATACAGACATGCATCGTGGATACTCCTAACTATATCAGTACCAAAAGCCACTCTTGGGCTATCAATGCGCATAAACTCACGTCACATTTTTTACGGATAAATATCAAAGCCTATCTTAGGCATAACAATTCACCTCATTTCCGCAAGACTAACCCGAAGGTTATTTTAGTTTCTCTAGTAATAAATGGGCGCCCCAACTCCGCAAAGACGACCTGCTGGTCATTTAGTTTATCTAGTAAGAGAGGGAAAATAATAAACAAAAGAGGTGTGGTAGTTCTAAGTGATACAAGTCCAAGTGGTTTATATTTTCAGAAATCAAGGTTTACCAATATCATTTATTTTTGATAATTCAGAATTCCTCCACAATGACATTTTGTCATACATAAATCGATTCACAATCGTATCCACCCACATTTTTGGGAAAAACATAGCATATTCATTAATCATGCTATAATAACACGGTGATCAAGTGACATTTTGTCATTCTTAATGAAATTCACCCCTTCCTTTGGGAAAACATAACCATTTCAAGATTTCATACATACAGAGGAACACCATTAATCTTAAATGGTCCTACATCAATAGAATCAACGAGACATCAAAACAAAACAAACCAAACCATAGTGCAAAATCAAACACTACTACACATAGTACTCTCCATATCAATGTGATTTTAGGGATAAACACATACATCCTAGTTTGGCAGAAAGTATCTCAAAAGCTGAATCCAACAAAGCCACTACATGCAATCTCCGAAAAGACAATTTCAATACATAAACATGAAAGTGCATGACAATCACGGGTGAACACTAACTTACACCAAAGCAACCAACCTCATTCGGCTCCAAACAATATTTTTCTTTACATCAAATGCAACCCAAGACAACCCATGGCAGACCCTAAACAACTATGTTCCCATCCCAAAACAGTCAAACAAATAACCTTGCCAACAACACCGAAATGAACAAGCTGTCCTAACCGGATAGCTTGACCAATCATCACTCAAATGTACATAACTCAAACGTTAGAACCCCAAATTGCATACTGTTTGGGGCAATGAAAAGTAGACACCAAGAGGTTTCCAACCATATAAGGAATACTCCATGATTATGTCTATATCAATAAAGATTTTACAAACAAAGCAGGCCATCTGTCAGCTTTCAGCTGATTTACCTATTGTTGCTAAAATGAGTATATTTTCCTATACAAAACTCAGATTATGATACCGTAAGATCCTTTAAAAACTAGATTCAAATAGAAAACTTTTGGTATATAGCATGATACTATACTTACTCAAAACCGCAATCAGAACCCTTGTAGAAACCTACACAAAATCAGTCCAACTACAAACACAAGAACAATAAACAACGCAAGATGATTTAAGATGATGCCACGCCCTAAGATCGTTATAGACTATCGCTGAGTTATCTAATATCTAATTTGATTCTTCAGATGTAGACTTTTTGTCCTACCTTTGTTTTGCTCCCTGTATCGAGACAGGTTACCAGTTTTTGGTAGATATACCAACACACAGGGATGCTTATGCATTCAAACTGAGATGCTATTTCACAATTAAGCAAAAATTGTTTACCAACCCATGATTATGGCTCTGACTAGTAATATGAAACCATCTCACCAGCTTTGTTTGGCCAAACACCATTTCCAATCCTAAAAGAGTACATGTCTTAAAGATTAAGCTTATTAAACCAACACTTCAAAACAATAAAAGAAAAGCTTCATACAAAAGAATATCAATAACCATGCTTTGTTCAAACACACAGTGAAATGCCATATTACTTTTCTTCCAAACACGTTGGCAAACATCTCCCAAGCTTTCTTTTGGGCTTCCTTACCAAATAATGAGGCATATGTGGTAATAGCCTCTGGCTACCCAGATGAAACTCAAACAAGAAATTCAGTATATAAAGTGTCCACCTCAACTTTTATGTACAAGTCAAATAAAGCTGATTGAATACTTATAATGCACCATACAAACTCTTTGTCCGTTGGTAGGGAGTTCTTGGGGAGACAAATATTTAAATATGCTTTTCATACATTGCCACATACTACATTCTTTCCAAGAATGTAGGCTCATTATGAAATAGTTTCAAATTATCCACGGCCTACAGCAGCCTCTGGTAATATCTGTGTCAGACACAAATTCATGTGACCAGAAAGCTATATTGCCCCCAACTAGACCACTACAGCTAAAGAAAAGTTTGAAATGACTTGTGAACAAATCTTATAAATTGGCACAAGTTATTACTACCATCCATACGGAAAATGAGAATCATGTGAAGATAAACTTACACAATCTAAATCTTAGCATAAACCACCTATCTAATTGTTCCAATTTCCTTAGCAAATCTGAAACTTCTCCTCATCTTTCACTTAAACTGCTCCAAATTAAATCCGAAAGAAAGCTTCGTCAACTCCACCATTGAAAGGGAAAAGGAGACAAGTGAAATGTTTATGTGACATTTCTTCAAAAACTTCTAGTTCAATTAGTTCTAAATGGAGTATTGCCTTAATTGTTTGTGTATGCACTAGTGAAAATGAAGAGACCAAAACATGATGAAATGGGAGAGGAGGAAAAACTCACTAAATTATATCAGATTTTCTCAATTCATCCAAAATCAAACCAAACCCACAATCCAAAATCATCAAATACACACAAATACAGGTCATCACACCACCAGACCAAAATCCAAAACATAATCACACATCCTAACAACAAAACTCACAAACCTCAAATCAAATCATTCAACACAGTATTCTCAACTTCATACAAAAACAGAAGAAGAAAATAAGAAAACTCACAGTAAAAGAGAAAGAAATGAAGAAACTCACATTTAATCCAAGAATCGAAACTCAATCAACACGCGCTAACCATCTCGTCGCAGCAATCATCTCGCCACTTCTTCTCAACCTCGCGATTTCCCCCACACCAATCATCACCACCTCGCAACGATGAGAAGGAAAAGAACAAGAGAGGAAGGAATCTCGGGCGGTGGGAGATTCGTCACAGTTCTGGCCGCCGGATGAAAAGAAGAAAACATGAAGGAGGAAAAGATGTAGGAAGAAGGAGAAAAGAAGAAGGAAGGAGGAAGAAATGAAAATAGGGTTTTTTTTTTTCTCTTTATAGGGTGGGTGGCTATTCGCTCCGACTGAACTTCTGAAAGCACCCACCTTCTAAACTCACCAAATAAAACCCTAAATTTTGAAATTCAAGTTCAATTAAATGTAACTATATTTTATTTTATAAAAAAAAAATTAGTTTTATGAAATTTAGGGGTGTTACATTATACACACGTTAATAGGAATCTCGTCCCGAGATTCGGATGGTAAGAAAGTTAACTGAAATTCAAAAAATACGACTTGTCAAACGAAAGAAGGTTTTAAAATATAAATTTCAATTTGAATTTTTTATGAACATAAATATTTATTGTATTGGAAGAGTAGGGGTGTTACACAATAACTCCTATAAAAAATAAGTCTATCTTTGGATCGACTTATTATTCACATGGAAACTTTATAATTGTCACATATTTATCACTATAGATGTGTATGCAATTCGGCCAAATATTATCCTTCCTTTGGGCCGGGTAATATCCGCATGAACTCACAAACACAAACATCTTAACATTCTCAATAAATTAATCTGCGTAAGAGATGTCACTTTGGTGACTTCTTATTTCAATTAGTTTAATCAAATGTTAGACAAACTAAATAAGTCATTAGATGCATCCCAAAAATTATTTAAATTTCAAATAAATTGCCTTAAAATAATAATAATAATAAATAAATAATGGACCTAAGTAAAATACCGGATTTACTTGATGTAAGGTCCATTATTTAATTTCCTGAATTTTTTTTAATTATCAGGATGACCCAGACAGATTCTGCTGGGTGCAAATAGCCAAAACAGGATGGACTGGTTCTCTGAACTGGACCAGGGTGACCCAGCAGGGTCTGACCCTGTCCCAGCAACCCATCAGACCCAGACCCAACAGCCCAAATGTCTTTTAATTAAGTTTTGGCCCAATGAAAATTTTCAAATAAAACTTATTATACATATGGGCCTAATTCTGGTCCAACAACCTAACAGATCAAGATCTGAATCAGGCCTTAATAAAACTTGTTATGCACATGGGCCTAATGCAGATCTGAACGAACCAGATCATGCAGATCTGAACGAAGCAGATCACGATGCAGATATGAACGAACCAGATCACGATGCATGTCTGAACGAACCAGATCATGCAGATCTGACGAAGCAGGTCTGAACGAAAACCCCTTTTTTGTGAGAATTTTTTTTTTTAAAACCTTGATTTTATTCCAAAAGTTCATCCTAAATTTCATAATCTCTCAAAGAATCAATCATAGAATAGGCTCTGATACCACTTGTAAGGATATCTATAAGAATAATATTCTACAGACACACATGTATGCTCCATACAGGGGCGGATCTACAACTTGGGTAAGGGGGTCAATTGACCCCCTTAGGTTTTGAAAAAAATCTACCAAAGTATGTAAAACTTCAATCTTGCCCCCCTTAGAAATTTTATTTTGCCCCTCTTATGAAAACAAGAATCGCAATTATAGATCACATATCATAATTACAATCCCTAATTACAGATTACAATTGAAGAAAACAAAAACAGTTGCCGCTTCTAATCTCCGCCTCCACGCCTTCGGTCCTTCCTCAACAATATCTTCTTCTCCATCCCTGTGAAACAAGGTGAGTTTGTTTGATTATAGGTTCTAAATGAAATCAACAGGACAATTGAACAACAAAATCAATTTTAATCTTAACATCTTTTCTTACCTTGGATTTCTCTGATGAATCAAAAACCTACATTAGAAACTCGATAGAGATATCAGAGAGAGAGATGGAGAAAGATCTCAGAGAAATCGGACAGAGATCAGAGAAAAAGATGGAGAGAGATCAAAGAGAGATCAGAAACTCTTCTGATCGATCTCCCTTCTGAGGAACTCTTCTGATGAACTCTTCTGATCGATCTCTATGATGGACCTCTGTGATGGATCTCTTCTGATCGATCTCTTCTGATGAACTCTTCTGATCGATCTCTTCTGATGGAGATCGATCTCTCTTCTGATGAACTCTGATGGAGATCGATCTCTGATGAACTCTGATGGAGATCTCTGTCTGTGAACTCTCTTCTGATGGAGATCGATCAGTGTTGAACTTAGATGGAGATCTCTGTGAACTCTCTTCTGATGAAGAATGGAGATCGATCAGTGTTGAACTCAGATGGAGATCTCCCTGATTTTCAGTGTTTTTCTCTTCTGATGAACTCGACAAACTCGATCTTTTCAGTGTTGAACTCACAGAGATCGACTTCTGATGAACTCTGTGAACTCAGATGGAGATCTCTTCTGATGAACTCTGATGAACTCGGAAGAGAGATCGATCTCCCTGATTTTCAGTGTTTCTCTCTTCTGATGAACTCGATCTTTTTAGTGTTGAACTCACAGAGATTGACTTCTGATGAACTCTGTGAACTCAGATGGAGATCTCTTCTGATGAACTCGGAAGAGAGATCGATCTCCCTGATTTTCAGTGTTTCTTAGTGATAAAAGTCAAGAAGAAAAGATAGATATGTAAAGAAAAGAGAAGAGAGAGATATGAAAAGAGGAGAGAATAAAGAATTCACATCTTCTCCTCTTTTCATTTCAGATGTCAGGGATGAAAACTGGTTAATTAAGACACTGTTTGGATATTTGATAAAAAGAGGAGAAGGACAATACATCAATCAATTTATTTTATTGCAATAGTTCAAAAGATAAGAGAGATATAAAAAGACATCAAAATTATTTTACTGTAATTATTTATAAATTTAAGTTTTTTTTTTAATAAAGAGATAAAAAAAATTCATACTTTGTTAATGTATCATCTTTATTTGTAAATGAGAGTTTTATATTTGATTTTTAATTTAATTTATTTATTTGTTTAGGCTTTAATAAAGTGGGTATTTGATCCTTGAAGCTTAAGTGGGTATTTAATTTCATCTGCTGAAAATGCCATTATCTCAAGTTCTTGGTATTTGGTGAGGTTTCTTCTCTTTCATGTGTTAATTATTTATTTACATTACAAATTTGATAATTTGATAATCTGTGATAGCATTTTTTTAATATGAATATTGGGATTATCCGTTGTATTTGTGTAGTTCAATAGTTGTGCACTTGTGCTTACGAGTAATGGATAGATACTTTAAAAGAATAAATGATGTGAGTTCTAGTTCTACTGCTCGGGTTGTCACTGATAGGTCTGATAAGGAACTTCCTAGTTCCAAAAGGAGTTGTATTGAGACTGAGTTTGATCCAGAAACTCTTCTAGCAGATCCTGGATTACGTAAGCCAATCAAGGAGTATCATCCCAACATAAGGGGTGAAATTCGAAGAACATACTTGCAAAAAGGTCCTTGCCAACTTCGGACACATAATTTTAAGCAAACTTTGCAAGGAAAAGTCTTACGGTGTTTCAATCATTCTTGGTTTGATGAATTTCTTACATGGTTAGAATATAGCATAGAGAAAGAGGTTGCATACTGCTTGTGTTGCTACCTTTTTAGATCTGAGAGTAAAGAGCATGTGGGTACTTGTGATGCTTTTGTCGTTGAAGGATTTACCAATTGGAAGAAAAATGATAAGTTACAAACACATGTTGGAGGGTCTAACAGTGATCACAATCAAGCTTGGAGTAATTGTGAAGCTTTAATGAATCAACAACAACATCTTCGAACTGTTGTGAATAAGCAAACAAATGAAGCTCGAAGTGATTACAAGGTTCGTTTAAATGCTTCTGTCGTTTGTATTCGATTCTTACTCCGACAAGGATTAGCTTTCCGTGGTCATGATGAATCTTGTGATTCAAACAACCGAGGAAATTTTTTGGAAATGTTACATTTTCTTGGTGACCACAGTAAAGACATCAAAAGGGTAACTTTGGATAAATGTCCTGGAAATCTTAAATTAATAGCACCGAAAATTCAAAAAGATATTGTAAATGCTTGTGCAACCGAAACCATAAATGTTATCATTCAAGACCTTGGAGATTCTTTGTTTTCCATATTAGTTGATGAAGCTCGTGATATATCAATTAAAGAGCAAATGGCTTCCGTGATCCGTTATGTGGACAAACACGGGCATGTGATTGAGAGACTTTTAGGTATTGTACACGTTTCTGACACTTCTGCTCCATCCCTAAAGGCATCAATTGACGCTTTATTTTCAAAGCATAAGTTAAGCATTTCAAGACTACATGGCCAAGGGTATGATGGGGCAAGCAATATGCAAGGTGAGTTCAACGGTCTTAAAGCATTAATCTTAAAGGAGAATGGAAGTGCATTCTATATTCACTGCTTTGCACATCAACTTCAATTAGCACTTATTGCCGTTGCAAAGAATGAGGATTCCATTGTTTTATTATTCTCTTTGGTCACGAGTGTTGTGAATGTGGTTGGTGGCTCATGTAAGCGTCATGATATTCTTTTAGAAGCACAATCTATTAACACTCTAAAAGCACTTGAAAGTGGTGAACTTGCAAGTGGAAGTGGCCAAAATCAACTCTTAAAAGAGCCGGAGATACACGTTGGGGCTCACATTACAATACTTTGATAAGCTTGATTAAGTTGTTCAATTCTATCATCGATGTGCTCGAGTGCATTAAGGAGACCTCAAAATATGTTGAGCAAAGAGTTGAAGCGTGCACTTTATTAGATTTACTACTATCTTTTGATATTGCATTTGGACTTCATTTGATGAAAAGTACATTAGGAATCACGAATGAATTGTCACAAGCATTGCAAAGAAAGGACCAAGATATTGTGAATGCCATGAGTTTGGTCATAGTAGCTAAGAAACGCTTACAGTTGATGCGAGATAATGGATGGAACAATTTGCTAGATGAAGTTTCCTTATTTTGTAGCAAACATGCTATAGAAATGCCTAACCTTGATGAATTTTATGTTGCTCGGGGATGGTCACGACGTAATGTTGAAAAGGTGACAAACATGCATCGTTATCGGGTTCAGTTATTTAATGTTGTTATTGATTTGCAACTTCAAGAGCTCAACAACCGTTTCAATGAAGTGAATACTGAATTGCTTTTATGTCTTTCATGCCTGAGTCCAAATGATTCCTTCTCGGATTTTGATAAGGAAAAATTGATTCGTTTTGCTCAATTTTATCCAAATGATTTCTCAGAAGTACAACTTCATGCTCTTGATAATCAGTTGGAGACATTTATCATTGATGTAAGGTCGAATAGGAGTTCTTGAATTTGATAGGAATTAACAATCTTGCTGAGAAGATGGTAAGGACAAAAAAAAACATTTTGTATCCTTTGATCTATAGGCTTATTACTTTAGCCTTAATATTACCAGTTGCAACTGCAAGTGTTGAGAGAGCTTTTTTTGCTATGAAGATTATCAAGAATCGATTACGTAATCGAATGGGAGATCAATGGATGGCAGATAGTTTGATTACATACGTTGAGAAAGATATATTTAATGGCATCGATGAGGAGGTGATTATGCAGCATTACCAGAACATGAGAACCCGCAGAGAGCTTTTACCTAAATCTATTGTGCGTCTACATTGACTCATTATATATGTTTCTCTTGTAATACTTTTAAAACTCTATTTTAATCATATTTATCTATTTATTTTAAGAATTAAATTATCTATGATTTTTTTTGCCCCCCTTTGTCTGCAATCCTGGATCCGCGCCTGCAGTTTTAGAATCATTCCTCCCTTCTTTTTTGCCATTTTGATTAAAAAATGTTCCACTGATCCTTTGAGTTGGCATCTTTCTTCAATGACTTCTTGTTTTTGGATATTTGTTGATGCTATAAGTTCTGCAATTGCATTTTCTCATTGAATATGCATGACTCGGTTTTTTAGTTTTGTTTGCCATAAAATTCTGACTTATACCCCTACTTTGTAACATGTTTGGTTGGCATGAATGTTGATATTGGATCCTATGCATGCAATGGGTCTTGAATTCATAGTCTCGTGCTGGAATAAAGGAGAGATTAAGATGATTATGAGAATTAGTTAGTTTTGCATCGGATTTGGTAGATCTTCTTGTTGGAAAAATCCAACATGTGTGGGCACACATATGTGTTTAATATGTATTGCTATCTTAAAGTATAACCCAAATAAATTGTGATATAATATGGTTAATTGGGCTAGGATATTAAAATGTCATGGGCTTAATGTATAGATACACTTAAGCAATTTCTAATTTGATGAGGGACCAAATTAGAAATTAGAAAGTTAGAATAACTGATAACCCATCCGTTATAAATACAGAGTTATGGTCCCAAGTTGTGCGTATGTTTTGTTTCTTCTGGAATTCCCTTTTACATGGAAATATATAGAAAACATACGTTATCAACTGGAAGATCAAGACTCATCCCTTTCTTGAAGTGCCATCATGGATCAAGGTACGCTTCCGCTTTATTCTTGATTGTTTTTCTTCTCATTGAATCAATATGGAGCCAGGGGCGGAGTCAGGATTACAGACAAAGGGGGACAAACAGTACATAACTATTTACGAAAATACTAAGGGGGGTGTATTGTATCTGGATTTTGTGGGCAATTTAATAAATTCCATGGATTCTGAAAATCCAAGTGTATTCAATTTGGATTTTAAAAAATCCATAAAAGTCTAGGGGTATTCAATCAGGATTTTAAAAAGTCTTTCTGAAATCCACAAAGTCTAGGGGTATTCAATATGGATTTCAGAAAGTCCACAAAAGTTTTAGGGTATTCAAAATATCATTCATATTTATGGATTTGGAAAATCATGGATTCTCATGGACTTTGTAGTGTTAGGTATAAATAACAGAGTTCAATAGTTTGTCAGCCCCCTATCAAAGATTTCACCGTGAAAAAAAGTCTCCCAAAGTTCTTCCTTGTGCCAGCCGCGAAGAGGTTGGTTCCCATCCTCTTGTTTTCTCGATTCTTTTTCTATCTTTGCATATTCGTCCCCACGAAACACAAACATAGTGAACTCAATTTACACACTGAACTCTCTCAATCGAACAACTTTTCGAGTTCCAGATCACAAGTTTTCGTTCATGGCGTCTCTAAGGCGACTTTTGAAGCATCGAAACCAGTCATGGCGAGCCGTCTCTTCCCTCCAAACCCTAACTCCCGCATCTCGAGACCTTCCCCACAGTACATTTCATCTCATCTACGGCACTACTTCGCTTGATTGCTCGAAAGTTGTGTGTTTCAATCCACTATATAAAAACACTTAATTGATCAAAACGACAAAACAATCGACTTCTTACTCAACTTAATATTGTTGCTTTTCATGTATTTGATTGTGTTTTATCAGTATGGTTCTCGAATTGAAAGATTGTTCGATAGAGTTAACTTCAATTGCATATTATGAGATGTTTGATAATGAATTAGATGTACGAAACTCTTCTCCTCCAAGCAGGGTCGTTTCGTAATATAACCAATGTGGCGAAAGGTGAGAATTGGAAATCATGATCAGAGTTTGGTAGTTTGTATTCGATGATGCCGGCGTTGTTAGCGGGTGGTTTGTTTGGAGTAGGAATGGTGGAGATGGCTTATGCTGATGGCAATGAGGTAGTGTTTTGGGTTGATTTTATGCTCTCTCTATATAGTAGTTGCTTTGTTTTGTTGTGTTTATAGGTTGATTATATTGTGGGATAATTGGGTGTAGGGTGCTTCGCAAAGTCCGGCATTACCGGGATCTCCTTCACCGGATGCTGTAGACATGGAGAAAATTGCTAGAGAAGAGAGGTCGATAATTTTGAATGGGATGATATTCAAACCCAAGAGCAGCAAAGAGAAAATGCTAATCAATGGAGAATGGGTATTGCTAATCAAATGTGGGCAGCAACTCAAGCAAACATCAGCGTTGCTAACAATGATAATGAAGAAAGTGACCATGAAGGAGAAGAATGATCATAATACAATTTTATGGACGTTTACTTCTTATTTTAAAGATGCTAATTAACGACCTTTTCTTTTTCTAGTTTTTTTAGCACATGTATCTCTATTTTTATGGACGTTTTTTTGTTTCATCACTATTTACCATCTTCTTTTTTATCTTGCAAATAATTAGAAATTTGTAAAAGTCGTTCATACAAAGTCCGTGGATTTTCATAAATCTCTAGAAAGTCTGTAGCAAAAGTCTATGGATTTAAGAAAACAACAGAAGTCAGTGGACAATTTAAAGAGTCTGTGGACAATTTAAAGAGTCCGTAGACTTTTCAAATTATTTATCAATTCAATAAGAATCCATATACAATACACCCCTGTAAGAAACTAGGTTTTTGTAATTATATTTTGCAACCAAGGTGACATGACGTGATCGTGAAGGAAAGATGATTAATTCAACTATACAAACAGTATACGTGGCATGATTAATTCAATTGTGGAGGGGAAATTGGAAAATTGGGAAATGGAGGGGAAATTGGGAAAGTTAAAATTGGGAAAGTGGGAATTAGAGACGGCTGAAACATATATATCATTTGCATGGGAGGGATCTATTGGTTCTGAACATATATATATATATATATGTATATATATAATATTACAGTGGGAGACAATTTTTAAGGTTAAAACCTTAAATACACCTGATTCCATTCTCCCTATTGTGGTTTCAGAAATATTTGTGAATTGATGGGATGCAATTGCCCCCTCTAGTCTCTATGCAGCTCCGACACTGATCTTGGCACATTATCTACACTCATCGGTCCAACACAATAAACAAGGTAGGCCTAAATCTCATAAACTAGAACACGCATGAAGAGTCAGTTTGACAGGTTAAAGATAACATTTTTTCAAAGTAACAACTCAGTAAATGAATAGAAAAGACACAAGATGTCTTTGTTTAAACCAAAGTAAGAAGCCCGTAAGTTTCAAGTGATGTTCTCAAAGTCAAACCTACAACAATAATGAACGCCACCATCTGGTTTCTCAAGTTTCTCATATCAATGTGATAGCAGAAGACATCAATATTTTGTACTGCAACATTAAACTTGGATATGTCAATTACATAGAGATTAAAAATACAAAACAGTAGGACAAAGAAATGCCCATTATAATGAATGAAAAGACAAACCTGGCAAAAAAGCCAAACATAACTGCACTATGTAAACCACTCAGTCAACAGTGTAACGTGAATAAAGAGTAATATTTGATAATCCAGCGATAAAGCCCATTTCTGACATGTCTAAGAACCATACTAAACATCTGTAATTTCTGTATGGTATAGTAAGCACCCTCTGAAACAACAAACTCCTAAACTGAAATGTAATGAACCTATTCGATATAAAAGGTCCTGGGTTCACTAGCACATTCTCCGAGGCTATAATATTTTCCAACCATGTGTCCATAGGCCCCGACTAGAAGTCAGAACTTCCTTATTTGATTTCTCTATCACGTGATAGCACCTCACTTGTAGAAGTCGGAATCTTTCGTGACTTCTAGTTTTCCACTCGTAGGTATCTTTGAGGGTCAAAATTTTTTGCCCTCGCAGTGACCCGTGCTTAGTGGGGAACTCATCCTCGCACGAGTTGATAAAAGAGTGAGAAGGGAAGGAGGAGAAGAAGAAGAGGGGGAGGAGCAACGAAAAAATCAACGCGGACATCTTGTAAAGGCTCTAGATCTTTCGCTTCTTCGATTTTGTCTTTAATTTTGATTTAAGAGAATGGAGAAAATGTGCATGCGAGGGGTGCCTCCGGATGGGGAGGGAAGAGAAGAAGATGCAAGGAAGAAGAAACATATTGGAGAAGGAGAAGAAGAAGATGCAAGGAAGAAAAAGAATATCAGAGAAGGAGAAGAAGAAGAAAAAAATAATAGAATCAATTAATAAAAAAAAAATATAACAACAAAAGAATGTAATATATTAAATTTAAACCACAAATAGAATCAATTAACAAGGTCCCAAGGCTAACTCATAAACTTATAACCTTTCAGAGTTCTTCTTGACGTGATTTGTTTGGTTGATTTCGTTAACAAACGATATCAGGCCAAACAACACTCTCACCTTGTTAGCTGAAAACATGAAGAAAACATTTTATTTAAAAAAAATAAAATGAAATTGAAACCCTAGACGACGAGGGGAGGAAAACTTACCTTGGAAATCACATTGCAATTCTTAAAAACTCCTCTGCTCTGCCTCTGGGCTTGTTGGGCTTCCAATTTTTGAAAAATTGCAAGTAACAAAAATCGTAATAATTCATATAAAATTCCACCAAAAGGGCAGTTTAAATTACAACTTAATAATGCCCACTTTTGGAACCGTGCTTCAACTAAACTATGAAAAAACATTGGTTTCAGTAGTTCCTAAAACTCTGAAACAAACACTAGCACCAGTGTTCATCCAAATATCCTCACTATACCACCCCATTGCGCTGCATTGCATGGGTCACATTAGATATCAATCAAGGCACTAGCTGGACCCACTTAGCAACACTTGGCACTCCTTGATTCACAGCAAAAGCCATGTAAAATCCTGGAGGTGCAATTTTTGGATCTGGTGGTGCAGTACATCCAATCCTGTATTTACCTCCAACTTCCGATTCAGGTACGGCTGGGGTTACCCTTAATTTCACCAATCTCTGACCTTGCGAAAACGAATGTGTTGCAAATGGCGCATTTCCCAAATTGACCTCAATTATTTCCACAACAGGTAATGGAACCGATACAACCACATCAAAACTCCCTCCATAACGTATCGTTTCGGGCAATTCATTAATTACCGGTCTGAGGTTTGCCCGATCGGCAGATAAGTACTCTGGTGAAAAGGCTTCTATTCGCAATTCCGTGGGAAACTCAGCAGCATAGCTGTAGAAGTAATGTGGATTACTTCCAGCTAGTAACACTCTCCCATCCGGTAACAAATTGGCTGTGGAATGGTACATTCTCGGGATTGTACCGGGATTCAAAACCATGAACCGAATACCAGCGGGTTCATGGGGTCTATAAAGAACCGGGTTCAGACAAGGATTAGATGCCATTTCAAACCCTTGTGTCCCAGCTTGAGCGCCGTTAATAATCAACACGTGTCCTGTCGGGAGCATGACCATGTCACCCATAATTCGACCAAACGGCATGTCCTCCATCTCCCAAACCGGGTTCGGATCCGTCGCTACAATGCGCCCGCAGCTACCGTGCGCCGGGGTGTCCGTGCTCTTCTGTATGAATGCCCCAAACTGGGCCCCGCCGCACACCAAGATCACAGCCGTCAAGTAATCATCACCCTCCTGCTGCAGCGGAAGCATCACTGACGACCCCGCTGATGGGTAGTTTCGTGGGCCCCCATCAAGCGCTGGGTATTCCCGTACGACCGAGTTGGTTTCGTAATCGTACAACACGGCCCTGTTGTTGGCGAAAATGAAGAGGTGGCCGTTCGGAAGGAGGTGGACGTAGGGGTACAAGTTGTCCATTTGACTGTCTTCCACGTCAGCAAGGAACGACAGCTGTACAGCACCATTGGTTTTGGGTGGAAAGAACTCAACAGTGTTTGAACCTCGACCACCGACAATGACCACCGAACCATCGGGTAAAATCTGGTTCGTAGCGTACCATCTACCGGTTGCCAGCTCAACGTCCTCCAGCTCCACCCAGTCACATAGCTTCCCGGGTTCACAGGGGTCGAACTTTCGGATCTTCTTCAACCCGTCTAGGTCACCACCAGTTTGTAACAGAGTTCCATCTGCGAGGAACTGTCCCGATGAGCACCAAGTGTCAGTGAGGATCATCAAGGGTCGGATTTCGTTGGTGGAGGGGTCGAACTGGACTGAATGAGCGTAACAGTCACGCTTAAGGACCCTGTCGTTAGGGTCATTACGACAGTGTCCTTTGCGAAGCATTCGTCGCGACGGACCGATGTTCGTGCGGTCGAGGAGGATGACGGTGTTATAACGTGTGACAGCGGTGTGCATAGATGCAATGCCTGAATTTGGAACCAACAGCTCCCAGGTGCCTGGTAACTCCGCACGTGTTGCTGAAACAAAGAAGAAGAAGAGAAGCCATGAAGAAGAAGAGGATGAGTCCATTGAAAGAGTGAGCGAGCGAATGTGGAATGAAAAGAGAGAGCAGGATGAGAACGGTGAGCCGTTAGATTTTGATGTATTAAGAGTTAAGAGTATTGACTGCATCATTAATTGGATGGCCTGACTATTTGGGTCCCACATTTGGAGGTTTCGGAATTGTAGGTGACGTTTTTCGAAAACAATAGAACGAGAGTCTGTTGTCTGTTGTGTTTTATTGATTGAGGTTGGGACGTCAGCAGTAGAAAAGAATGGAGGTCCACCACGTGGAATTGTGTCTTCTTGAATATTTTTTGACCACGTGGTGTGTGTCTTTTGCCACGTAGCTTTTATAACTTTAATTTGATTTGATGTGGGCGTTTTCACATTTGCTTATTTTTTGGACCCGGGGGGCTCATGCGTCTTTTGCCAAGGATGGAGTTCTTCTAGTTGTATGAAACCATGGGGAGACAAGATGTAAGAACCAAAGATGGGGAAGAAGGTATAGAGGAAGAAGTGGATCTGCATTTGGTGTATTTGACAAGGATGGGGATGAGTTGATAATTGTCGAAGAGTTGGTTTCAGTTTATCATCCTTGGGCCTTAAGCAAGGGCCAAGGATTGTGGACTGCAAGGAGATGATAAAGAATGTGGATTTGGATGGAGATGGTATGGTTAATTTTGATGAGTTCAAACAAATGATGAAGAAGGTATAGAGGAAGAAGTGGATCTGCATTTGTTGTATGTTGTATTTGACAAGGATGGAGATGAGTTGATAACTGCCATGATGATTATTCACGTCTCATTAACAACTTCCTACTTCAACATTCTCCTGATGATTCATGGCCATGGTGAATAGCATAGCTACACATGGGTGAGGATGCATACAACACGTTCTATTTGTGTTTACGCACATTTTGTAACCCTTTTTGCTATAAAACATAGTATTCCACTGATAAATGTTGTTATTGTCCTGAGATATCATTTTAAGTTGGCTCCAATTGAGCTTTTTGAAGACAACCAACTTTGTTGTCTATCCAGGGGCACCTTATGTAGTTCATAATATATTTTTTATCCATACTTTTACTACCATCAGAGTTGCAAGTTAATTTCAATGCATTAGTTGCATATACATTTGCAGAAACATAGAAACTATTTCAATGCGCATTAGCTGCAAACACAAAATTTTAAGCATGTAGCATTTAAGCTCTGACAAATTTTTAAGCATGTAGCATTTTACTGACTCTCGGTTGGGCAAAGGTAGAATCCAGAGCTTCGTCTCTCTCCTGAACCACCGAAAAACAAAAACACGCAAACACCACAAACGAAGAATATGGTGAAGAAACCGAGGGATGTGTGAAGGAGAGAATAAGATACTCTTTCTTGCTTCATCGCTGGCTTGAAGGGAGATGCGATCTCAGAGCGGATCGAGGGGGAAGATGGGAGATGAAATTTTGTGCTAATGAAAATTTTCTTTTGAAATTCCCCTGCCAAAACTTTGTGTTAATGAAATATTTTCTTTTGAAATCCATCGATCTGAGCCGTCCATCAGATCCAACGGCTGCAATACGTGTGCATGACTTCCTCCTACGCTTCTATCACAGCCGTAGGATCTGATCCGACGGCTCAGATCCCTCCAACCCCCTTTCTCATATCTACGCCTTCTCTTTTTCTTTCTTTGGTTTTCTCCAATGACCAAAAAAAAAAAAAAAAAAAACAAAAAGCTAACCCTCCCATCAAAACCTGCAAAATCTAGCTTTCTTCTTCCAACCATGGCACTTGAGAATCCAGTCTAGAACTTGGAAATCGTAAGACTTTTCATATTCCTTCATTGTTCTACATCTTCTTTCAAGAGAGCAAAATAAAGATGGTGGGACCAGCAAGGCAAATGTTTGCACTGTTTGGCTCCTCCATTATTCAGTTTGGTTACAGCCATGGCAGATGGGGTGCCATCCTCGCTGACATTTGCAATAACAATCATTTACACATTCATCGCTTCTATTTTTTATATTTTGAGGAATCTTTGGAGGAATCACTTCTATTTACACATTCATCTCTTCCCACCCGCCCACCATTACATTCACTTTAAGCAACAACAACTACAACACGAATACACATCTTGACAATAATTAATTAATTCCCTCTTACCAGCCTCAACAATTTACAATTCAATTTCAATTTGGTTTCATATCTTCCATCTCTTCATCTACTACTACTCCACTCCCATGTGGCTTCCATGGGGAAAATCACCGCCAAGAACACCACGACGAACTAACTTCTCTTGCTCTTCATTCAAAGACATACAAACCCTCTTCAAAGAAGATGAACATCAAGAAGAACCCCAACCCTTTGCTAAAGACTGTGAAATAAAAAAAAAATTCAAATCCACAGGAATTTTTTTTTTTTTTTTGGTCTTTGGAGAAAACCAAAGAAAGAAAGAGAAAAGGAAGATATGAGAAAGGGGGTTGGAGGGATCTGAGCCGTCGGATCAAATCCTACGGCTGTGATAGAAGCGCAGGAGCCCCTCCTGCCCTTTGTGCGCCCCCCCCCCCCCCCGGAGTCCTATTTTCTGGGCTTTAAAATGAGCCCTTCTAGGGAGCGAGGGATGGGTGGTAACCACCCATCCGCCTCGATATAAGTGCATCGACTTCGAGATGCACAATATTACTTATCTCGAGGCGGATGGGTGGCTTCCACCCATCCCTCGCCCGTTTCCCTCGACCCCTAGAATTTTCGCTTTAAAATCTCTTCTTCATTATGGGCTGACTTTATGCCGGTGCATAATGTTCACCCTTGAATGGCCATTTTGTTGATTTAATTTGTTTGGGCAATCTTTGGGTGTTGATGGTTTGTTTACCATGAAAATGTTGATGTGGGTCTTAATCTGATGCGCGGTCTGTGTGGGGCTTACTTGCGCCGTCCACATTTGATTTGGTTCTTTGTGGTTTCTCACCCACCTACTTCGAATGATTAGCAAGTGAAGGATATAAAATAACTTGATCATCTCATTGCGATGTAGACAACCTATATATATATATATATACTCTATTAGTAATTATAATTCAAAACTATAGGATTATCATGTAGGTGGTGTTGACAACTTGTGAAAGAAGCATTGTATAGCTTACATTTGATTCTCTTTCCCACTAACCACCAATTCATTTTAGGAGTGGTGCACCGTGGAAGAGAAAAGGACCACCGTCGTGGATAGAGAGATTCAAATGATGCCTCTTCTTTTATTGCTTTTCTGTGGGTGCCTTTCTTCTTGCCAAAAGCTTGAACAATAAGATATGATATTGTTGAACTTTGAGTCTTGGAATCAAAGATTAATGCCATGAGGTATAAAGGATAGTTTATGGTCCTGGTGTACAGCACTAACAACTCAGGACATGAATAGTTGGAATAATTTAGTGCAACAATTTTCTCATATTTAGCTAGATTTCAATTAGAATTTTAGTTATATTACAAGTTATTTTTGCCCGTGCTATGATCTGCAAAAATATTCTAATTTGACATGCTTTTACTACATTCATTAATATTGTGACTTACATTGATGACATCCCATCCTTGTTTTTTTTTTTTCTAATTTAAAAAGGACAACTTATTTATATATTGCCAACAATTTGAACACAAAAATGAAATTAATATTCATAAAACTCAACAAATGACATGATCGTTGAATTCCCATTTCAATTGAAGGAAAGCTCCATTGATCAATGTACATAGCACATAGACAACTATAACTATGTGATGAGACATCAAATAGTCATTCGATCACAGTCAAACACGTGGTATAGATCAGCGCTAATCAAAAGGTCAGAACTGACCAGACCCATGTTAAGTTACTATGTGAGCCCAACGTGGAGAGGATCTCGGAGTTTGACCCCGGACAATAAGGCCCGAAAGGTCCATTTGCATACCTCTTGGTCTAATCAAACATTGGGTTCTAAAGAGAGAGCTAAGTGCCAAAAGGAGAATCAATCATGGCCAGGTAAGCAACTTAGCAAGATCTTCTCCCTCCATTACTCCTTCAACAGTAGAGCCAATGAAAAAGTAAAATACTCATTATAAGAGGTGAACAAAACGGATAAGAGAAGGTACTCACATGCAACCCTAATTTTATCAATCTATCTACATCCTTGTTCAAGCCCAACAACGGTCCGCCGAAGAAGCCCTACCACATAGCTGAATCGATCCAACTGTGAAAGCAGACCAACTGCAAAGCCCTGCCACCGAAGCAGTCATAACAAACCCTCGCATAGACCAGATTCTGCTCCACATGAGTAACCTTACGCGGGCGATGGAGAAACTTACCACGTATCAACAATTGCCATCAGAGAATAACGAAAATCTGAATAGATATTTGGCCCAAGAATGCAATAGGGACCACATTCATGAGAATGATAACGTCCCCATCGAGGACCAAAACACCGACCATGAGAGGAACCTTAGATATCCAAGAGACACTCCGAAGTCCGACAAGACCATCGTCGGGAATCCTCTCAACTGGGAGCCACCAATCCGGACGTCCTGTACAATCCCACGGTCCTTCCATTTCTGAGCATATAATGAATGCACCTCTGTCAAAGAAATTCAAGCCCCCGAAGTTTGAGTTCTAAAGATCCGTCTTACCACCTACGCCATTACCACCACGTGATGGCACTGAAGGAATGTTCAGAAGTCATTTTGTGTCGGACCTTCCCTACAAGTTTGCAAAAGGCCACCTTAACTTGGTTTCACAGTCTCCAGCCAAGGTCCATCTAATCATTCAAGACTCTAGTAAAGTCTTTCATCACCGGCTTCGTGGGAACCTAGTGGAGCAGAAAGGGACCCCATTACCTTATCAGTCTCAAGCAGGAAATTGGTGAGACCTTAAGGGAGTATGTGACTCAGTTCAATGAAAAAATGACCCTGATCGGTAGTTGCAGTAGCCACATATTTGTCAATGCCTTCATTTCCAGTCTCAGAAGAGGTGAGTTCTATAACTTCTTCACCCTATAGCCCCAAACATATATGGCAGATCTATTGAAAAGTGTGCAAAAGTACATCACCCTAAAGAAAATGTTGATACTTAGGAAAGGGAAGAGAGCAAGAGTAAGTACACCTCCAAGTCCAGGGGCAGAGACGAAGACAATGGGAAAACAGATCCAAAAGAAGGCGAAGTGACAGCTAGGCTGATCTGGCAAAACAAAGCCAGACAAGGTCGACGGCTCTTGATATCAAGTCTGTCCCACATCCTATCCACCGTGAAAAATTGGGAGAATATCAAGTGGCGTTCAAAGCTTAGGGGTGATCCTTCAAAACATGATAAGAACAAATATTGTTCTTACCACAGAGGTAGGCCATGACACCCATGACCGTAAAAGCCTCAGGACGAGATCCAATACTTGGTCCAAAAAGGAAGGTAGAAGGAATTTGTCGGCTTCGGGGAAATGCAGGCCCGAGGAAAAGAGACAAAAGAGTTTGTGCAAGAGGTCAAACAGAGGACTCCGGATGTTATATGCATCCTGCATGGTGAAAACGAAAAAGGGGAACACTCCAATCGGTTGTTGAAGAGATTTGTATGAGAACTACGAATCATATCCCATTACGAGGATCGCCTTGTCCAGCATGTCTGAGGAGAAAGACCAGCTCCAAGCTTGACTTTCACGAAGCGGGACATGAGAAAAGTTTGTTTCCCCCACAATGACGCCTTAGTTGTCTCGGTTGGGATAACAAAATGGGACATAAGGAAATCAGCGGTTGACACAAATAGTTCGACCAATGTATTGTTTTTCAACGCATTCCGCAAAATTCAGTTAATAGAAAAAAGAGTTGACAGAAGAAAAGGGCATGGTGGGAATTGACACAAAAATTAGAATGTAGCAGGACCAGTGTTCTAAAAATCGGTCTAGGCGGCCGCCTAGGCGCTAGAAGGTGGAAAACCGCCCAGATTAATGCCTGGGCGGGCAGTCTGGGCGGTCTGGGCAGTCTGGGCGGTCTGGGTGGGTCTAGGCGGGTCTGGGCGGGGTCTAGGCGGTCTGGGCGGGCTAGGCGGTCTAGGCGGGCTAGGCGGTCTAGGCGGCCTAGGCGGGGTCTAGGCGGACTCTAGGCGGTCTGGGAGATTTTTTTATTTTTATTTTTTTATTTTTTATTTTTTTATTTTTTAATAAGGTTGATTGTGTTCTTATTTTATTTTTCTTTCCTATTTTTTAGAAATAAACTATTTAATTATTTTTTTTAGAAAATCTCGGGAATGGGCTTTGATGATGATGATGATGATATGTCTAAATGTAGCGAAAGATGATTACTTAATGAAATTCTCAAAGGATCTGCCGGTACCAATTTTACTAATGTAGATTTTATCAAACATAACTGAGGTTATTCATGCAATTTGAAGAAAAATAAAAGATTACACAAATTCAAATTTATATAAAGTACCCATCATGACCAACTTCAGTCATTTGAGTTTTAATAAATTTTGTTCACGATTGTTAATTTTTCATGTTTTTAAATTTTGCATATGTATATTGACATTAAATTGGATGTAATTGATAAGGTATTATGCTTAACTTTTGTAAATTATTAAAGTTATAATACAAAACATAAGACCGCCTAGGCGCCCGCCTAGGCCCCTGGGCGCTAGGCACCTGCTCGCCGCCCGCCCAGCGCCTAGCGATTTTTAGAACACTGAGCAGGACAATGAAGGCGGTCCTCTTAATCACACAAGCCATGATCGGCTTTAGCCGGGAGAGTTGCTACCCAATTGGAACAATCAAGTTTCCAGTAGTAGCAGGACAACCGGATTTACCAAAGAATCTGATGACAAAGTTCTCGATCGTAGATTTTCTTTCCACATACATTGTGATCCTAAGTCGACCCTGGCTCCACCAAAAGGAGGCAGTGGTCTCCATACTGCACCAGTGCCTCAAGTGCTTTGCGGATGATGAAGTATGGGCAATCAGAGGAGACCAGACTATCGCTCTGGAATGTCATTACACCGCGGCTAAATAGTCAAACGATAGGACACTACAATCCAAACAAAGTGACTTGGGTATGGAGGTCCCAAGTCTAGAACCAGAAAGCAAGTCTCCACCCTCAAGCGATGAAGCTTCTTCCTACACGAGAAAGAGACTGGACGTCATGCAGCCGGAGGACGAGCCCATCACCATCTACCTAGATAGTCTCGGTAATACCAAAATTATCCAAGTAGGCTCCAATATCAACAAGATGCTGGCGGATCTGTTAGCCACAATTTTGAAAAAAAAATTAGAATGTATTCGCCTGGACAATGAAGGGCATGGTGGGAATTGACCCTTTCATAATCACACACCGACTGGCGGTCAATCCGGATCTGAAGACTGTTAGACAGAAGAGAAGGTCGGTGACACCTGAGCACAGCCAGGCCATTAACGAGAAAGTGCAAAGACTACTGAAAACTGACATGATAAGGGAGTCTTGTTACGCGAACTGGCTGGTGAATACGATCTTGGTAAAGAAGAAAAAGGGTAGTGGAGAGTCTGTGTGGACTACAGGTACGTCAACAAGGCCTGTTCGAAATACAATTTTTCACTATCTCAGATAGACCAAATCGTGGATGCAACGTTCGGGCACAACCTTCTCAGCTTCATGGATGCATACTCTGGATATAATCAGATTCAAATGCACCCGTCGAACCAAGAGAAAACCACCTTCATAATGGACAAGGGCATATACTGCTACTGGGTGATGCAATTTTGGTTGAAAAATGTGGGAGCCACATATCAAAGGCTGGTTAAACCACATGATCGAAGGACAAATTGGGAAGACAATGGTGGTCTACATTGATGACATGCTAGTAAAAAGCCTCCACACTCCCGGCCTTAATGCGACCTCCAAGACACCTTCTCCCAGCTTTGCAAGTATCGAATGAAACTCGCAAAAATGCACATTTTGGAGTTGAATCCGAAAAGTTCCTGGCTACATAGTTAACCAAAGAGGGACAAAAGCTAATCCGAAACAGATTCATACTCTTCTCGATATCAGGTCACCTACAAACAGGCACATTTCCAAGTCTTCAGAAACATATTCATACTCTTCTCGATATCAGAGTTTAGAGCCTGACTAAGATGGTGGCATCCTTAAACAGGCACATCTCCAAGTCTTCAGACAGATGCATCCCCGTTTTCAAGATTCTGAAAGGGAATAAGGAAATCCAATGTGGCGAATAATGTGAACAAGTTTTCCAAGATCTGAAGGCGTACATGGGAAGCACAGAGTTGTGCTTAAAACCCATTTCGGGAAAGACGATCTACCTATATCTCCCAGTCTTAGAGCATGTAGTCAACTCAATAATGATTCAAAAAGAGAAGGGGAGGTCAGTCTACTATATCAGCAAGACGTTTGCTGAGTCAGAGGCTAACTACCTCAACATGGATAAATTGGCTTTAGCATTAGTAACCTTCTCAAGAAAATTGAGACCTCACTTCCAAGCTCACTCAATAACAGTTCTTACTGAGTACCCACTTCGGTCAGTATTGCACAAACCAGAGCTATCAGGGGGAATGGTCAAATGATTAATGGAGTTAGGACAGTTTGATATTCATTATGCTCCGAGAACGACCATCAAAGTTATAGCAGACTTCATTGCTAGGCTCACTAGAACATGAAAACCAAAGTCAAAAGGCCAAGAAAAGAATGAGAACCACGAACCACTCTCACAAGGATGGATCCTGCGATGCAACAAGTCATCTAACGAGAAAGGAAATGGAGTTGGAATTGTTGTCTATACCCCAAAGGTGATCACCATTAAGAAAGCTATCAGATTCAACTCCAACACCTCTAACAACGAAGCATAATATGAGACCCTCATAGCCGGGCAGAAACTAGCTAGAGGGATTGGATTAGAAGAAATCATAGTGTTAAGTTATTCCCAGCTGGTAGTCTACCAAGTGAATGACGAATTCAATGCTAAAGACCCTTCGGGTACCAACCTATTGCGAAAAATTGGTTGACGCTAAGAAAGGGTTTAATAAAATTCTACTCCATCGTTGTTCCCGAAAAAATAACGAGGAAGTTGACACCCTGACCAAATGGCCTCGTCCACAACGAACATCTTTGACAGACTTATAGAGTTCTAAGAAAAATCAGCTCTGGAGGAAAATGAACTCCACGAGGCTCTCTCCACAAATGATGAGACCATTTGGACGAGTCCCCTAGTCAGCTACATTAAAGATGGAGTCATCTCATTAGAAAAATTAGAGGCTCGTGAGCTAAAGAACAAGGCAGTACGGTACACATTCCTCAATGACAAACTATACAGAAGATCAACAACTAGCCCACTGCTCAGATGTCTAACTCCCAACGAGGCAGACTATGTCCTTAGAGAGATCCATGAAGGAATCTGTGGGAACCATTCTGAAGGAAGGACATTGGCCCACAAAGCCCTCACCTTAGGGTATTACTGGCCCAAGATGCAGCAAAAGGCTAATAATCTGATCCGAATATGTGATAAGTGTTAGAGGTACGATCCGTATGCGTATATGCCTACACAGAACCTGGTCCTGATGACCAGTCCCTGGTCCTGATGACCAGTCCCTGGCCCTTTGCACAGTGGGTAATGGGCATCGTAGGCTTACTCCCCACCTTCGAAAAGAAGAAATTTCTACTTGTGGACTTCCACTACTTCACCAAATAAGTAGGGCAAGATTTGAGAAAGTCAGATTTAAAAATTCATCTAGAAGTCCATCATCAACAAATTTGGAATCCCGAAAACATTGGTTAGTGATAACGGGGCCCAATTCAAAGGCAAAAAGGTTAAAAAAAACTATGTGCTGATATGAACATCAGTCACCATTATTCAAGACCGGAAATCCCTAGGCCAACGGACAAGCATAAGTCACAAACTGTACAATTCTGGAAGCAATAAAAAAGAAACTCGAAATAGCCAAAAGACTCTGGGTTTCTGAACTGCCGGGCATCATTTGGGCTTACCGAACCACAAAAGGACTCCATTCAGAATGGAGGAGTTCGAGTTGGAGGAAAATGATGAAGCTCTAAGAGTCGGACTAGATCTGCTTGAAGAACGAAGAGATGGATCTCCCATCAGGATAGCGGTTTAGCTGCAAAAAATCAATGTGATAAAAACAGGGAAGGGCCCTATAAGGTGATAAAATTAATAGGCCTGGAACCTATTGGTTAGAGAACCTGAGTGGAGAGCATCTTAAAAGACCATGGAATGTAGAACACTTAAAAAGTGTTATTAATATAGGTACTCTATTTAAATAATTTCATTCCATACATAACTCTACATGCAGGAGCAAGCCTAGTCCGACCAGAGGACCATCATGGCACACATCGGCCGAGTCTAGTCTTATTTAGAATGACGCCAATTCGACGCATCTAAGTGACCTAGTTCGTTCGAAAGACCACGATGGCGCATAGCGACCGAGTCCAGTCCTATTCAGGATGATGACGACTCGCCGCACCTAAGTAACCTGGTCCAACCAGAAGACCATAATGGTGCACAGCGACCGAGTCTAGTCCTATTTAGGATGTCGAGAACCCGCCACATCTAAGTGATGCCTAATCCGTCTGAGGAACCATGGTGGTGCACAACGACCGAGTCTAGTCCTATTCAGGATGACGACAACTCGTCGCACCTAAGTAACCTGGTCCGACCAAAGGACCATGATGGTGCATAGTGGTTGAGTCTAGTCCTATTCAAGACGATAATAACTCGCGACATGTATATGATCTAGTCCGTCTGAGGAACCACGGTGGTGCACAACGGCCAAGTCCAATCCTATTCAAGACAACAACTCGCGACATCTTAATGGCCCAATCTCTGCTACTTAATTTCTATTCAAGATCAAATTAGCTTACATTACGAAATCTAGTTCGTGCAGACCAAGATGATTTCTCTACAGCTTAAATCCTTTTCAGGATTAAGTTAACATGTTCAGAAGTCTAGTCCGTTCGACTACTCATCAGTTTAAGTCCTCTTGAAGATTAAGTTAGCATATATTATGAAATCTAGTCTGTTCTGACCAAAATGATTTTTCAACAGCTTAAGTCCTTTTCAGGATTAAGTTAGATTAAAGCATCTCCAACCATCCCCCTAAAATAGCCTATTTTAGGGGTTGTATTGAAAATAATTCCCTCTTCAACCATCCATTTTAATCTTCCCCTAAAATAACTTTTCCTCAACGTCCCCCTAAATTTAGGGGGAGGTTAACCACCCCCTATAATTCAAAATATTAATAAAATATTCAAATATTTAAGTTTCAAAATAATTATTCAAAAGCATTTAAATAATAGTATAATTAAAAAATAATTATTCAAAAGCATTTAAATAATGATAAATAATTAATTAAAAATTATTAATAGTATAATTAAAAACAAATTAATACTAATTTAAAAAAAGTAATTATTAATTATAATTTAAATAATGATAAAATTATTAATAGTAATTATCTAAATAATGATATAAAAATAGAAGATATATTTAAATAATGATTAAACAATTAATTATTAATACTATTTTTTAACACTATGAATTTTTTAAATTAGTCAAGTTTAAATTAATAATAGTATAATTAAAAAACTATTTATATAGTAGTATAACTGAAAATAATAATATTATATATTTAAGTTGAAATTAATAATAATATATTTAATAATATAATTGAAACTAATTAATATAATTATATTAAGTTGAAATTAATAATAGTATAATTGAAATTAAATTGGTATAGAAATGTTTAAGATATATTAAAATAATGATGAAAAAGTTAAAATAGGGGATGTGGTTGGAGTGGTGAAGATTTAAGAAACCCCTAAATTTAGCTTTTGGTTAAAATGGGGGGTGATTCATCACCCATTTTAACTTTTACCATTGGAGATACTCTTATATTACAAAATCTAATCCATTTAGACCAAAATCTAATCCATTTGGACCATTTGGTACCACTTGGTCATGAGTTCGAACCCAGCTTGCGACATCTTTATCAGATTATGATGTGTTGACCAGTTCTGGTCTTTGATGGGTTTTGGGATCATATAAAAACCCTACTCGCCTTCCAAAAAAAAAAAAATTTAACGTATTTATAAGTTTAGTTCATTCGATTACTCGACAACTTAAGTCCTCTTCGGGATTAAGTTAGCTTATATTACGAAATCTAGTCCGTTGTGACCAAGATAATTTCTCTACAGCTTAAGTCCTCTTCAGGGTTAAGTTAACGTATTCAGAAGTCTAGTCTATTCATAACCAGGATGACTACGCAGTAGATTAAGTCCTCTTCAGGATTAAGTTAGCTTATATTACAAAATCTAGTTCACGCCAAAATGATTTCTTTGTTGCTTAAGTCCTATTCAAGATTAAGGCAGCTCATACTATGAAGTCTAGTCCGTTCGGACCAATATGACTTTTTTGCAGCTTAAGTTCTCTTCGGGATTAAGTTATCTTATATTCACTACAACACAGTTGTCTATTAATAGCACTTTATCATAGCGTTTTTAACACAAGTGCTATGAAAGCTAAAATGTCTAAATTTTAATAGCAATAGAATATGAAAACGCTATGAAAGAGAGGGGGAAATTAAAAACATGAATTCGCTCCTCTACAGGGCCTGTCCCCACTGCAGCTTCAAACCTAAAGCACACCACTCTACAAGCGAGAGTGAGAGAGATCCATGGGGAGAGATCGAGGGAGAGTGAGGGAAAGAAACATTGAGAGATCGAGGAACATAGATCCAGATCCATGGAGAGAGTAAGGGAGATCGAGAGATATAGAGAGAGACAGAGATCTGATCTGATGTGATTGGAACCATGAGATGGTGAACTTGTCGAAGCTAAAAGACAAAAAAAAGGTGGAAGAGGATCCATTCATTTTAGCTCAAGAAGCAAGTGGGGTATTTTATTCGAAAGATCAATCAAATGACGGGTGACATGTAGTTCTACATACTCAAAGAGGCTTGAACACTAATGTCGATAAAAAGGAAACTCCCACTGTGTATCAAAACATCTTGAAAGACAACCCCAACCTGAAGAGCTTAATAGAATTTTAATTGACTATGCTACAATATTTTATGATGCATTTCTAATGCTATTTTAGTCATCCACTTTGGTTGAGACCAATTATTTTGTCTTTGTTTCTTATTTTGACTTTTGAGTTGGGAAAGGGAAGCTTTGTAACTAAGTATTCAGATTGGCTTTTCCAATGCTTTATAAAAATCTATTTGTGGTGATATGTTGTGGAAGGAAACTATCTATAAATGTAGTGTACATAGTTGTTTCTTATTTCTTTTTGTTTGATAATGGTTAATATCTATAATGTCATTGATAGAAATGGGTAGTACTCGCGGCAATCTCTCCACCAATGATGTCACTACATCTACAAATGATGACAATGAAGTTAAAAAGACCATAAAGTTCAATGTCAATGGTTTAACAGTTGGACCTGATGCTAGAAATTTCAATAAACGCATTGGAAAGCTTGTTGAAACACTTGTGCCCATCAAATTCAAGAGTTGGAACCATGTTACTGACAACTACAAAGATGATGTGTGGAATGCCCTCAAGGTGAGATTTTACATCATTGATTTTCATAATGTTTTATTTTATTGTCAACTTATATCTCAATGGCTTATTTGCAGCGTGAATACGACATCCCAAATTATGTGAAAAGGAGTGTGCATTTGAAAATGCCAGAATATTTTAGAAGGTTCAAGGGAGATCTTAGGAAGGACTATTTGGATAAGTATCCTACCATTGAGGAACAAGATAAGCATGTTCCAAATGGTGTAAGAGAGGAGGAATGGAAGGAGTTTGTTCGCTATGAGAGCACCCCTGAAGCGAAGGCAATTAGAGCCCAAAATGCCAAAAAACAAAAAGGCTTCAAAGTATGTATGGGAGGGGGGGGGGGGGGTGGCTAAAAGAGTGCTGCAGAAGTGGAGTATGAAATGGTAATTGAGTTTCTAGCTACTAGTACAATAATAACCATTTAACTGTATAGACTGAGACTAATCTTTCAAGTATATAGGTTGAGAAGAACCCTGATGGGGAACCAGTCACACACACTGATATATGGATTGTTTGTCACACGGGAAAGGATGGAAAACCCATGCATGGTGCTCAAATATATATGGTATGTGCCCAATGATGTCTTTTATACACAATTCTTAATTTACTTTGTAGTTGTTTGAATATTATTTGTGTCCTGTGTTATTTTATTTTTTCATTCTTTATAAGGAACAAGTTAAAGCAAAAAAGGTCGCCTTGCAAGAATCTTCAACCCAGGGTACCACTGACCTCACTATTGATAATGATCCTCTAAGCCAAGTGTTTGGCCAAGAAGAAAGGGGACGTGTTCGTTGTGTTGGAACCACCATCTCTAAAAGGAAGTATGATGCTTCACTTCCCGCTCGTTCATTGCTTTTGGATAAAACATTGGAAGTAAAAAAATTGAGCCAAAAATATGATAGATTGGAAGAAAATGTTCAATGGATACGAGAGAGACTTGAAAATGGAACTTACGTGAGACCATCAACAAGTGGGGGAACACAAGGAGGGACACAAAGAACTGAAGATACCCCTTCATCCCGTGCACAATCGACAAGGCAACCAGAAAATCCATTACCTCCATCTCCATTACCACCATCTTCTCAAGGTGTTGCGAGGTTTCCTTCTCCAAACAATCATGTTCCTTCAGTGACAAGGACTTACAAAGTTTGTGATTGGCATAAGAATGTCATTGCGATAGCAAAAGAGGTTGTAGATCCTATCCATCGATTCTCTTGCGATTGCCATGGATCATTGAACCCTGCAACAAAGATCAGACTTTCATTATGCTTCAAATATATGACTGAGGTGAAACTTTACAAGAGTGGTCCAAAAGGAGACATGATGGGGGATTTGGACGTTGGTGATTTCTTCGTATGGTGTAAAAATCACGTGGAACTTGATGATTGAAGTTACAACTACCTTGGTAGTTACAACCTTGAACGATATCCTTGATGCTTGCTATTTTTGTGGACTTGCATGCAATACTGTAGTACTTAGTAGTGATACGTTCATTTTTGTTTTTTGACTTACACACTCCTGGCTGATTTGGTTTTGGTAGTCCCAAATCTGTAATTTTAATTTGGATTTGGTAGTCCCAAATATGTAATCTTAGTAGTGTTGTTTTCTTGTTGAATATATGTATATATATATACTTACCTATGTTTTTTAAATTTATAACAACCCTTTTTTAACTCCGCCAATGTAATGGTTCTTTTTTACATTGTCGGTTCCAAGCCCGGATAAAGGAGGAGGGATGAGGGTATGTTTACCTTTATCAATTTTTGTGTTAAGTTTCATTATATTTGAAAGTGGAGTTCATAGAGTTCAGGTGCTTTTGATTGACGTCCCCTCTGATTAGGTCTTCAAATTTCTCTATTTCAGGAAGCTAGTGCTGCAAGGTCTTCAAATTTGTAGTGCTTTTTGTTGACTCAAAGTAATTGTTTATCAACACGACAAAGTAAATGTTTATCAACGACGCATAATATTGTGTAATAGGCTAAAAGAACTGGTTCAAAGTTGAGGAGTCGGATAGTTGCAGAGCAATCTGTAACCAAGTGGTGTCAGACAATTGAACAAATGGAAGATCAAGTTTCTGCTGTTCTCGAGGAAGAAAGGTTACTATTGTCACATAACTGCATTTTCTCTACTTGTGAGTTTTTTTTTTTTGGTGTTATTTGAAAATAAAAGTTCCATCTGTTTGCAGGGAAGAGAGAGCTCTAAGAAAAGCTGAAATGGAGGCAACAAAGGTTCGTTTTATTATTTTTCAAGGCGCTTCTACTTACACTAATCTTTTGCAAGATCTTGTTTATGCTCTATTAGTAGTAGTCTGAAAATCACTTAGTTTATGAGGTAGATGTTTACACTAATATTTTGCAAGATCTTGTTTATGCTCTATTAGTGGAAGTCTGAGAATCACTTAGTTTATGAGGTAGATGTTTTTAGTAAACCAATATCAGATAAACTAGTGTCGTGCTCATTATATTGTTATCTTCACTCCTATCTGATCCTCTCATCCACCAGCTTTTACTTCCCTTTCCTTTTTATTTTGGACTTCCTAATATGATAATTTATCAAAAAGAAAAAAGCATATTCTTTTCTATCTTAATTTATAAAAAACAAAAAAACAAACTTCTTCAGGACGCGCGTATGTGGTATGCGAAAATGGAGTCTTTTCTTCTTTGTTTTTAAGAAAAGAAAAAGGTAAAAACATCTTCTTTTCTGTCTTAATTTATCAAAATGATAAAGCATTGCCTTCTTTTCTGTGCTTCCCTTGCTTTGTCCCTCTGATTGCTTCATACTCACTTCCCTCTCCCCTGCTCACTCTCTGCTGTCTAAGGCATGTGAATACTTTCTTCCTTCCTTCATTTTGGTTTTGGATAGATAAGTTATCATGCATGAATTTGCTACAAATCAATTTGTCATGTTGGTTTATGGAACTGGCGCTTATAACATTATTCCACTTTCAACTGTTTCTGTATGAGCACTTTACTACTTGAAAGTCTTGACAAGGTGTTTTTTATAGGAATATAATATTAGCTGAATTCATGTAATGGAATGTGAGGTGAAGCTAAATTGTATTGCCTGACAGGGTGTAGTGTTTTTTTTATATTGAGAGCTTAAAATTGGAAGTCCATTGTTTGCTTAAAATCTACAAGTGTTTATATTTTCAGGTCATGCAGATACCTTGGTCTTTGATGTTATAAACGTCGAGTGGTCTGTGGCCGTGGCAGCACCTCCTTCATTTGTTACCACCTACAAAGTAAGGTTTTGTTTTACTACTGGTTTCTTTTCTTCGTAATGACAATAATTTTCAATCTGCGAAAACTATTCTATTTAGTCCCTATTGGGTATGGGTAATTGCCAGACATTTTTTTCTTAGATTAAGGGAGTGAATGTTGCATCTCTATGTCATTGTAACTTCATTGTGTTATCATCATTGTTTCCCTTTAAAAGTGTGGCATGGTAGCTTAATAGTAGTGTTATGTTACAGGGATTTAGCTTAGTTCCTGTGCAGCAAAATGAGATGGTCTTCCTAGTTGCATTTGGGGGATACAAAAAGGAATCTTCAAATCAGGTTGAGAAGGAAAACCTTTAGCCTTTCCTATGTGGATTTAGTCAGTGATGTAGGTTTTAATCATATGTTTTTACAGGTTGAAGTATTGATCATGGAAAGATGTTTACTTCTTTATTCAGCTGAATCTTGTTTTGGAGAAGCACATGAGGGTACGGGTTGCACTGGTAAGGATAGGCCATTTACTGACCCTTTTGTGATGTTCATAATTTGTGCTATAATATAATATAATTTGTTCTGGCCCTTTTTCATTAGAGTAGTTGGGTTTCATTGTTGTTGTTGTTGTGATATTTTCTGTTGCTGTTGTTGCTCTTGTAGGCTGTGATGAGGTATCTTTCACTACATTGGCAGCTTCGGAGTGAAGGGTTAAATTTCATTACATTTCTTGGCAAGACAGCTTGTTGCTGCAGCCATGGGTGGGAAAACTTTCCTCTCCTCTGGGGTACGAGGGTACACTCTGAGCCTCTTTTCTTTGCTTTGCTTTATTTTGGTTTGGGTACATGCAGGTAGTTTGGAAGGTCTGTGTCAAAAGGGTTGTTGGGGTTTCTTTTGTACTTCAACCCCTTTGCATAGACAACCATTATCTGTCCCATGGTGGTGTTGGGCGTCCTTTCCTATGTCTGAAAAAAGGAGATTCTGAGCCTAGTTGATAGCCGTCCCTTCTCTCCACTCACACACATATACATACTTTCTCTCTGGAGGAGGATGAAAGTGAAACTTGTGGGTGAAAATAGTAACTCCTATTCTATCATTAGTTTAAGTATGAGACTTTGGAAAGATCAGTCAGATGGGTGGCTGTTTGCCAATCCTACACTACACCAAAAGGCTTGTTTAGCTACGCGGAGATGGCCACGGTTCTAAACCGTTGGTTTATTTGCCACGGCAAAAAACTGTGGCTATAATGACCAACGACCTAAAACCGTGGCTAAAAAAAATGGCCACAGCTCAAAACCGTTGGTTTATTTGCCACGGCAAAAAACCGTAGCTATAATGACCAACGGCCTAAAACCGTGGCTAAAAAAATGGCCACGGCTCAAAACCGTTGGTTTATTTGCCACGGCCAAAAACTGTGGCTATAATAACCAACGGCCTAAAACCGTGGCTAAAAAAAATGGCCACGGCTCAAAACCGTGGCTATAATGACCAACGGCTCAAAACCGTGGCTACACTACAACACAAATGAAAAACGCTGAAAAAAAATTGGGCGGGCTTTTTGGCACTCGATTCTTTCCCTCTCCTTTTACTTGGCACTCGAAGCTCCTCCTTCCCTGCTCCCTCCACTCGACTTCCACCTTCCCTGCTCCCTCCACTCGACATCGATCCTCCCTGCTCCCTCGACTTCCCTCCTCCCCTCCTTCCCTGCTCTTCCCTCCTTGCTCGGCGTCTTCAACCTCCAAACCATTTTGCAAAATCGATCAGCGACTGCAGATTCTCTCGTACAAGTACTCTCTCTCTCTCTCTACTTTCTTTTTGTGTCTTCTATCTTAGTTTTTATGGGGTGCTAAGTGTTTGATTAAATTTTTGAAGAGTGAATTGAAATGTGTTTGTATTTCTCACATCTTATGCTTTTTGCTCTCCTACTCATATGTTCATAGATGAAGTGTATCTGAAGCGTGAATTGTTTGATGAAATTAGGGTTTCTGAATCTAGAGTTTTTTTATTTAGAGGTTTTGAATCTCTAGGGTTCGAATTGAAACTATATGTTTTTTGAAATCTGGATTCGTTTATTGATGAAGATAGAGAAGATGTTTCACTGTCTTAGAACCTAATTTGTTTCAATCTCTGGAAGCTGAGTTGCATTATTACATTCCTGAATTTGGGTTCGTTTATTCTTTGAAGATTGTTATAGGGTCTGTTCCATTCCCAATTTAAAAGCGTTTTTGTGAATTCATGGACAGAACTTTGTTAAGCAAGAGTCAAGTGCGCCAATGTCGTAACAAAACTGAGGAGAACTTCAGACTCCATAAGTTTGAGTATTACAACTATAAAATTTGGGGTTTGGGGTGTCCCATTTGGGATTCATATCCCATTTTTGTCCATTAGGATAAAGGTTTGGTTACCACTTATTACATGTCTAGGACTTCCAACTAGAGGTAACCTTTCTTAGTGGATAAAAGCTTTTTGTTGCTCTATTTGATGTCTACATACATTGAATTCTACAAATGTGTTTGAAATAATCGATACAGATTAGAAGACTTCATTCTAGAGTCATATTCCTTGGTTATTTTAGTTCGAATTTCTCCCAAATGAGGTCACATTTTTAAGACAATTAAGATGCTTGAATTAAAGTGTTGTTGATATAACTGTCCTTAATACATCTATGTAATCATATCAGTTGTTTCATTTTTTCAGATTTATGAAATGTTTTGAAGTCTTTACATTGAAGAGTGTTTATATTTTTCGATTTAGTTTGCTTGAGGTCATTAGTCTTTACATGTTTCTCTAACACCTATACTTATTTTTCAGTGAAAAAACAGGAAGGGAAGATAAGGTATGATATAGTACAAAGCAGCGAATTCTGCAGTCCATTGTGCTGGACAGAGTGTTGAATTTTTGCTGCGTGCTGTTGCTGCTCTATTACGTGCTGGTTTGTGGTCAGGGTGCTTGTTATTACTAATATTATTATTATCATTATTATTTTGGGTGGCCTTCTTTTACTTGAGCATATATCTAGTATGGACTGTATAGTAGACCTTATACATGACAATTTTTATGTTTTTCAAAAACTCCCTTGAGATTGGTCTACTAAAATAGTAAGCAACTTTACATTAAACTTAAATCCTAGAAAAAATTAAGCTATGAAGCATGTAACCCTTTGAACATTGCCCTGTAATATTGAAACCTAACTTGTCGAACCAATCTCACGCAATCTTCAAGGAGCAAAAATTGCAATTACACAGCTGGACTCCTCAGGATATTAAATCTCTAATGAACTGAAACTGATTGGAAAGATGGATGTAGTGTCAATAAAAGCATATCTTTATTTCTATTTGTTTTCTCAAAACAATTCTAAGAACAATTCTTGGATGAACACCTCATTATACTAGCGGTAACCTAGTATCGGCACCGTTCTCTTGAACTGTTCAAAGAATTATCTTCAAATGATTATTGTTATTCTTGTCTATTTTTATCTGTGTGTTTTACTATTTCTGTATGTTCTTTCTCCTGTGTTCAACTATCTGTTCTAAACTGTAAGTTTAGTTTGCTTTCTGAAACCTAGTGGTCCTGGGTGCAAAATTGGTATCAGATCAACTGAAACTGATTGGAAAGATGGAGGTAGTAGGGTACTCCCATGTATTCCATGTCTATTGAATACTAGTTGATTAAGCAGACACTCTGAGATATTATTCTAGTTGATTATCCTCTTTGGTTGAGACCAATTATTTTGTATTTGTTTCTTATTTTGACTTTTGAGTTGGGAAAGGGAAGCTTTGTAGATAAGTATTCAGATTGGCTTTTCCAATGCTTTATAAGAATCTATTTGTGGTGATATGTTGTGGAAGGAAACTATCTGTAAATGTAGTGTATATAGTTGTTTCTTATTTCTTTTTGTTTGATAATGGTTAATATCTATAATATCATTGATAGAAATGGGTAGTACTCGCGGCAATCTCTCCACCAATGATGTCACTACATCTACAAATTATGATAGTGAAGTTAAAAAGACCATACATTTCAATGTCCATGGTATAGCAGTTGGACCTGGTGCTAGAAATTTCAATAAACACATTGGAAAGCTTGTTGAAACCCTTGTGCCTATCAAATTCAAGGGTTGGCACCATGTTACTGACAACTACAAAGAGGATGTGTGGAATGGCCTCAAGGTGAGATTTTACATCATCGATTTTCATAATGTCTTATTTTATTGTCAACTTATATCTCAATGGCTTATTTGCAGCGTGAATACGACATCCCAAATTATGTGAAAAGGAATGTGCATTTGAAAATGGCAGAATATTTCATAAGGTTCAAGGCAGATCTTAGGAAGGACTATTTGGATAAGTATCCTACCATTGAGGAACAAGATAAGCATGTTCCAAATGGTGTAAGAGAGGAGGAATGGAAGGAGTTTGTTCGCTATGAGAGCACCCCTGAAGCGAAGGCAATTAGAGCCCAAAATGCCAAAAACAAAAAGGCTTCAAAGTATGTATGGGGGGTGGCCAAAAGAGTGCTGCAGAAGTAGAGTATGAAATGGTAATTGAGTTTCTAGCTACTAGTACAATAATAACCATTTAACTATATAGGCTGAGACTAATCTTTCAAGTATATAGGTTGAGAAGAACCCTGATGGGGAACCAGTCACACACACTGATATATGGATTGCTGTCACACGAGAAAGGATGGAAAACCCACGCATGGTGCTGAACTATATATGGTATGTGCCCAATACTGTCTTTTATACACAATTCTTAATTTACTTTGTAGTTGTTTGAATATTATTTGTGTCATGTGTTATTTTATTTTATCATTTTTTTGAAGGAACAAGTTAAAGCAAAAAAGGCCGCCTTGCAAGAATCTTCAACCCAGGGTACCACTGACCTCACTATTGATAATGATCCTCTAAGCCAAGTGTTTGGCCAAGAATAAAGGGGACGTGTTCGTTGTGTTGGAACCACCGTCTCTAAAAGGAAGTATGATGCTTTACTTCCCACTCGTTCATTGCTTTTCGATAAAACATTGGAAGTAAAAAAATTTAGCCAAAAATATGATAGATTGGAAGAAAATGTTCAATGGATACGAGAGAGACTTGAAAATGGAACTTATGTGAGACCATCAACAAGTGAGGGAACACAAGGAGGGACACAAAGAACTGAAGATACATTACCTCCATCGACAAGGCAACCAGAAAATCCATTACCTCCATCTCCATTACCACCATCTTCTCAAGGTGTTGCGAGGTTTCCTTCTCCAAGCAATCTTGTTCCGTCAGTGTCAAGGACTTACAAAGTTTGTGATTGGCATAAGAATGTCATTGCGATAACAATAGAGGTTGTAGATCCTATCCATCGATTCTCTTGCGATTGCCATGGATCATTGAACCCTGCAACAGAGATCAGACTTTCCTTATGCTTCAAATATATGACTGAGGTGAAACTTTACAAGAGTGATCCAAAAGGAGACATGATGGGGGATTTGGACGTTGGTGATTTCTTCGTATGGTGTAAAAATCATGTGGAACTTGATGATTGATAGTTACAACTATGTTGGAAGCAATGTAATGGTGGCAGCAAAAGAGGAGCTGAATAAAATACACTACGGGCACGTGATTGTTCATTTTAATGTAAATTGCCCCCTTCTTTCATGGAGTCTACGCTCTGAATAAAAAAAAATTAGGAAAAAGCTTATGAATTAATTCATTTGATCTTATATGCAGGATCACAAGGACAAAATCTTGCACTGAACTATCTCGAAGTCAGGAAGCACAACTGCAGAACCTGCTGCTCACACTACTACAAATATTAGCTTAGGTAACGCCACTTAGATAGCGCTTTTTTAAAGAGCTATCCAAGTGGGCACTAGGATAGCGCTTATTTGTCTTTAAAAAAAAAAAAACACTACAATAGCGCTTTTAATTTTTTTTTCAGTTAAGTGCTATCTTAGTTATGTCTTAGATAGCGCTTTAAAAAACGCTATGAGAAAAAACGTTACCAAAGCTACCATAGCGCTTTTAAAGTGCTTGAATAGCGCTTCCGAAGCGCTATGCTACTTACATTTAGGATAGCGCTTCGGAATATCACTACTAAAGCGCTATCTTAGTCTAGCAATTAAAAAAAAAAAAAAAATTTAAATTATCACTACTATAGCGCTTATATAGCGCTATCTTAGTCTAATAATTAAAAAAAAAATCAAATATCAAATTAAATCTCAAAACCCCCCCTAAACCCCTAAACCTAACAAAAAAAGCCCGCCTAAACCCCTAAACCACCGAAGCAGCGCCCTTGTTCTCCTAAACCTAACAAAAAAAAAAAGAAACGGCGCCCCTAAACCACCGAAACAGCCACCGTTCAAGCTGCCTCCAAACCCACCGTTCTCCATCGACTTCTCCAGCCAAGCAGCGGTTTCTCCAGCCACCGTTACCGGTTGCTTCGCACTCGGCTTCATCTCACACAACGACTGCCAAACATTGCAGCCACCGTTACCTGCTGCACTTTACCTGATAAAGAATCTGCTTCAGGTTGGTTTGGTCTCTCTTTTGTGGTTGCCTCATCATTTTCTGGTAGATGAGGCAAATTAGATACTTCTTGTTTATTTGTTACTCAAACGAAAGGGCAAAAAAGAGTAGTTGTTCAAATGTTCAATTTATGGAGATGATTCTTGTTGTTTCTGATGTCCATGGTAGCTCTCACCATCCCTCACTGTTTTTGTTTTTTATATTCAGTTTACTCAGTATTAGTTAGAACTTTCATTAGTATATAAATGCAACGTAGGGTTCTTTGTTGGCATTAAAATTGTCTTCTTATCTTCTTTGCTTATGAAACAATTACTTCTGATGAATCTTCTTTGCAACTGTTCTGTAACTTTCTGCAATTTAGTCTTTAATATCTTGGAAATGTGAGGGATGGTGAGAGTGTTACTGAAATCAGAGGTAAATGCTTGATGCATAAAGCTGCAGAGTAATTGGCTCTGAATCATAAGGCCAACACTTGTTTTGGCTTTATCTGTTCCTGTGGTGTTAAGTTACCAAGAGAAAAAATAAAGATCGTAATTTTGTCGAATGTAGGAAAGCAGGACCACTCTACCCATGTTGGGTCTATTCTGACATCATTTTAAGCATTATTCTATATAAGCATGCTTTTGAGTCATTCGGAGTAGTAAACTTTGAACTTACAAACATAAAACTCCATATAGGCATATAGCTTTATGTTCAAAATGTTGACATATTAGTGTTTCATGTGTAGTATCTAATGGAATGGAATGAATGTGTTATTAAAAATGTATAGTTATACTCGTATGAATGAATTATTGTTTCAAAGATATATGGACTGTTTTGTTGAAAAAATCTTTCAATCAAATTGTGACAGAGTGTATTAATATAACTTATTCAAAATGAAAATGTAGTACTCCGTATATGTTTCTTCATATTTTGATTCCGACCAGGTTTCTAAGTCATTTCTCTATGATTTATTGTTACGAAATTGTTTGGATTCGATCTTTGTCTTCTCTTTGTGTATGATAGATTGGACAAATATAAATATTTCATGCTTAGCTTCCACTAATTAAAGTGACTGTTCATAGAATTGTGTGCTAGTAAGAATCTTGCTAAGTCCCAAGAGTGGAAAGAACAAGTAAAAAATGTGGATTCATGGCAATTGAGATTGATGTATTGATGTTTTTTTGTAGTATTGTTTTTAATGGATCGAGAATGGGTAAATGCGGATCGATTATCTGAAGAGTACAAGAAAGGGGTGGAAGAGTTTTGTGCTTATGCAACTAAGAATGCTAAAAATCCAATGTTCATTAAATGTCCGTGTCGAAAATGTTTAAATGTAAAAGAGGTTAGTGGTCAAATGAAGTTGCACGAGCATTTAATGTGTCATGGTATTGACAATACATATAAGGTTTGGACATATCATGGTGAGAGCAAAGATAAACGTAGCTCAATTGGCAAACGTAAACATAGTTTATCAAGTCAATTGGGCTCCCAGTTTGAGTTTATAAATAAAATGAACACAAGTGATATGGGAGATGGTAATGAAAAATCTAGTCCTGTGAAGAATTCCCCAAGTGTTGTCAATGAAGAGTTGCGGGATCATCCTGATATGTGTGATGGCTTAAGAGAGGATGTTGGGTTACCGTTGTGGCCGGGTTGTACAAAGGCTACAAAATTGTTAGCTGTGTTGACTTTGTACAACTTAAAAGCTAGTCACCAAGTTTCTGATGTTTTCTTCACAGAGATGTTAGAAGCTGTAGGTGAACTATTGCCAGATGGGAATGTGCTCCCTCGAAGAGCATATGATGCTAAACAGTTGCTCAAATCTATCGGGTTAACACATGAGAAGATCCATGCTTGTCCGGATGATTGTATTTTATATAGGAAAGATTACGCAGAATTGAATGAATGTCCCAAGTGTGGTAAGAAGCGGTATAAGAAAAACAACTCCCCGGCCAAAGTTATGTGGTACTTTCCTATAATTCCTAGATTCAGGAGGTTGTATAGTAGCTTTGATGATGCTAAACACTTGACATGGCATAATGATGAAAGAACAAATGATGGAATGTTGAGGCATCCAGCTGATTCACCTCAGTGGAAGACATTTGATAATAAATATCCAGAATTTGGGAAGGAATCAAGGAACTTGCGATTGGTACTTTCAGCAGATGGAATGAATCCTCATGGTGTTCAGAGTACTTCCCATAGTACATGGCCCGTGGTTTTGATGATCTATAACCTGGCCCCTTGGTTATGCATGAAACACAAGTATATGATGTTGTCTATTTTGATATCAGGACCTCGACAACCTGGTAACGACATTGATGTATATTTGGCTCCATTAATCGAGGACTTAAAGTTGCTGTGGGAAGAGGGTGTTGATGTATATGATGGATACAGAAAGTCTAATTTCAGATTGAAGGCTATGTTGTTTGGAACGATCAATGATTTCCCAGCTTATGGGAACCTTTCTGGATATACTGTGAAGGGGCATTGTGCGTGCCCATGGTGTACCGATAATACCGATCATCTTCGCTTGAGTCATTGTAAGAAGTCTGTTTACATGGGGCATAAACGGTGGTTGGATCCAAGTCATCCCTACAGAACGATGTCTGAGGCATTCAATGGTGAAGTTGAAGATCGGTTTCCACCTTCTACATTGTCAGGTGTCGATGTGCTAAAAGAGGTGGAAAACATTGAGACACAGTTTGGTAAAACGTTTGCAAAGTTTGTTCCCACTAAAGGTTTTAAGAAACAATCAATCTTTTTCCAGTTAGCTTATTGGAAGGACTTGTTTGTTAGGCATTTTATTGATCTCATGCATAATGAGAAAAATGTGAGTGCTAGTGTGATAAATACTTTGTTATGTGACTCTTCGAAATCTAAAGATGGACTCAATGCACGAAAGGACATGGTTGATATGGGAATCAGAGAAGAACTTGCACCTGTATTAAAGGAGGGGAAAGCAACACCATACTTACCTCCTGCCGCTCATACTTTGTCTAAGAATGAGAAGATTGTGTTACTTGAGACACTTCAGTCCGTGAAGGTTCCAGAGGGTTACTCATCCAACATACAAAATCTTGTATCTTCAGACGGGTTGAAACTGCTGAATATGAAATCACATGATTATCATGTCATCATTGAGAATCTGCTCCCAATTGCAATTCGTTCTATCTTGCCAGAAAATGTGCGTAAGACTATCACAAAGTTATGTTGGTTTTTCAAAGCCATGAGCAGCAAGGTCATAGACCCAAGAAGTTTGTCAAGTTTACAGAAAGTGATTATAGAAACACTTTGTGAGCTTGAGATGTATTTTCCACCATCTTTCTTCGATATCATGATTCATTTGACTATTCACTTGGTTTACGAGATGAGGATGTGTGGTCCTGCTCGTATGAGATGGATGTATGGCATGGAGCGGTATATGAAAGTGTTGAAAGGTTATGTGAGAAACAGGTATCGACCGGAAGCTTGCATAGCTGAAACCTATTTAGTTGAAGAAGCAATAGAATATTGGTCCGAATATATTCCAAATGTCGAAGGAATTGGACTTCCGAGTACTCGTCACACTAATAGGATTGAGGGTGAAGGTGTAACTGGGGGTCAACCGTTGTTGATCAACCTCGAACAGTGGCGACTGGTGCACTTGTGTGTTCTACATAACACAGTTGATGTTGTTCCTTATGTTGAGATGCACAAACAGGGTATCGCAAAAGATCATCCAGATAAATGCCCTGATTGGGTTGAAGTGGAGCACAATCTTACCTTCATCGAGTGGTTTCGTGGTTGCATAGAGAAAAGTGACTCAGTATCAGAAAGGATCAAGTATTTGTCAAGAGGACCTGATATGCATGTGTATTCTTACAAATGTTATCTTATTAATGGATACACATTCTACACTAGAGAACACGATGCGAAAAGTACAATGCAGAATAGTGGGGTTTCTCTTAATGCCACTGCACTAAACCAGACAGATACGACATACTTTGGACAATGTTAATGTTTTAAAACTAGTAAAATAAATTTATAAAACTAGTAAAATAAATTTATTTGTCTATATAAGGTGATAAAACTAGTAAAATAAATTTATTTGATGTTAATGTTTTAAAAAACATTATTTGTCCTTATGCATTGCTTCTTTTTTTAGATGGCCTTAGATAAATTTCAGCATAATGTTTAATATGCCATCTTAATATTAATGTGGTGTTAACTTGGTTTGTGGAAGGACCTAAAAGAGAAAGCTAGTTATTTTGTTGATTCCTTATGATTATTGAAAGTGCAGTCAAGTATCAATGATGGTTAGATATAGTTCAAAGCTAGTAGGATTGTAATACTTTATTAAAAAGATATAGCTCAGTCTTATTGGACCATTTGATATAAATATTTTAGAAAACTTTATTTATTCTTATACATTGTTGATTGTTGAAGGTATTTGGGTGAAGTCTATCTATCTGAAAATGTCGAGTTAGTGGGGAAGTTTTCTTTTGTGTCGCCCCATATTACACCTATGCTAGGTAATGGGACATCGTCCAATCATTTGGCCGAATGTTTGTTGAAGCATACAGGAAAAGACCATCTATTATTGGTGCCGCATAATGTTGGGTGAGTTCAATATAAATAAGATTCAATTATGTGTTTATTAAGTATCAGGATGTCTAAATTTTTTGAAACATTATGCAGTCAACATTGGGTATTGATTGGTATCAATACCAAAACAGAGATGATATACTTTATGGATCCAGCTCCGGGTACGAAGATCGCACAACGCGTTGATTTGAAAAACTTTGTTGAAAGGTAAATACATGTTCTAGTTTTATTTTTACATTACAAATGTATACATATTACATATGTATAATATTACTTTATACAAAATAGTGCATTGAGAAGTTATCGGACTCGTCGAGGCGGCTCTATAACAAAGGCTGCAATGAACAGATTTAATTGGGCAAACATTCAGGTAAATATTTTACAGTACTAAAAATTATTTTATATAATAAGACATGGTAACAAATTGCATATAATTAATTGGATGTTATTTCTCATAGTGTCCAAAGCAGATTGAGATGGATGGCATCCATTGCGGTCATTATATTTGTTGCTATATTGAGGATCTCTTGAATTCTGGTGATACAAGTATTCCTGTTTATGTAAGTAAATAGTTTTATTGAATTACTTTATTTGTTGATTTTTGAAGTATTTGATATCATCTAACTATATATTGATTGTAACTTTTGTATTTGCAGTTTGTTCATAAACAGCCAGTCAAATTTTATTCTCCGAAAAAAATGGAGAATTTCGTAATCAATTGGTCAGGATACTTGTACAACCGATTTCTCAAGGAGAAAATGGAAAGCTGAAGCAAAACATTTTAATTATGCCTGTAGTTTAAGATATTTATTAGTATTGTGCTACGAACAAATATATATGATAGCATATTAACAATTTTGTATGAATGCTTAAATTATATTTTGAATGAATGAGAAACAGTTAGTTATCATGTTGTGTCTTTATTGATTGATTGAACGTTGTCATTATTATATTAAATATTATATTTAGCCCAGAAAATCGGTATCGGAAAAATAGAAAAAACAAATCAAATAACTTAGATAGCGCTCAAATAAGCGCTATCTAAGTTTAACATATATACTACAATAGCGCTTCTTTTAGCGCTGTCTAAGAACAATCTAATTACTTCCATAGCGCTTATTTACGCGCTATCTTAGCAGATAAACAAATCTATTGAAGCTAATTAAAAAAAAATCAACAAAATTAAATAGCGCTATTCAAGCTAATTTTAAAAAAAAAATTAGCGCTTACATAGCGCTTTCTAAGGCGCTATTGAAGTTAATTAAAAAAAAATCAACGCTTAGATAGCGCTATTCAAGTACGCGCCTTGCATAGCGCCTTTTTGAGCGCTATCGAAGCTACCATAGCGGTAGCTTAGATAGCGCTTTTTAGCGCTATCTAAGCCTATTTTTAAGTGCTATGCAAGCCGATATTTGTAGTAGTGTCATGTCCATGCTTCCTAAGGATGATGTAGATGAAAGGGACTGCATTTTGGAGGTGAGAGCAGGTAATACATGAGCATCTTCTTTTCTATCTTAATTTATAAAAAACAAAAAAACAAACTTCTTCAGGACGCGCGTATGTCGTACGCGCATATGTGAATACTTTCTTCCTTCCTTCACTTTGGTTTTGGATAGATAAGTTATCATGCATGAATTTGCTACAAATCAATTTGTCATGTTGGTTTATGGAACTGGTGCTTATAACATTATTCTGCTGCTCTGGATGCTTACTACTGCTACTTATACTACTACTTTTGGTTTAGTAAATGGATTGACATTTTGATTGAAAGTGTTTCTTCATTCAATTAAAAAAACTAACTTATTGTTTATTGCAATCTGAAATCATATCCCTGTACTGAAAATGGAATGAATTGTTAGTGATCATGGTGAAGGTCACCACACTGATTTCATTCTAAGTTTCACCACCGGATCTCGCCACCAAACACCTCCACCACCTTAGATCATCCACCTCCATCGCCACTCATAACTCAATTGCTTGTATCAGTGTCCTCCCTAGTGCAATGGAGAGGGCTATCAAGGATATAATGGCTCCTATAGTTCAGCGCAGTGTCATGATAGGCCCCCAATCAGATTTACTTATACAAGGAAAAGGCATAGAGAAACAAAACAGTGAATGGGGAGTAATCTGTTGATTGCTCTGTCAGTGAAGGGTGCAGTTAGTTGCTCTGTTAGTAAATCGTGGAGTCTGTCAATTAGTGCTCTGAATGGTGGAGTCTGTCAGTTAGTGTTCTGCTAGTGAAGGGGGCAGTATGTCTAAATGTTCTGTAGTCTATCAAGTCTTATAACTTCGGTTAGTTTCCTCCATCTTAGATACTACTATAAATGTAAGAATAGTAGGAGCAATTAGGGAACTTTTACTAACTGAATTTTGTTGTACATTGAGCTTTGCTCTGAGGAGATTTGGCATCTCGAATTAGCCTATACATTCATTCAATAAGAATCCATTCTTTTGCTGCCAATATATCTTGTGTTTGTAGTGTGCATTGATCTACCAATTTCTGCTGTGATCCTAACTCTGTGTTGAACCTTGATTCAACTCTTGATTATCTGTATGTGGAACTGAGTTTTGGAGATCTATATTGCAGATCATATCAAACTGGTATCAGAGCCAGGTCAGATATTTTTTCCCAGCACCTAGTATTTTAATATTCTGATTGCCTGTGACTGGCTAATTGCTTCTTCTGTTTGGGTTCTGGTGCGGCTTATCTTGTATATTGCTTACCCAACTTTCTTGTTCTGTTTAATGCTTTGTGTACAACCTGCAAAGATGAAACTTTCTTGTTAGGTTTAAGATGAAACTTTCTTGTTATCTTGTATTTTTTTTTAGTTCTTTATCTTTTGTTTTATTATTATTGATTATATTTCAGGCAGTCTTAGAAATCGAGAATAGGTTATGTTCCTTTACTTCGCCATAACATTGACTTTGATCACGTCATACTGGTTTGCTTTGACAAAAGAGAGTGTGAAAAAAATAAGGTAAGATTAATAGTTTACTAGTTGATTAAGTTCTCTAGTGCATCGTCTGTGACGAGCTATTTCCCCCAAAGAAATGACATGGGATATGGACATGACAACTAAATAGAACTATGACAATGTATGATAAAAAGAGATACTTATTTTGTTATATATTACAACATGGAAAGAGCAAGTGCTATAGTTGGAGCTTCCTTCTTTCTTTCATATTCACTATGTCCCTAAGTCATTTCTTTTAACTTAAAGAGGAGATTACCTAATATATATATAATTTTTTTTTAATATCAGAAAATGAAGCATTTGTATTCATATTGTGTAAAAGGTGGGAGGAGCGGCAAAAATATGCTGAAATACTGTGTCATTGAGAATGAGATTACCAAATACCAATTACATTGTGTTTTTTCATTGTTGAGCACCGACGAATGATTCCTATGATTAGCTGCCTAAATGCATGTCATGAACTAATGATTTTTTTTCTTCCCTTTTTCTGACAGTATATCTGGCAGTATTTCCTATGTTTTGTTTTGTTGAAATGGTTGGACTCGGAGCAGCGAAGTTTGCTTGTAGGGCTGGTCTGCCGAGAATTGGAGCTGCTCTGTCCAGTTTTTTTCGGTGCTGCAATACACTGGACAACACGCTCTGTTTTGACAGAGTGCTATGTCCTGATGCACTCTGTTGCTTGGTTTTTTTTCCTGCTGTTAGCGTGATGGTGTGCTGGAATTCAGCAGGGGATTGGTCGTTTAATATGATGCAGAATGCTATTGGGGTGATCTGAGCGTGTGTGTCTGAGTCTTTCACAGTCCCTTGACTGCTCCGTCGGTGATGCCTTCGGTGTTGTTAGAATGAACCATGGATGCTAATTAGGGATTGGGAAGTAGTGGTTGTTTCAAATTTTGTTTATTTAGGAGGTTTGTTGCAGTGTCAGATTAATAGTTTATCTTTATGTTTATCTGAAAAACATAAGGTCAGATTAATAGTTTGGTTGCAGTGTCTATTTATCTAATTTAGAGCTTCATGGTGAATGAATTTCCATTTTTAACGATGAGTGAAACTAATTCATTGAGATGACATTTTTGGTGGGCAAGAATTAAGTTCTTACCATTTAAGGTTGGATATTTTGCACATGTTTTCGTGCTCATGATGTTGATAATTTTCAGGAAGAGAATGATACAAGTTACGAAGAAGAAGGAGAGGTTGTTGATGTGTTTGATAGTGACTTTGATGAAGATGTGAGTATACCGCTGTTGTGTTATGGTTGCATTTTTTTGAGTCAATGTATTCTATTGCTTATTTTCTCTGCCTTTCACTATGATATCAGGAACCTGAGCCAGATGGAGCAGAAAATGATGCAGATGTTAGGTTTGACTTCTTCTGTTGTACTTTATTTAGAGTTTTAACCAAGGGTGGCTATTGAGATCCTGCTGTGTCTATTAGGGAGCCAAAAAAGAAGCGTCTAGTATATCCAGGAAAGCCTGTGACAAAAAAGAAAACCCAAAAGAAGGTTCTTTCAAAGTTAAACAAATCTCCAAATGAAGAAAAGCCTTCCAATACAGAGCAACCTAGTCCCTCTGATCATCATGACGAGTTAGAAAGTGAAAGAATTGTGAGGAAGTCTACACGAACTTCAGTCATTGTACAGATTGTGGAATGCAATGCCCTCCCCACACTCATCCTAATGCTTCGGTATGAGGATGCTGTTATACATTATGAAGCGGTAAGTTATTATATCTGCACATTTTTATGATAGGCAAAAGTTGCACCACTGGGTAATCTGGCAATGCGTTTAATATTCTTTCCTTGGTAACATCAGATGATATTTATGTTTCATTTAGGTTGGTGTTATTGGGAATCTAGTCCATTCGTCACCCAATATAAAGAGGGAAGTGCTTTTAGCTGGAGCTTTACAACCTGTTATTGGATTATTGAGGTACTAAAATTTAATTTTGTTTATTCCCTTCTTTATACTGGAATAGTGGAATGCAACTTCTGGTTCTTTGTCTTGTGTATCTTTCATGTCGATAGAAAGTTGCTTAAAACCTCTTTCACCCACTCAAGTTATTTTGTTACGAGGCAGTTCTTCTTGTTCTGAAAGCCAAAGGGAGGCAGCTTTGCTACTTGGGCAGTTTGCTGCTACAGATTCGGAATGCAAGGTGCACTACTACAAATATAGGCTTGCATAGCGCTTAAAAATAGGCTTAGATAGCGCTTTTTAGCGCTATCTAAGCTACCGCTATGGTAGCTTAGATAGCGCTCAAAAAAGCGCTATGCAAGGCGCGTACTTGAATAGCGCTTCGCTTAGATAGCGCTTTATTAAGCGCTATCTTAGCGTTGATTTTTTTTTTTAATTAACTTCAATAACGCCTTAGGAAGCGCTATGTAAGCTCTAATTTTTTTTTAAATTAGCTTGAATAGCGCTTTTATGAGCGCTATTTAATTTTGTTGATTTTTTTTAATTAGCTTCAATAGAGCTTTAGAAAGCGCTATTTAATTTCGGTGAATTTTTTTTATTAACTACCATATAATATTTTTTTATATAATATTTAATATAATAATGACAACGTTCAATCAATCAATAAAGACACAACATGATAACTAACTGTTTCTCATTCATTCAAAATATAATTTAAGCATTCATACAAAATTGTTAATATGCTATCATATATATACACCAGCTTTTTTGGCCACGAAATGAAATGGCCAACAGCTTCTCCTACAGTCCTAACTTCGTCTGTACATTGCGGCACCGCTGAATGTTTCTCAGATTCTACCGCCACTTCAAATTGTATCCTCGCATAACCTGAAATTGCATCATGGCATTGTATAAGTATAACAACACACACACTAAGTCGGTATATAAATCTTAACCTGAAATACAAGAACACACCTATTACTGCTACTATATATATGCAAACCACTGCCAAACACAAAGGGTTTTGTATCAGTAAGATAAATGTAAATGACTAAAGGTCCAACTATATTTCTTGATAGCAGCCTTCTCAACTAATATATATATATAGTAGCAGTAATAGGTGTGGAACTTACCCCAGAATAACCAATTCCAACGAGCTCAAGAACTCCGGGAACTAAAGGAAGCCTATCAATGGCCTGCAGAAACAGAATGCACAAATTAAACTTCCAAGTATTGCGGTTTTGTGGACGTGTATGTGGTGGCATTGGTGATGGTAGAAGAGTGGGGAGTGTCACACATTGTGTGGATGTGGCAGCCATTGGTCGAGAAGCTTTGCCATCAATGAGAGCTGAAGATGAGATGGAAAGAGTAGCTGAAGTTGAGGCCATGGCTAACTGACCTCAATGAGACCCACTGTTTGTTAGGTAGGAATAATACTCCTTTTAATAATGTTTGTTATGAATCAACATCAAGCACCAACCATTAATACTAATTAAAAAAAGAAGAAAACAAAACTTCAAGGGAAAAAACAAAAAGGATGCAACTCTGTCAAGAAAGATTAGACCTCATAATAAATAAAGCTATTATTGATGTAAGTTTACTTAATCATGCATTTTTAAGTTCTAAGTGAAAATGGGAAAGGAAACCAGAAGTCCGTGATTAGTATGACGTGTTCAATCTTCATGCTTTTTTTTTTTCCTCTGCTCTACACTTTCTGTTTCGACCCATTATGACAAATATTTCTAATCTCTATTTGGGATGCAGCATGATATAATTTAGCATCACATTAAAAAACATTTATAATAAAAGAAAAATGCAACAGCTAGGCTGCTAGAGAAAAATGCAACAGCTAGCACTGTTGAATTTGATAAGACTTGATTCTCCTATTCATGATGTTTTTGTTCCCTTTGCTTCTCAAATGAGGACTCCATTAACTTGTTTCTCAAATGAGGAAGGCATGCAAATGCAATCAAGTACTGATCTAGCCGCACGAAAAGTGTGAAAGTTTCTATACTGACCTCATCAAATTGTGAAAGATCACCAGCTGGATTAATCCAAGCCCTGAAAAGAATGCTCAAACTTCAGCTTCTTAAACTAAAGGTCAGGACAACACAAAATTAAGGACTGCAAGAAACTTACATTTCATTGTTCCCATAATACTGCACCAAAACATGTTCTTTAACTTCATCTTTTGGAGAAACTGGTGTCGATCTTCCACTCATTATCTGCGGAAAATTCCAGTAGGGGAAAAAAAAGTGAGACAGGCTTCAGAAAACTTTAAAAATAAAAAATCAAAAGAAAAAAGGAAATCAAGTATTAGATAATTACAACCGTTTATCATTGACGATTGGTAATATAGAGAAGAGTGGATTGCTGCCAGTTGCTACATTTGAAATTGTAATGCATCGATTTATACCAATGCTTTTAGATAATTGTTAAATGTCTTCATTATCAAAATAAGACTTGTCTTGTCAATATGTATCTAGAACTTTATCTAACTTTTCAATGGTGCTTTTTTAGGAATTTTTTATTTTTTATTTTTATTTATTTAGTTTGTTATGTTATGATCATTAACTTCAAAAGCCACATTCAAGGCATACTCTTTGCACCTAAATTTTGACAATGGTTAGAAACCAATACGAAACTGACACTTCACTCATATTGCATTCCTTAAACCCCAAATTCCACAAACAGGGATTCCATATCTATTCAAATACATAAAGAACTATTAAAAAGAAAAAGAAAAACCCATTTAATATTTATTGGAATAACATTTCATATCTATTGGAATAAACAAAGACAGATTACAAGACTAAAACCCATTTCAAATCAACACACCAATCAACCAAAATACATTCACAAACAAAAAAAATCATTCAAAACCAAACATAAAGGAGACAACTTCAAATAAAAACCTTACTTTTCAAGCACTTCTTTCAAGTCAGAAGTGGCCTCCATAGCCTCCTCCATACTGGGTGCACTTCCGAACACAAGTCTGTTGACAGGATTAATCGAATCCCTCGTCGCAAACATCTCCTCTTCCCCACCAGCATACTCCCAACCCTCCTCCACAACATCCCTATTCTGCGAAGACAACACAACCCCAGATTTGCCATCTTCCGTTGACGACACGAGGCCCCCTGCAATCGGCCTGGTGACGGTGCGTGCAGCGGCGGACACCGCTTGATCTGGGAGAGTCACAGTGGCGCCTCGTAGGCCGCCGCTGATTCCGAACCCCGCAACCTTCGCTGCTGCTCGCATGACTGCTCCACCTCCCATTTCTTGTGTTGTTTGCTTTGAGAAGATAAGAAAACAGAGGAGGTCGTGTTTGGTTCTTTTTATACAGAGATGGATAAAGAGGATATCAAGCGTTGGAGTTTATGTTAACGAGAAAGAGAAAGAGAAAGAGAAAGAGAAAGAAAAGATTTTTTTTTTAATTATTAGGTTATAGGATAAAGCGTTATACAAGAGGTAAGTAGCATAGCGCTTTAAAAGCGCTATGCAAGCACTTTAAAAGCGCTATGGTAGTTTCGGTAACGTTTTTTCACATAGCGTTTTTTAAAGCGCTATCTAAGACATAATTAAGATAGCGCTTAACTGAAAAAAAAATTTAAAAGCGCTATTGTAGCGTTTTTTTTGATTTTTTTTTTTTTAAAGACAAATAAGCGCTATCCTAGCGCCCACTTGGATAGCTCTTTAAAAAAGCGCTATCTAAGTGGCGTTACCTAAGCTAATATTTGTAGTAGTGGTGATCTCAAATGTTGCTCAATTATTCTGAATTGAGTTGTTGTATAATGGATTTTGGATTAGATGAGTATTCATATAGCTGAACCATTGCCCTAGTTGCCTTCCATCTTTCTTTAATGATTTATTTTTATGGTTGTTGCAGGTTCACATTGTACAGAGAGGAGCTATTCGCCCTTTAATTGAGATGCTCCAGTCTCCAGACGTGCAACTCAGGGAAATGTCAGCCTTTGCATTGGGGCGGTTGGCACAGGTTAGTTATTTCCTTGACATTTTGTACAATTATCTTTATTTTAGGAGGGTTGATACTATTACAATGATTATCGCAATGAACCTCTATTCTTGTAAAGTAGTTTCTAGTTTGCAAAAAAAAAAATAATAATAACGCTCAGTATGTAATCTCCTGTTTTGAGTTTTATATTAACATTTTGTTAAGGAATTGCTAAGGTGCATGTTTGCTGGGAAAAACAAAAAAACTCAAGTAGGTAAATGTGTTGTTCTTGGTTTCTGTTTTCCAGGATTCACATAACCAAGCTGGCATTGCTCACAATGGTGGTCTAGTGCCATTACTGAAGCTTTTTGACTCAAAGAATGGTTCTCTGCAGCACAATGCTGCATTTGCTCTTTATGGACTTGCAGATAATGAGGTATCTTAGTTAGCATGTATTCAATTTAGAAGTTGTGTAGCACTTGATCATGAAGTAACCAATTGTCTTCTGGTCTTCCCACTATAGGATAATGTTTCTGATTTTATTAAGGTGGGAGGTGTTCAAAAGCTGCAAGACGGAGAGTTCATTGTTCAAGTGAGTCAATTTTTCGTGGGTTGCTTGTGAAGTTTCTTAAAGTGGGTGCTATGTTCTTTAGGTTTAGGCTGAACTTTTTTAAAGTAGAAAATGTTATGTTCTTTAGGTTTAGGTTATTTAACAATTATTAAGTCTTGTAAATGATTTCATTCCATGATGTCTTTTGTTGATTACGCATGAAGTTTAATGCTATAATTTCCATACAGGCAACCAAGGATTGTGTGTCGAAGAAAAGATTGGAGGAAAAGATCCATGGGAGAGTGAGTGTTTTCTCATGCAATGTTCACTCATTCTGTACTATACACAGATTTTTATACCTGATTATAGATATGGCTCGCCTTGCCTCGCCAAATCTTACTAGTCCTAGTTTTCTTGTTCTGATAGGTATTGAGCCATTTGTTATATTTAATGCGCGTACCAGATAAGATTGTTCAACGGCGAGTGGCTTTGTCACTTGCCCATCTTTGTTCTCTTGATGATTAGAGAACAATATTCATTGATAACAATGGTAACATATCTTCTTACTTAATAGTACATCTTTTTGTCTTTTTCCTAGAATAAGATAATCTTAGTTTCACACGAAAGTTCAGTATTGAACTCCGTGATTGTTCTAATTTTATTGTCCTTGTGCAGGTGTGGATTTGCTTTTGGGGCTTCTTGGTTCTCCCCACGCAAAGCAGCAACTGGATGGTTCAGTAGCCCTGTACAAGTTGGCTAATAAAGCTTCTACACTCTCACCTATTGATGCAGCACTACCATCTCCAACACCACAGGTCCCTTCCTAAATTTCAATGGCACCTTTTCTTATTGTAAACTCATGCCTGTAATGACCAACCCATATTTCTTGGAACCATGCTTAACTTCCCTTTTTTGACAACAATTTGCTGAAACTACTTTTCCATTCTCTTATAATCTCAAAATCTATCACTCTGTGAACAAAACCAGACACTGAACTCCGGAATCACAAAATGTGATTGGGGATATCTAATACACATCGTATTTGCTGAAGTCACGAGGATTGAATTCGTGATCTAGAAACTGGGGACACAATTTGGGTAGCGCACAATCAATGACATCGGAAATTAATTGCAATAACAGAATATTCTCTTTAAGATTGTAATTCTAAACTGCTAATATTACATTATCTAGGTCCACATGCCATGCTTTATTTTCAATGCGGTGGTAAATGAACAACAACATGAGATTATTTTCCACCTCCAAGTTTCAGTGGAATTTAATGTGTCGCCTTCCCCTCTGCCCTCTTATTTTCTTTTATATGAGTGCAAATATTCCTTGTTGTAATCACATCGTTTGTGATACATTACAATAGCCTGAATTTAATTGTTGTGTTGTGAGACTCCTTCAATGCACTAATAAGCACTGAGTGGGAACTCTTAAATGTTTGTCCCCTTAAATTTTAATAACATGCCTCCAATTCCATGATGAGACTATAATTTCCTTGATGCGAGGATGTGAGATACTTAAGTTGGTAGTCCTTAAGCTTGTTCATGTCGTGTCCTTTGTGGGGATTATTCATTTGCTTGACTCTTTAGATGTTTGTTTTTGTTAGATGTATCTATATACGTAGTTGAAGTTGTTAATTTATTTCCCATATAAGCACTCAATAACATCATATTGTTTTTTATGCAGGTTTATTTGGGCGAGAAATATGTAAATAATTCGACACTATCTGATGTTACATTTCTAGTTGAAGGTTGTAAATCATTCTCTTTCCATCTTTTTCATTTTTTTTACTTTATTAATTTATAATAAGGAATCTCTGTTGTGGGCAGAAAGTTTTATGTGAGTGGCAGTTTTTGTTGTGTTTCTCCACTTTGATGGTTGCAGTCATTTGTAATTTGTGCGAGCCAATGACACTAACTGTTTATTTCACCTGTCCTTACAAAGAGCTGTACGCTAGCTTGCTTTTGACATGATTGGTATTGCCTTTCTTGTCCATCTAAGTGTGTCTTTGTCTTGTGCTTCTGGCATCACTGTTTCACACATTTTGATATGTTTGAATACCATATATCCTTGTTTCATAAGATTTGGCATATTTTCATTTATCTGACATTTCTTTATCTAACAAATGATTTCATGAAGTACTAAAATCTTTAATTACTCCACATGGAGTAATTTATTTCTAAAATGTGTACACCCTTCATTTTTTTTTTCGCATGCTCATATTATTATTGCTCCTTTTTTACTTTGTGACATTTCCCTCCCCTTTTATTCAATGAAATAACATTGAATTTGATGAAATAACATTGAATTTCAAGCACGAGTGGTCGTAGATTTTAATTTTCTTCTGCTTTGTTATATGGATAGAGGTTACATCTCTTGATTGGGTTAATGGGCTGTGTACATTTCTTTCTTGTTCAGTGGTTCATTATAATCTTAGCAAATTGTCATGTCTTCAGGTAGACGGTTCTATGCTCACAGAATTGCTCTCCTTGCTTCTTCTGATACGTTCCATGCAATGTTTGATGGTGGTTACAGGGTAATTTTCCTTTGAGAGAAATAGTTTGGACTTCATTATTTAGGTTTTTCCATTTGTCGACAGAGTACAGATTATATCTGTGCACTTTCTGGTGATTATTACCTCCATCTGCAAGTAAATTCTATGTTTAAGTACCTTTAATTAAATGAAGCTATTGTTGATGTCACAGGAAAAAGACGCAAGAGACATCGAGATACCCAATATAAGATGGAAGGTTTTCATGTTACTTGCTACTTTTGTATGGATACTTGTGTCCTAAATGGTTTTATAATGGTCGCTTTCCCATCTTCACTGTGACAGATTCATATACACAGGATCAGTAAATGTCACATCAGATATTGCGCAGGATCTCTTCCGAGCTGCAGATCAGTATCTTTTGGAGGGGCTTAAGCGTCTATGTGAATATGCCATTGCACAGGTGAACAAAAGGAGCTTACTCCTACAAGTGTTTCTGTCCAGACTATCTGCAGCAATTCAGGCTGCAAGGGTGCTATGGTGCACTCTGTTTATGGAGATGCAGGGCACTCTGTTTAGTGCGATCTGGCCGGGTGTTGGGGGCAAGCTTGGAGTAGTTGATTGCTCAGAACTGAATGGCCCTAGTCGAGGCTGGAACTTGGCGGGGATTGCAAGCAATGGACGTGATATGCGCGGGCTGGAAAGTGGTTGGATGTAATGCGGTTTGGAACAAAACATGGCACTGCTTTTGCGCAGGCAGGTGTGCTGCTGCTGGGTGTAAGGCGAGGGCGCAGTGTTAGGCAGTGTTGCTTCTCTTTCCTGATATACAAACTGTTGTGAGTACTCTGTTAAGAAGAGTTACTGTTAGAATAGCTGTCAATATTGTTAGTGCTATAAATAAGTAGTTTATCTGACTTCTAACATTCACTGTCTTATTTGTAATTCTACTTCATACTTATTTTGTCCATTTTTGTTTGGTTTTTATACGGGTAAGTAGTAATGTACCCCCGTTTTGATTGTAATTCAATTTTTTTGATAAGTAATAAAGGTCCGACATCCCATAGCTGCCCCTCCCCACTGGAGGTTTAACTAAAAAAAAAAAAAAAAAAGGTGTGGGGCTGTGATTTTGCTGCAGCAGCAACAAAAATTTAAATTTTTTTTCGATTATATTATTTTGCAACGGTTTCAAACCCTCGCAACAAATCAAATTTCTTTTTTTTGAATTTTGTTTTTACTGGCCACGGCATAAAACCGTGGTAATTCATGCTTGCCACGGCTTAAAACCGTGGTAATTCATTCTTGCCACGGCTTAAAGCCATGGCCATCATTTGCTACGGCTTAAAACCGTGGCCATAACTTGCCATGGCTTAACACCGTGACCAGTATTGCCACGGCTTAAAACCGTGGCTAACATTATTGCAACGGCTTAGAACCATGGCCATAACTTGCCACGGCTTATAACCGTGGCTAGTACTTGCCACGGCTTACAACCGTGGCTAACATTTTTGCAACGGCTTAGAATAGTGGCTAAATCATCAACCGTCCTCGAGCATAAAATCGTTGCTAATATGTTTTGCCACGGTTTGTAGCCGTTAATGGTGATTTGGCGACGCCTCTACTGCCCACGGCTCTAAGCCGTGACAATTGGTTACCCCCACGGTTCCAAACCGTTGCTGATGGGTATTTTGGTGTAGTGCTATCTGCACTGATTTCAGAGTCTATGATTCAATACATTTCATAAAAAATAAACAACTCTTATGTTTGGATGATGATGTTGTTCTTGTAGGCTGTGCTGAGAAATGTGAGGTTCTGTTTTGATTTTTTGATTTTTGTGGGTTTTGTATTGATTAAAAAACAAAGATCACTTCACAACACAATGTAAGTGGGCTGATTGCTCTGACATACATAAGAGTTTTCTGAAGCACATTATCTCATATATTTCATACTTCTACACCTGAGTACCAGTATCTAATTCTGAAAGCATGAAGCTTACACAAGTGAATTGTCCATATAGAAGTTCAAGTAATCAATAACAAATTTCACATAAAAAATAATCTGACGTGTTTCGCTACCTTAACTGTCAGCATTTGTTCAATTTTCTGAAAATGACAAAATCTCTACACTATCTGATTTCATTGACTGCAGTCATTGCAAACGTGTTTACGCTACTTAATTAGTGAAACTACTTAGTTATTTGCATATGAACCAAATGATCAGTTTAGGTTATTTGATCCAGGGGAGCCCAGGCAAACCCCTTGTCCATATACTGGGAAAGCCAGTGATCCAGGTGAACACATGACATCCCTTGTTCTCTTTATAATGCTTACAATGTGTTTGGTAAAATTGTTGTACTGTTTCATCTATGTTGAGACTTGAGAGTTTAACAACTCATTCAACTGAGTTCATTGTGACAATCGGAAATAAAGTTGGTGTAAGAAAAAAGAAAAAATCGAACTTATTACATTGCTTTGAGTTATGAACTACAAGTCTAACTTGTTACATGTTAATTTGAATTATTACCTATTACACTTTTAGATTTTAGCTATTTGTTAAAGCTTCCATTTTTTGCAGAGAACTTGGGAAAGAGCGGCATTGGCAACTGTATTGGACCATGTTGGTATGTTTCTCTAATTAAACCTTAATCTTTACAATCAATTCTTTACAAAATTTCCATCTTTTCTGAATCAATCTTCACTGAATATAAAACTCTTTGTAGATGTTCTTATCTTGATTGTGTTTGCGAGGTTCCATTGCTTCCAGGAATCAACCACTCTGACCTTGATACTGAGTGTTGCAATTGCTTGGGTTCTCCAATCCTGCAGAAACATAACCAGAAACAGGTCAGTTCCTAACAATATCATAACGAAGAAAAACAACTTTGATTCCAACAGGTATCTCATGCAAAAGATTGTTGTTCTAGTCGTGGATTAAAATGGAGTTTTACCATCAACAGAGGTACAAATGTGTAGTTGATTATTAGTGTACCCTAGCTGAACGGGGCTTGTTGTGTTTGATGAATAGATTATAATTAGATATATATATTCTTTCAGTCAGTTTGTCATCTGAATATTTGCTTTTCCAAGTATTTGAAATACTACATATTAATCTTGACATATATACTAGTTAGCTAGAACTTAATTTTCAATAACATGGTTTAATCCCCATTGGATTTATTGAGCACTTTTCATTTGGACCAACATTGATTGCCTCCATCTATCTGTATACCTTATAGGTCAGCAGAGTCGATCTAAACTGTTTATCAATGGCAATCTTGCTGATTGACGTGCCAGGGATTTTGGCTTGCTGGATGCTGGCCTTTGGGAAGGAAATCTGCAGCAATTCAGGCTGCCAGGGTGCTATGGTGCACTCTGTTTATGGAAATGCAGGGCACTCTGTTTAGTGCGGTCTGGCCGGGTGTTGGGGGCAAGCTTGGAGCAGTTGATTGCTCAGAACTGAATGGCCCTAGTCGAGGCTGGAACTTGGCGGGGATTGCAAGCAATGGACGTGATATGCGCGGGCTGGAAAGTGGCTAGATGTAATGCGGTTTGAAACAAAACATGGCATTGCTTTTGCGCAGGCAGGTGTGCTGCTGCTGGGTGCAAGGCGAGGGCGCAGTGTTAGGCAGTGTTGCTCTCTTTCCTGATATACAAACTGCTATGAGTACTCTGTTAGGAAGAGTTACTGTTAGATGTTCTGTTAGAATAGCTGTCAATAATGTTAGTGCTATAAATAAGTAGTCTATCTGACTTCTAACATTCACTGTCTTATTTGTAATTCTACTTCATACTTATTTTGTCCATTTTTGTTTGGTTTTTATACGGGTAAAGTCGTAATGTACCCCCATTTTTATTGTAAATCAATTTTTTTGATAAGTAATAAAGGTGTGGCATCCCATAGCTGCCCCTCCCCATTGGAGGTTTAACTAAAAAAAAAAAAAAAGTGTGGGGCTGTGATTTTGCTGCAGCAGCAACAAAAATTTAAATTTTTTTTCGATTATATTATTTTGCAACGATTTCAAACCCTCGCAACAAATCAAATTTCTTTTTTTTGAATTTTGTTTTTACTGGCCACGGCTTAAAACCGTGATAATTCATGCCACGGCTTAAAACCGTGGTAATTCATTCTTGCCACGGCTTAAAGCCATGGCCATCATTTGCTGCGGCTTAAAACCGTGGCCATAACTTGCCACGGCTTAACACCGTGACCAGTACTTGCCACGGCTTAAAACCGTGGCTAACATTATTGCAACGGCTTAGAACCATGGCCATAACTTGCCACGGCTTATAACCGTGGATAGTACTTGCCACGGCTTACAACCGTGGCTAACATTTTTGCAACGGCTTAGAATAGTGGCTAAATCATCAACCGTCCTCGAGCATAAAACCGTTGCTAATATGTTTTGCCACGGTTTGTAGCCGTTAATGGTGATTTGGCGACGCCTCTACTGCCCACGGCTCTAAGCCGTGACAATTGGTTACCCCCACGGTTCCAAACCGTTGCTGATGGGTATTTTGGTGTAGTGCTATCTGCACTGATTTCAGAGTCTATGATTCAATACATTTCATAAAAAATAAACAACTCTTATGTTTGGATGATGATGTTGTTCTTGTAGGCTGTGCTGAGAAATGTGAGGTTTTGTTTTGATTTTTTGATTTTTGTGGGTTTTATATTGATTAAAAAACAAAGATCACTTCACAACACAATGTAAGTGGGCTGATTGCTCTGACATACATAAGAGTTTTCTGAAGCACATTATCTCATATATTTCATACTTCTACACCTGAGTACCAGTATCTAATTATGAAAGCATGAAGCTTACACAAGTGAATTGTCCATATAGAAGTTCAAGTAATCAATAACAAATTTCACATAAAAAATAATCTGATGTGTTTCGCTACCTTAACTGTCAGCATTTGTTCAATTTTCTGAAAATGACAAAATCTCTACACTATCTGATTTCATTGACTGCAGTCACTGCAAACGTGTTTACGCTACTTAATTAGTGAAACTACTTAGTTATTTGCATATGAACCAAATGATCAGTTTAGGTTATTTGATCCAGGGGAGCCCAGGCAAACCCCTTGTCCATATACTGGGAAAGCCAGTGATCCAGGTGAACACATGACATCCCTTGTTCTCTTTATAATGCTTACAATGTGTTTGGTAAAATTGTTGTCCTGTTTCATCTATGTTGAGACTTGAGAGTTTAACAACTCATTCAACTGAGTTCATTGTGACAATCGGAAATAAAGTTGGTGTAAGAAAAAAGAAAAAATCGAACTTATTACATTGCTTTGAGTTATGAACTACAAGTCTAACTTGTTACATGTTAATTTGAATTATTACCTATTACACTTTTAGATTTTAGCTATTTGTTCAAGCTTCCATTTTTTGCAGAGAACTTGGGAAAGAGCGGCATTGGCAGCTGTATTGGACCATGTTGGTATGTTTCTCTAATTAAACCTTAATCTTTACAATCCATTCTTTACAAAATTTCCATATTTTCTGAATCAGTCTTCACTGAATATAAAACTCTTTGTAGATGTTCTTATCTTGATTGTGTTTGCGAGGTTCCATTGCTTCCAGGAATCAACCACTCTGACCTTGATACTGAGTGTTGCAATTGCTTGGGTTCTCCAATCCTGCAGAAACATAACCAGAAACAGGTCAGTTCCTAACAATATCATAACGAAGAAAAACAACTTTGATTCCAACAGGTATCTCATGCAAAAGATTGTTGTTCTAGTCGTGGATTAAAATGGAGTTTTACCATCAACAGAGGTACAAATGTGTAGTTGATTATCAGTGTACCCTAGCTGAAAGGGGCTTGTTGTGTTTGATGAATAGATTATAATTAGATATATATATATATTCTTTCAGTCAGTTTGTCATCTGAATATTTGCTTTTCCAAGTATTTGAAATACTACATATTAATCTTGACATATATACTAGTTAGCTAGAACTTAATTTTCAATAACATGGTTAAATCCCCATTGGATTTATTGAGCACTTTTCATTTGGACCAACATTGATTGCCTCCATCTATCTGTATACCTTATAGGTCAGCAGAGTCGATCTAAACTGTTTATCAATGGCAGTCTTGCTGATTGATGTGCCAGGGATTTTGGCTTGCTGGATGCTGGCCTTTGGGAAGGAAATCTGCAGCAATTCAGGCTGCCAGGGTGCTATGGTGCACTCTGTTTATGGAGATGTAGGGCACTCTGTTTAGTGCGGTCTGGCTGGGTGTTGGCGGCAAGCTTGGAGCAGTTGATTGCTCAGAACTGAATGGCCCTAGTCGAGGCTGGAACTTGGCGGGGATTGCAAGCAATGGACGTGATATGCGCGGGCTGGAAAGTGGCTAGATGTAATGCGGTTTGAAACAAAACATGGCATTGCTTTTGCGCAGGCAGGTGTGCTGCTGCTGGGTGCAAGGCGAGGGCGCAGTGTTAGGCAGTGTTGCTTCTCTTTCCTGATATACAAACTGCTATGAGTACTCTGTTAGGAAGAGTTACTGTTAGATGTTCTGTTAGAATAGCTGTCAATATTGTTAGTGCTATAAATAAGTAGTCTATCTGACTTCTAACATTCACTGTCTTATTTGTAATTCTACTTCATACTTATTTTGTCCATTTTTGTTTGGTTTTTATACGGGTAAAGTCGTAATGTACCCCCGTTTTTACTGTAAATCAATTTTTTTGATAAGTAATAAAGGTGTGGCATCCCATAGCTGCCCCTCCCCATTGGAGGTTTAACTAAAAAAAAAAAAAGTGTGGGGCTGTTATTTTGCTGCAGCAGCAACAAAAATTAAAATTTTTTTTTCGATTATATTATTTTGCAACGGTTTCAAACCCTCGCAACAAATCAGATTTCTTTTTTTTTGAATTTTGTTTTGACTGGCCACGGCTTAAAACCGTGATAATTCATACTTGCCACGGCTTAAAACCGTGGCCATAACTTGCCACGGCTTAAAACCGTGGCTAAAATTATTGCAACGGCTTAGAACCGTGGCTAAATCATAAACCGTCCTCGAGCATAAAACCGTTGCTAATATGTTTTGCCACGGTTTATAGCCGTCAATGGTGATTTGGCGACGCCTCTAATGCCCACGGATCTAAGCCGTGACAATTGGTTACCCCCACGGTTCCAAACCGTTGCTGATGGGTATTTTTGGTGTAGTGAAACTAGAATATGTTTTTGATTTTGCTTCCTGCAAAACATCCTTATAGTATAATTTTAAATCCGACGTCTGCTTAAATCTTTCAAAGAGAAATAGAGGTGGGCACGGTCCGGATCGGTTTCAAATTTTGAGGAACCTAACTCGGACCGTTTAAATTTAATGGAATCAGTCCAGTCTGGATTCCCTCATTTTGAACATTGAGACCGAACCTAACTCGAACCGTTTGGAACGGTCCGGTTTCAAAATGAGTATATGAATATATTCTTGGTATTGAATCATATGTCGTTAAAGGTTTCATCTCTTGTTTATACAAGTTTCTCACTGTAACAATACCAAAAATAACAGTAACAATACTCACTGTAACAATACCGATAATAACAAGAATATATTGTTCCATACTCACTGTAACAATGCCAACTTGGCTAAGAATGTATTGTTACATACTGCAATTTGCTAATGCAATTGCAACTAAAGCATTACCAAGAATATATTGTTACATACTCAATTTGCTGATGTCAACTAAAGCATTGCCAAGAAGTGCACTCACTAAAAATATTCACAGTACACTCACTGTAACAATACTTATTGCATTACAATTTACAACATTACAACATTTCCCATCTAGATGGTGAAGCTTACCAATGGATTGGCCAGGGAAGGAATCAACAATCTTGACAACGTCTTCCTCAGCAACGTTGTCAATCCGGAAGAAACCCTTGCAGACACCAATACGGTCCTCTCTGGTAGGAGCCTAGTAAAACTTCTACATACGACCATCACAGATAAAAGGGGCATACATTGCTTGTTTATCGGTTTCACTCTAGGTGTATCAATTTATCTGAAACTAAACTCATCGGTTATTTGAATGCAGGTTGTGTGATCTAAAGATAAACCCTTAAAAAATTAATATTTATATTCATTTTTTTCTTCTGATCTACCAAAGTTAAAGAGTCGAATCAGTGTAGATACCTCTTGGGTGACCATTACTGCCTGACAATCATAAGACAAAAAAAGGGACAGAACATGGCAAAATGATTTATTTTAGTTAACATTGTTTTTTTTGAATTGATATTGTTGAACACTTGCAATTATCATGAACTCTATGATCAGGTTATTATCATAATAATTGTGTTCTCCTCCGTTGCTTCTTCATTCATTGTACTTAAATGGGTTTCTAGAGAAGCTGCCTGATTGGGTCCTCTCCCTTACTAACCTTGTATACATAGCATTACTAAATTCAAGATTTAGTTATGATGCACTAAAAATGTTGCAAGGTTTGCCTAATTTGGAAGGGCTTTTGCTCATCACCCGTGCGTACGATGAAGAAGAATTGCACTGTCCAGGTGAAAGTTTTCCGAAGCTAAAGATTTTGACATTACGTGGATTAGATATGTTGCAGTTAATACAAATAGAAAAGGGTGCAATGCCCAATCTCAAAGAGCTAACAATTGATCGATGTGAACTGTTAAAGACAGTCAAAGGCATAACTCACCTCACCAATCTCAAAGCTCTCTTTTTATCGATATGCCTATAGATTTCACAAGGAGACTTGAAAAAGATAAAGGAGAAGACTATTGGAAAGTGAAGCACGTACCATTAATTATTGTCAAGTTGAGAAGCCTGCAATCGGATCTCTCATCAAATACTTCATAGCAACTCTCCATCAGTGAGGATTTTGAACTCTTCCCTTCTTTATTATTTCATGTATGACTGATCGTTGTTTTGGAGCCCATGTCGATGTTAAATTGCAAAACAAAAGTGGCAAATGACTGAATGAAATTACTTTGCTGTATTAGATGGTACAATTTTGTGGATAAAAAAGATGAGCGTTAGATGTACAAAGTTAAATAAAACAACTAAGAGCAACTTAGTTCTTCAACGATTCATATAATCTCTTATGCATGTTATTTTCTTCGAGAATTTATTTACTTAACCTACAGCTTTCAATGTTTTTTGCTTATTGTCACTCATGGCATATTCTGATTAACTCCTCCAACTTTGCTTGCATATTTCTTCATAAGTCATGTATTGATCCGACTATTGGTCCAACCAAGTGATTGGGTCATTTTCTCTGTTAATACAACCTCAATTTCACCATCCGTTGAGTCCAAAATTGGACTATGGTATCGTCAGAATGTTCTATGTTTAATGATCACATTTATGCTTGCTCAACTTGCTAGAATTGTGAAACTCTAAATTTTTCTTCAAAGCCTCAATAGCACATCACTTTCCGGTTATTTAATTGGAACATCAACATAGAATGGATCAACGAAACTCTACATCAACCATAAAACACAATCCCATGCATGGTCACGTGACCAAACAAGATACTTACACTAATAGGGTTTGCATCAAATGATTTAAATGCATATATATGATACACAAATACATATGGTTTATAAGGGTCACTTTACTTGGGTTTCCTGTTATTTTCCTGTTTTCCTTTTCTGTTTACTTTGTTTATGTTAAGCTTCTTGCTCTCTTGTAATTGTTTCCGCTGTCTTTAATACAAATGTTTTATTCATCAAATATGTACATATATATATATGATATGCAAATACAAAATCTATATGTGTAGATGTCTTCAAAAATCTAAATCCATGGTAAACCCATTTCTCTAAAGATGGAGAGGGAACCAAAAAATGTGGTGAAAGAGAAAAAAATAGAAACCTTGGAGAGGAGAATCCTTGCACCAGCATGTTTGTTATCCCCACCAAATGTATTGTCAGACTCATCAGCACCAAGGGTCTGGCCATTAACTTGAATGTAGTTGAGATAAGTTGGGTTTTTGGTTGCTCTGTGAAGCCAAGCAGCACCCCACAACAACTCATCCTTCAATTAGAACAACAAATTGAAACCCATTAGAAATCCATCCTGAAACTGAACCAAAACATTAAGTTCTAAAATAAGTAAAATTTGCTTACTTGATAACCAGAATAAGAACAGTAGAATGGGCACACATAGGGCTTCAAGCCATTACTATAAGCTCCTCTGTACTTATCAGCAAACCCAAACACCTACACCACCAAAACATTGAGTCCAAAAATGACAAAATCTGAAGAAAGGGAGAGCAAATAACACAAATGAGTGTTTTAGTTGTTTTGTTCTCTTGCAAAGATGGCTCTTCTGATGAGAAGCTTGGAGTAAGTGGGGTCACATCTTCTGAAGGCCAAAGAAGCAGCTGCAAGTTTCGAATGGAGATCCGGGGATGGAGAGAGCTTCCAATGGAGCTTCGAGTGGAGATCTGAGGATATGGAGAGCTTCGAATGCAGATCTGGGCATGGAGGGAGCTTCGAATGGATCTTCGAAAGGGATATCTGAGGATGGAGAGAGCAAAAATAGAGATAGCTTCGAATGGAGAGAGGTCTGGGTTTGGTTTGGCAACAAAGAGCGAGAGATAAAAGAGACCGTGAATTGTTTTCCTCGCTGAACTAAGGAGTCCGATTCCCACCAATGGTGGGAATCTATGGCACGTGTTGGCATCCCTCACCCACCAATAAAATCTCAAACAAGCACCCAAAATGCTATTCCAAGTGGGAATAGGATTCCTGTTCCGATGGAATGGGTGCAACCAAACACCGTTAGTGTTAATTGGCAAGCTCTCTAATCCCTGGTCTAGAACGATCCCTACTTATTCTATACTACAATCACAAAGCAGGGTATTAAGTTGTGTGCTACTAAAATAGCGCATCAATTTTTGGCGTCGTTGCCGAGGATTAGAAAAATTGTTAATTACTTCATTAGTTTATATTTATTTATTTATTTTTCTTTTTATTTATTTGTTTTCCTTCTTTCTACCTTTATCTCAGGTACCAGTTCATGCGCAATAGGAGATCCAACGAAAACTTATTAGAATACGATTCAGAGCCCGAGAAAACATTTAGAATACAAAGAAGAGAAACAAAAGAGTCACAAACATCTAGCTCTGAATCTTAATCTAAAGAGTTTGATATGGGAGACAATAAATCTATTAAAGATCTTTCGGCATCCACCTTGGACAATGCCGCACCCTTGTGCATTCAGTATCCATTAGCCACGCAGGGCAAGACTGAGTCATTCGAACTGAAATCCAGCCTACTTTATCATATTTCGAAGTATCATGGTCTTTCTATGGAGGATCCAAATAAACATTTAAAGGAATTTGAAGTTGTATACTCCAGTATGATGCCAATAAATGTGGATGAGAACATCCTAAAGTTGAGAGCGTTTCATTTTTCTCTGGCTGATAGGGCTAAGGATTGGCTTTATGAACTACCTTCTGGAAACGTACATTCTTGGGATAGCATGAAGAAGGTGTTTCTTGAGAAATTCTTCCCAACTTCCAAAATTATCTTGTTGAGGAAGAAAATCAGTGGTATACAGCAAGGTCCAGGAGAATCATATCCGGCTTACTATGAGAGCTTCAAAACTCTCATAGCATCATGTCTGCAGCATCAGATGAAGGAGGAGCTCCTGATTCAATGCTTTTATGAGGGATTGCTTCCTCTTGAGCGACAGATGTTAGATGCAGTGGCAGGGGGAGCTTTGGTTGATAAAACTCCAGCAGCAGCAAAGACTTTGATTGCAAACCGAGCCTTAAATGCCCAACAATATGAAGGAATTGGAGAGCCTTCACGCCAAGTCAATGAGGTAAGTACTAATTCTAGTTTGGAAGCTCAAATGGCTAATCTTACCTCACTTGTGACTCAGGCCCTAGGGAAGCCAAATGTGCTAGGAGTTGCACAAGTTTGCGGCGTGTGTACTAAGTCAGGACATCCATCTGATCAATGTCCTCAACTAATTGAGAATGGCGGTTGGGAGAATGTCAATGCAATAGGTTTTCAAGGGCAAAATCACTATAGAAATAACCCTTATTCGAACACTTACAATGAAGGTTGGAGAAATCATCCCAGCTTTGGATGGAGAAATTCATAACAACCTCAACAACAAGCTTCGAATCGGCCACCCCCTGGTTTCTTTCAAGGACCACCTGAACCACCTCAGCACAATTCAGGTATGCCGCTTAATTATGGCGAGATTATGAAATCATTAACTATTTCTTAGCAGAACCAAGCAAAAGATATAGCAGATTTGAAGCTACAGATGGGACAAATAGCTGAGTTTATTGGACAAATTCGCGAGCAAGGAAAACTTCCTAGTTCTACCACTCCAGATCCGAAGGGCAGGTTTGAAACTGCAAAAACAATTACATTGAGGAGTGGTAGGCAAATTGAGAATGAGCCAATAGTCTCTAAACAGAGTCGAAATAGGGATACTGAGTTACAGAATGATTTTCCAGCCATCATTGAAACACCAGAGCTCCAAAGTAAGAAGGTGAGCATTCCAAATTCAGTTTCTGCTAATCTTGTTCAACCTTTTGTGCCTTTTCCAGGTAGGTTTGCCAAATCTAGAAAAGATGAACAGGACAAGGAAATTTTGGAAACCTTCCGAAAAGTCCAAGTTAATATTCCGCTTTTTGATGCTATTAAGCAAGTGCCTAAGTATGCAAAATTTTTGAATGAGCTTTGCACAACAAAGAGACGACTTCGAGACGGAGAGGTAGTTAACGTGAGTGAAAATGTCTCCGCAGTTCTTCAAAGGAAATAGCCGCCAAAGTGTAAGAATCACGGTAGTTTCACTATCCCTTGTGTTATCGGTAATACTAAAATTGAAAATGCAATGCTAGACTTAGGTGCTTCAATTAATGTTATGTCGTATTCTATTTATCGATTTATGAATCTTGGGAAGTTAAAAATGATGGTGTTATTATTCAATTGGCTGACCGTTCTAATGCATATCCTCGAGGTTTGTTGGAAGATGTGTTGGTGCAGGTTAACCATTAGATATTCAATTCCCAGCAGATTTCTATGTGCTTGAGATGGAAGATTCGGAATTTTCAGCATTTTTGCCTCTTTTTTTAGGACGCCCCTTCATGAAAATCGCGAAGACAAATATTGATGTGCATGCGGGGAAACTGACCGTGGAATTTGATGGTGATATGATTGGCTTCAACATCTTTGAAGCCACGAGATATCCTATTAAAAATCATTCTTGTTTTTCTATTAATGTGATTAACAATTTGGCCCAGAAATTGTCAGACGTCAGAAATGAGGATGAACTTGAGACCACCATCACTACTGCCGTTGGATATGAGAGCAATAGAGTTTCCCTATGACACAAAGAAACAGAAGAAATTACAATTGAATGAGCTTGAAAAGATTCAGGATGAGGTCTGTGATAGTAAAGGCAATTAAAAGGAGAACACCATAGTTTTTCATTATCAGATGATCCATGGAAATACTTTTGTCATTGGAATGAAAGTCTTGCTTTTCCAATCATGTCTTAGAACTGGTAAGTTATGTTCTGAATGAGTTTGTCCTTTTATTGTTACTAATTGTTTTCCCCATGGTGCCATACAGATTAAAAGTGTTACAACCGGGAAGGAGTTTAAGGTGAAACATCATTGACTTAAGCCCTATTATGAGTCATTAGTGGAGCATGACATGGAGGACATATCACTCCATATTCCCACTTATTCTGAGGATTGATTGGAGATCCGTCAGGCTGTACGACGTTAAAACAAGCGCTTCTTGGGAGGCAACTCAATCAGATTTGCTTTCTCTATCCCTTTATTTCCTTTTTGTTATTTTTGCTTGTTTGTTAGTAGTTTGTTTTTTCCGCCTTTAAATCTTTCATTGCATATGCTATAATCTATTGACATTGAGGACAATGTTAGGTTTAAGTGTGGGGGGAACAAACGTTGTTTTTATTTATTTTTTAAATTAATAAAAAAAATAAATAAAAAATGTTGGTTTTTATTTGTTTGTATTAGTGTCAATAAAAAAATATATAAAAAAACCTTTCATAGTTGTTTTAATTCTTAGGATACTTTCCAACACAATGATGAGATTTGGTTTTTAATTGCATGACTTTAAGGTGATTTATAAACATGATTTAAGATCTAATATTATTCTTTGGTAAATGATTATTCATGGTCATCATATGCAAATTCACATGTAATCAACTTAGTAATTGGTACTCATCGCATGTTTAATTGAATTTAACTCATTATATAACCCATATGTGAGTTTTGAGCCTATTATTCCTTTGATTTTGAGAGTTTTTAGTTAGGTCATCTTTTATTTTTTTGTCAATAATAATTCGTTGCATGATCTGAATTTTGTTTGCTTTGGTTGCTATTTGGATTGCTTTCATAATTAAGAATTAAACACTAGAACTTGTATTGACTTCGTTCAAAGCATCATATTGAATTGCATAACATGTTTGACATGATAAAGGCACTTAGTTTCCACCACTGCCAAATAAGTCTGATCCATAATATATTTCCTTTAGGTTAACCCCGTTGAGCCTATTATTAAGCCTTTTGTTTCATTACCCTCATTTTCTATCCCTAACCTAATAAGAAGAGTGGAGCATAATTTGATTTGCAGAGATTTTATTATGGTTCAAGGTATGTTGAAAAACAAGTGTGGGGGAAGACCCTTATGGTAGACAGTTCAAGAAGAAAGAGTTGCAAAAACAAACAAACAAACAAACAAACAAAAAAAAAAAAAAAAAAAAAAACATAAAAAAAAATGGTACAAAAAGTTACAAAAGGGATACAAGTCCTTATCTATATCCATTTAGTATTTCAGTACCATACAACTAGTTCAATTCTTTTCATTCAATAGATACAAAATAAATGTTGAAATTCTTCATTATCAGTGGGCCACCTCTTCATTTTCCCACTTATGTCTAGAACCATATGATTTTTTGCTAATGTCTCTAATCTTATTGCATGCTTTCACCATTTCTTCAAGCCCTTTGAAAATTTCATATATGTTCTTTCTCTTCCCTTGACCCCTGGCCCTATTACAACCTGAATTAAGACCTTTTGATTGAGTGTGTCTTGCAATGCACGATGTGGAGATTCGAATGAGGTATGAGCATATGGTGTCCCTAGTTCTTGCATTCAAGTAGTAACATTCCTTCCATGAGATCATATATCTGGAAAAAAAAATGCATTTCTTTCTTGTTATATCATATGTGAGCTATTTGTTTCCTTTTTACATCAATCCTCTAACATATAACTAGAATAGGAAGAGTGATTTTACCAATAATCAGTGAAAAAGAAAAGAGTGCACCCAGTGAGATTTTTGGGTTAATTCCTCTTGGCATGCGCTTGAATTTCACAGTCACTTGGATTGATTTAATTGTGAATTTCTATATCATTGCTATGAACGTGTATTAATTTTCGAATGGTGTGGATATAATCTTGTGTTTACAAATAATCTTAACACGTCATGATCCGTTAAAATTCCTTGAGACAAATGTTGGAAAGTATAAATTGAGTCATTTGAGTCTTTTTGTTTCTTGGATTTGCTCGAGGACTAGCGAAAGATAAGTGTGGGGGAATTTGATAAGAGCATAATTAGGCTATTTTAGTACCATATTTCTATATATATTTTTGGCTATTACTTGTTAATTATGATACTAATTGTTATTTTCGTGTTTGTGTAGGTTTCCAATTACAAGATTCTAAAATATAAGCTAAGTGAAACAAATTGGCAACCAGTTGCACAAGGAAACCACACAAACAAGAAAAACCACACAAACAAGGAAACCACACAAACAAAGAAACCAAGCAAAGAAAGAAAAAAACAATTATAAAAGGGATGATACCTTGCTTTGGATAAAATCAATCCAACAATAGCATCCCCATCCATAGCCTCCTAATCCATTGTCGAAGCAAGTCAAGCATCCTCCCACAACCGCCGTCATCCTAAACCCGTCATCAATCATCCTCACAGATCCCTCCTCTTCGCAATAGTCCATCAAGCATCTATCCACCCACCATCTCGCTATCAGCTTGCAATCTAGCAACAACCCCTTCACACCTATCCATCGTTCTAAATCCATAGCCTCCTAACCCATCCACGATCACGCGCACACCCATCCTCATCCTTTGTTTATCGCAATCAGCTCCCCGTTCTTCGCCTGATCTCCCAATCACAGTCTCATAACCACCGCAGGCCTGTCTTCATCTCCTCTTCCTTACAACTACAGTCCCTTCTTCCATCTTCTTTCCACACCCCATCGTCCTGTTTCACAACACCCATTTGACCTCCCTTTCGATCTCTCGCCTTCATCGTTTGTTGACCCCTCTTCAAGTTCACAGTAGAAGTAGAGATCGAAAAGAACCAAGAAAGAGAAAATCGAAGAAGGAATGAAAAGATTTGTTCATCTATTCCTCTCTGTTATCCTCACCCAACATTCCTGTCTCTACCACCACGCACAAGCGACTGCCTTCCTTCTAATCTCTTTACTTATTTTAGTTTGATTATTGATTATGGATTACTATTTGAACATAATTAATATGTCTAGCTAAACTTTTCTTAGTTAGGGGTGGATTTGAAGCCCCGAACATGTGTTTTATAAATTAATTGAATTTAATCTTCCTTGCTATTAGTGATTGTGTTTTGCTTAACTGCTTTATAGATAACTTTTCTTTGTATGTTTGTTAAAGTGACCAACTTAGTAAGCATGCTAGGATCTGGGGCTAGAGTATAGGAGAGTTTCACCTAATTGTTATAATCTTGTATTCACAAGTAGTAAATACCAAGGAACATTGGTAAGGTTAAGTAAAAACCTAGGTAATAACAAGATGCTGATCTTATTTTCCTAGTCAGTGTTAATTGGCAAGGCCTCTAATCCCTAGTCCAGAACGATCCCTACTTATTCTATACTACAATCACAAAGCAGGGTATTAAGTTTTGTGCTACTAAAATAGCACATCAACCGCAACGGTGATCAGTGGCTCAAGTGCGTTACTTGTGCAGGTCAACAAGTCAACGAAACTAGGTCAAAGCACGGAGCGAAAAATGACTGCATCAGTTTGGTGCTTCCATGGGGATGACAAAGATCCTAAGTTTTCACCAGAATCGTCTCCCTTCAAAACCCTGAGAGATGGTGACCACTAGATCACGCAACAATGGAGAATAAGGGGACACGTCAAACGCTTAGGCTGGCATTGTACTACCACTTTCGGCAATTCAGATCATGCACGGACAGTAGACTCATGCCTTCGCACCGACGAACCCCAGAATAGAGATGTTTTCATCTCAAATACAACAGATCGCCAAGGCTGTGGAGGCTCTCACACGACAAAATCCACCACCTGCTAATGCAGACAAAGAGTAGCACATGCCTCCGTCTCCGAAGGATGGCAGAGAGCAAGCACAAGAGATCCTAGCCCCCGCTAGTTCTCATTAGACTAAAGGAGGTTGTGCGGCTAACGCTGAGCCCGCCGCTAGGGCAGAAGGCTCGACCCTCATAATCCCCTCCGTAGGGTACACGATCGAGACGTGTTGTACCGTCTCTCTGTCCTACCATTTGTGGACCGATCATGAATCAGGCCCTTCCGAGGAAGTTCACTCCCCCAAAGCTCGATTTCTACGATGGAACCACCGACCCATTCGACTACCTGCGTCATTACCTGCACCTAATGGCTCTCAAAGAAGGATCTGAGTCAGTTATGTGCAAGACTTTTCCCACTAGCCTGAAGAAGTCAACACTAACATGGTTCCATAACCTTCTGCTGAGGTCAATTGACTCCTTCAAGTCGCTGGCAAAGGAGGTTTTGACACGCTTCGTTGGGAGCCATCATTTCCGAAAAGGCCCACACTACATACTCTTTCTAAAGTAGAAGTCCAATGAGACACGCAGAGAGTATGTCACGCGTTTCAACAGTGAACTGACTCTCATCGACAGATGCAGCGATGACACAGTCGTGACAACCTTCACTGCGGGCCTCAAGGAGGGAAAGCTCTATGAAGACTTCACCTTAGAGTCTCCTCTGGACATGATGGATCTCCTCAAGAGCGCCCAGAAACACATTACCTTATAGGAGTTGAGGACCGTGAAAAGGAAAACCGAAGGCGAATGAAGCCATCCGGTCCAAAGGACAAGAAGAAAGGAAAGAGACGCGATGATGAAGAAAAGAGTAAGAGAAAGTGTAGTAACAACAGGTCATACCCTAGTCAGTCCAGGCCAGAAAAAGCCTCCAACTCCGTTGGATCCAGAGCCGTAACTCCCGTCAATTCTAGCCTGACAGACGTACTAAACTCCATGAAAAACTGGAAAGATCTGATGTGGCCTCCAAAGCAACGCAGAGACCCCTCCAAGTGTGACAACGGCAAGTACTGCACGTGCCATAAGGAGGGTGGTCACGATACCAATGACTGCAAGAGTCTGAAGTATGAGGTTGAGTACTGGATCCGCAGAGGCAAACTAAAAGAATTTCTGAACTCTAAGAAGTGACCAGAACGAACCAGGGACCGGGGGGAGTCAGTAAAAGAAATAGAGAAGGAAACTCCAGGGATAATCTATGTCTTTCATGGAGTCGGACCGAGTAAAGACCAGTAACTAGAGATGCAGACACAACCCACGGATGAGGATAGACGCATTTGTCACTCGAGGATTCAAATCCCCATTCCCATTTTGACCTTTACTGACAAAGACCTCAAAGGATTCGTGTGCCGCACAATGATGCCCTAGTCTTCTCGGTCTCCATTGCAAGGTGGGAGGTAAAGAGAGCTTTGGTGGACAGAGGAAGCTCGCCCAACATCTTGTTCTACAGCGCGTTCCGCAGTATGGACCTCAAGAAGGAAAACTTGACGTCCTCGGATCACCCGCTTATTGGATTCAACGAGGAGAAATGCTTCCCCATCGAAAAGATAAGGTTAGCAACAGTGGCAGGAAAGCCACAACTAAGATAGGTCATGTTTTTGGATATCATGGTAGTAGACACTCCATCAACCTACAACCTTATCTTGGGAAGACAATGCTTCCACCAGATTAAAGCAGTAGTCTCCATCCTTCACCAGTGCGTTAAGTATACCGCTAACCACTCCGAAGGGACAATACGTGGAGACCAATCTACGACACGAGGTTGCCATTATGCTGCAATAAAACAAATAGAGTGCTCCCAGATCCAACTGAGTCTTACGGAGCAGCCTGAACCAGTGCCAGGTCGAGTGATAGCGGAAGCACCACAGTCAAGCCGTAGAGGAGCAATCTGTTATTCAGCCAAGCAGAACGGAGAGGCCGAGGCAAACGGGAACACAACCCCCAGACCTTCTGTCGGTTCGGAGATTAACCCCTCTGCAAGGTTTACTCTTCAGTAACATCTGTAACACCAGCAAATCTCGACAGTCCGCTGAGAACACTAATGATTTGCAAAGGTCATCTGAGTTCACATCAGGGCTAGGATCAATCTCTCTCATTTAACAATTAGTCTTTTTCGATTCTTTATTTCCCTTTCCATAGTCAATGTAGAGTTTTAGTTCTTAAAGACTTATGTGATTGCAATCATTTAAGAAGTAAAAAAAGAATTATGAAAACAAACTCTATTGATTACTGGAAAGATGTAACAACAAGCGCCTTGAGGCGGATACAAAAGATACTGCAAGCATCTAAAATCAGCGCGACATGAAGTAAAGACTCGCTTAGACGATCTAACTGTATAAAAGTATTTGAAGAAGGCCATTTGCATGTAACAACAAAGACATTCAATGGACTTCGTTCAACCCCTTTCAAATATCAAGGATAGAGTGTCAGAGAGGACTCCTTCAAATCACCCAAGGGAAAATGCCCCTACAACGGCGTAGTAGACCTTAAAACGGACGGCTGACTTCATCGACAGGTATCCTACTTCCTTGATGACTTCCTCGAATGTTTTTTGGCCTCCCGAAAGAGATAGAAGAATGCGAATGAGGATGGCCACAAACAACGAAGCAGTCAAGGTCTCACAATGTTGTCAAGCAAGGACACTTTTCACATGCGCGGTACCCAAGGTGAGTGAGAGCTACCACCACAGGAAACACCGCGCACCCGCTGACACTTCAGTTAGCCATAAGTTAGCAGCAAGAACCACATACATGCAGACACAAGCGACATGATGTAAGACCAAGGCGTTTCCCTTGATAGCAAACCCATACTACCTCTTTGCAATGTGAAAAGAAATTACGAGATCTCAGCAGATCAACTACGTGCCTACCTAGAACAGGTGACCACGCATAACGGCGATTATTATCATGCCTGATCGATGCAAATGTCAGAACATTAGAAGACTCCATTGCTGGAGATTTCCCTTTAGCCTTTGGAAAACCCAAAACATTTTCTTCAAACAAGAACATTATAAGAAATACGCTTTGCAAAAGATAGTGCCTACAACGATGGAAGAATACCATTATATAGACATGATGGTTCACCAAACGGGCATCCCAAAAGACAACCGCTTTTGAACGTGGCCGTCAAATTGCCAACTCTGGACTTGTGGCCCCGAGCAGGTGTAGATAGCCTAGAAGGTAAGAGCCTAGCCAGTTGTGAACTGATTCCGATGGCTCGCCAAGGGACCATTGCTCTTCAGCGTGGTCGGGGAAAACTCCGAAATTTGTAGCTTGATGCGCACATGTGTAAATGATTTGGAAGGTGAGAGCCTAGTCAGTCCCGAACTGATTTCGACAGCTAGCCACGGGACCACTGCTTTTCAACCTGGTCTTCAAATCTCTTTTACTCAAACTTGTAGCCCCCCACCGTATGGGAGACTAGTCAATCCCCGACTGATGTCGACGGCTCACCACGGGACTACTGCTCTTCAGCGTAGTTGCCAAATTCTTACTCCCCGATCATGTAGTCCACATTGTTAAGACATAGGTGGTTCAAAAGGTGGAAGCCCCAAGCAGCTCGCCACGCGACCACCACTCTCCTATGAAACAACAGCCACAAAGTCAAATCTAGCTAAGTTAGTGTCTTCACGCTCAAACGGATTGTCATCCTATTAATAGCCAAGACAACTCGCGTTGACACATAGAGCATTCGACTAGTGCCCAAATAAATGCTACATAGTGTGTAAGCCCAAGCTTACGACACCTGACTCAACACAAACGTTCCAACGTGTATGCTCAGCTATCGCAACTCACCCATAGCAGCAACTGCAGCCAACCAATCATACAAGAAAGGCTAGCCTCCCACAACTTACCTCGAGGACAAGACAACAGCCCAAGAAAACCAACTGCAGGCTAAACTATCCGCAACATGCCCGCCAACGAACAAGACTATGCAACAGTGACTCTGAGTCATTCGCAACGAAAACGGTGAAGCTCCTAGCAACAGACAGACCACTCGACATCCTAATGATTCAACCAGCCTATGCCAAAGTAATACGACAAGGTGAAACGAAAAACATACAATAGAGGCAATGAGCACAAAACGTGTAAAACTATTTTCATAAACGGTCAAACAATATGAGTATAGAATACATAGTTCACTCCTTATCAGGAGAAGGCACAAAAATAGAAGAGCTAAGCTTAGTGGGGGAAGGAGAAGGAGTCACGTCCACACGCACTATGGCCTAGGCATTATGGTCCAAATTGTCCTCCTCGTTCGATGACGCAAAAGCAACAGAGAAGTCTATATACGACATCTTTTAATAGTGACCGAGATCCCACTCCAGATGCTTATCCTTCAACAGCACCAGCAACTCCAGCTTGTCGTGTACAACCCAGCGAAACTCGTATTTGTCTTGTTCCTGCAGAAGCTCTTCCTTCGTGCCTTTGCATCAGCAAGTTCACGCTTCAACAGCTCCAACTTGCCTGTCAACGCGTCAACCTAAGACTGCTATGTGGCCAGACTACTCTTTACAGCACTGAGCTCATGCCATTCAAATTCGAGCTGGTCATCGGCCTTCCTTGCCTCTCGAGCATTGAACTCCACGTCAGATTCCAATTGTTGCTTCTGAGCAGCCCAATCAGCCTCCTTCGAAGCATTCACTTCAGCAAGAGACCATAGTTCAGAACGGGCTTTAGCCGCAGCTTCCTGCACAGCATCTGCGTCTCGACAGACCCGGTTCATTTCCTATTTGAGTCCGTCTCTCTCAGACACCACCTCTGCCAGTTCATGCTCAAGGGCCTCCAGACGAGCCCTCTGAGTCTCAGCAACCATGGCCAATTGCTCCAGTCCCTTTTCCTCAGCCTGCTTCTGTAGCCGCTCAATTTCATAAAGCGCATCAGAGTAAAGCGCCTACATGTGCGAGAAGACACGCTTCATGGTGTATACCCTCTCACGAGCCGCCTTGACTTCTGTCCCAGCAATGGCCCCCTAGCTCAAGTGAAACATACCCAACATAAGGTACTTTAAACCCTTATCCATACACCCTTCTAGCGTATCCTTCTCGGGTTTCGAAGCATAATCCATCAGCTAGTTGTGACGCCTGCTTATATGCTTCCTCAAAAAATACTCCACATCAACCTCTTGGTGCCAGACTTGAGCGTTAATCTTTACCAAGTCTGATGCAAACAGGCTTGTCCACGCATTCGGATGAAGCTTTCCCGGATCAGGAATCACACCTGCACCACCCTTCTCAGTTGCCACTGTTCTCAGGCTCTTCTCTGCAACCTTTCCCTTATCATGAACAACCGACCCTTTAGTGCAAGATGGCCTGATGGGATCCAGAGGGAGACAAATAAGCGAATTATCCAAAGGACTTTCCAACACTTCAAGTTGTGGCCTGGAACGAGACGGTGAACAATGCGGACTACAGAAAACTTGGCATGTGCCACCATAGCCACTATTAGTTAGCACACCAATGGGACGATCAAATTCCACAACCTCAGGCGGATATTCACAGGAGCCTTCTATTGGAATGGTTCCGCGCAAATCAACACCAACAGAAGCTGCCATTACAACCCACACCGGTTGCTCATTCAAAGCTTTGGCTTGCGCTTCACTAAGATTCGACTTTTCTTCAACCCTTGCAAACCGCAGTAAATATTTCTCCCAGCTGGATACATCAGTCTCCGCCCTGACGGGCCAGTCAAACTCGCGCTCTTCTCTTGTTAGAGCGGGTCATGCTGAAGGTGACCCAATCCTGACACGGGACCTCTTCAAACTCACGAAAGAGGCAAACGTCTCAGACGGCTCCTCCATGTCAATAAAACAGGAGCTTTGGCCCCAACAACCTTCCTCTTCCTAGAAGGAGACCCATCTTCAAGCTTAATCTGTGATGCTCGGTACATAGTGGGGGCTACGTGCCAGTTGTCCCACAACCCACTACGCGTGAAGTTGGGGACACTTATAACATCTACCATGTTCCTCGATGACAAGCTGCGGAATGTCTCTATAGTATTTTGCTCATCTAGGGTAAGGGGAGTAGTGGAAAACCGTCCTGCGAAGAAACACCAACAAGGATTAGCCAACTTGCAATCAAGCATAGCAGAGTCAAGAGAAAAAGTTACACTTACGAAGCAGCTTGAACTCTCGTTCGAGTGAACGACCCTTAAACTGAAAGTATTGAATTCGCATGGGCCAAGAAGCAATATTTTTGCCAAAACTTAAAGTCGTCGGGAAAATTCGTGTAATAGGTCGGCGACATCATCTTACAGACAGGATTACCTTTCAACCGAGTTGAAGTCAACAACTGAATTACCCGCGGAGTCACGTGGACGCCAGCCTCCTTTGCCTTGATCAGAATGAGGAGGATAATCCTATATCCATTAGGCTCCAATTGGGTCGGAGGAATCCTAAGGAGGTCCAAGAATTTGCAAACACGTCCAAAACGGGAAAACACACTCCAGTTTGAAACATCCCATGATGCCAGCAGATAAACCCTACCGGTGGCGACATTGGCGTTTGGTCACCCTTCACGACATACAATGGCAAGTCCTCAGGGACCCCAAACTTTGTACGAATTTCAGCAAGGTAGGGATCAAAAAGCAACCTGTATTCGAAAAACTCCAGGCCCTTGGCTAAGGTTGCATCATCAAGAATGTCTTGTTAAGCCATGAAGCAGACGAACAATCTTTTCCAAATCAAAAGATGAACATAGCAGTATCTTCAGAAGCAAAGAAAAAAAAATAGTCAGACTCCACACTACGGATTACCTAAATATGTATTAGGTTCCCGCCTATTTTCCGCTAAACCGACACACATTCAATTAATGCAGTGTGTGGCTCAAGCAACGATTCAGACTCAATCATCATCAGCGGCGTATCTTTTCAAGAGATGACTTAGCGAACCGATGTGACCACCCACTAACTCAGGGGAGTAGCTGATGATACACAAATATGGTCACATCCCTAAGCCATACACTGATTCGGCCCAAACGGTACCAAACCCGCCTAATTTAGTCCGCCGGACAGACCCGAACTCTTACAACATGTTAGGCCCACATGTCTCACAACTATCCTCAATACCCGTAATTGCAGCAGCTCTATGTTTCCAATAAGGAAGCAAATACCAGAGTACATTTCACGTATGGAAACTTCCTTCTACAGATTGCTTTTGGTTTGGGAACTATCTCCCGCGTATCTAGGAGCACAGGGCTAACAGGGAACTTCCCTCCTACAGCACGACTCCTAATTAAATAAGGATCTCCACGAAGATCTCCTTCCTAAACTATACCTTCGATGGCCTGGTAGAACCAGGACTCCTACACTATAAATAAGACATGAGGTTGGTAAGCTAAGGTATGCTACAAATTCTCTATTTACAGCGTTACACCTTCCTCAGATCCCTGTCTGACTTTAGTATCAGAGTGCCATCAGCCACCACAACGGTGGTCCGTGGCTCACGTGCGTTACTTGTGTAGGTTAGCAGGTCAGCGGGACTAGGTCAAAATAGGGAGTGGAAAACAACTTAATCACTAACAATGAAACCTCATAACATATAGATTGTAAAACAAAAAGTCCCCAATTAAAATAATTTATCTCTAATATTAATTTCACTATAGATTATATAAATTGGTCATGTAGAATAAAAAGTTTGTGAATAATATAATGATAAATATCAAGGCTGTAGATCGGAGTAACCCTGATGAAATGTGATGATACATCAAATAAGACTATCATCACGACCATAAACATGGCAAAAACTGCTTATCACAAGGACCAAGTATCTCAAGTCCAGGCAGACTCGCAAAGCCCAAAAAGGGTGGATTCAGTCTTTAAAGCCCAAAAGGGACCCATCAGAACAAATCATAGTCAGAGGCCCAAATCCAGGCTCAACAAAGCTCTGCCCTAAAAATGAGGAATGTTACAAAGAAAAAAGAGTCATGGAGGGAGTTACTCCCCGAGGGACCTATCTTCATAAAGGAGGAGACTGCTATAAAGAATGTCTCCTCTAATTGAGCCTCACATGCTTAAGACACACAAAGAATTATTAACAACCACTATATAAGGTAAAGAGAACATTCGACAAATGTATGCAATTTTAACTGAGTTTTGTCCAGATTAATCTCTATCTCCAATAGAGTTACTCACTTAAGCATCGAAGTGCCTTCGGCTACCAAATAGTGGTCTTTGGCAATCTAATCTTTGTTTTGCAGGTCGGATTTGCAGGAGACAAGATTTGGTCGCATCAGTTTGGCGCCGTTTGTGGGAATTGACAGTTTCCTTTTAAGAATAAAGTTTGTAATTGGAAACTTCCTTAGTTCTAGTCAGCGATAAATTTTTTTTGGAACAAATGGAGCATTCTACGAACCCTCAACCCAACAACAATCAAAACAACCCTTCAACTGGCGAAGTTGAACTACCAATAGGGCATGTTCCAAATCCGGCGACACCCAGGTCAACTGTGTCGGATAACACGATGTTGCAACTACCAATAGGGCATGCTCCAATCATCTTAGACATCTGACGGTACAGTCGTAAATCCCGCATAGATCAACTCAATGGCCCAGATAGATCATCTGACCAAAATGTTAGATAAACTCTGTCAAGAGCATGCCCAATCTGCCGACCATGCCCAAACACCACCACAACAGAATTCTGCCAACCACGTTCGACAAGACAACGGAGTTCCTGCAGAACTTCGACTAGTGAATATCGAAGGTAACAAACCATAAGAAGATGACCTCCAGAAGGATGGGATCCCTACACAAGTTCCATTTAGGATCGGGGTCACAAATCTTATTGTGTTCTATGAATTGGCCAGACCGTCATTCTCTGACGTGTTCATGGTAACTCCTCTACCAAAAAGTTCACTCCACCAAAATTCGAAGCATATGATGGCACCACCGATCCACGGACTATCTGCGACACTTCCACCACATGTTGGCATTGAAAGAAAGCACAAAGTATATTCTATGTCGAACATTTCTGACTAGTCTCACCTCCACAGTGATGAGTAGGTTTAATAGCCTACCACCTAGATCGATAGACTCCTTCCAAGCATTAGCCACTGCCTTCATCACGAGGTTCATTAGCAGTCAGCGGATAAAAAAGGGCCCACATTATTTACTTAACATCAGACAAAAGCCCAAATAAACTATAAGAAAGTACGACACTCATTTTACTGATGAGTTGACCATGATTGACGGTTGCAGCGACGACACAACCATTGCCACCTTCACTTCCGGATTGACGATATGATCATTTTACAATACTCTGAATCTAGACCCTCCAAAGAATATGGAAACCTTGTTGAAGACCACTCAAAAGTGCTTCGCCCTCGAGGAGATGTTGGCTACCAAAAAGAAGAAAGAATATGAAAGGGAGGGCCAATCGAAGAAACAATAGAGAAGAGAATAAAGAAGGAGAGACAACAGACCCCAGGAAGAGAATACTCAATTGAAGAGGCATCAAACCAACAAAATATTCGAATTCAACCAGCAATAACCCGGAAAACTGCAATCTACAAGGCCCAAACATGAATGGGTGATGAGTGTGGTAAAGATGACATAAACCATACACGACCTTGAAACACAAACCGAGCAAATATCTTGAAGTCCATGCAAAGTGGGAGGATATCAACTGGTCGCTCAAGATGAGAGGGAAATCCAGATGGATGAGTTAAGTCCAAGTATTGTTCTTTCAACAAGGATCAGGAGCACGACACTGAAGACTGCTTCAATTTGAAGGACGAAATTGAGCACTGGATTCAAAGAGGGTGACTCGAGGAATTCGTCGGGCTGCCAGACAAGTAGTCTAAAGGGAAAGATAAGGTAGACATTGTTGCGGGATCAAGAGAACAATCCAGAGAACTGATATATGCCCTACACAGCATAACTGCAGAAAAATAGTGATCTGACCGACAAATGAAGCAGTCAACAACACTACTCACTTGAGCTGATCTAAATCGAAACATAATAACCAGTATCATCGAAGGAGATCAGAAGAGCCACTACAATGACTCGCAATGGAAGATACATAAATGTTTGCATTTCAAGCGAAGATCAACCAGCTGATCAGGTTCAAGGGTCTCACTAACAAATGCGAGCTTACTTCCCAATCGAGAGCTCTTTATCCATATTATTCCTGCCAAGGCCAACGACACTTTCTCCATCATTGACAATAGAATTGACTTGAACAATTCTGATTCGGTGAATAAACTCGATACCATTGCAAGGTCTAGAACCCAAAAATTCATGATAGCCTTGGCAGTTGGCAATGATCTGAGCATGATTGGACAATTCAGTGTCGGACTCTACTTAGCTTACCTTGTTGCTAAGGAAATCACCAATCAAAGTACCTTGAAGAGCGCACACTCAAGGATTTGATCAAGAAGCATTTTGAGTTCATTAGCTACTTCGTCGAGGCCGAACACATGATGCAAAAGATCAGAATTACTAGATACCCGTGAAAAGGGAGATAAGTCATGGTGGGAATCACTCCCCCAAGGACACACTTAAACGAAGAAGAAGGTTGTTGCAACAAACGTCCCCCTTCATTACATTTTCGAGTTAAAATTAGACATAGTCAAACGCATTCGGTACATGCGAAACAATACTAAAGCATACTCCAAGACAACACGAAATCAAACCCGATCTAAATCAGATACAAGAAAGGAGTGCATGAATCAGCCCCTACCATCAGAAAGAATGACGTCAAAAAACATCAACCGAATAGCAGTCAAATAAAAAGACACAACGTACAAACTGTTCACTAACTGATCATACGCTATAAACCACAAGCAAGCAGAAAAAGCCAAGATGACCCAAGAAGCTCTATAAAAGAGATGACAACAAAGCTCTAAGAGTCAGATTAGACCCTACCGCACATTCAGTGTCGACAACCAGAAGAAATACTGGTAAAAGTCAACAAACCAAGAATATATCGGTTGAAAGGCACAAAGGAATAACAACTACTGTGCCATGGAATGTCAAACATTTGAAACAGGATTATCAATAAAATTCCATATTCAAACCCTCCATATTACTTTCAAATAGTCAAGTTTAGTCAAGGCATCAAAGTCAGACTAAGCATCTACTCGTAAAGTAGCTAGTATGACCAACATATCAAGCTATGAGTAAAAGGTCAGGATGTATAAGTCATACGTAAACATAAAACTTATAGTCTAATCAACCATGAAGTAAACTTGCAAAAGTTTGGATGTATAAGTCAATTAAACCTTCTGATTGACCAATATGTTGGACCACGAAGTAAATCTACAAAACTCTAGACATATAAGTCAAGACTTACTCGTAAAACTTTTTGGTTGACCAATATGTCAGGCCACAAAGTAAATCTATAAAAGTTTGGACGTATAAGTCAAGACTTATTCGTAAAACCTTCTGGTCGACCAGTATGTCGGACCACGAAGTAAATCTATAAAATTCTAGACGCATAAGTCAAGACTTACTCGTAAACCTTCTGGTCAACCAATATGTCGGACCATGAAGTAAATCTACAAAAGTTTTGACGTATAAGTCAAGACTTAGTCGTGAACTCTTCTAGTCGATCAATATGTTGGACCAAGAAGTAAATCTACAAAAATCTAGATGTATAAGTCAAGACTTAGTCGTAAAACCTTCTGGTCGATCAATATGACAAACCACGAAATAAATCTACCAAAATCTGGACGTATAAGTCAAAACTAATCATCTGGCCCGATCAAGATGTCAGACCACGAAGTAAAATCTGAAGAAATAAAAGCTTCAGATGGCCAAGAAATGAGCGCAAAGGCAGAAACCCAACCAAGTCTAAACTACCAAGATACGTGCAATATGAATAGCAAGAACAACACACATTTATTGTGTACGATCAAATTTTGAGATCAATCCAATACAATAAACGAACTATGACCACGACAAATTACAGACCCAATCTGGTAGGAAAGACATGCAAATCAAAGAGCAACAAATTCAAAAACAAATACAAAGAAGACAAAACATACGAACATTAACTAAGGTGCACTTGTCATTCATAATTCTATTCAGTTACATCAGGAGAAGAAGATACAACAGTCAAAGAGTTAACAGTAGAAGTAATCAGAGCATCAATGGAAGGAACACCCAAAGGAGTAGGGATAGTGGTAGGAACACCCAAAGCACGAGCAGCCCCGGCTGCCTTCTCTTGCTCCGCATATTGCGCTTTCAATACGTCCAACTAACGAAGAACGTGAGAAAGCACCAGTAACTATTCCGCCATCTCTTCTCAGCATCACCCATCCGATCACGAGCAACCTGATAGTCCAACCCCATCACCCCAGCATAAGTAAGGTGATTCATCCCCTCCATTATCTGGTTAAGGTCATGGTCGAGATGACTGTTAGACTTTCGAGCAGGCATTAGAACCTTCTCCACCAACCGCCTATGCCACTTGTTGAACAAATTGTGTCATGCACGTCAATCTTACTAAACCAACTAAACTTTCCATCTGATTTGATATGAATGTCTTCAGGGTTGGGTTCCTTTTAACCAATTAGTGGATGAAGAATTCGGGGATCAGGGAGTACTGAAGCCCCACCCCTAGCAGCCGGAAGGATGGTTTGAGTAGCGGTGATAACGAAAAAACCACTCTTGCCTTTTCTTCGTGAAGCAGTAGTGGCATGAGTCGGACAAGCAATAGTGGCAATAGCAACAACAAAAATAAGATGAGTAGGTGGAGAAAAAAGAAACTCTACTATGTCATCAACACGAGTGGGAGAAAAAGGAAAAGGAAGAGCCTCAAAACTCTAATCACGATCAGAACCTTTTGATCACACAATGGATTAAAGTCGAAGTCGGCTATGGCATTTGTCGTGTTCGGATCCTTAGACTGCTCCACAGCAAGCCGAAGCATCTTGTTGTCGATGACTCGAGGATCATCATCAGACCACTCGACGAAGTCGGGCACACCATGAGTAGAAAGGAGCCTTTTTTCATTCTCGTCCAATAGATGGATTACCTCCTTTTTGCTCCTATCCAAAGCTTGATTCGTCCTCTTTGAAGGATAGACAATCCTCTTTCCTACCCTTCTTATCAGATAAACTCGGACGAGGAGTAGTCCGAGTAGTACCACGAGTGGAATCGACAAGCCGTTTCCTTTTGGGCACACGGCCAGGGCTTATTGCAAGTCGCTTTGACGGACTAGCAAGCCTAGGAAGCTTCCTCTTTCTAGTGGTCAAACCAGCACCACCAATGCTAACAGGAGCATTGAGATCCATAACAACCCTGTCAGAGCTCGCTTTCCCATCAATGCTAGCATCACTAACACAAATAGGATCAGCACAAGTAGCAATCTTAGCAGCTCAAGATTAAGTAAGCAAAGCTCGTGTTGCCTCGTTCATAGTATACAAGCCACTACGCTCCACAGCAGGAACAACTCCACAGCAACCAAAGGAAGCTTCAAAAAATGGTCACTGTTCTCATGTTACTCCACAGACAATTGCAAATCCTTCTACTTGTTGGGGACTCGGAATGACCGCATAATTTGTTGACCCCGCAAGTTAAAGTGTCCAGATTTGACGGAAGCATAAAACCAAAACCTTGATCAATCCTTGTAATCATTATTATGTTTCCAAAACCAAGCAGGGGAAAAGAGAAAACAAATATTCTTGTTCACAACAAGTCCCGCCATGGAATGCAAAACTCTAACAGTCAAAGTAATGCTAGACACAATGGCTCTCACACAAGTAGAAACCATCACCCTCCAGCCGTGGGGACCCATTTGGGCAGAAGCAATTCCAAAAAAGTCTAAATAATCCCAAATATCACCGGGATCGAAAACATAAGACCTGACTGGAACATACACGGATAAAGCACGATGTAGCTAGGTCGTGGATGACAAGGACTATCATTCTGCCTAGACAGAACTATCTCAAGGTCAGATGGCAAACAGTACTCAGAACGAAGACTCTCCAACATCACCTATGATGTCTTCTTGGGCGAGAAGAAAGCCTCACAAACGCTAAGTGCCTCACTATATAGTATCTTGTTGGTAGACATGGGAAAGGAATTGAACAATGAAGAGAGCAAAAAAGAAGTGAAAAAATTAAACTTTGATCTCAAAGATAGCGTAAAAGGAAGAACAAAACCATCACACCTTCTTTTATAGAGCCGAGCAATGAAGAGAGCACTAATAGAACTACGTGCGAGATATGATTGCTGCACGAAATTCCAAAAAGCACGAAAACAAACAGAGAGATGAGAGATCAAAATATCAACCTCATCGAAAGTTGCTGACAACATTAAATGCACTTGAATGATGAAATCAAAAGTCCAACCGTTGCAGAGTTAGTGGCCATGTCAGCATACCCACTAGCTAAGGGGGGAGTAGTTTATGATACATCAAATAAGACTATCATCATGACCATACACGTGGTAAAAATTGCTTATCACGAAGACCAAGTATCTCAAGTTCGGACCGACTCACAAAGCCCAAATAGGGTGGGTCCAATCATTAAAACCCAACAGGGACTCGTCAGAACAAATCACAGCCAAAGACCCAAATCCAGGCCCAACATAGCTCTCCCTTAAAGAGGAGGAACGTTACAAAGAAAAAGAATCGTGGAGGGAGTTACTCCCCCAGGGACACACAGCCTCTCTCCTCCAACTTAAAACCTACAAAGAAGAGAGAAACACACAGCCCTGCGATTCTCTTCTCTCCCACGCTCTGCCATTCGCCTCCCTCCCTGCTCTCACTCTCTATGTCGCTCTCGCCGCTCTGTCTATCATTTTTGCCTCTCTCTCAATCTGATTCATCTAACATGGGGTGGAGGAGAAAGTTGGGGAGAATGGGGCAGTGAAGGTTTAGGTTTCTTTTCTTTTTGAATGATCAAATAAGGCCAACAAGAGCATAATTTCCTCTTCAATCTATCTCATTCAGAGAGAGACGACGAAATCAGGGGCGGAGAATAAGCGAGTCCGTCGAAAAAAAAATTTCCCCTTTTTCTTGGAGTGAAATTTTGAGTAACTCAGAATCTGAGATCTCACACAGTTATAAGTTTGTATGTATTTTTTTCATTTGTTTGTCACTTTGAGAATTCTTTGCACTTTCTTAAGATCATGCGAGTCTTTGTATAACTCATATCTATTATTTGCAGCTACCGGCCCTAATTTGTAATGGAATAACTCTAGTTGTATCTCCTCTTGTTTCACTCATTCAAGACCAAATCATGCACTTGTTGCTAGTAATGCAATTATTTCTTTGGATGATTCAGTTATTTTGTCTAATTTTGTCATTCATTGTTAAGGTTTTCATTTGATTTAGCAATTTAGGCAAACATCCCAGCTGCTTACTTGAGTGCTAATATGGAATGGAGTGAACAGCAGGACATCTTTAGAAAACTGGCTTCTGATCACTGTAAATACAAGTTGTTATATGTCACACCAGAGAAAATTGCAAAGTAAGTCCTATTTCTAGGATATCATTCTAGCCTGATGATATTAACTTCCAATGGTTTTAAACGAACCAATTTTTTTTAAAACAGGTTGTTAGTGGAATCACTTTACACCATAGTGGTGCAATCACTCACGCTCTAAGAAATGGGTTTATTGTCAATATCTTTGATGATGAATTGGAAGTTCTTTCTTTATGTTCAGAATTATGAGTGCATATGGAACATTTTTTTGTGATTTCTGTAGAACTGCAGATTAAGAACATTAGTTATCATTTAGCAATAAGATTCCACCATATAGGTACTTCTTATTTCAAGATTTAAAACTTTCAAGACTTTGCAATGTTTCATTCAACATGCATTGAACCGCATATTCTTATTTTTTTAAGTGAAAAAGAAAAAATTTCCTGGGAAGATATTTCAACATCGAACTATTTCTCGTGCATTCTCATTAGATGGTTGGATCTATTCCCTACTTTTACGTTGGCCTTTTCTGTTATTTCCTTTGGATTTGGTGAGATTTTGGTAATATGGGATCATCCTGGAACATGACCTTATCTGTCTGAAATTCTTCATTATTTTGTGGTCCTTATGGCTTGATTGATTGTCATTTCCCCTCCGGTTTCATTCAGTAGATAGTTTTGTTTGTCCCCATGCAACAAGGAAACTCCAAAAAACGAAAAAGGAAAAATAAACTCTGGTGTCAAACACTCTGACACTGTTGGGTTTACCGAGTTTACCATGGATCTGAGATTCTATAAATGGTTGACACCGAGAGGTAAGTTATACATCTAGCAGGAATATAATAAGTTTGTGAATATTAATTCTTGTTCAGCTTAATATTTATTTGATACCAACACTAGGGACATTTCTGATTCTATTTGTTTTCTTATGATGTGTTCATTTAGTACAGAAGTGATGCTCTCTTAAGGAAATTGGATAACTTACATGCTCGTGAGTCACTTTCTAGAATTGTTATTGATGAAGCTCATTGTGTAAGCCAATGGGGACATGATTTTAGACCAGATTATCAGGTAGCTGCTTTCCATATGATTTTTTCCTATTGTGGACAATAGAAATACATGATGTGTACATTTTGCACTACCTGCTGGAGTTTTTATCTCTAGCAGTTAGTTTTTCTTTAACGAAATATTTTTTGTTTTTCTGATTTAAAAAAAAAAAGGTTTCACCTTTGTATTACGTGAATGAGTTGTTATAATATCCATGGCTAATGTTGTGTTGTATCCGCTCCAAGGTCTAGGTATTCTGAAGCAAAATTCTCGAAAACCCCTGTGCTGGCTTTAACTGCCACTGCAACAGCAAGTGTCAAAGAAGATGTTGTTTGGGCTCTTGGTCTTGAGAACTGCATCATTTTTCGACAAAGTTTCAACTGCCCAAATTTGTGGTATGTGTCATAATTTATGATTAATCATCAGTGACATTGGAAAGCCTCATACATATGAAGATGGCAGGTATTCTGTGAAGGCAAAAACAAAAAGTTGTTTGGATGACATTGACAAGTTCATCAAGGAAAATCATCTAGATGAATGTGGCATTATTTACTGCCTTTCAAGAATGGACTGTGAGAAAGAAGCTTCTTAAGAATCTTACGCATCCAAACATTGTCGTGAGTATGATTTCTTGGTTGTGTCTGTGTTTGGTGACATTTATGTTTGGTCTCTTGTTCCATGGTTTGATTTATTTGGTTGCAGAGATACTTGGGAACTGCTAGGGAGGAGAGCAAATTGAATATTCTGCTTGAGTTTGTACCTGGAGGATCCATCGATTCTCTTCTTAAAAAATTTGGCTCTTTTCCTGAGGCGGTAGTCCTTGCTAAATTTCTAAGTTTAAATTGGGGTGCTTCCGTAGCTGATGCGTTTTCTGCCATTTGCTTCAAGAGGTTATAAGAACATATACTAAGCAGTTGTTGCTGGGTTTGGAGTATCTCCATAAGAATGGGATTATGCATAGGGATATTAAGGTATTTCTCTTTACTAGATAAGTATATCCGAGGGAAACATTTAGCTAATTGATTTCTCTTCATTCATACTGAGGGCATGTTTTTCTTCCACTTTCAGGGGCAAACATTCTTGTAGACAATAAAGGGTGCATCAAACTTGTTGATTTTGGTGCGTCCAAAAAAGTTGGGTGTTTTCTTCTAAAATGAGGTGAATCAAGGTCGATTTAGACATTGTATTTTCCGAAGAGGCGGATGTTCAAGCGAAAGGATATCCATCTCATTTGATGAAAGCTATTGTAGCTTACAAAGATCGTCGTTTCTACCGGCATTCTGGAATTGACCCTATTGGAATTGCCTGTGCCGTGCTGTTGTTCCCCAATGGAGGTGGTGGGAGTACCATCACTCAGCAGGTGAGCAAATCAATTTAATTTTTTTGGTAGCTAGAACTGAATGTTTGTTGCATTTGTCAATGAGTTTGAATCAACCAACGGAACCCGTTAAGTTTTTGGAATTGAGTTTACGAATGTTGTATTGAGTTTTATGATCCAACATTGGTACTGAAATTTGTTTCATGAACTTAAAGGAATTTTACTTGATTTAATTACAGCTTGTGAAGAATACTTTTCTTAAGAATGAGCAAACTTTTTTGAGAAAGGCTGTTGAGTTATTGTTGGCATTGATATTAGAGAGAAGACTGTCGAAAGAGAAAATTCTAAGTGCCTGCTTGCAAAAGGTAATAGTTGGTTTTTTTTTCTTATTGTGAAGTAACATAAATTAGCAAATTTAAGGATGACAACTAATTGAATTTCTTATGTGATAGATATACTAGGGACATGGTGTATATGGAATCGAGTCAGCGTCCAAATTCTATTTCGGGAAGTGCCCATCAATTCTTAGTTTAGGAGAGTGTGCAATGCTGGCTGGCATTGTACCTGCACCTGAGCTTCGGTCACCTTTTAATGACCCAAACAAGTATGTGTGTTAGTAGTTCTAATGAGATTTCATTGTTTCTTGCGTCTCTGGTTTATATTTGTTGGTATAAATTACACACACAATTCAGAGGTTTCTTCTTGAAATATCTATTTTTTGTTTTGTTTAAGAGGGAAGTCTTCGCAAGCAAGAGCATTGAGAAGAATGGTGGATGCTGGATTTCTTGAAATTGAGGTAGCTGAAATCGAATGAACAGCTGAATGCACAAATGTAGGTATTTTTGTGTTATCCTTTTCTTTTATCCCTAATCTTGGTATTAATTGAGTTGAATGCACAATTGGTGGTTTTTGTTAAGGCTAACTAGCAATCCTTTTGTTTGTTTATGCCTACATCTTATTTTATTTTGCTTGCTCACACACTACCTTCACTTACTCCATGTGTTCCCTTGAATGCTCCGGATAATTCAAATCATACAATTTCTCATTCAATTCAAAGAACTATTATTGAATAAGTTATGAAACAATTTGAAGAATTTTATAAGACAAAGAAGCCAAAGGATGCTTACAAGATTTTTCTATTCAGTCAGTTTTTAGTTTGTTTTGGATTAGATTTGTTTTTCAGTCTGCAATGGTTTTTCGGTTTTTCCTAAACAATGGTTGTTTTGAACTTCCATTAGGATGAAATAAGTTGAGATTACATGATAATGTAATAAGTGTGTTTACTTTGAATAATTATAGACATCTTGTATTGACCTACTTATTAACATCCTTTAATAATCTCACAATGGGTCTGTCTGAGAAGACGATAATGTATAAAATGGAGACTTTTGGCCAGCCTTCCCCAGCTTGTAGATTTTCTTGTTCATTTCAGTTCGACATCTCTGATAATGTGGATCATGCCAGCTTTGTAGCCCAAGAAAGCAGCAACGCCGGCAAGGCTTGGTTGGGTCATCCTTGGGAAAAGCTTTCACCTTTCCGCAGTGCCCAGAAACTGCTCAAAACAGAGGCCACATCTTGTTTCTGGAAGAAAAAAAACTGAACCTGAAATAGAAAACCCGCAAAATCACACATTTCTCCAACCTATTACTAAACCATGTTCCTGGAACAAACACCTGCTGTTATTCCTCCCTGTTTTGGTCATCAAGTGTTTGTAGTTATCTAAGTCTACCACTCTTGTCTAAAGAAGATTGATTCCCTATTCAAATATGCAACATCTGAATTTTTCAGATTCAACTTTCGGCCTTGCGCAATGCTTGAAAAATGAATTGAGAAAATTGACTACAATAATGTTTAATGGACAGATTACAACGATAACAGATTTTTGAAGAGTTGACCTTATTAGCTGATCTAACTATCAAATACTTGAAAGTCTTCTTCTCATTTTTCTTTTTTCTTCTTAAAGTGAGAGTATAAATTGAAGAAAATGCTGAGGTGGAGGATGAAGATGTTGAAAATGAAGTGGTAGAAAATAGCAAATCTGAGGATCCTCCAAAACGGCGTAAAGAATCAGAGAGAGAGGGGATGAAACTTGTTTCTGTGAGAGGAGAAATTGAACATACTTAAGTTGACATGAAAGAAGCTAATACCCCACAACAGAAATCCATGGATGAGGTTGAAGATGTGTTGGATTTGCTGAGCAAGATTTTAGATGATGGAAATGAATCACCTTCGAGCCCTCTCCATTTGTGATCTGATGGTAACAACTTGCAAAGATCTGATCTGGATGACAAAGTACGGTCGTCCTGCAAGTCTTTTTTGTATATGGTGGATTTGACAATAAAATCACATTTATATGGCAGCTTCATAATTTAATCTGATTACAAGAATGCCATGCATTGCCATTTTGTCTAAGATGAAAGATATAGTCCTCTGTGGCATTTTGTTTCCTTCAAAAAATATATGACAAGTGACAGTTGAAAAGTTGAATATTTCACAGAAAGGAATGAAATTGTTATAACTATGTTTACTTGTATTTGTGTAGAACTCAAAAGAATCTGTGTAGATTTGAGATTTAGTTAACTTTGCAGCTTTTATTTGGTATTTCTGCTACTAAATGGTGTTGGCGTTAGATGAACTCATCGAATCTAAACTAGGTATGGTATGCTGCTAAATATTGATTAGGATGTTCTGGAAATTTATCTAATAGAGCTACACCTTGAATTTGTCTAATTGTCGCTGTTAGTCTGAAGTACTTGTGTACGTTTATTTTCTCATATTGTAGGGGTTATCCCTTTTATACTTAAGACAATAGACTTCATTCCTCGTGTTGTTTTAATATATTTGCTTACCTCCCTCTGCTCGTTGGAACTCATTATTTGAATGTTAAGAGAACTATAGACTTAGTTCCTCGTGATGTTTTAATATATTTGCATACCTCCCTCTGCTTGTTGGAACTCCTCATTTGAATGTTAAGAGAACTATAGACTTAGTTCCTTGTGTTGTTTCAATATATTTGCATACCTCCCTCTGTTTGTTGGAACTCCTTATTTGATTGTTAAGAGAACTATTGAATAATGATAATTAAAAGTTTATTGTAAAATCACAGGTGGAAGGAACAAATTTTCTGCTTTCTGTACTTGCTGATGTTACCATGCTTGATGAGTATGTAGATCTCTTGGCTTCAACAGCTGCAATGTAGGTAAAAACAAGGATCCACCTAGAATTTGAATGAGCACACAAACTTACACAATCTGGATTCAATTTATTGACAAAACTTGCAAATGAGAAGTGGCATTCTATTTTGAGACTGCAAAATACACATTGCGATGTAGCAAAATATGCCTAAAATTGTGCGAGTCGCATGCATAAGTGAATTAAACAGATTTTAGTGAATATCTGGCCAAACCACTTTCACTTAGTAAATTAATAAAGACAATCTTCATCAACCAACCCCCTCCCCCCATCAAAGCAAATTGCTAGAATGGTAAATCTTGGGTTCTATTAAAATGTTATCTACTTGCATCATTAAATCTTTCATGGATTTCTGCAGGTCATCAAGTATCCTCAAGACTGCCTAAAAAGATTATGGCAAGCGATAGATAGATTTTACCCCAGCGGATTCGTCAGGGGACTAAAAGATGGCCACTCAAATTGGTTTTGTTTGAAAAGGTTGGTATTTTTGCCTCTTCAAAAATCAGAAATCTTCTTTAAATGCTTACTAATAGTTGTTGTCACATAGAATACCTAATGGTAGGTTAAATGAATGCCCTTGTGTACCTAGAGGAAAAACAAACCAAAATTTGAGTGAGATCAAAATTTCACCGTTCTTCAAAAAGCAAAGGACAAAAGGTTCTTTGGTCTAAAGATAGAGCATAGATAAGTGTCTGCTCTGGTAATTCTTATTGCAGGAAGCCTGCAATCCTTTTTTTCTCTTTGTGTTTTGGTTCATGACCTGTAATCTGTTTTGTTGTATTTTACCCTCGCTGATGAATCACCACAAGAGCTTGATCACTTTCTATGGGATTTCTAAAAAAGGTTAACAAAACTCGTAGTATAAGAAGTAAAATAATTTCTATATCTGAACGTTTGTGAATCTTATTTGTAAAATCACTATTCAATGAATGCTCGTTGGTATTCTGCAAGGTCATTTTATTGCTAAATTTAGTTGTTAAATAAATAAAACAATATATGGCGAAGTTTAGGTTGTTGTAAGATAGAAATTGGGATGATCAAGAATTTTATCTTTGCAAGACTAGTAAAATTACGTGCCTTTTAAACATCTCTTTTCTTCTCTAGACTCCCTTCTCTTCTAAGTTGGGGTAATGATTGTAATGTATTCAATGTTGTTTTAGTTCATGATTTTCATGCAGATAACAATTTGAGAAATCATTCTCGAAAACATTTACTCATCTCTGTGCTTGCTAGTACTGTTGAGATATAACTTCTTGTGTTATACTTGAACAATAGGTCCACATGTGAGTAGAAGATCTTGGAAAGGTGTTTGTTTGCTTAGTTAATCAAGATGCCTCAGGTTCAGTTGAAAGAACCACAAGAGAAGCATGTGGTTTTGCGGAAACCATTGCAGAATTCTTCAAATCAACAGAATACCCAGTTGGAGACTCAACAAAATTGTTTAGTTTGTGTACCAGATAAGAATAAGAGAATTGTCAAGAGAAGAGGAAGAGGTAAAAGGAAAGTTTCTCCATTAGAGCGATTGGAACCAGTGGATTCGGATACCAATGTGGTTGGACCCGTAATTTCGAGCAAAGGGCTTATGTTCCCCAGGCGGCCTGGCTTCAGGCAAGCTGGTATTAAGTGCATTGTCAAGGCCAACCATTTCCTTACAGAGTTACCTGACAAGGATTTATTTCATTACGATGTAAGTAGCATTACGAATGAAACGTACTTGCATGTTTGTGTTGGAGAAACATTCATACTACATACCAGAAGGCTTTGATGTTTTCGGTACTCATTACATTGTTTTGGTTTGTTGCAGGTTAAGATAAACCCTGAGGGTGAGTTCGCGTAAATTGAATAGAGCTATCATGGCTTAGTTTGTGAAAGTTCATAGAGAGACGGATTTGGGTATGAGGCTTCCTGCTTATGATGGGAGGAGCAGCCTTTATACTGCTGGATTATTTCCCTTTACTTCAAAGGAATTCAGTGTAATTCTAGTTGATGAAGATGACGTGATTGGCATTGCAAGGTTCGTTGCTAACTCGTGTTTGGCTCAGATTTTATTTCCTCTTCGGTTTTGTTTTTGTGGTTTTTTATGAATTTTTAATTTTTAATATTATTGAAATAATTGTAAATGGGAACTTTTGAGGTTGTTAAAAAGTTCAATTAAGATGCATGAAGATTCTAATATAGCCTCAAATACTCAAACCAGAAAGCGGGAGTTTAAAGTAATGATCAAGTTAGTAGCTCGTGCTGACATGCAACATTTGCGTCAATTTCTTGCTGGAAAGGTAGCTGATGCTCCTAAAGACACAATTCAAGTTCTTGATATTGTCTTGAGAGAACTGTCCTCCCAAAGGTACATTTTCTTAATTTGTCCACATAATATACTGTTTGGAGTAACTCAGTTGTAGAAAAATGTTTATTCTCAATGTACAATTTGATTTATTGCAGTTTTAGAGTTGTTTTGGTAGTTCTGATGTCAAAATGATGTTCTACCTGGAATTAATCACATTAGATGCATGTGGTGAGGGTGATGTGATTTACTAATTTCATTTGAAAATTTGATTGAAATTTTAGGTATATGTCAATCGGACGATCCTTCTACTTCCCTGACGTCAAAAAATCACAACGGTTGGGTGAAGGATTACAATCCTGGCATGGATTCTACCAGAGTATAAGGCCAACTCAGATGGGCTTGTCTCTAAATATTGGTAATTAGTTTTATGTTTCCATTTTTTAGATTTCTTTTATCCATTTGGTACAAGCTGGTGCTTTATAATGTTTCACATTTTCAATTTACTGAATTCTCATCGTTGCAGATATGTCAAGTGTTGCTTTTATGGAACCACTTCCTGTCAGTGACTTTGTTGCTCAGATTCTTGGCAAAGACATTATCAAGGCCACTATCTGATGCAGATCGAGTTAAGGTATTCTGCAATTTTTATAGCATGTTGACAATGTTGAGCTCTAGATAGGTAATGCACTACATTCTTTCATAACTCTGTTCGCACCTCTTAAAATTGAAATGATATCCACTATAGGTTTTCAACAGAGACATGGACAAAGATACTATTGTCTTGCTTGCAGCTAGAGCCATTATCAACATGCTTGCTGATCCAAAATAGGTAGCAAATGAAATAGAAAATAGTCTGCAGTTGCAATACTACATAATTATGGTAGGTATTATTTCTTGGAACAAGAAATTCTTAACCATCTTTTTGAGTGCAGGCACGTACAAATATCACAGAAGTGCATTTTCTGCCCTTCAATACGGTGGACAAGCGGATTGCTCTTACATACATAGATTCAGACGGTAACTGGTATAGGGCAAGCGAACTGCTCTTACATACATTGATATTTCACTTTTACTGTTATGCTCCACAAGGATAAATAAGTTGATTCACGCACTTAATTTTAATTCCATGTTCTATTTGTTTCTTCTTTAGTCATGAAACCATTTTCATATGTTATTATCATTATGATGATGGTAGCATATCAAAAGGCTCTCATCAAGACACTGGATATTTTTTATCAATTTATTGGCTGTGTTGCAGTTTTTGTTGTTGAGGGTACGATTGTTGTGTATTGTTATTGCTGCAGATGCGCAAGTTGCGTTCATTACCACCGTAATGATCTACGGAACAACACCAACCATGACCTTGTTCAAAGCTCAAATGAGAATGTTGAGGAGTTGAACCAACATCAACAAATGAAGGGGAGAACCAAAGCATGAAGTTGGAAACTAGAAAGGATTGTGACTCGATGTAATACATTATCTTTATTATTCAACTGAAATAAATGTAGTCTGATATTTATTATTTGATAGATTTTGTGACTCGATGTAATACATTATCTTATTAATTGCAATACTTTGCCTCCATTCATGGAAATGTTTAAGTTTGGCACATTTAGATTTTTATTTTCTAGAAATAAAACTTATAAGATGTTATAAAAAGTCATTCGATAGCACTTGATGAGTGCTATAGAAAAAAAAGGGCCTTGAGAAACGCTATAGAAACTAATACAATAGCATTTGTTAAATGTTACGTGAGGGAAGACAATAGCGTTTCAGAAACGCTATAAAAGGTCAACTTACAATAGTGTTTTAAAAACGCTATAATAGACCCTGTATCTATTATAGCTCCGGCAGACACAGCGTTTTCTAAAACGCTGTGGTATCCTACCATAGCGTTTTTGAAACACTATTAATGAACATTTTTCTTGTAGTGTAACCCATTGGCATAACATTAAATTTCTTAGCCACTTGGGGCATTTGCTTCATGTAAAAACTAAAACTAATATAAACAGTAAACTCCACAAAGATGAGGATTACTAAGTAGATCAAATTGAAATGAATGGATTTCATCTTGAAAAGTTATTCTGATGCTGAAAAATTCAAAAATAATTGGTACCTCGAGGTGGAAGGTGAAAAGTACATTAAGAGCTTAGAAAATGTATTTTGGGCTCTTTTTCAAACACTTGAAGAAGGGGAAATTTTGATTATGATATTGATATTGTCCTACATGTAACATTGGTTAATTTGAAAGAATAACAAACATGGTTAAAATGAAAGAGATTGAAGAAGATGATGAGACTGATATAAAAGATATGGAGATTGCAATTCTACTACCACCAACACATTATCCACTCCAATACTCTCCTTAAAAGTAGTAAGAAAGAGAAATCAGAAAAGGGGAATCAGAGTTAGTAAGAGTGAAGAGGAGATACTGTTTGTTTTCAGTTACATGCCAAGAAACTGGCGATGATACACCAAACCGTCCAGTAATCCGCGCCATACAAATGTCGTGATGATCTCATCAATGGAGTATAATGGGCCTAGTTGCGTGCCCAATCTAGCAAAGCCCAGACAACATGAAGCCCATTGAGGCAAGGTCCAAGAGGTTTGACCTAAATTGCAGTGCCCTATTAAGCTCATACATCACATGGTCAAGCCCAATACTCGTAAGACCTAATAAGGCAAGTATTTGGGGGATCGACCTAAAATGGGCATGCCAGCTATACACTGAATCCTACCAGGAAACAAATACCGGAGTCGTGCATGGAAATTATTCTGCATGAAAAACACTCCACAAGGGAAGAATCCCTAATAGATCTAGGCACACAAGTCATGTTGGGAAACTCTCCTACATGGACGACTCCTAACAAGGAAAGGATCTCTAGCAAGATGTGTTTCCCTAAACTACGCCACCAAAGGCCTAGCCAAACAAGGACTCTTGCATTTTAAATAGGCCACAAGGTTGAGAAACAAAGGTACTCTACATAACCCAAATCACATCATTACACCTTTTTCAAGCCTTGTCTGACTTATGCATCAGAGTGTCATCGGCCGCTACAATTGTGGTCTTTGGCTCACTTGTGTTCCCTGTGAAGGTCAAGGTAAAAAAGAATAGGATTTGACACCATCAGTTTGGCGCCGTCCGTGGGGAACGAAAGTTCCTAAGTGCAGCAAATCACATAGGCGGTAAAGATGTTGACTTAGCGCCCTCCACCCGCTGAAGGAGATAGGGAGCCGCAAACAGCCCTGTCCCCAGAAGACAACAAAGAGCATGTTCAGGAGAGTCACTATGCCCCCGCAAGCTCTCAATGGACCAATGGCGGAGGAGCAGCCAATGGAGACCCTAAGTCTAAGACCGACAGACCCACCTCGCAGAACCCCTTATGGCTTTAGGCCACCAATTGGGTCATGTTGTACAACCTCACCGTCCCCCCATTCATGGATCACATCATGAACGAGCAACTATCGAAGAAGTTCAACCCGCTAAAAATGGAGTTTTATGACAGGCAGCAACTCGTCTGACCATTTACTCCATTACCAACATGTGATGGCGCTCAAACAAGGATATGAAACAGTAATGTGTCGAACATTCCCCACCAGCCTAAAAAAATAGCGCTAACCTAGTTCCACAGTCTCCCTCCGAGATCTATTGACTCATTTTGGATGCTGACCAAAGAGTTACTCACCCGATTTTTCAGCAACCAACGGATCAGGAAGGGTCGCATTACCTGCTCAACCTCCGATATAAACAAAACGAGACACTGAGGGAGTACATCACCTGCTTTAATGATGAGTTAACTCTCATTGATGGCTGCAACGATGAAACTTCAGTCACAAACTTCACCTCGGGTCTGTGGAGAGGCCAGTTCTACAACTTCCTCACTCTGGAGTCTCCAACTGACATGGCAGACTTGCTGAATAGCGCCAAGAAATACGTCACTCTCGATAAGATGTTGGTCGCCAAAAAAAAAAAACAGAAGCTGAAAAGAAACCCTCTGGTCCTAGAGACAAGAAGGAGAAGGAATATGTCAAAAGTAAAAGAAAACGGAGTGACAGCAAGCCAGACTCTGGCCACGCGAGGCAAGATACAGCCTCCAGCTTCGTCGGGTCCCAATCCTTCACTTCTTTCAACTCCAGCCTGTCCGAGGTCCTCAATGCTATTAAGAATTGGGGAAAGGTGAAGTGGCCCGCCAAGCTCGGGAGAGATCCCTCCCGGCGTGACAATGGCAAGTACTGCTCATTTTACAAGGACAACATCCACAATACCGAAGACTGCAAGTATATCAGGAGCGAGATTGAACACTGGATCAACAGTGGGAAACTCAAAGAATTCCTGAGCCTAGACGAGAGACAAGACTAAGCCACCAAAGAAATAGTACACAAGGTGACGAACATTATATATGTCCTTCACGGAGTTTGCTCAGAAGCTGAACAGCCCAACAAGTCTCGAAAAAGGACGCTTCGAGAAATGCAGACCCGGTCCGCCTATGAAGACCAACAGGTGCAACACACTCATGTTTAGAACCTGATCTTGTCACTGACTTTCATGGATAGGGACCTTCAGTGTGTTCAGTCTCCGCATAATGACGCCCTACATATTCTGGTCTTCATAGCGCAGTGGGAAGTAAAGAAATCCTTTGTAGACACCGGGAGCTCCTTGAATGTTCTATTCCTCAGCGCATTCTGCAACATGCAGCTAAAGGAATAGAATCTAGTGCCCACTAGTCACCCCATCGTCGGGTTCAGCGAGGAGAAATGCTTCCCTGTAGGGAACATCAAACTAACGATAGTGGCAGGAGAACCACAACTTCAGAAAGTTTTGCTCCAGAAATTCATGGTGGTTGATGCCCCATCCACCTACAACATCATCCTGGGAAGGCATTGGCTCCACCAGATGAAGGCGGTATTTTCTATTTTGCACCAATGTATTAAGTACCCTTCCCATGAAGCAATAAGCATCATACAAGGAGACCAGACAGCATCAAGAGACTACCATTATGCAGCATTGAAACAACTTGACAGCTGGCAATTACAGCCTGGGTCCAAGGACGGAAAAGGAGTCTCCCCACTCAGACGATGCGACTTCAGTTAGTCCGAGGGGAAGACCCAAAGTCGGTCAGACGGAGGAGGAATCTATCACGATCTACCTCGACAACCCTAATAACAACAGACCCGTCCAAATAGGTTCTCGCCTGAGCAAAGAATTAGCGGAACGACTGATAAAGCTGTTGCAGTAGAATCAGGACGTCTTTGCCTGGACGATGCGGAACATGGTGGGAATTGACCCCTCCGTAATCACGCATGGACTAGAAGTTGATCTTGCGCAGAAAACCGTCAGGCAGAAGAGTAAACCTACGACCCCATAACGAAAAGGTACAGATGTTACTCAATGCGGACATGATCTAAGAGGCACGATACCTAGACTGGTTGGCGAATATCGTCCTAGTAAAAAAGAAAAATGGGAAGTGGAGAATCTGCATAGATTACACAAACTTGAACAAGGCATGTCTGCAAGACAACTTTCCACTTCCTCGCATTGATCAAATCATAGACACCACATCTAGACACAGCCTTCTGAGTTTCATGGATGCCTATTCCGGATATAACCAGGTACAGATGCACCCCCCAGACCAAGAAGAGACCTTTTTCATAACTGAGATAAGAATATACAGTTATCGGGTGATGTAATTCGACCTAAAGAACGCAGAACAACATATCAACGATTGGTGAATAGGATGTTCAAGGAACAAATCGGCAGGAACATGGATGTTTATATTGATGAAATGTTGGTCAAAAGCCTCCGCAGTCCAGATCACATCACCGACCTTGCTAAAGTATTCAATCGGCTCTGCAAGTATCGGATGAAGCTCAACTCGCAAAAATGCACCTTTGGGGTTGAGTCATGCAAATTCCTAGGTTACATAGTGAATCGAAGAAGGATAGAATCTGATCCAAAGCAGATTCGGGTTCTTCTCGATATGAAATCCCCGACCACTATCAGGGTTGTTCAGAGCCTAACTGGGAGGCTGGCAACACTCAACATGTTTATTTCTAAATCATCCAACAAATGCCTCCCAAATCCTGACTGGGAGGCTGGCAGCACTGAACAGGTTTATTTCCAAATCATCCAACAAATGCCTCCCTTTTTTCAAAACTTTGAGAGGAAGCAAAGGTTTCAGATGGGATGAGGAGTGCGAGCAGGCATTCCTGAGTCTGAAATCATACATGGGAAATACGAAAATACTTTCAAAATCGGTACCAGGAGAAACACTTTACTTGTGTATATCTATCTCAAAGCATGACATTAGTTCAGCTCTTTTGCGGAATGATAGAGTACAGAGACCAGTGTACTATGCCAACAAAACCTTCGTGGAATAGGAAGCAAACTACTCGGATATAGAGAAGCTAACTCTGGCGCTGGTTGTCTCCTCCAAGAAAATGCGTCCCTACTTCTAGGCCCACTCTATAACTGTCCTGACCAAGCATCCACTTCGCATAGTACTGCACAAGCCAAAATTATTAGGCAAGATGGTTAAATGGTTAGTTGAACTAGGGCAATTTGATATCAATTATGACCCAAGAACAACTATCAAAGCTCAAGCATTGACGGACTTCATCGCCGAACCTACTGGCGGTAGAGAACAAGAGTCAAACGACCAAGAGCAGAGGTCAGACGACTAAGGTTGGATCCCGCGTTGTGATGGGTCATCTACAGTAAACGGAAGCTGAACTGGAATCACTCTCCGTTCTCTAGGTAGATTCACCTTGGAAAAAACTGTCAGGTTCGGCTTCCTTGCCTCAAACGATGAAGTAGAATACGAGGCCTTCTTGTTTGGCCTAAAGCTCACCAAGGGGATCAGGATTGATGTGCTAATCGCATACAGCGACTCATGCCTGGTAGTCAACAGGTCAAAGGGGAGTTCAGTAGCAAAGATCCTAGGATGTTGGCTTACCGCGAGAAAGTAATCAACGCCATGAGAGGATTCAAAAAGATAGAACTCCTACAGTGTCCCCGAGATAACAACGAAAAGGCTGACACACTGGCCAAGAAGGTCTTACCTATGGCTGAGATTTCGAATGGGCTCATCGAATTCCAAGAACAATCGAGTCTGGAAGAAGAAGAGCCCAATGATGTCTACGAAACAGACGTAGAAATAAGCTGGATGAATCTCATCATTGAGTACGACAAGAACAGATTCCTCCCAGTTAAGAAAATAGAATCCAGAAAGCTGAAAAATAAAACAGCGTGGTACACTCTCCTAAATTACAAGCTATATAAAAGGTTAGCCACGAGACCCCTACTCAGATGCCTAACCCCCTCAGAGGCGAACCATGTTCTTAAAGATATTCATGAAGGCATCTGTGGGAACCACCCAAGGGGGAGAACTCTAACACACAAAGCCCTAACCTTAGGGTACTATTGGTCGATAATGCAACAAGACACAAAAGACTCAGTTAGAAAATGCCCAGGGCATACCGAACCACCAAAAGAACCCTGACTAGGGAAACACCTTTTGCCCTAGCCTACGGATCAGAAGCAATGGTTCCAGTGGAGCTAGAAATGTCAAATTTTAGAACGAGAGAGTTCAGATTGGAAGACAACGGCGACACTTTGCGCGCCGGGTTGGACCTCTTTGAGGAAAGGAAAGATTAGGCTTCTGCTAAGATAGCCGCCTACCAACAAAGAATGTCTCAGTACTACAACAAGAAAGTCAAGCCACGCAAGTTCAAAGTGGGAGACTAGGTACTTAGGAAAACTCAACAAAATACTAAATAACTAGGTGTAGGCAAGCTAAACCCGAATTGGGAAGGACCCTACCAAGTGACCAAGTTTAACAGGCCAGGAACATATTGGTTGAAAGACATGAACAGTGAAAGCCTTAAGCGGCCATGGAGTTTAGAGCACCTTAAAAAATATTATCAATAAAGGGTATTTGTGTTTACTAAAGTTCCACCATTGTTCATCAAACCTAGCTGGGCATCCAATCAATCTATTACTATCTGATTTTCATATCAGATCCGTTGAATTGCTCCCCATGTCAGACCACTTAGTGAGTTACATAAGGCAAGACACCCAAGTCAGAACACTTAGAGAGTTACATAACTTCTGGTCTACTCTAACGCTGAGTCCGCCAAGCGCGGATGACGATGACTTAGAAATTGGAAGTCTAGTCAAAGCTCGTCAAGCCTGATCACGATGGCTTGCCAGGGATCATTGTCCTACCATAGATAATGGTGGCCGAACCTGGCCAAAGTTTAGTAAGTTCTGACTGATGACGATAACTTCTTATCGGCTCTAACGCCTAGTCCGCCAAGCATGGATGACGATGGCTTAGAAATTGGGAGTCTAGTCAAAGCTCGTCAAGCTTGGTCATGATGGTTGGTCAGAGATCATTGTCCTACCATAGATAATGGTGGCCATACCTGACCAAAGCTTAGTCGGTTCCAACTGATGACGATAGCTTCTAGTCCACTCTAATGCCTAGTCCATCAAGCGCAGATGACGATGGCTTAGAAAGTGGGAGTCTAGTCAAATCTCATAGAGCATGATCACGATGGATTGCTAGGGATCATTGTCCTACCAAAGTTTAGTCAACACATAGAGACTGATGACGATGACTTCTGGACCGACCTATAGCCTAGTCCTCCAATAAGTAGATTAAGATGGTCTAAGAAATCTGAAGGTGTAATAACTCTAGAATCTCTATGAGAGTTACATGTCTAGATACCAACGCAACGACATGGCAATGCAGAAAAGACTCAGCAGCTAAGCTCTAGAAAGTACAAGTATGAAATACTACTTAGCAAACTTCCCTTCAATCATAACTTAAGGATTACAGCTGTTGTGCAGAATCTACTCCAGAGGCCGAAGGGCCAATTACTTCAGAAGGATTACATGAAACAAGTCAATGTCGTCAGAAGCCTACCCCGAATTGCCAGTCAAGGGCGCTGGATCGACAGCTTCTTCCTCGTCAATCTTCCAATAAGAAACCTTTTATAGTGATCAAAGTCAAGTTCAAGGTCAGAGTGCTCTTTTTCGATCAGCTCTAACAGATTCAGCCTACCCCTGACAATCTTAGCAAAGCCCAAAGTTGCCTAGCACTTTTGTTCACGAGCTTCAGATTCCACCAGACTCTTATACGCCTTCTTCAGTCTGTCCGCAAGCACAACCACTTGAGATTGCTCCTCTGCCCATTGTTGTTTTAGCAGATTTAGCTCATCCAACATAGAAACAGCTTGATCATCTGCTTCGCAAACATGACAAAGTCCTTCATCAACTTTAGACTCAAGCTTCTGGTGCAAGACAATCCATTCAGACTCAGTTTGCTCCCTTTCAACAGCTCGGGCTTGTAGATCAGCATGTGCCTTATTCGCCACCTCTTCCACACGCTTCAGCTCTTGCCGAGTGCGCCCCAGCTCCGCTTCAACAAACACCAAGCCAGCCTTGGAAGAGTTAAGCTCAGTTTTTGAGGTCGACAATTGGCCTCAAGATCGGCCCGCAATAAATCGAAGTTCGTCCCAATGCCAAACTTCTCTAGCTGTTTGTTTAAGGAATCTATCCGATAAAGCGTATCAGAATACGACTTCTACAATTTAGTAAAAGCCTTTTCCAATGCATGCACTATATTACAAGCGTCAGGGTGCAGCTCAATCTGATCCAAGAATACGCCCGCTCAGCCCCTAGACGTCACCACTATCCCAAGGGGACCCTTCGAGGATTTTTGTTCTGCATCGAAGCCTTCTTAGCTGGAGGCTCAATTTGATGCTCATAATCAAGGTCTAAGGGCAGGAAAGAGGGAGGAGATCCACTCCCTAGAACAACCGCTTCAGTAAAATAGGGGAGAGGAGCGTCAGTAACTTCAGCAGCAGGATCCATATCCAAGGGCCGAGCGGGTTGTGAAGCTTCGATGCCACTAGTGCTTGCCAGCTTCGAATGATTCTAGGTCAATGATGGGGGCAGAAGATTCAGGCAAAACACCCTTGCCTTCCAAAACCATCTCCTGGGTTGACTGGGCATATCCAGACTCTGCAATGGTCACCTCTTTCTCCCACAGAATCAGCGAAAGAGAAGAAGAAGCGATTTTGAGATTAGCCTGCTTCCTCTTGGGCCAAGTAATCAGCCTGCCTTGTGGAGCTAGGCATCATCAGCTTTCTCTTATTTGAACGACGACCGTCGACCTCCTTAGTCGACGTTCTGAACAGGGAATTTCTCGAACAGCCCACTCCGCACAATGTTGTTTGAAACATGACCTCTTCGATGGTAATGAAAGTGAGATCATTGAACTTTTTTTTTATCGACTCCTCCTCCTTAGTGAGAACTGAAGCCATAAATTTCTCTGCGAGAAAATAAACCAACAATTCAATGCAACATTCGCAATGATCGGACAAGAAAAGGGAAGAAGAACATTATGCTTACTGCTATAAAATTTGAAATTTCTGACGAGCGGACGCCCTTCCAGCTTAAAATATGGAGAGTCTGAAGAAGCAAGAAAACAATACTTCTACCAAGAGTTGAAATCGTCAGACAGAAGACCTAGACAATCTGGCGTGCTCAGCTAACAAGCCCCATAAGCATTCAGTCGAGAGGAAGTCAACTGATGGATACCCGCGAAGTCACTCAAAGGTCAACGTCCTTCTCCCTAATAAGAACGACGATCAAGGTCTTGAACCCGTTTTCGTACCATCTGAGCGGAATGAATGCGATGATAAGCCAAAAAGCGCTAGATATCTTCCAGAATCGAAAAGCGGAGTCCAGATTGAAACACACCCTTATGCAAGGTAATAAACCCTTGCGGAGGAGTTAATGGGGTTCGGTTAGAGCCCAATTGGGCAAGTTCTAGGTCTTCAGGAATTCGGTATTGATTCCAAAGTTTAACCAGACGAGACACACCGACCAACCTCTCTCCGAAAAAAAAATTGTAGCAATCGAAGGACAGCTCCTGTTCAGGAGTAAGTTCACCTTTGTCCGCCATGGAAGTGAGTACGAGCTTTCGATTACACTTGCAAGAATGCAGAAATAAAAAGGTGAGGAGTTTCAGAAAGATTACAGAAGTAAAGAAACTCAACTCTGCGGATTGGGTAACTTATATAAAGCTAGAGATTTACTCCCCTTTTTTTTAGCAACCACATACTCATATAATGATGTGCGCAGCTTGAGACGACGTTTCGGGCTCAATCATCACAATTGTACAGTTCCTCATGAAGTGACTTAGCGGACCGGCAAGCTAGCCTACTAACTCGAGGGGCGTAGCTGATGAGACACTAAACTGTCCAGTAACTACGTGGTACACGTGTCATGATGATCTCGTCAACGGAGCATAGCGGACCCAATTGCGCACCCAATCTGTCTTTGGCCAGACAAAACGAAACCCACTGAGGTTGGATCCAGGAGGTTGGACCCAAAAAATAGTGCCCTATTAAGCCGATACGTCACATGGTCAAGCCCAATACCCGTAAGAACTAATAATACAAGTATCTGAGGAATCGACCTAAGATGGGCATGTCAGCAATACACTGACTCCTATCAGGAAACAAATGTCTGAGTGTAAGTCGTGCATGGAAGTTCTTCTGCATGGACAACACTCCACAACAAAAGAATCCCCAACAGATCTAGGAGCACAAGTCGTGTAGGGAAACTTTCCTACATGGACGACTCCTAACAAGGAAATGATCTCTAGCAATATGTTTTTCCCTATACTACGCCACCAAAGGCCTAGCCGAACAAGGACTCACGCATGATAAATAGGCCACAAGGTTTAGGAACAAAGGTAAACTACAGAACCCAATTTACCACATTACACATTTCTTAAGCTTTCTCTGACTTAAGCATCGGAGTGCCATCGGCCGCCACAACGAGTTTTTGGCTCATTGTGTTCATTGTGCAGGTCAATGTCAAGGAGAAAGGATTTGACACCATCAACTGGTATGCCAAAAATAGATAGGGAGACATTCGAATAAAATACGATGATGTAAATTGAATCACCAAGTGATAATCACATAATTATAACATTTTTTACCTCTTATTATATTTTTGTTAATCCTTGTTTTTATCTTATTTTAGATTAATTATTAATTTTTTGTGTTTTTGTAGAATGTGGAGCTGTAATGAAGAAATCAGAGAAAAATGCAATGAACAATCCCAGATAGTGACTGCAGAGAAAGTGGAGGTGAAAATAACCTGAGCCCTTTACTTAAATCCAAAACCAAACCCATAAACCCAAACCCAATGCCAAGCCCAATCAAACCCAAAGAATATTCTCCCAATTATCCCATATTCAAATTTGATTTTTTTTTCTTTAATCACTCATCGAATCCTCCCTTTTAAGTTGTCTATATTCATTTTTCTAGTTATCTATAAATAAAAGGGAAATAATGAGAAAAAGGGAAGGAGGAGAAGGGAATCAAGCCTCAATAGCAAAAAACAAATCATTTTTCCTTCACAAAGTGATTTTCATTACACCCATCTCATCACCATCCATCTCTCACTCCCTCTCTGTCTAGATCACTCCGCCATCACCGCCACCAGAGCCACTTCCCACCGCCACTACCCACCACGAAACAGGGGCGTGACAACCCTGTTTCACATCAAATCTTCACCTCGCCACCGATCACCATCATCATCACCCATCTGTCCCTCCTCCACCGTCCTGGTTTACGCCACAAAACCACCACCATCTGGACCTCTCTCGTCGTCTCTCTCTCTCTCACACAGCCACCACCATCACCCGAGCACCACCACCACCACGAAACAGGGGCGTGACAACCCTATTTCACGTCAAATCTTCACCTCGCCACCGAGCACCACCATCATCCACCATCTGCCCCTCCGCCACTGTCCCTGTTAACGCCATAACCACCTTCGGACAGCACACAGCAGCCGGCCCACCCACAGCACCTGCAACAGCCTGAAGTTCTCCTGCTTCAGTGGAGTTTCCCGCCACTCTCTGAGTTCCCTCTCCTCAATCGGAACTTCTTTCGGTCTCTCTTCGTATACCGGCCGCCACCCAACGTCGTTCAGCTCTGGACGCACACCTGCACGCCAAGCAGGCCCTCCATCAGCGCTCCTGCTTCGGCTTTGGTTTCCCGCCTCTCTCCCTGTTCAAATCGAAGAAGAAATAAAGGAGCGCTACTGGCACTCAGTAGCACATAAGAGCACCCCGACTGGACATGGCGTTGTTTGCAACCTGTTGATCTGCTGAGTACCACCACACCGAGGCGGCGACAAATCAAAAGGGTTGTATAATTTATTTTAATTTATTTTACTGACTTAAATGCTTAATTGATAATTACAATTTTATTTAAGAAATTTGATAAATTGCTTTCACCTTTCATGTTCGATTAAAACTTGATATGTTTGGTAGTTAGATTCACATTTTATCAATATTCAAAGCATGTGCTAACAAATATTGAGCTTGAACTTTGATTAAGTGTGCCCTAAAAAGACACTTAATGCTTGGTAAGAGTTTATTTGCTTGAGATAAATTGTTAATGTTTGACAGAAACTTGATATGATTCGAATTGGATTTTAATGATCACATCTTCGGTGTAAGCAAGGGATCATCATCCCTAAAGCTTCTCGTTTATAATTTTAGTAATCTAGATTTAAATATATTTTCTAACTCATCAGTGAGTCCAAACCCCACTAAATCCATCTCATCATCTTTCCCTATTATTTTTCTTATTTTTAATTTATTTTTAGTTTAGTTTTTAAAATACTGTAACCCCATTTTTCTGTAAATTAGTTTAGATAAATTCTAAATTTCAATTGCATCCACTTTCCTCGTGGGATCGACCCATACTTGCCATTGTCTACCAGTTGACACCGTGCACTTGCGGTTATTACAAGTGGGACAAATTAGCATATTTATTTAGGCTGGTGAAACCCGCAACAAGTTTTTGGCGCCTGTTGTCGGGGAAGGTAGCAGTGTAATTGAATTTAAGATTTATTTTCACTAATTTAAAAAAAATATATTCAGAAAAAAAAATTTTATTTTATTTTGTTAAGTTCTTTTTACACTCATTTCGTATTATTTGTTTGATTTTGCAGAATACACGCTTCTCGAGGAAATTGGACGATCCTGCAAACATCAAGCAAATTTAAAAAAAAAATTGTGCGGAGAGTTTTAATTTTATTTTCACCTCGTTTTACGTAACAATTTTTGAGAACTCTACTGTTTTTCATTTTGTTTAATCACCAAAAAAAAAAAAACTCTAAATTCTCTAAGTCAGAAGAAAATATAGGGAAACAATTTTAATTGTTACCCAATAATTTCTTGTGATTTAGAAATCCGACTTCTAAGACCAAGACCAGTAATTTGATTGCATATGCTTGTGTGCTGATTGAAACGGATAAAAAGAGTCAGACATTTTTTTTGTGCTAACTTTTTGTGTAGAACGGAATGCGCAGACTGTAAGTACTTTTAACTCACGCAACGTATTAGTGACCGGGTGCTTTATGTAATTGTTTGCAATTGTGTGTTGGTTGTTTAAATTATGTAATTGTGGATGTTAAACTTTAGTAATTCATAATAAGCAGACCCAACTTATAAATAGAAATTGGTGGGACTTGATATCCCCACCTCATCACTCCAGCTGTGTGCAACCAATAGCCAAACATAATTAAAATCAGTTAGCAAGTTAGATAGACCCATCTTTTAGGTACGGTGTTCATAGGACAACTAAGACCAAGGTGAATCCAATAATTTTTGTGTTGACCAAAACTAAAAGTGACGATGGGTTTAATCATTCAATGAACTCCGAGAGGCCACTGCCACAAGGGTAATTTACCCGGTACACCGAGTCATAAGTAAGCTACGATCCACAAGAATAATTGGTGTAACTAACAGTTTTGGGTTAGGAACACAAGCCTCAAGTGTACATCTAACATCACATCGTTCTCACATCTACTGGCTTACAAAGCGGTAGCACAAGAAAGTACTTAATTGGACCATTGTGACCTCCTTCTCTTGTGTGATGATCCGGTTTCTTTGAAACAAAACTCTAGCCTACTGATTTTGAACTTTGCAGTGTAAAATGTACACTCTTAGGATCAACTTGTAGCACACATTGCTTTGTCATAAAGATTACATAAGAAATAATTGTCCCCCAAAGATAAAAAGATAATTGATCTCAAAAACGTTGATTGCTTAGGGAGGCATGTTTCTTGTGCATTTATTGGTTGTTGATTGTGTGTGAGTGTGTGTATATTTTTAAAGTTAATAAATTTAAAAAAATGAACACACGGGATTATCCAGCCTATTTTTCCGAGCAAGTCAATTCATTTTATGACATGCGACGACCTGATTATGATCCATATTTAGATTATTACAACCCAGGTTTAGCCTATCATCCTGACTTCTCATGGGCTCATGGTCAGTACCATGAAGGCCCTCTAGACACTCCTAAGACTCCTCAAGCTTTCATTCCTAATAATGAGTCTCAATTTCATCAAGTTGTTCCTCCATCCAACACATCAAGGTTAGAGGATATTTTGAACCTTTTTATAAAGCGAACAGGAGAAATGTTTGAGCAAAATTTTCAGGATATTACAGAATTGACAGTTATTTCTCAACAAAATTTCCAAGCTATCCAAAAACTTGAGATGACTGTGAGTCAGATAGTTGAGTCACTTCCTGAGATAGAGTCAGAAAAATTCCCTAATCAACCTATTTTTAATCAAAAGGGTCAATTCGAAATTAGTGGCACATCTGAGCCAGATGATGAAGATGTCCAATGCATTACTACCCTTAAAAATGAAAAACTGGTTGAAAATCAGGTAGAAATGCCTTATATGGGTGTCATTGAGTTGTCTAGACCAATATCTCTATGTGATTCATGTGATGAGCCTGTACCACTTGATATATCCATCGTCTCATCTACTTGCATCACATTCCCATTTACTGAGGCTACTTTCACCGATCCCTTGTTCTGTAGTGAGGATTTCAGTTTTCACCATTCTATTGTAAAAATCATTCAATCTTCTGATTTGGAACTAGACCTAAGATGTTCCCTTTTTGGAGCACGCAAGAATCATCTGTTGTGTATGACTACTGGTCACTATTGGGATGTCCTAGTGTATTTGGTGCCCCATGTGATTGCTATATTTGGGTGGACTGATCCTCAACTGTTCAGGTTGTTGATATACGAACATGGACTAAGTGTTTGTCATGTTCTTCCTCTCCACTTTTTGATACACCATTTTTTAGGAAGAATATTTCTCGGGTTGATGACGTTAAACCAAGCGCTACTGGGAGGCAGCCCAACTTTTGTTGTAAAGGTGCATGTTGAGTGTGTATTTTATCTATCTCTATTAACCAATCCACTATTCTTTTGTCCCTGAGCTCTCATCGGTGGATTACTTGTGAGAATTGGTAAAATCTTCACCGCGGTAATACTGTTCTAACCTCCTCTCATGTACTTATTTCATTCATTTGTCAGAATTATTTTGTTAAACATTGAGGACAATGTTTGGATTAGGTTTGGGGGTAGGGTTCATGAGTCGGTGAATTTTTCGTAGTGTTTTCTTTTCTTATTCTTAAAAAAAAATTATGCTTTTCTGTCAAGAAAACTTGGTCTTTTGCGATTATGAAAATGGATTTTAAATGTTTTATGCTCAAGAAAATGCAAGCCAACTTGACATATTGGTATATTGATAAAGTCTGAAAGTTTAGTATGATCCTTAAGTTAGACCTAGTTCATAAGATTTTTCAACTCAATTATCTTTGCACCATGAGCCATGTTAGCATAACTTGAAGTTGATGAGTGAAGTATATACTAGAAAACCTTAGAATAATATTGGAGACTTAACCCTAAAAGTTTTGAACTTTTCTATTTTTCCGAGGGTTATACATAAACTCTGATTTTTCTTGAGTCCGTATTATCTCGTTGATGATCTCATTATTCTCATTTTTCTGATCAGTTGCTTTGGGAATGACATCAAAATTGAATTATTACACTAGAACTTCTTGGCTTATTCAATTGAGATGTCATAATACTGACCCGGACTTAGGAAATGATCTAGGCATTTTATTTTTCCCTTTTCTTTCTTTAGACCATTAACTAGCCTTTTAACTTACCCATAACATTAACCTTTTTTGTAGCCTTTTGAGCCTTAGAATAACTTTTATTTATTAACCCATTAACATTTACCCAACTTTTCTGAGAATGTGTATGGATGAATATACTTGGTGTAAAAGGGCATTAAAGAGCAAAATATGAGATATTTCATAAATCCTCTATGTGAAAAAAAAATGATTCTTCAATGAGGATAAAGATGTGAGGATGAAGAAAAAATTGATGGTGCGCAACATTGGTTTATTCTTGACAGCCTTAATTGTTCATTGAACGGGTGTATACATTCCTAGAAAATTTTGTTAGAATCCTTTGACATTCCTTATTAACCATTACCCAAGTCCCGTTACAACCCAACAAAGTCCTAGTTGATCTTAGGTAAAGGTTGGTTCCGTAGATGTGGAGATTTAATAACCAAGACCTGTGGTGTTTGATTCAACATTCCCAAAAGTAATTGATATTCCTGTCCATGAGATCATGTTCATTCCATTCTTGAAAAGTTCGTTCTTCATAATACTATATGTGAGATGATTGTTTTCCATTATTTACTCTTTCCTCACATATAAACTGAGTGAAATACCAAATCTCTGAGTGCTTTATTGTGAGTGACATGAGAGGTTTGAAATCAAAACAAACTTTCTACAAGAGATTTAGTCATTGTTTTACTCTGAAATGAAAAGTTATGTTGATAGTGCTATCCACACACACACATTGAGTTGAGGATGATTGTGAATTTTTTTCTAACCTTTGGAGGATATTAAATTATTTGGAGATTTGTTGATACACTAAAATGGCACTGTTGGTTTCTTGCATATCTTGAAGTTTTAAAATAAACATTGTTTGACCTAGTTTTGTCGAGTCAGTAATGTTTGTGGGTAACATTTTCTGGAAACCCTCACGAGACTATAACTCGTCCCCTAGAGGTACTCTAGGGGTTCAAAACCTTGTTGCACGTTTTCAAAGGTAAGTGCAATCGACGATGCCTGCGAAAGTGAGTTAGGATTTTCTTTTCGGTTTTCTTCTTTGTTTTGCTCGAGGACTAGCAAAATATAGGTTTGGGGTATTTGATAATCACATAATTATAACATTTTTTTACCTCTTATTATATTTTTGTTAATCCTTGTTTTTATCTTATTTTAGATTAATTATTAAATTTTTGTATTTTTGTAGAATGTGGAGCTGTAATAAAGAAATCAGAGAAAAATGCAATGAACAATCCCAAATGGTGACTTCAGAAAAAGTGGAGGTGAAAATAACCTGAGCCCTTTACTTAAACCCAAAACCAAACCCATAAACCCAAACCCAATGCCAAGCCCAATCAAACCCAAAGAATATTCTCCCAATTATCCCATATTCAGTTTTAATTTTTTTTCCCTTAAATCACTCATTGAATCCTCCCCTTTAAGTTGTCCATATTCATTTTTCTAGTTATCTATAAAAACAAGGGAAATAATGAGAAAAAGGGAAGGAGGAGAAGAGAATCAAGCCTCAATAGCCAAAAATAAATCATTTTTCCTTCACAAAGTGACTTTCATCACACCCATCTCATCACCATCCATCTCTCACTCCCTCTCTGTCCAGATCACTCCGCCATCACCGCCACCAGAGCCACCTCCCACCGCCACTACCCACCACGAAACAGGGGCGTGACAACCCTGTTTCACATCAAATCTTCACCTCGCCCTCGATCACCATCATCATCACCCATCTGTCCCTCCGCCACCGTCCCTGTTAACGCCACAAAACCACCACCGTCTGGACTTCTCTCGTCGTCTCTCTCTCTCTCACACAGCCACCACCATCACCCGAGCACCACCACCACCACGAAACAGGGGCGTGACAACCATGTTTCACGTCAAATCTTCACCTCTCCATTGAGCACCACCATCATCCACCATCTATCCCTCCGCCACCGTCCCTATTAACGCCATAACCACCTTCGGACAGCATGCAGTAGCCGGCCCGCCCACAGCACCTGCAACAGCCTGAAGTTCTCCTACTTCAGTGGAGTTTCCCGCCACTCTCTGAGTTCTCTCTCCTCAATCTGAACTTCTCTCTCTTCATATATCGGCCGCCACCCAATGTCGTTCAGCTCCGGATGCACACCTGCATGCCCAAGCAGGCCCTCCATCAGCGCTCCTGCTTCAGTTTTGGTTTCCCACCTCTCTCCCTGTTCAAATCGAAGAACAAAGAAAGGAGCGCTATTGGCACCCAGTAGCGCATAAGAACACCCCGGCTGGACCTGGCGCTGTTTGCAACCTGTTGATCTGCTGAGTACCACCACACCGAGGCAGCGACAAATCAAAAGGGTTGTATAATTTATTTTAATTTATTTTACTGACTTAAATGCTTAATTGATAATTACAATTTTATTTCAAATTTCCTTCACCTTTCATGTTCGATTAAAACTTGATATGTTTAATAGTTAGATTCACATTTTATCAATATTCAAAGCATGTGCTAACAAATATTGAGCTTGAACTTTGATTACGTGTGCCCTAAAAAGACACTTAATGTTTGGTAAGAGTTTATTTGCTTGAGATAAATTGTTAATGTTTGACAGAAACTTGATATGATTGGAATTGGATTTTAATGATCACATCTTCGGTGTAAGCAAGGAATCCTCATCCCTAAAGCTTCTCGTTTATAATTTCAGTAATTTAGATTTAAATATATTTGCTAACTCATCGGTGAGTCCAAACCCCACAAAATCCATCTCATCCATTTTTCCTTTTATTTTTCTTATTTTTAATTTATTTTTAGTTTAGTTTTTAAAACACTGTAACCCCATTTTTCTGTAAATTAGTTTAGATAAATTCTAAAATTCAATTGCATCCACTTTCCTCGTGGGATCGACCCGTACTTATCGTTGTCTACCAGTTAAACACCGTGCACTTGCGGTTATTACAAGTGGGACAAATTAGCCTATTTATTTTGGCCGGTTAAACCCGCAACAACAAGCAACTTCGAAGGAAAGAACAATCAAAAGAGAAAATATAGTCTCCTAGAAATCGATCAAGAAATGAAAGAAGAAACTATTGGACTTTTAGAAATCAAGAAAATGAAATCCTGAAAAGATTCAGAGTTGGTTTCAGTTTCTAATGAAATCCACGAATGACACAGAACATTGGGGTCTACCAGCTCAATCGTCTCTTAGGTAGCATTTTTTTAAAGTGTTCAAAGGCTAACTTCTAATTGGAGTTGGAAGTTCTAAATGAACTGTTTGTTTTACTTCTGAATGAGTTGCTGATTAGAAGCTGCACAATTAAAGTCATTTGTTTTTAGGTGTTGATTTGAAGTTTTTTGACATTTTTTTCCACCTCCACAAACCACTAACAGTAACTCCCCTTCTCCACCTATTTTCTCTCCACCAAACACCATGGAGATATCTCTTCCACTAGCACAAAACAACCATATATCTCTTTCCATTCCTCATAGAATCTCAAGATAAAGAGAAGATGATGAGGAGGAAGAGGGGAGGGTAGGCGGTGGTAATGGTGCCGGTGGAGAGGATGGTTGGTGGAGAAGTGGGATAGCACAGTGGTCATTACAAATTTATTGTGTGATTATTATTGGAATGAATTTTCATTAAGCACTCAGTTATAAGTGATCAGCACCTCCTGCTGCTTACTTCAATTAGAAGTTCAACTTCGGATCGAAACAAAAAACAAACACCCTTGACAAAGTGTCTCACTTTTTACTAAGACTTCTTACAAAAAAAAAACCTCTTAGTCATCGCTTCTAAATCTACTTGATAAGCACCCAAAACATCGATTTTACACTCCCAAATATACAATTGTTAAGTCCAATTATCAAATAAAAATATCTCATTACGTGTATTTTGTGTCTTTTGTAGGAATTCAAGTACAAATCTCAAATTATGCATAAAGTGGCACAATAAGGCTAAATTCATCAAGTAGAATGCCCAATGGGAATTCGAATGCATTCATCGGGATTAAAGAATTTCAATCTCAAGACCCATGAAGTCAAGCCCACAAAGCAACAACAATTACGGATCTCGAGAAAATCAATATGAAGATTTGGACGTCCACATGGCCAACTTTATTCTTAAAAAATATCTACAAGACATGTTTCCTTATTGAACTCCAACACCATGTTTCCTTGTTTCACTCAAACCCTTTTTACCTATAAAAACCCCATACATGGAGTTCATAAGGTATAGTTTTTCTTTGATAGTTTTTTTTTGCAGAGTTTTTTAGTTGTAGTTCTTTTCTTTATATTTTTACTTGGGAGAAAAGTGCATGTACTACAGTTTAATTCCATTGAATAAGTAAGTTTTCTCTTTGTTTTTCTTTGTTCTTTTAGTTTAATACTTATTTTCACCATACATTATTTTGCTATTCTCTTTATTCTTTATGTTGAAAATCAAATATTGTCTTCTAATCCACGTGAAGTAGTCGACAACCCCTACTTTCACTATACATTGTTGAATTGTATTGCAGGTTGAAGGAAGAAAAAAATAAATAGAAACAACTTATATTTCTTTGATTGATGTCGAAAATCATGCAATGACATTAATGTCGGTTTTTGGCATCAATCAAATGGCACCGTTGCACATCACTTGGTGAAGGAAGACATTATTGAAGATACAACTTTTGAGACAATAGATTAGATTTTTAATTTTTTTATTTAATTAATACAATTTTTTTTGTCATCTTTATGCTTTTTTTTGGGTAATTTTCAGCATATAACGGAAACAACACAGTAGTAGGCGGCTCAAACATTGTCCGTTTAACATGACATTTTTACAGAAAATTTCATGATACTCCCCTGAATTTCCATAGTTGTTTCAGATTTTTTTTATGTCGGTTGCCTATTGAACAAATTCGTTTGGAAAAGTTAGTGATAAAGTTGCGAAATTGCCTAAGACTTGCTTGAAGACCTTTTTTAATTTTTGTTTGTAGTTTTTAGTGAGGAAAAGAGTTTATTCTTTTCTAACTTCTTTTTAATATGCCTCGAATGTTCAAGTGCAACTTGTAATAGTTAGACATTATTTTAGCATTAGGTTGATTGTTAGTTTTAGGTTAGATTTAATTCACTTTCATAAAATAAAATAAAAAAACTAAAAACTAAACAAACAAACAAAAATTTAAAAAAATTAATTAATTTCTAACTTCTTGACCAAGACCATTAAACATCTTGCATGTGTAATTGTTTGATTGTGTGTTTATTTATTTAGAAAGCAATCGAAGTCAGAAATAAAATATAAAATAAAAAATAAAAAAATTTCTTTGAAAAATGGCTAATTTTTTTTTGTAGTGGACAACTAGTGGTGTTGTGGGGGAGAAAGCAATTGCTTGAACCTAGGAGGAGTAGCTTTCAAATAACACTTCTCTCTACTCCCACGATGGAGACCTTGTGTCCAAGCTCACAAGTTAGTAAGTATCTCTTTCAGACACATTGTTTGGTGTTTGTTTATGTTTCTGTATCTTAACGAACTGTGTGGTTGCTTACGTTAATAAACTACCATAAATAGAAAGGGCAGACCTAGCCCTATTTTTGAAACTGGTGGGATTTCATCACCCACGTCATCACTCAAGCTGTGTGAAACCAAGGCACATAATAAAATCAACTAAGATTAGAGCCAACTAGGACGGTGTTCATAGGAAAACTAAAACCTAGGTTATTCTGCTAAATTTTGTGTTGACTAAAGCAAAACGTGACGTTGGGTTTAATCATTCAATGAACTCCGAGAGGCCACTACCACATGGGTAACTCACCCGGTACGCCAAGTCATTAGTAAGCTGCAGACCACAGAAGAACGTGGTGTAACTAACAATTTTGGCTAGGAACACACACCCTAAGTATGTATTTGACACACATCGTTTTCATATCAATCAGTCTACAGAGCGGTAGCACAGGTATAGTTCTTAATTAGACCACATGATTTCTTGTAGTTGTGCAATAATCCGGCTTCTTGCAAGTGTAACTCTGACCTTCTAATTTTGGACTTTGTACTGTTGGATACAAGCTTTTAGGATCATCTGTTAGCACCCTATCTAATTAGGCAATAATAGATAACATTGTAACGCCCACTGGTTTCAATCAATCTTGTCCCTCACAGATTAATAAGATAAAATCCCATTAAAACGTTGTTTGCTTAGATTTGGCATTTGTGTGGTTCAGAAGTGATCATTGTTTGTGTATGTCTTCTTAGCAATCGTCTAGGGATACTTGATCTTGTGCTTTGTCACTGTCATCTTTCCAATCCATTTTTTCCCTTTTATGAAAGTTTGGGATCGACCCAACAAGCGTTTGGTTCGTACCCAAAATTTTTCTAGCCACCCTAATCCACTTTTTGCTTCTTCACCACACTCATCTCCACCTACCTCCCCTCACTCTCCAATCAACACTGAAATGGAAGAACGTCCAATTTGGGAATACAATGTTCCCTCTGCTGCTAATGTGCACGGATGCATTGAGCTGCCCCCTATCACTACAACTCAATTTGAGATTAAACCGGCTATTATTAATATGTTGCCGAAATTTCATGGGCATGATCGAGAAAGCCCATATGTCCATCTTGGAAAGTTTCTTGAAGTTTGTAGTACTTTAAAGAACCAAAACATAGATGAAGAAAATGTCAGACTTCACTTGTTTCCTTTCTCTTTTGATGATTGAGCCACCTCATGGCTAAATTCCCTCCCTGCTAGTTCCATTAAATCATGGAAGGATTTAGTTAGAAAGTTTCAAGCGAAATACTTCCCCATGAGAAAGACCCTAGAAATTAGAAGAGAAATTGAGGAGTTTACTCAAACACATGATGAAATTTTTTATAAAGCATGGGATCGCTTTCAAGATTTACTCATCAAGTGCCCCTATCATGGCTTTGAAACACGAGTGCTAGTGCAAACTTTCTATAATGGATTGATTGTCGAATCTAGAAATATGATCGAATCCATGCATCAAGGGAAATTCATGCGTAAAACTGGTACTGATGCTTATACCTTTCTAAGTGAATTTGCTGATGATTCTCGACAATGGACTGCCCATAGAGACTTGAAACCTAGTTCTTCTAGAAAATCACGTCTATTTGTACCAAAGGAAGATCCCGAACCAAACATCAAAATATTCCTAAAGGACTTTGCTAAGGAAATGAAATCTATTGTAACAAAGTCTACCTCTGAAGCTAGAGAACAGACTTATAAAGCTTTTACCTTTTGCCTCAAAAGAGATCATATAGATTCTGATTGCCCTTTAACTTCAGGTGGCAGTGAACCTCCAGAGGAGGTGTGTGTATTTAACAGTGAACGTAAATCAAACACATTCGGTCAAAGATACACATCTGCAAATCGACGTCACCCTCACCTTTCCTATGGTGGTGAATTTATGAACAACCACCCAGAAGTTCAGGGAATCCTCCTGGGTTTCAACACCCTAGGCAGCCTAGTGGACAAGCCCACAACTCAAGCACTTATCCCAGACAGGTTCAATATGGACCTCAATCTAACCAGTTGCAACAGAATCAATATCCACCACATGGAGGGCCTCTTTCATTCCAGCAAAATCAGCCTGTGTACCTTCCTATAGTACCTGTCCCTCATAATTCTTATGGTCAACCTCAACTTAGCAACTTCTGGAACTTGGTACCTCAAAATCAATATGTTGCTCCTTTACCACCTTCAAAACCATCATTGGAGGATATGATGCACCAATTAATGACAACTAATGCTGCTAATTCCCAAGCCATCCCCCAGCTTCAACAACAATTGCAACAGTTTAGCATGGGAAGGGAAAAAGGAACATTCCCCAGTCATCCCATCCCTAATCCAAAAGGTTTTCCCCAAGCCCATGTCAATGAAATTGGTAGTAATGTTGATTCACAGGGAGAAGTTAAAGTAGTCACCACCCTTGGTTTTGGTCAAGCAATTGATAATGACATAGAACAACCCAAGAGAACTGATGTGATTTCCAAAGGGAATGTTCCTAAACCAATTGAGAACGCCAAAGATTCTTTTCAAACTAGTTTAAACCCACCCTCTCAGCTTCCCGTAGAGCCGAGAAAGTATATACCTAAGGCACCTTTTTCCCAAAGCCCTTTTAGGTAACAAAAAAGATAAGCAATTTCAAGAAATACTAGAAATTTTTAAAGGAGTACTCATCTACATCCCTCTTTTGTCTGCTATCCAACAAGTACCAGTCGATGCAAAAATTTTCAAGGACATGTGTACTAAAAAGAAAAAAACGGAAGTACCTGAAACTGCATGCCTTGCAAGCGATGCCACATCGCTTATTCAACAAACTGGAGTAATTAAGTACAGTGATCCAGGAACCCCTGCTGTACTATGCTTAATTGGAAAAGACTTTGAAAGTCGTGCTTTGATCGACTTAGGAGCGAGCGTGAATCTCTTATCATATATATTTAGAACTTGGGTTAAAGGAGATGCAACCAACAAAAGTAGTTCTTAAGCTAGCAGATGAGTCAAAACAATACCCTAGAGGAATAGTTTTGGATGTGATTGTTCAAGTTGCAGATTTCTATTATCCAGTTGATCATCTTAGACACTAGCCCGAGCCCAAATAATCAAATTCCTGTTATTTTAAGGCAACCCTCCTTAGCAACTGCGGAGGCTAACATCAACTGTAAAAGCAGTATGTTTCCTTTGGGAACCTTAAAGCTGAATTGAATATTTTTAAGGCCTTGAAAGGAGATATGATCTCGATATGATTGAGGAAAAAGAAGAAGAAAAAGAAGTGTGTATTATTCGATCTTTTGAGTCTGTGGCTCAATCGTCACCAGATGACGTATTGTTTCGTTGTCTCTCACACTTTGGTATGAACCTAGTTATGGACGAGGCCATTGAATAGGTCAACAATATGTTGGATAATGTGCCCATAATGCATATACCTGAATCCGAGCCATTATCACGTTATCAATATGAGGAAGAGTTGTATTCATCTTCTTCCTTTAGAGAACAGTCACAAGATAGTGAATCATCCACAAGCACTCAGAAATTACTAGAATTTAAGCCTTTACCAAATGAATTGAGATATGCATTTCTCGGTCCTGCGGAGAGTTATCCAGTGATTATTGCCTCAGATCTCACTGAGGAACACAGTGACAAGTTGTTGGAGGTCCTTAAAGCTCACAAGTCACCCATTGCTTGGAATATTCATGACATCAAGGGTGTTGACCTTAGTGTCTGTGAGCATCATATTTATTTGGAAGATGAAACCAAAACATCCAGAGAACTCCAGCGACGTCTAAATCCCATTTTGAAAGATGTCGTAAAAGAAGAAGTGTTGAAACTCCTGGATGCAAACATCATCTATGCTATCTCTGATAGCCAATGGGTTAGCCCAGTCCATGTGGTTCCTAAGAAGTCAGGAATTACAGTAGTTGAAAATGAGAACAAGGAACTTGTGCCACAAAGAATGAAAAAGGGATGGAGAGTATGCATTGATTATCGTAAGTTGAACTCTAATACTCGAAAGGATCACTTTCCCCTTCCCTTTATTGATCAGATGCTTGAGAGGTTAGTAGGTCATCCTTACTATTGTTTCTTGGATGGATATTCTGGATACAATCAAATCCCTATTGCACAAGAAGATCAAGAGAAAACCACATTCACTTTTCCTTTTGGTACTTACGCTTATCGTCGCATGCCTTTTGGGCTATGCAACGCACCCGCGACATTTCAAAGATGCATGTCTAGCATATTCAGTGATATGGTGGACAACTTTCTTGAGATATTTATGGATGATTTTTCAGTATTCGGCTCATCTTTTGACCAATGCCTACATCACCTCTCACTTGTCTTAGAGCGCTGCGAATAAAAATGTCTTGTTTTAAATTGGGAAAAGTGTCACTTCATAGTGAAGCAGGGCATTGTTCTTGGGCACGTTGTCTCTCCAAAAGGCATTAAGGTGGACAAAGCTAAGATTGATTTCATTTCATCTCTTCCGATTCCAAAATCTGTTAAAGATGTGCGGTCTTTCTTGGGGCATGCTGGATTTTATCGCCGCTTCATTAAATATTTTTTGAAGATTGCACGCCCTTTGAGCAGTCTCTTAGCTAAGGATGTTCCTTTTCTTTTTGACGACAAGTGCATATCTGCATTTCTGCGTCTTAAATCTGAACTAGTCTCAGCTCCTATCATCTGAGCTCCTGATTGGGTGCTACCCTTTGAGATTATGTGTGATGCCTCTGACTACGCTGTAGGTGCAGTTTTGGGTCAGAAAGTTAACAAACTTCCTCATGTTATCTACTATGCTAGCAAAACTCTGAATGAGGCTCAACTCAATTACTCAACCTCGGAGAAAGAGATGTTAGCCATTGTTTATGCACTAGATAAATTTCGTTCATATCTCATTGGAACTAAAGTCATTGTGTACACTGATCATGCAGCCCTTAGATACCTTCTCAATAAGAAGGACACCAAACCTCATCTGATTCGATGGGTTCTTTTGCTTCAAGAATTTGATCTTGAAATACGAGATAAGTCGGGTACAGAAAATGCGGTCGCCGACCACTTGTTTAGGCTAACATCACAGTCATCTACTAATATCTTGCCCATTCAAGAGGACTTCCCAGATGAACAACTTCTCTTGGTAGAGCAAGAGCTTCCTTTGTATGCCGACATTGTCAATTTTTTAGCAACTTAGGAACTCCCTTCACACTGGTCTAAGCCAAATCGTGACAAATTTTTGTCTAGGGTCAAGTATTATTCTTGGGATGAGTCATAATTGTACAAATACTGCCCTGACCAACTTATCCGAAGATGTGTTCCAGAAGTTGAACAGTTGAGCATTCTCTCATTTTGCCATGATCAAGCTTGTGGTGGGCATTTTAGTTCTAAGAAAACCGCGGAGAAGGTTCTCCAGTCAGGTTTTTATTGGCCTACCCTTTTTTGATATGCCCATGAGTATTGTAAAGCCTGTCATCGATGTCAACAACTTGGGCGAATAACTCATCGACACATGATGCCTCTGAATCCTATTCTAGTGGTTGAAGTTTTTTATGGTGGGGCATCGATTTTATGGGACTGTTTCTATCCTCCCATGGGTATCAATACATCCTTCTTGCAGTGGATTACGTTTCTAAATGGATAGAGGCCTTTGCCACTAAGACCAATGATCACAAAATTGTTATTTCATTCATAAGGGAGTTTATCTTTAGTAGATTTGGCACCCCCAAGGGTATCATTAGTGATGGGGGTAAGCATTTCCGTAACCGCGTATTTGAGCATCTTGTTAAAAGTATGGGGTTACTCACAAAGTTTCCCTTTCCTACCATCCTCAAACAAGCGGTTAAGTTGAAGTCTCGAATCGTCAAATCAAGAACATCCTCGAAAAGACTATAAATCCAAATCGAAAAGATTGGTCTTTACGTCTTTTGGATGCCTTATGGGCATACCGAACTGCATTCAAAACTTCTTTAGGGATGTCTCCCTATAGATTGGTCTTTGGTAAACCTTGTCACCTTCCTGTCGAACTCCAACATAGAGCTTATTGGGCTACAAAGAGTCTAAACTTTGACCTCGATATGGCTGGTAAAAAATGAAAACTTCAGCTCGATGAGCAAGAAGAATTGAGGTATGATGCTTATGACTTATCCAAGAACTACAAAGATAAAATGAAGTGGATACATGACAAAAGCATCATGAGAAAAGAGTTCCATCTTGGTCAGAAAGTCCTACTCTACAACTCTCGTCTTCATCTCTTTCTAGGTAAGCTAAAAACTTGTCGGTTTGGTCCATTCATTGTACGTGATGTTAAAAACTACGGTGCCATCACCGTAGAAAACCCTACAAATGGTAGTCTCTTTCAAGTAAATGGACAGCGACTGAAGCCATACCATGAACTTCTCACAAGGTCAGTGGAAACCATTCAGTTGATTCATCCTAACTATGAGGATTAGTCACGCCTATAAATTCCTACTCCACTAAGCCTATTTGGGGGTGGTATCCACCACCCCCATTACGTCCGGCAATGACATTAAACTTAGAGCTACTGGGAGGCAGCCCAATCCGTTTATGCATTCATTCATTCATTCATAAAATAATAAAAAAATATTAAATTTTTTTTTAATAATACCGCCAATTCCTGTTTGGGGGTGATGTATTTTAATAATACATCACCCCACGAACTCACTCTTTTTCACTGCAGGGACGGTACAGATGTTCAACAAATCACCTGAGGTAATAAGTTCTAATTTTTATTTCTTACTTTTCATTTCATTTGTTTAACACTGGGGGCAGTGTTCTATTTGTTTGGGGGTGGGGAGATTTATCAAAATTTATACCTCTTTTGAAAATCGTTTTCTAAAAAAAAAAAAAAAAAAAAAAATGGTGTGGTATCCTATCTATGATGAGATTGGATTACTTGATTCATTACATTTAGGCAAAGAGATGTTGGAAGTTTATTGCTAGAGTAAATATTGCATTTGAGCACTCAGGAACAAATAATTTTTTGCACAATGACCACAGATGTAGTTTGGAATACAAAAGTAAGTTACTTCCTGAGAATCTAAAGGAATAATAGTGGAGACTTTAACCTTGTGAGCTATCAGGCCTTTCATTTTATTCAGAGTGTTTTTACACAACTCCGAGTCATATGATGACTTCAAATTTTATTGGACATTAACTTGTTGTGAAGTCTCATTATTCTTCTTTTTGGTTGGTCACTGAGGATGACATCTTTTTCGAGTTAAGAGAAACATAGGTCTTGTAGTCTATTTGAGACTTATAACCATTACCAAACCTTAGAAGGTAAATTAGGCATATCTTGTCCACCTGAACCTTCTCAAAACCATCTTGCTAAACATTTCATCCAATACCAATGTGAGCCTTTGTCTTGTTTTTTTTGGATATATAAAAATAAAAAAACCCCCCATTTTTCCCTTTATGTTTCTGAAAAATGTTATGAAGATTTATAAAGAAAAATAGGATTGCAAAGTGAAACGACAAAGTCCAAGGTACTTCAGAAAAAAAAATTTGAAAAACAAAAACAAAAGGCTGTAAAGAAAGGAGAATAAAAGGAAGTGATTGATGAGTCCCCAATTAATCTATCAGAAGACCCTATATTTTCAAAAACATCATTTTACTTGCCATCTACCCCACTCTTCCTCGTATATATATATATGTATATATAAAAGCCAGATTCATTGCCTTTTTAAAGAAGTCATAACTAACCCTATGGTAAGGTATGGTAAGAAGTGGAGAATAGATGAGAAGACACTATAATGGGTAACTCGACATTATTGCAAGTGATCAACATTTCTTCCATGAGACTATTATTCTCTTTCATGTCCGTTTATTCTTATGAGCATGTGAGAAGTTTACATTTTTGCATTTCTTCTTTTCCTCATATGCAAGAGAGAAAATATTTTACCCAAACTCAGAGTAATCATTTCAGAGATATTAACTGGTGAGTTTTGAAGTCAAAACAGCTATTCAAAAGGTGGATTACGATGTACGTTACTTTGACATGAAAATTTGCATTTGTTGGTTATTCACACACACACACACCTTGTTCCAAAGTTGCTCACTTGTAATGTGCATTTTAGTAAGAAGTTACATATGTCTCTTGACTTCTATGTGGTTGAATAATAGGAACATTCTCTGAGAACAATAGGTCATACATCAATTTTGTTTCATATAAAAAAATGTTTGTGGGTGTCATCCTGGATAACCCTCAGGAGGCTAAAACTCCTCCTTTAGTGTCATGCTAGGGGTTCAAGGCGTTGTTGCATATTGTAAATGCAATTGAGTCATACCAGCGAAAGTGACATTGACTTTTTTTAGAAGTTTATGACGAATAAAAATATTTTTTTTTGTGTTCTTATCTTTCTTTTCGTTGTTCTTTGCTATAGGACTAGAAAAAGGTTGTTTTGTGCACCCAAAACATCAATTTTACACTCCCAAATATACAATTGTTAACAATTATCAAATAAAAATATTTCAAGTACAAATCTCAAATTGTGCATAAAGTGGCTCAATAAGGCTAAATTCATCAACTAGAAGGCCCAATGGGAATTCGAATGCATTCATCGGGATTAAAGAATTTCAATCTCAATACCCATGAAGTCAAGCCCACAAAGCAACAACTACGGATCTCGAGAAAATCAATATGAAGATTTGGACGTCCACATGGCCAACTTTATCTTAAAAAAATCTCTACAAGACATGTTTCCGTATTGAACTCCAACACCATGTTTCCTTGTTTCACTCAAACCCTTTTTACCTATAAAAACCCCATACATGGAGTTCATAAGGGATAGTTTTTCTTTGATAGTTTTTTTTTTTGCAGAGTTTTTTAGTTGTAGTTCTTGGCTTTATATTTTTACTTGGGAGAAAAGTGCATGTACTACAGTTTAATTCCATTGAAGAAGTAAGTTTTATCTTTGTTTTTCTTTGTTCTTTTAGTTTAATACTTATTTTCACCATACATTATTTTGCTATTCTCTTTATTCTTTAAGTTGAAAATCAAATATTGTCTTCTAATCCACGTGAAGTGGTCGATAACCCCTACTTCCACTATACATTGTTGAATTGTATTGCAGGTTGAAGGAAGAAGAAAAATAAATAGAAACAACTTATATTTCTTTGATTGATGTCGAAAATCATGCAACGACATTAATGTCGGTTTTTGGCATCAATCACTACTCGCTCTTTACTTGTCTGCTAGTAGATGATTACTGTATTTGGTAGATGGGGGGCAAAGGTGTATACATCAATTCAAAAGAGTAGCCCAAATAGGCATCCATTTGGGTTTCAATTTATTTGTCCAATTTCAGGGCCCATTCTAATTCAAAGTTAAGGTCCATTTGTCAATTTTGTTTCTATGCCCCTTATACTTGCAAGTCCAAATGAATTTTTGAATAAAATGGCTAAAAGTGAGATGAGAGAGAGAAAGGAAAGAGGAAGAGAGAATAAAGAATATGAATTTTATGATGATCATTGTCCTTTGAGTTTGTTACTAAATTATGAAACTTCTTTGCAAATTTTCAAAACACGTAAGCTCGACTACCTTGATTTCCTGATATTTTCCAAGGTTGGCATCTCATGTGCTCTCGAGTTTAAATTTATTTTTTTATTGGGCTAAAGTAAATTTAACAAATCATGAATATACTTTAGCCCTCATACTCACTATTGTGGTTGATGGTGATTGGGGAAATTTTGAAATATATATACATCAATCAACACTATTGTTACCTTGGAGTTCCTACTATTAGGAAAAACTATTGAGAAACATAAATTTCGATCCATCCTCCATAAAAATGGAAACATGACTAGTGTTGTAGAATAATGTGGATGTCAACCACATGTTGAAATGGCATCATGTAGAGACATTAGGTGTACATGTGGTAGCTCCTCCTTATCCTCATCTCCTTTCTGCCGAAGTATTTCCAACTGATGTATATATATGTATATGAGAGCTTTGTAGAGTAAAAGAGACAGTAGTGATGTAAATAACTAAAGATGAGATGATGTACCACAGGAGATCAAAGGAAGATAAGAGATTAATGAGGAGAGAAAGTTCTATCTTTGTAGTATATGATTAGTATTGTTTTCGATGATTTCCAACACATTATCAGCATGACGGCGCTCGGTAGAGTTCCTCCTCTTTTGCTTCTTTTAAACTCTTTGTTAAAAGGGGTTAAAGAGGAAGCAAAAGGACCCGAATTTCCTCTCTTCTTTTTCACCCAAATGGGTCCTAAAGAGCCCATGAAGCAAGACCCAGTGAGTCAACTGTGAAATTGGCAGAAATTGAAGTTTTTCTTTTTTTTGGGGAGGATCCAAAGCTAAGTTTGTTTTCACAAAGCTTTGGTAATATCTTTCGCCTTCATTACGTGCAAACTCTTTATTCAAAAGAGTTGACATGTAATTTTCTAACCAAGATTTCATGTTGCTGAATTTTTAATATTTTCACTTGTCTTTCTTGCAACAATCCTACTTAAAATCTCTATTACTTCTTCTCATGGAGGATTACCTTTTCTTATTAACTGGATACAAACTTTTTGAGACTGAAAAATTGTTTACAGATCTAACCCAAAAGATAAATTACAAACTTTGATCTCAAATAAACCAAGTTTTTGCCACTTACTCTAAAACCATTTGCAAAGTTCAAGCATCCATTTTTCTTCACTGCAACTGCCTTTCCATTAACAAAGAACCCCACGAAACTCAATGACATGCAAATAAATTGGAATTGATGTGAAATTTAAATTGAATGAATTTAACTGGGTTGTATAATTAAAGCCTAGATTGCATGTATAAGTTACTTGGGCCTAATTAGTGGTTTGATTGTTTACTGAGACTGATTGATCAGTTAAGACATGATTACTGCTGGACCTGGTTCGGATATGGATGAAATTGTTAGCTGATTTGATTCAAATCCTGTTGGATCAGTTTGGACTAGATGATTTGATTCAGTTCTGGATTTATTTTGTTTACTGGGCCTTATTGTTATTCATCTCTGGGCATGTTACTATGAATGTTCATAGGGCCTATTCAGTTAGACCTGTTAATTTGAATTTATTTAAACATATTTCATATGGACCTATTTGATTAGTAATTGGACTGGAATTGCTGAATTGGCACTAAAATAGGTCTGTAAGTTTCAATACTATTGGGCCTAATTTATGTAACAATTAGTTTGATCATGTTCTGATTGAACTACTGACATTAAGTAAATTGGGTCTATTCACTTAGACCTGGAACATTCGGGCCTACTAACATTCATATCAGGTCTTGATTAGGCCAAGTTTTTTTTTAATGTTTATTATGGATCTTGTTTTCTATTGAATATGAATAGAACTGTTTGCCTAATTCTCAAAATATTACCAGACAATCTGTTTTCATTGCATTTCCAAAAGCAAATGCCAATTACAATTTAAAACGGGCCAACGACAGGGGGCACGACAAGAATACATATTTAGAAGAAGTGACACCTCCAGAAGAGGTAGAAAAATGACTATTTTAGTAGAGCTAGTCCCTTTAACAATGGTAGTTACCCAAGCAGAGGTAATTACTTTATCAGAGGTGGTTATACTCGTAGAGGTCATCATCATCCAAGCCACACATGGTCCAATGCTCTTGCCCTGGACAATAATCAAAATCCTACCCATAATAGTTTGAGTGTTGCTAGAAATGATGCTTGTGGTAAACATGGACATGGCTCACATGTTTGTCCAGCCCCAAATAAAGCAGTAGAGCAATATCAAACTTCCAATGCTCAACATGAACATAATTGTTTCATAAAAACAATAGAATTATAGCACATGCAAAACGTAACTACCCCCGAGTATGAGGCCACTCTAGCAGATATGGCCATTAGCGAAAGTAATATATTTGAGCATTCAACAAATATGTGGCAACTCCACAAGTAGTAGCCACTAGCCCATGTACTCATCCCAATAGTGGTTGCTATAACATTGTTACTCTAGCCTAATACTTATCTTAAGACCCACGGGAAGTGGTCTAGGACACCTACTCTAGAAAATCATTTTTTTTTTATTTTGCTAAGCTCAAGGATACATATGATATATGATGTTAAATTGGAATACTTGATCATTTTAATTTCTCATCATTTTACTCCTAAGTGTGCAACATATGCAGTATATCATATTCGTTGGATTGATTTATTTCATGCATATATTTGTGTCGCTACATTTTCTTTACTGCATACATTTTTTTTGCCAGTCTGATTTATAAACTACAAAAGATGCAAAATCATATGTCTATTTGGTAATGCCAAGTCCTCAATTTTTTCTCACCACTAGCGTTTAAGACACGAGGGTGTTTATCATAGCTGGACAAATGCAATTTCATTATGGTAGTGTTTAAAAAATTTGCATTATTGTATCACAACTAATGTTGGAAGTCTGCAGCTTGCATTAGAGATCATGCATTAAGCATGAAGCTTACATTAGAAATAATTTTCATTAACGTACTGAGATTATAAAAATATCAGAGTTTTTATATCTCATATCAGAAGTTTTTGAACAATAACTTTATCGTTATACATTTTCACTTTGTTTGGGGGACTTTTACTTGTGTAGTTTAGATTACCCCATTGTGAGTTTTCGTGTTGCATATTACAAAATTGCATTTTATTCCAACGTTAAGGGGAGATATGCAGATAGAACAATGTGGAATACTTTCATGTGGTCTCATCTGGACCCTAAAATTAGATGTGTCAGCTATGAATATACCTACCCGAATATGTATTCTTAAAGGACAAAGTTTGAATAAGGCAGCCAGTGAATTTGTTGTACACCCAAAGCATGGCAGGCATATAGGTTCCAAAGATTTTACTCGTCGAAAAAGGAGAATTAGTAAAAATTCATGCTCCAATACTTTCGAAGAAGCAACATTTGAAACTCCTACAGAGGTTGTACAGACTCCAGAAGAAGTTATACATAAAGCTCCAGAAGAGCATAACATGACGCTCCTAAAGAGGTCGTGAAGCTCCAAAAGTAGCAGCGCTCCTAAAAAGGCCATGACGCTCCAGAAGAAGTCATAAAACTTCAGAAGCAACATTAAATGACGATCCAAAAGAGGCCATTCCACTTTCTCCATTATCCTAGAAGTGGTTATTAATATCCCTGAAGTGACTTACAAGCCCTGGAAAAGGCTCAGGTACCTAATAATAATGAGATCTCAATATATTATAGAGAAATGTGGAATCAAATGAAATGGTCATCGATGACATATGCACATACATGGTAATTACCGAAATATCAAAGGGCAATGATACTGAAATTACACCACATATTTATAAATGTCGACAAATAAATGATTAGCCAAATGAAAAATATTGTCCAAATGTGCCTTAGGTCCACCAAATGGAAATATATTATCCAAGTGGAATCGGGTTCCCTTGGAAACGTGGTGTATTTGGACCTATAGTACAAACACATAAACATGCATATTGTAAATGAGTGTTTGTAAGAAAACAAATGAGAAAATGAGATAGTCTGATATAAGGCAAAACTTGTGGCACAAGGGTTCTTGCAGAAACTTGACGTTTGATTTTGAATGAAAAATATTCATTGGTTAGAAATATAACTACATTTCCAATATGTCTTACAATTTCTAAAAATTGATATGCAAATTTTGAATGTCACAACTAATTTTTATATGGGAATTTAGACATCGATATTTAGAAATCCCTGAAAGATTTACTTGGTTAGACACACACATGAAAATCCCTGAAGGATTTCCTTTGCCTGAAGCAAAGTCGTGAAATAATTACTCGATACATCAAGGACATGTTTTATACAATTTGAACAATTCAAGAAGAATGTAGTATAATTATCTTAGTAAATATCTGTGTTTTAGTTTATGAAAATTTGACCATGTGTCTTTATTGAGAAATAGTTAACTGCTTTTGTCATACTAATAGTATATAACAATAATATAACTCTTTCTAGTCATTAAAAATACTATTAGTTGTATAGCGACAAAAATTGCAATTAAAGACCTTGGAAGATCAACTTTTGTCTCGGCCTGCAGATTGAGTAAAGTATGGTCGTCAGATTTTTAGATCTCAAGAAATACTTGTATCAACCAATTAAAGAATATTCCTCGGTCCTGAAGTACCATATGTAAGTATCATTGGTGCATTGTTACATTTGGCACCACGTATATAACCTGATATATTTTTTCTCTGTGCATCTACTAGCATGATATAGTTTTGCATGCACAGACTTATAGATATTTGCATGACATGTTGTCTTTATGGGATCGTTTATATGAGTTTATTTATGTGATTTATCTAATCATTCTCACCTAGTTGGATATGCAAATTCAATTTCCTTGTTTGACCCTTATAAGGATAGATCACATGCTTCATCAAAGAAGATTGAATAAAACACATGACAATCAAATTCTTTTACCCACACGAGCTTCAGAAGAACCGTGTGCTTGAAGTAAAATAGATTCAGTATAGGAACAACCTTGCAGATCTCTTTACCAATGCATTGTCTACATCAATGTTTCAGAAATTGGTTTGCAAGATTAATGTGTAAAGTTAGTCAACAGTTGTGCTTACATAAGGGGGAGTACCACCCGAGAAACATCTCTACAAGAGCGTATAGAAATACACTCCTAAAGTATCCTGAAGTATATTATATTTGGGCAACCTGTACTCTTTTTCCTTTGACGTGGATGTTTATCCCATTGGGTTTTCCGGTCACAGTTTTAATGAGGCAGCAACATCCAGAAGTATGCTACGAGATCATATAGAAGTATATTGGATTTATACGTGTTGTACTCTTTTTCCTTCAACGTAGTTTTTCCCATTGGGTTTTTTCTGTCAAGGTTTTAACGAGGCAACATTATGTGCATTAAGCATCCTGAAGTATGCAAAAGTGATAGTTGTACTCTTTTTCCTTCGACAAGGTTTTTTCCGCTGGGTTTTCATGTCAAGGTTTTAACGAAAAAACATCATTCCCACCATTTTCTTGAAGAATGTACTTTTCTTGTTCAGGTTTTATGCCATTGGGTTTTACTGACCAGGTTTTAATGAGGCAAAAATTATGGTAATACAACTTGTATTGCACAAGAATATACTCGTGTTTTGGAAGGGACATGAGGTTGAATATCACTTTCAGAAAATTGTGACATGATAATCAAATATATTGGTTTAAATCTCTTCCCTTTATCATATTTATCGAGGAGAGCATCCTATCATGAGACCTAGTCGTTGCAATGATCTATCGACAACATTCGGTGAACATCCAAGGGGGAGTGTTGTAGAATAATGTGGATGTTCATCTCATGTTGAGGTGGCATCATGTAGAGACATTAGGTGTACATCTGGCAGCTCCTCCTTATCCTCATCTCCTTTCTGTCAAAGTATTTCCAACTGATGTATATACATGTATATGAGAGCTTTGTAGAGTATAAGAGACAATAGTGATGTGACTAACTAAAGATGAGAAGATGTACCGAAGAGAATAGATTAATAAGGAAAGAAATTTCTATCTTTGTAGTATATGATTAGTATTATTTTCGATGATTTCCAACCACTAGGTTAATTTCTAAGCACGATTGGAAAAGAAGAGACTTGTACATGCAAGTGCTTAAGAGCATTGTCATGCCATGATATCCAATTATCCATAGCATACTACTTTATCTATTGATCACCATTGTAGGAATTTTCTGAACCCTTCAATTGAATTTAGACAAAAAAAAAAAAAAAAACTAAAGCTGAATGAAAGTTACGAGATGGACCCCAAGTGTTTTAGAATCTATATCTCTAACGCAAATCCGCGACAATGGTGTAAATGTGTCAATGTACAACAATTTACAAACTTGCCCCTCCCCATTCAGCGTGGTTCGACAACACCCCTCTCACCCCCTCCAATGGCTAAATTATGACAATACTCCTCCCTCAACAAATTACGACGTTGCCCCTGCCCATTCACAAAATTTGGACCTGGGTACGATTTTCGTCAATTTCGACGTTTGTTTCTTTAATTCCTCTAAACAGGGAGCTTTAGGTGTGCTTGCGATTGATCTGTATGGACAAGTACTCGCTACAACAGCATGCCCGATAGGAAGCACAGTTCTTGATAGTACTATGGCGGATGCTATACGGCAGAGGCGACCCTTTTTTTATCCAGGCATAACAGTAGAGGATTGGTTTCCTTTTTGGTGATTCGGCGAATCTCATTAATCTTCTCCATGATGACAACTCTCACCTGACTTTTTCTATGGACTAGGTTTGGCGTCCGATCATTAGTAATATTATGTGAATGTTCTTTTTGCTTCCCCCATGATCCTGTAAGTATGTATGTAGAGACCTTAACATGGAGGCTCATAACTTGGCTACAGTCGTCAGGCGACAAGTTTGTTATCGAATTTAACCATATATATTATGCCTGTGACTTTAACAAAACTAAAAAAAAATACAAAGGTTACGAGTTTTTCGAGTTTCAATTTCCAGTAAACTCAACTCCTTTCTTTTCAAACCCTCATCGTCTTCCTTTTTTCAATCTACTACCTATACCTATCTCCATACTTTTTCTTAGTGCCACCTTCATTTACCTTTTTTTCTGGACTTCAGAGAAAAATCATTGTTGCCACTTAGCTTATTTACCATGTTTTCTTTGTTTCTTGTGTAGGTCTCGGGCGAAGCACGTCTCTTCCATTACTTCACCACTTTAAATACTGCTTCATCTCCATCCATTCCATCACTTTTTCTTTTTATTAGTCGCCGACATCCCGTCAGTGAACATAAAATCGCCAATATCATTAACATGGATAACCATTCCCACCCTTCTCACACAATTACAGTGACCAACTTGTGCTCTATCAGCGCACACACCTTACCATTCGTATCATCCACCAAAGAATCACCACAACAACTTTTCACTCTGGAATTTTTTACTTACATCTTTCAAACCCACCACTGCTACAAAGCTATGCTTATGGGCACATCTAATTGAAACCCATCCCCCACATTGATATTGTTTAGCACCAACCGCAGGCATCCAAACACATCTGTTTAAACCCCTATACTCCTAAATCCCATGCAAATAATTTTTAATACACCACCTACAGCCAATGCACTAGTCAGTCAACCAAACCCCCCCAATCCCAAATCAAGATTCCATCACCCAACATGAACATCTATTTCATCCTTCTTCTCTGATCATTAGTGAGTCAATCTCACACTCAACTGATCCAACTCACCTTTGCTTTATGGTGATCCCTTCCACATCAGTTTGCACGAAGGTGGAAAACTTAAATTGGTTGGCTTGGCGAATATGTTAACTCCATCAGCGCCTGTTCCAGTCCGAATGTCATCGGTGTTGCTGTTACCAGCGACCATTGTTCTAAAGAAATGCTAGGTGGTAAGCGGGCAGTGAATAGGTGCCTAGCGCCCAGAGGCCTAGGCGGTTTTAGGTTTTGTATTATAACTTTTATAATTTACAAATGTTAAGCATAATACCTTATCAATTACTTTCAATTTAATTCCAAGTACATATGCAAACTTTATGCATAAAAAATTAAGCTTAAATTCATAATAGCATAAGTTGCATAACATAGAGTTCCATAGAAAAAACTACATAATTGATGGTACCAACATAACTTCTAAAAAAAACTAATTGTCAATATTTGGTTCTAAATTTTTGGATCCTTCTTCCATAAAGATGAAAAAGAATGGACATGAAAATAGGGATGCAAACTACTGCTTCCAGACCTGCTAGAAATTCAGCTTCAAAAGTCAAAACTAATGTGTTGCCTTTCTCCCTGGAACACTTTCACAACATCAAGGCAGTCCATGTGAATTGTAACCTCTGGCCAACACTGAACGCTGCTCTAAACTACTGCTTCCAGACCTGCAAAAAATTCAGCTTCAAAACTTGATTAAATGAATTGAATAAAGCTCCACCAGCATCTAAGAGAGAGCTCAGAGTCGCTGGACAGAGATCGAACAAGGAAATGCAGTGGTTGGAGCTGGACAGACATCAGACAACATCTGGACAGAGCTCGAAAGAGGAGAAGGTGACGTCTTGACGGTCTTGTTGCCTCTTTCTTCTATCTTATTTTTCTTCTTTTTCCCCCTCCTTCTTCATCTTGTTTTTTCTCCTTCTTCTCCTTTTCTTTTCTTTTGCTCTGCAATTACAAATTGCAAAACCTAGATTGATGGGAAGGAGAGGGATCTAAGGGGGTTGGTTATTTGCTCCCACTTTGTTGTTATTTGCAACCAGGAAAAAATCCGCCCAGAACCCGCCTACGCACCTACCCGATTTTTCACCCCGCCCCGTCATTAATCTGTGTGTTTCTCTAATGCCTAGTACCGCCTAGGCCGTTTTTTACAACACTGCTAGCAACAGCTTCTTCATTGGTTCGCACTGAGTCAGCTCTTCACTCTGGAGAACCAACAAATGCATTAATGGTGACAGGGGCAGAGTTAATAAGGAATTGAAAGAAATATTTGCAATAGCCTTTAATGATGTCTCTACAAGGGCTTTCAATGCGCCAAACCCTCCAATTACTTCACCAACAACCATTTTCAGCTCCCCATCAAGACCCCAATCTTTAATGCTCCCAGTTGACTCAGATGCATTTTTCAACTCAACATTCAAAACCACATCAACCTTTATAACAAACAATTGTATTGCAGCTCAATTGGTAGCTTCACATAGATTCAGGTGTCATGGGACGACACGGTACACTCAGCCCCCGCTCTACTTATCTGTTGGTCGGAGCACCAGAGAATCATCGCCGGTTAGATTTGTTGGAACTCAACGCAAATACCTCGACTCACCAATGACTCACCCACTGCTTGAAACCCAGGCAAGCTCTATGGCCTTGGGACGAGAAACGATTAATTTCATTTCATCCAACAAGCCAACAGACGTGATGATTGTTGTTATAACCTCTGGGCAGACAGAAGTTACGACTGATGTTTTCTCAGAAGGGATAATGGATAGTTGGCCGTCAAATCTAATGGCAGTTAGTAACACTGTTTTAACATAAAATGGGCCTAAACCAAGCACCTACAATAGACGACACTCAAGATGGTTGGCCGTCAACTTTAATGGCTAGGTCAACAGATGTTTTGACCCACAAATTCATTCAGTCTCCCAGGATATTCAGAGTTATTGGGGCAGGAAGGCACATCTCTGTGATCCAACAATTATCTTCTCGACCACCAGCTCAGATAAGTCATCTGATCATTCTGCCATGAATCCTACTACACCTTTTGAAGCAGCGAGGACGACCAACTTGGGGTGGCCTTAATATCTATGATTTTGTCTTGGAATGCACCGGGCATGGGGTCTTCGAAATCTAAAAGCCCTCGCCCACAAGTCCAATATGGATATCATTTTTCTGTTCGAAACCAAAGCCACCGCAGCTGCAATGGAGACCACTCACAGCAAACTTGGATACAAACATGGAGCTACAATGCCAGCTCAGAGACAATCAGACAATCTTGCTTTGTTCTGGAAAGAAGGTATTCACCTAAATATTATTTCCTTCTGCAAATATTACTTCAACTGCACAATTGATAATTATCTTGCTCATTCTACCTGGTCTACTAAATCAAACCATAGACATCTTGAAAATTTTCATTGATAAATACAACATCATTTATTTTTGATTTAATGGTTCTTAATTTACTTGGAATAACAAACGCAAGGATAAAAATGGGGTTAAAGCTAAACTTGATCGTATTCTGGTGTCTATTGACTAAATGGCATGTTTCCCCTATGTTATTGCTCATACCATTCACACTTCGGCCTCGGATCACAAAGCTCTCTCACTTCAACTGATATCCAAAATCACTCAGGGCCCAAAACCTTTTAGGTTTTTCCACATGTGGGCCTGGGACCCCCAATGTCGACATGTTATAGAATCCTCCTGGGACCCTCGCCATCATTTCCTTCCGTCTCATAATTTCCATATGAAAAAAACTCAGCTATTGTCTCACCAAATGGAATAAAAGAGAATTCCGTAACAATTAACAATGCATTACCGACACCCAAATGGCCGTGGATAAACTTTAAAATAACCCTCCCTCAGAGGAAAATGCTACGGCCACCTCGGTTCTCGAGGACCACCTTTTCGAGCTTCATCTCAGAGAAGAACTTTTATGACGGAATAAATCGACAGTTTCCAACTCGCTAATGGAGCAAAACACGAAATTCTTTCATCTTGCCTCCATGTTACAAAGAAAAAATAATTTTATCATTCGCCTCAAAGATACTTCTCATCAATGGCACTCCGACCAACAGTCTATTGGGCAAATTCTTAATGACTACTTTAAAGATATTTTCAACTCTTCGGACCCTCCCCAGTGCCCGGAAATCCTCTCCCTCTTCGAACCTACCATCTCCCTAGAGGAAAATGAAATCCTTCTTTCTATCCCCAGTGAAGACGACATCCACGCATAATCTTTAGTATGGGAAGTTAAAAGCTCCTTAGCTTGATGAATTTCATGTTTTCTTTTTCCAACATTACAAGGAAACTGTTAAGACTGATGTGATTGAAGTTGTTTAAAACTTCTTTACAACTTGGCGTCTTGATCGGAAACTTAATGAAACATTCATCGCTCTGATTTCGAATGTCACTAATCCCACAACGCTTGACAAATTTTGACCCATCGAATTGTGCAATGTCATTTATAAGATCATCTCCGAGATTTTGGCAATCACATGAAACCCCTGTTGGACTCAATCATTTTCCCCAACAAAAGTGCCTTTCTCAAAGGTCACTCAATTGCCGACAATGTTATCCTATCACATGAAACTTTCTTCCAAATGAAATATTGTTGCAAAAAGAAACAAAGTTGGATGACTATTAAAATTGAAATGGCCAAAACTTACGACAGGGTTGAATGGTCATTTCTGTTACAAATTATGGATAAGTGGGGATTTCTTAGAGGTTGGATTCAAATGATCGAATAGTGTATTTCTACCTCCTTGCTCCAAGTCTTGTTCAATGGATCTCCACACCCTCTCATCAAACCCACTAGGGAATCAGACAAGGAGACACGCTTTCCCCTTATTTCTTAATTTTGATAACGGAAGCCTTATTCAGGCTTCTTGCTCAAAGAGAAAATGAAGGAACTATAAAATGTATCCGAATCAGACGCCACTCCTCATCCATTAGCCACTTGTTATACGTTGATGATCTCATGTTTATTTGTCGGGTCTCTCTTGTGGAAGCCCATTCCGTAAAGGACATTCTTCAACAATACTGTTGGGCCTTGAGGCAAGCAGTAAATTGTGACAAATCATCTGTTTATTATAGCACCAATGTCCTCTCAAGACATTCCAAGATGATCAACAAGATTCTGGGGTCCAAGCTGTAAAATTCCAAAAATAAATACATGGGCTCCCCCTACTGCTATCCAAAAAGTAAGCTTTCGATTTTAAATTCCTGATAGATAAAGTCAACTCAAAACTTTCTAGCTAGAAATCAAAAGTCTTTCCCCAGGCCAGGAGGACGGTCATGATTAAAGCAGTCTTCAATTCAATACCCATTTATAGAATGCAAACTTCCCTTCTCCCCTGCTCTATCACCAACAAATTGGACAACCTTACTCGAAATTTCTAGTGGAACGGAGCGGAGGATAGCAAGGCTAAACACATGTGCACTTGGGATCATATCACCTTACTTTGACATCTCGAAGGTCTCAACATTCCTTCAGCCGGAATAAAAATTTGGCTCTAATAGCAAAAAATATGTGGCAGACCATTTCCACACCCCTCAACCCTCGTGTGTTTCAACTTAAAGCTTTTTACTTCAATAAAACGAGCATTTTTCATTTATCCAAACCCCACATCGTTGCCTCATTTGCCTAGCAAAGCAATCTGACCGCTTTTTCAAAAAATTAAACGCCACCTCATCTGCCAATTTTTTTCAATAGATAGCATTGACCTCTGGAATGATTGTTGGGTTAAGTCGGGATTCATCATTGTTGAATGTTTACTAACACCTCCTATTGCTACCGATCTCGGTACCATCCCAGACCTCTGGCCAGACACCTCAATGGAACACGACCTTGATAATGTCCCTTTTTCCTTTTCTAGTAGCAAGAGATATCTTAGACATCACTATCTGACCGTCAGAAAGTCTAGACAAACTCAGCTGGCTGTTTGACAAAAAAGACTATTTCAGTTAAAAATGCTACACGTGTTTTCACCCTTGATGAACTAGAAAGCTCAACTTCTATTGCAACGATTCTACATTCTTGGGATAAAAAATTAAGAGAACTTTGGAGAATCAAAGTGCCAGCAAACACTCTTTTTTTTCCCTAGAATATCAGCCAATACATTTTCCCTACCATGTCTAATCTGGCTAGGCTTCACACGCTTATCAATGATTGTCGCGTCTTTTGCCAGAATCATATGGAAGATGGCATTAACCTCTTCTTCCTTTGCCTGATCATCAACAGATTCTGGCTTGTCTCCCTCCTACCCATTGATTGGCTCAATACCAATTCCAGTCCTTTCTCCATTTCAAGGGTTTTTAAGTTCATGTGGGACACAACCAAGGCCCATCCTAAAGAATAAGATGAAATGCTATCTCAATTTACGACTGTTCTCTTGTCTTCCTGATTATCTGGCAAATCTGCAACAAAGTTGTTTCAACAAGACCAAATTTGCACTAAATTGTTCTTCTCCTCTTTCCATCAAACTTGGACACCCTGGCACAAGCATTGGTTCACCACTAGTAATCTTCCACCTACCCAAGTTGTCACCACCAACTCACAGGATCCCTCCATTAGTATCTGCTCGGTTTCCCAAATTCTTGAAATAATTATAACAAATAATCAGGTTGTCTTTCACACCTTGACATCTCACCATGAAACCACGCTAGGCCTCCTTTTCTGAGACTGTGACCTCCCGAATTGCATTGATCCACCGCCAAATTCAATCAGCACGGTACGACAAACTCAACCTAAAATATAATCAACTTAGGCCAATTCCCTTGTTTTGGACTCGAATACGATTTTCGTCAATTTTGACGCTTGTTTCTTTAATTCCTCTTAATAGCGAGCCTTAGGTGTGTTTGCGTTCGATCTGAATGGACAAGTACTCGTTACAACAGCATGCCTGATAGGAGGCATAGTTCTTGATAGTACTATGGTGGAGTGTTATGCGGCAAAGGCAACCCTTTTTCTTATTTAGGCACAACAACGGATGACTAGTTTCCTTTTGGGTGATTCCGCGAACCTCATTAATCTTCTCCATGATTATGACTCTCACTCAACTTTTGCTATGGACTGGGTTTGGCATCCGATTATTTTTTTTGCTTCCCTCATTGAACATTAAGTATGTATGTAGAGACCTTAATATGGAGGCTCATAACTTGGCTACAGTTGTCGGGTGACAACTTTGTAATTGTATCTAACCATATATGTACTATGCCTATCAAGGATTGCGATTTCGTTATTCGAGTTAATTTTGGTATCCTGATTTTAAGAAATATTTCGATGTTTAAAGAAAAACGTAAAAATTTCGAGATACGTGAAAAATATATAATAAATTTTGAGGGTGTATGAAATATGTAAAAAAAGTTAATACCCACAACTATGCCAAGTATGCCAAGTTAATATATAATAAATTTTGAGGGTGTATGAAATATGTAAAAAAAGTTAATACCCACACATTATGCCAAGTATCTCTTAAATTCATCACATAATTCACAATATTGTATAAAAAGTTACAAATTTCATACCCACAACTATAAAATCCAAGTTAATAATCATTGAACTTCTTACATATACTACATCAAAAGTCTCACAATAGTCATGTTGTCACACAAGCTACATACTATAAAAGAAAAAATTTCATCTCAATATTACATAATAAACTATCAATACTAGAATGAGTTCCTAGCTGGTTCAAACGTAACATGATTGAGACCACTTGATGATAATATTGATCCCATTACGTATTAAAATTATAACAGTTTATAAATGTGTTCACATGGGTGATGTATCCCTCACCATCAAATGGCCAATAATGGGATATTGCGGATAAGTAGCAAAGTCAGGCTCAAAAGCTTGTGTATTTTGCCCATGATAAGCAATCACACCCCATTGACTATGACTATCCTCTATAGACAATGAATCATACCCTCTTTGTTGTTGGAAAGGAACCATCCTCCCCCATTGACTCTGACTATTCTCAGAAGATGAACCATATCTAGCCGATCCAGAAAGACTCATACCGTGAAAGGTGGATGAAAGGGAATCAACCCCAATGTCAGCAAAACCGTGTGAATAGGTTTGACCAATCTCATTCTAATAGACCATCACACATATGCATGGTTTCTCACCCGCTTAGAACGTGAACCATGGTCTACATCTTGGGTCTCAAAATTGTTTCTATATTGTGATTTCTTGCAAGTAAATGCCAACGGTTCCATTGAATCATATGTGTTTGTGATTGGTTCACCACCACCAGACCTCCATAATGACTGACATCACCATCACCATCACTATCACCACCATCATCACCAACATTCACATCTTGCATTCCCTCAACTTCTCTTATCCTACGAACAATGCAAGGATCTGGCTCACCTTGTGGTGTATCTAATAGTGGTTCACCAATCTCCTTTACCCATGCGTAGATTGGTTCTTCATCATCCTCAATATCTTAAAATATCTCAATCAAATCAACGTCAATTAGTTTTCTACTTTCAATTGTAGAACCATCTTCACTCATGTATTTCAAACGCAACCTCATGTTGTAGTGAATAAATACAAACTTCATCAGATTCTCGTGACTTAGTCTATTCCTTCTTTTGTTATGAATAAGGCAAAAAATGTTCCAATTTCTTTCACAACCCAACGATGATGAAGTTTGAGAAAGTATCCCCATTGCAATAGTTCTTAAGTTGGGGGACGATCTCCCATACAAATGTCACCATTCAGCTGCAAATATTAATTTATACAATTATAAATACAAATGCCACAATTTAGCTGCAAATTTTAATTTATACGATTTTATAAATGTGAAATAGGTTAACATAATATTAAAATATATAAATTACAAGAGAAAAATAACTTGATTGTGTATTATGTCACTCTTCTCTAGCTGCTGGTGAGAAAAATGATCTCTTAGCTTCTCTAAAAAGCTTCAACTGTAGGTAAAATCGTAGACTGTCATATTCGTATAAAAATTATATTTTAATACATACATCTCTGAATATATGAATTGATATTCATTAGCTTACCTCTTGCAAGACCAATGCTGAATCAATGGTACGTAGAATTAATCTCCTCACTACAGGTATAAATAATTTATGGTATAAGGATGAAAATAAATTTAATAATGAAGATAAATAATTTTAATACCTTATAAATAAACAAAGTTATTCTTTACGTACTAGCCAAATAGAGCGGGTGCATCATTTTTTGTTCCCTTCTTTAAATGATTTAAAGGAATGAACCATATTGTCAACCACTATTTTTTACTAGTTCTTTCATCTTCGTCATTGCATTGAATACATAACCCATAGTAAGTTTCTTGCCACCATCCACCATTCTCAAGACTCTAACAATATGACTAAGGATCACAACAATTTCACGTACGGAGTTTCAAAAGCTTAGACTTCCTACTAAGCCCTCCACAAATCTTGCAAACATTTTTTAAGTCCATCCTTCCTTTAAAACAAGCTCTCTAAGGCAACATAATGAGTGGCAAATCGAGTAAGACTTGGTCTAATGATGTCACCATCACAAGAAGTCCTCATCATCGCCAGGATTCTATGATGGTTGTAAATGTAATTAGTGATCTTCTTCGCTTTTTCCACAACATTCTTATCTGGTGTTATGTCACCAATCTCCTTCAACATTAAGTCAATACTATAGCATGCGAATGGAATCCAATATAAATTGTATCATGGCTTATTGATCAATTTCATTTCTACTTTCAAAAATGTGCTTCCATTATCAGTTACAATCTGCACAACATTCTATTTACCCACATAGTCAAACATTTCCTTCATTAATCCATAAAGATAGTTTTGATTTTTCTTCTTATTTTAAGCATCTACTGACTTTCTAAATATGGTCACCCCATCACTATATATCATAAAATTTATAATGCTCAACCTCATAGGACTTGTCCAACCATCACATATTATTGTGACTCCATACTTCGACCACTTAGGTTTCAGGTGTCCAATCCAGTCCTCTAATTCTACTATCTCCTCATCAAGTAACTTATGTCTCAATTCCCATGCAAAAGGTGGTTGTGCATGTCTATCAGCAGTTTTAATTGCCTCTAGCATTGTATGATAATAGACATTTTCTGTCGCATGCGGTAGAATTCCATTAAAGTAAAAAAAAAACTTGCTAATTGCCTTTGACATATTACTTTTTGCATTCCCCAGAATCCCGCGATACATTTTTGGTTACTAGATTTAGGATGATATCCGTAGGAATCCACACCATGTTTCGTATTCTTTGAGCGACTAAACAAACTATGTGAACCACTAGAAGAACTGCCAAACTTATTCTTGGATGATTGCCCATGTAGACTTAATCCGGTACTACCCATCCTCTGAAGTTGTCATCTTTCCCATTCTGCTGCCTGATGTTGATGTCGAGCACGATGGACTTCATCATCCTCTTTAGAACCAGATGAATTATGGCTTTCAGGCGCTGCCATAACCGACTCTCTGAACTTCTCAAGTGCATTTTTTTTTGTAATATTCCTCTCCAATACTTGTTGTATCAATCTACAAACTTTTTTTTGGGCAATCTGGATATTTTTCAACATCAGTGTATCCACCAACCAAGTGATGTTTTAATTTTAATGTGCCACCACCATTCATTTACTTATGAAAATAATTGCAAATAGATTTTTCTCCCCATCAAGTGCTTGTCCATGGTCCCAAGCTATATCTCTAAGCTTTGGTGGCATGATGATTGTTTGCATTCAAATTTTGAGAAATATAAGATTTCATATTTGTATAAAATAAATGGTTTTTTTAGTTTGGCCCTCGTTAGTTCATGTCTAATAGAGTTTGACACTCATTTTAAAAATTAATTGAGTCTAACCCTCAAACTGACATTGACTCTACCAGTCAAAGTGAAATTTTGGACCAAAATGTCCTTAACTTAAATGGCACATGCAAGGTGTAAAACATTTCCAAAATTGATCATAGGCTCAGTCTTTGTTTCACAGATCTTCAAGTGATCTAATGGCTTTTAAAATACAACCAAAATAATTAATAGAATACAAACCCTCTCTGACAATGGAGGGCTTGACATGGGTGTGTTCTTCGATGGGTTTCTTTGCTCTGCAACTCAAATCTATTATCCTCAACATGCTAATACTTCACTATATAAAGACACCCCTCCTCTTCAACTTTTGTCTCTAAAGCTTCCAGTTGTGGTCAATGAGGCATACGATCAAATACATCACAAGGGAGTCGATCCTTGTTGAGGAGGAAAACAACCTGATTGCCCATTGTTTATTTTGTATTATCAAGATCTCCCCCCCCCAACAATACAATAATTCAGTCAGTGTTATGATTCATTATTTTATGTTCAAGTTTTTGAAATCCATTGTTGAATGATGTATTACCTGGGGAAGGAAGGGTGTTAGTGGGATGATGATTGGTGGTGGTCTTGTGGATGATGAAGTTGTGGTGGTTTGATGAAACAACAATGGGTTAGGTTGGTGGAGAAGAAAGTAAAGATAGGGCAAATCATAGGATTTCATTGTGATGCGCATTATAATTTCTTATATATATTTTTAAGTTAAGGTTATTTTGATGGATTAATCTTGAGCCGTTGATGGATTTTGACATTATTTTGGACTAGCATGTGCCATTTTATTTAAGGCTACTTTGGTAAAATAAAAATAAAAAATCACCTTGACCAGTCAATCGCGTTGACTGCTATTGACCAGTAGAGTCAACGTTAGTTTGAGGGTTAGACTCAATTAATTTTTAAAATGAGTGTCAAACTCTATTAGACATAAACCAATGAGGGCTAAACAAAAAAAAACCCTAAAATAAATGATAACTATGTCCATAAAAAATTAACAACAAAGAAAAATCACAAAGTCAAATGGAGGAGACTATGCATCCAAACTTTCAATAAATCCAAAATATTGAAGATAAATCTGATAAATATTAGATATGTAGTAATGTACTAATTTGTTAAATACGAAAGTCAAGAATGCACAAAAAATGTTCAAAATTTTCACCAAAGAATTTTTACTAGAGAAATTATGGATAATTCACTCTCCATTGTGCAAAGTTTATCTAATTACATTGAAATTTAAAATTTTGTGTGTTACTAAATGTGGTCAATCATAAACCGCATCAAATTAAATAATGTACTAATTTAGTGAATAAAATAATGTGAAAAATATTTGAAATACCTTATGAGGTTTTGCTATTTAACACAAATTTTCCACAATTCGAGATATGGATTTTTGTTTGAAAATTCAATAGATTTAACAAATAATCAAAATCAGTTAAATCAGAATTAAATAAATCAAACTAATAAACATACCTAATTAAATAAATGACTGCCCTAATTAAATAAATCATAGGCCCTAGTTAAATAAACCAAACCAAAATAAGTGAAATAAACCTAACTAAATAAACCAAAAGCCTTGATTATTTTTCAATCACATACCCAACAGGTGACTTGGTGTCGATCAGAGAGGAAGCTTGGAGGTTAGAGGCTTGGAGCAACGATTCAGATTCAGGTCAGTTCATTTCTTCTTCATATTTACTTCTTCAGTCGAATCAATCGACTTAGTTCTTCTTAATCGATTCAATTCATATTTCATTCAGATCTTCTTCAATCGATTAGACATTCTTCAGTTCTTCTTCAATTGATTTGATCATATCTTCTTCAATTGATTCGACCAAATCTTCTTCAATCGATTTAGATATTCTTCAATGAGGAGGATTGGAACAGAGATGAGAGGATAAAACTTCTTATCTTTCTGCTCTTCACTTCTTCTAGGCGTCAAAATCATTCAGCATCAAAATGATGGGTCGAAATTATTTGAGCGAAAAAGGTAACTTTGGGTCTTGCTTTTCTGTACTTTTTGCGAAAAACCACGAATTTCACGAAAAAATCCACCGAAAAATCTAAATCTGAAATTCGCATATTTTCTTTTCGTATTTTCAAAAAAACGAAATACTCGGTAGATTTCGCGAATTCACATTCCTTGAAGCCTATGGCTTTAAAAAATGTCCATTGAAGATGTTCATTGTTGCGAAGAAGAATGAAAGGAAGTGATTATTGTTTCTTTTAGTTGTACAAGACCATTGCATGCCGGATTTGGATTTAGACAAAAGTGGGTGAAAAAGAGAGTCCCCTGCCCAAACCAAAAGTGGCACAAAGAGGAACATGGTCACCAACCTAACTTCACATACTCTCTATTCTTTTCCCTATTTTTACTCTCCTACATTTTAATTTGAGATGTCTGAGAGAGACCTGACATGCCACTTCTCTTTATCCTTGGGGGTTTATCTTTTGGTTTGGTTTGATGACACATTAAATAAGACTTTAATCACAATTGTACATGTGGCAAAAATCAACTGTCACTAGGAATGGGGTGGACATCCCATCCCAACAATATCTTGATCCTGTCCCGGTCCCGTCCCATCCCCATTTTTTTTTGTCCTTTTGGGATTGATCAAATTAATCTTGATCCCGTCCCGTCCCGATCTAGAATGGGATGAGATCGGGATGAAGATTTTCAATCCCGCCTATCCCGTCGCGTCCCGAACTTATTTATTTAATATTTAATATTATTAATTTTAATCAAACTACTCTTCTAAAGAAAATTTTATGATGTGTTGAAATTAAATCAAAACATCTATTGTTTGAAAACTTGCTTGATTTGATATTCTTTGTTTAGATAGAAACTTTAGTTTGAATGTTTTAGGTCAAATAGAACCCCATGAAAATTTATGTTTTTTAACATTTTAGATTGGTTATAGGACAATTATTCTTGCTGAAAATAAAGGCAAATGATGGTTTGGTTTAGTTTGCACTATGAGTTATATAGTTGAAAATTTCAGTGAACAATATTTTTCATTTTTTAACTTATATTAAGACAACTTGAGAACTTATATCATTCATATAAGATATAATTAGGAGTAATGTGAGATGAAATTTTATATGACATTTTATATTGTTATGATGAAATTTATATGTACATAAACTATATATTATTAGTGTGTGAGCAATGTGAGATGGATTTTTTTTGTTTTTCTTCATTGGAAGACTATTTAGTACATAATCATCTCGTCTCGTCCCGAATTCGTTTGGGATGAGACGATGTCGATATGAGGTCTATTCCGTATCGGTCTTGAACGAACGAGATGAAATAGGATAGAGATGAGGTCCATCCCGTGCCCACCGCTAATCAGGAACATGCACTTCAATCTTGACATGGATAACAGGCCTGACCCAATAAGCCCAAAAAGGCAGGCCCAATCATTAAATTTCAAAAGAGCCATTGATAATAGATCGTAATTAAATGCATGAATCCACGCCCAACAAATCTCTTCCCTTAGAGAAGAAATACTTTACAGATGAGATAAGTCGTGGCAGAAATCACTTCTCAAGAACGTACCTCAATGAAGGAGGAGACTGTTGCAAAGAACGTCTTCGTTCAGTACGCCCTACATGCTTAAGTCACGCATAGAATTAATAAGGTAAAGAGAATATTCGACAAAAGATATGCAAATTCAACTGAATTATAATCTGTCGAAGTGTCTTCCACCACCAAAAAAAGTAATTTTTGACAATCTAGCCTTATTTTGCAGGTAAGATATCTAGGGGACCAGATTTAGACTCATCATCATCCATTACACATCTCTCACAGCGACGTCGCTGCATTCCTCTCTAAGCTGACAAAAAAACAGTGATGAGGTGTGAAAAAGCTCACCCACGGAGGTTCCCACATTTTCAACAAAAGTGCAACTCTCACCCCACGTGGACATCGTACTCTAAACATTGTTGTTAATTGTTAGTCTTTCTTAATAGTCAAGCCCCTAGCGTCAGAGGAGGCTCAAGAACAAAAGAAAAAGAAGAATAATAAATGAAAATGATAAAAAGAAGAAGAAGAGGAAAAAAATGAAAAAATGAATAACAGAAGAAGAACAAGTCGAGAATAGAAGAAAAAATGAAGAACAAAAAGAACAAAAAAAAAAAGGAACGGACGAAGGAATGGAGGGTATTGAGCCTCCCCTCACCCTCGGGTCGGGCTCTTAAGAAATAGGGAAATTGTTATATCACTTCCACCTGGTCTCGCTCACTCAATCGATAAAAAAAAGAAGAGGATATTCGGTCGCTCCTATGTCGGTTTAGGACATTGGGTAGGATGCACGTTGTGAATCTCGAGGAACAATCGAACAAAGGATTGGTCTTTTGTTCAACGTTGTGAATCTCGAGGAACAATCGAACAAAGGATTGGTCTTTTGTTCCAGTTGATGAGCGAATATGCCAAATATACGAACTGGAATCAAATCTAGAATATAAAATTAAGAAAAGAAAAAATTACCCTGCCCTTCCGTCGCTTTGTTCGTGTAAACCACGCAGAAGAGAGAAGAAACAAGAGAGAGAGAGAGGTGTGGTGGATTGGATTCAAATATAAACGAAGAAAGAAAGAAAGAAAGAAAGAAGCGAAATTTCATTTCTAGGGTTTCATCTTCCTGCAAATTTTCAATCTTTTGGGTGTGGGGGAACAAAATTAGGGTTTGGAAGCTATGTTGTGAAATGCATGCGGGAGGGATTTTGATTTGAGGTGGAAGGAAGAAGGGAGAGATGGCGATGCAGACGGAGGCGCGAGTGGGAGTGGTGGTGGAGGGAGGAGGGCCGAGATCTGTCAACTCAGGGCACGGAGGAGGACCCAGGACGTTTACGCAGCAGCAACCTAAGCAGAGTTTGCATCAGCAATCGCAAATCGGGACCCTAGCTCAGCTTCTCGCTGGGGGCATTGCCGGTGCTGTTAGCAAGACCTGCACTGCTCCACTTGCTCGCCTCACCATCCTCTTTCAGGTAACCTAACCTCCTTTCTTCCTTATTAACTGAAGCTCCATTCCCTTCCTTTTTATTGGGTTTGTCTTGAATATGATAAGATTTTCTTGAGTAAATTGGGTGATTTATACTAAATTTTAGTTGTTGCACGGGTTGGGTTGGGGTTGGGAGGTGAAAGGAATTAGTAAGGCTGCGGGCGGCTTCAAACATTTTCGAATTTGATTGGTTGTAGCTTCTGCATAAATAGCATAAATATGAGGCAGCGTGTCACGCTCGTCGTGATGCTCTACTTATGGAGTTTGGAGGTGAAATCGTGCTGTTTTGAAATTCGATATTCACAAGTGGGAGATGATTCATGGTATTTGTTCTTGCCCAAGTTCTGCAACTGGAAAGCTGCAACTTTTTTTTTTTTTTTTTTGTGTTGACATTAGGAGTGAGACAAATGCATGGGTTTGTATAAGTCAGTCTCAACTGAGGCATTTACAACGCAGTCTACTACATTTCTCCTTCTTTTTTCTTTCATGCTAGGTATCATGATTCATAACTTGAAAGGTCATGTAAGGTATCATAAATAACCAGGCGCACACTGCATAAGCAGACTGATAACATATATACTCTGCATTTTTGCTAGTGAAGTGTGAAAAGCTGATGTTTAAGAAGCTCAATTTAAATAAGGTTATTCGAAAATTTTCTCTGTAACAGTCCCCCCTTGATTCTCCTTGGCCTCTTTATCTTTATGCACAAAAATAGTTGATCTCTACGCTTTTACTAGTCTTCGGTTTTCCTCTCTTGTTGAATCTGGAGGAATACCATGTAAGTTGGGAGAGCTATTCTACAGGGTGTGATTGCTGGAAAAATGAAGCATTTTTAAGGGGCTAGTGCAAGAGGTTGATTGGGTGCTTTCGGTATCAAAAGTTCTCTGATTTTGGCCTAAGGTTTTTGGTGTTAGTAAAGTTTATTTTGAGAATTACATTGTCAATTTTAACTGGAAAGTGCTTAATCAATTGATGTAATTCTATTCTTTCTTTTGGCCAGGTTCTTGACTTGTGTATTTTTTTTAAAAGCTAATTTGACCATGAAAAAGTGAAAATTTGCAGTTTTGCAAGACATATTTGGTTCCCCTTCGTGGGTAAGTTTGGTGTTTATTGGGCTATCCTTGGTCACTCACTACCCATGCCATTATTCGGGCATTTGGCTGGAAAGGGACATTCGAGCCTTAAAAAATAATGTGACTAGTGTTGATTGAGGTTGAGATCATGATGATCTTTTGGCAATGAAGAATGGTTGCCATAGATTTAAAAAGTGCCTTTTGGGTTTCTTATGGAACTGGCCCTAATGATTTGGGGTGGTTTCTTGTCCTTTATATGTTGTTTCGTCTCCTTGTGGTTTTGAATAAAAGGTGAACCTTTATCTACAATCAATTTTTTTTTTCTTCTAAAACATCTGCTGATATTGTCTTATCTCTTTAGGTTCAAGGTATGCACGCTGACATTGCCACATTGAGTAAGCCTAGCATATGGCGTGAGGCTTCACGTATTGCAGGCGAGGAAGGATTCAGAGCATTCTGGAAAGGGAATCTTGTTACAATTGCTCATCGTCTTCCTTATTCTTCTGTCAGCTTTTATGCCTATGAGCGCTACAAAAATGTTTGTACATAATTTCTTAAATTGAAAAGTCCTATACAGTTTTACCACTGATAAAAGTACTCCTCTGTTTGTACATAATTTCTTAAACTGAATAATTCGCTATAGTGTTACCTCTGATAAAAGTACTCCTCTTAACCAACCTATTTTTTATTTACTTTCTCTATCCACTTCCTCTAGTTATTACAAACAATTCCTGGACTGGAAAGTCAAAGAGAAAATGTCAGCGCGGACCTCTGTGTACGACTTGGAGCTGGAGGTTTGGCAGGAATAACAGCTGCCTCAGCAACATATCCATTAGATCTTGTCAGGACACGACTTGCTGCTCAGGTAATATAAAAAATGACTGAACCTTCTTACAAACTTGAATGTCAGTATATCACTGTCATGCTTTGGTATATCTTGACAATCTTGGCATGCTTTGAATAACAAGCATATGAGCATGGGAGCACTTCACTTTTTTTCAGTAGAGGCCATTATCTTACCTCCTTGTTGGCTGCAATTGTTTTTGGTCTCGGATGTTGTGAGACCTCAAATTTTCTATCCATTTATGTTGTTATTTAGTAGTGATCCTTGAGGCGATTTTGTCTGTTTTTGCGTTTGAAATTCCTTGAGATTTGCGTTTGATAACTTCATTTCACAAACACGAGGTATACATTATGGATGAATCACCATAGCATATAATGCGACGTAGTGACACGTAACCATACGGGGTATCAAACTTGTACTTTGCATGCCTCTAGCTAGCATGAGGTATATATTAAGGATGACTATTCATAGCATATCATGCTACTTAATCACATAAGGTGTCAAATGTATATTTTACATGCAATTATCAAGCATCAGGTTAATGGTATACGCCTTTATATGTGTCTCAACCTTACCTTATTGAGTCATTCAATTTTATTTATTAGATCTCGTCGTCAAAGTCATAGTACTGATTTTTATTTTAAGCTAGGTGAAAGTCTGGTCATCCACATTTAATTCTGGTCATCATGTATTTCTAAATAGTCTAATGAAGCAAATTTTTTGAGTGTGACGTGCCAACTTCTAGGGGTGGGCACGGTTCAGATCAATTCCAAATTTTGAGGAACTTAACTCGAACCGTTTAAATTTTAACAGTTCCGATTCAGATCGGTTCCTCCATTTTGAACGTTGGAACTGAACCTAACTCGAACACCGTTTACAACGGTTCGGTTCCAAACGGTTCCTGTATAATATTATGCAACCTTAAAGATGCATCCCACTGTGAGTAAGAGTTGGTGATAAACTAAAAACCATTTCTATTCCCCCACTAGATGTGGAAGGTTTCAATATTAGGCCACCCAAGCACAACTGCACAAGTAGTGAGGTGTCAAATTTGATAAACAACAACTCGTTCATCTCACACAACATGTGAAAGATAGAAAATGTCAAATTCGATAAATGTTATTCATTAATAGATATCTATCTATCTCAATAGGACAAAGTTACATATAATTCTTAAAGTGAAATCAAACCTAATAACATCTTAACAATACATAGCCCATTTTACAAGCAATCAAGCACGTTCCCCCCTGATTCGACGAGCAAGTTGGATGTCTTTGGGCATAATTGTAACCTTCTTAGTCATGCGGCTAATCCATTACTTGTGAGGGTGTATTTCAGTTTTAATGGAAGATGCAAAAAACCAAAATGCATGGCTTCTGTAAAATGAAGAAAAAAAAAGCAAAAAATGGAAACGTCGACTGGGTTCAAACCTGCGTAGGCGTAGCTCAATAGACCTTAAGTTTGTCTCCTTAACCACTCGGACATATCAGTGAGACTGGCTCTGGTTTCAAATTTATTATCTAACTGTTTAATTATCGGATCGGAACCGAACCGTTTTAAACAAAAATTTATGAACCGGAACCGAATCGAATCGTTTCATAATTTTAAAAATAAAAACCGAACCGTTTGGAGTAAAACGGTCCGGTTCGGTTTGGATCCGCGGTTCCACAATCCGTTTGCCCACCCCTACCAACTTCAAGCAACCATAACAATCACAATTCTCAACATAATTCGACAGTCTACCTATTATTGGAAAGCTAAATCCCAAATTCTCGGGATTCGCCTCATTTTACAAGACGAGGTGTAACATTATGGACGAATCACCATAGCATTAATGCCACCTAGTGACACCTAACCACATATGAGGTACTTTACATTCCTTAAGCAAGCATGAATCACATAAGGTGTCAAATGTATATTTTGCATGTTACTATCAAGCATGAGGTGGTATATGTCATTACATGTTTCTCAACTTTACCTTTTTGAATCATTCAATTTCATTATTACATAGAGAGAGGTGTAGACCAAAATTTGTAGTGTAAACGTCGGTTCCATATTGTGAAGAGAAGGTACAAACAATTAGAGTGAAAGAGAGTGGATTTATATGAAGTTGTGAGTGGTTTATATGAAGTGATGAGATAATAGTAGTGATATTTTGAAAGAGGTTTTTGCAAGTTATTCATAGGAAGCGATTAAGTTAGGAAGGGGTTTCATCGAGGAGTTTTTTGAATTGTTGGTGATCCGAATTTGGTATATGTCTTTAAACATTCTCAACCTTACCCTTTTGAATTATTGAGAGGTGTAGACGAAAATTTGTAGTATAAACATTGGTTTCATATTGTGAAGAAAAGATACAAATCGAGTGAAAGATTGGATTTATGAAGTTGTGAGTGGTTTATATGAGGTGGTGAGATAATAGTAGTGATATTTTGTCAGGGGTTTTACAAGTTATTCATAGGAAGCTATAAATTTAGCGAGTGGTTTCATCGAGGAGTTGTTTTGTATTGTTGGTGATCCGAATTTGGTGTAATCATGTGAGTTGGATCTTACTTGATTTCGTAATAAATTTTTTTTGTTGAAATATCACATGCTGCATGATGAGATGGGTTACGTTGGAACAAAATTGTTTTCAGATGGATGGTTATTATAGATATAAGTAAACGGATGTAATCACCTCAAGGATCACTACTAAATAACAAAATAAATCGATAGAAATTTGAGATCTCACAGATGTTTATTGTAAATATGCACAGAATTGCACAGACATGCAGTTTATCAGCTATTGGAATTCCATATGTTGTTTGGGATTCCTTGAAGGCTCCAATTTCTTTTACAATGTGTCACTGCCCTACCAGGTGGGGGGCGACACAGTCTCCTAAGCCAACCCTAGGTAGTTTTTGAAATGTAGCTTAGACAGAAAAAAAAGCATCTCTGTAATTTTGTACAAATAACTAAGATCGCAATCTAATTAGTTTTCACACTTCCTAAATAAGATAAAACCTAATAGGATAAACATAGTTTGGCAAGAAATAATTGTCTAATAGGAGAGAAAAACAAATTTCGTGAGGTTTTCTTTCGCTTTTTTGGGTTTGGGGGGAAATCTTATTTCTTAATAATGTTGTTTACTTAGTTACATATAAAGAATGAAATCTGAATCAAGTTATATATATGTACTCCACTTTTTCTCTTTCTTTTAGTTTGAATGCATTCCATATCTCAATAGTTTTGTTACTTTGCAGAGAAATGTTATGTACTATAAAGGCATTTGGCATGCACTTCGTACCATTTCCAAAGAGGAGGGCCTCTTTGGTCTATATAAAGGTCTTGGAGCAACCTTGTTGGTATGAACTGCCCTAATAACCTTTATTTCTCAAGTTCTCTTGGTGTTAAATTTTATTGTTAATGTTCATTCTGACATTGTTTTTTTCTGTACAGGGGGTTGGACCCAATATAGCAATCAGCTTTTCAGTTTACGAGACCTTGAGATCGTATTGGCAGTCAGAAAGGTGGTATTTGTTTATGATTGTCTGATTGAGGGTTTTTTGTATGATTATGTTTTTCATGTTTTGCGCAATGGGCTGTGTCCTAATTTTAATTTTGTTAACATCTGTACCAGGCCTCAAGATTCAACTGTTCTGATCAGCTTGGCTTGTGGAAGTCTTTCTGGCATTGCATCGTCAACAGGTATTTCACAACAACCTAAATACACTGAGCAAGTCTACAGCTACTTTATTGAAATTTGACAATTTGAATTTATGACTTGTGTATTAGTTTTAGATGGGTTACTCCACGTCACTTGCTGCATTTTGAAATTTGCCTTTTTAAGTTCTGTGGTTTCCTAGTATGTCAGCAGTGAATGCTGTTCTGTTTGCTGTAAATCATTCATTTCCTTTCTGAATTTGTCTCCTTGCCTATCTTTGCTAAAATTTCCAATGTGGTTCGTGCTTTTCTATATGTAGCTTTTACCATCAATTATATGCTCCGATATTGAAATCATACTTGTTTTAGAGCTTCATCGAAGCTAGATGTGGACGACTTGCAAATTGCTTCTTGTGTGATTGCCGTTATTTTGTTCTCTTAGATCGTGGAACTTCAAGTGCATGTTTTTTGTACTTTTAATATAAACATTTGAGGAATACTGCATAACTTCATCTTTCTTAATGAGAAAACTGTCCTTGTCTTTTAACTATTTTGTGGAGCATCTCAGCAGAAAGGTGTGAAACAAAGCATTATGGGTATGTTTATGAGCCTTCAAACTTCAGGGTCAAGTTTGTTCTGAAATGATTTGTTTACTAGGCAGGTTTTTCTCAATGTTATTGTTTGGGTGAGCTATTATCCACCTTAACTGTACTACCTGAACTCCTTAGGTCCATGCAGTTGCATTTATCTTTGAGGCTTCCAGATGAACTCCAGAGTTGAGAGAATATGCATGGTACCGAGGTGTAAATGTGGATTATCAGATACAGCTTTACTGAAATTATTTTTGGGAATGAAGTGAATTAAAAACTAAGTATTCGAAGGGGGGCGTATCACCTCATATAAAAGTCGTTGCAAAAAATCTTTAAAAGCTAAGCAGTCGGGTTTATGCTCAACTCAAGCTTATAGGACTAAAGAACCACATCCCATTTTCTCAGTTAACCAGTCAATGAGAATTGAAGATGGTCGCTTCTATTCCCCTTTAGTTTTACTTGATTAGCTGGGAGCATATAATTCTTCTTTGGTAGTTTTAGGTGATCCCCAAGGGACCTATCACCTCATCAGCTGGAACAGGTTTGTGCAGTTATTGGTTTTACTAAAATGCATGCTCGTTGAGGTGGGTTCTTGTGGTACACCTATTAAGGTAGCACTTCCATGCGGAGCAGTCATCAAGAAGATTCAATGGCTGATTGTCAGTTGAAAGGAGCTAATCATCTCCAGTTTCATTCCATACTGACATATCTGGCCTTTTGAATAGTTTATGACAGGTTGAGAAATTGCACCAGCTATTCACCATTTATAAGTGCGCATTCATAACAGTTAGCAATTTCAGAACGGTGGGTTAATTTCTCCTGAAGATCGTCCCTCATGGTGAGTATAATGAGCTGCACCTACAGGAAATGTCATAATAGAGTGAACTGTGAAGAGATTTATTTATTTTTATTTGTTCGCGTTGAATCGGCAATTAGGAGATACTTTCATAATATTGATAATAGTAACTTTATTGGTGTAAATGAAGTTTTTGGACTCATACATTTCTTTAATATATGCTTATAAATCATACACATCATTTGCGGGGAAGACAAGTCCAGGGCACAACCAACTGCTCTTTTTAGTCATCTTTTGACAAGCATTTGTAGCTGTAACATTCTATGCCAATAAACATGTTCCTCTGAGTGGTAGTAGAATCATTAAAAATGTTGCAAGGAAGGATGGAGAAGCACAATTCTTGGAATCAATAGTAGCATAGTCAACATAGACATAGCTACTTTTCATGTTGCAAGCAAATGATGAACAGCCAACCAGAGGGGCTATGTTTCTTTGATTGTATGCATTAGGTCCCCACCCCCTCCCCATTTTGGTTTATTTTCTGTTCTACAGTTCATTGGTTTCTCAAATTACTTTATTCTGTCTTGCATCTTGACATCTGATATCCGCTGCAGTTTGTTGCTGCATTTGTATGCCCGCTGGCAGTCTAGATTAAGGAACATGATCTTGATCATCTTAGTGCCTTTTGAAACACTAATCAATTGTCTCATTGTTCAATGAGCAAAATTTCTATGTTTTGATTATATATGTGCTTGGCGGTGTTGCTGTCACATTTTAATATGTTTTATTAAAAAGTATATGTTTACTAGAATTTACTGTGTATGATAATGCCAGATTGTGCATGCCATTTACAAGATAGTTGAAAGAGCAAATCATTTTATCATCCTCGTGGTGCAATCACTTCATTGGATAGCTTGACTTCGTAAAATTTGTTTATTTGGTATTGTAGTTTGATGTGCTGAAATTTGTTTATTTTGGTATTGGTAGCTGACTTCCTGAAATTTTCTGTAATGTTTTGCAGTGACGTTTCCTTTGGACCTCGTGAGGCGAAGAATGCAGTTGGAAGGAGCAGGAGGTCAGGAACGGGTATATAAAACAGGCCTATTTGGAACATTTGGGCACATCATGAAGAGTGAAGGTTTGCGTGGGCTATATAGAGGGATACTACCAGAATATTACAAGGTTGTTCCAAGTGTAGGCATAGTGTTCATGACTTACGAGTCTATGAAGATACTTCTATCAGATACTCTAGATAAGTGATTCCTGCCAAGGGCTTTGTTACAACTCCAGGTACAAGGTTTGAATCCTGTGCCACCCAATTGGAGCAGTTACGTTTGTTGAAGATGAGATTAGAGTAGGTACGTAGAAGAGTTCTTTTTCTGACGATACCATGGTGGTAAATTTTTGTGATTGCGGCTGGGAAAGAATATTTTATCATGTATAGATAGAAAAAATTATTGAGTTATACCAAGTGTATTCAAATATATTTAGTAGCTGTTACACATATCTGAGATACTAGTATTCATATGAAATTCTGTTGTTGCACTGCTGTTTGTGATTCCATGTTCAGTATTCCATCCCGTGTTAATTCTTCTTATGGGTTTCCTTCCTCCAAAAGTTCTTGCCATGATCATACAACTCTATGAGTTTTGGAGTTAATATACCCAGCAAGGATCTTTTGCTTTTCTATTCTTTGTTTGTAGTTCGTACCATATGAATAAAGAAGTCGGGGGTTGAATTGTGTATGTTGCTGTAGATAGTTTGTAGTTTGTTGTGTATGTATAACATGGTGGAATTTGAAATGAGTAGTAGAATTCATGATTTGCAGGTTTTCTGTCAACCAATGCTGCAGTAGTTGGAAGCATACCTAATCTTTCAAATTGTGAAGTTGCTTAGTCTGAGCATGTGTTGCAGCCTTCGTAGTTTTGTTAAAGCTTTCTGACTCTTTTAGTGATTGTGGTAGACTTTTGATCTAACTAAATAATTTTGATTTTTGTGATTTTGTTGTGGTGTCTACTATCTATTACCAATCTGAGACATAATTAGTATTGTACATATCAAATAAAGATGAATAAAATTAAGTGATGTAATATGGAAGGAGTACATCGTTGGTTTCGTATCATATCCATGGTAGTCTGCAGAGCGGGCATTGTTCTGCATCAATAATATAGCTAATTAAGTCTTAATCACTGATGTTGTGTTGGAGCAGACTATACCTTATTGAGTGGAGGCTGTGCTGGTGGCCAATGATACATTTGTGGTGGTGGATACTCCTCCGGTGGTGGACACCCATGAGATGGTGGAGGGTTTCCCTGTTTTGGTGGTGATTGCCCATTAGTTGGTGGAGGGTGTCCCTCTGGTGGTGGAAGTTTTTCTTCTGGTGGTGGATAAGCTTCTGGTGGAGGGTGTCCCTCTGGTGGTGGATAAGCTGCTGGTGGAGGGTGCCCCTCTGGTGGTGGATGGTGATGAGTTGGTGGTGGTTTCTTTTCTTCTGGTGGTGGCTGCCTATGAAACACAGGTGGTGGGTACTTTTGAGAAGGTGGTGTTGGATAGCGAGGAGCTTGTGGCGGTTTCCTTTCTTCTGGTGGTGGGTACTTTTGAGAAGGTGGTGGTGATTTCCCGCAGGAAGGTGGTGGATGGTGATGAGTTGGCGGTGGGTACTTATGAGGAGGTGGTGATTGCCCACACGATGGTGGTGGATGGTGACCATATGTTGGTGGGGTTTCATGGCATGGAGGTAGTAAAGGGAAGTGGAAACAGTTTTCTCCAAAGCACTTGGTTAAATCGGCAAAGGTAGTGGTGGTTGATACGGCAGCAACCAGTGGCAAAAGAAGCAAAGCTGTGAAGTAGATCTTCATTGTGAAGCAAGATAGCTCAATGAAAGATTGGAGGGACCATGTTTGGGGTTTATATAGAGAGAAAATGACCATTTCTTGCAAGGAAAGGATACTGGTCTTTGCACTGTGTAATCAATGATATAGCCCAGATGAAAATATTTAGCCCTCTCAGTGATACCAATGTAGTGTGTAGGCGTAAAGGTTTCCGAATATGGGCATGGGGAAACAATTCAGAGACAGAATTTTCAACACAACAGGTGCTAATTTACTCAAAAGTAAGCTCATCCGAGTGTGCATGGTTCTGCATTCCACTCATGTAGAGACTAGGAATAAATGTTGAAATCCTCGGAGACTTGCCTCACTACATTGAATTCATGCAGCTGTCCTGATTATGCATCAGTGGATTGGCTAAAGCAATGAATAGTACGCAATATGAAACTTTCAGTACTTAGAGGTGCATACCTGTATTTACAAAAAGTATCTATACCGAATACATATCCATATATTAAGTTATACAAAAAATTCTTAAACATAAGCCTTGGGTTACACTCGTTATTGAAGGAATCAGGGGTTCTCCTGACCCTGATTGATGGCAACTATACCCTATTACGGATGGTTATCAAACTCCGAACTTTGCAGTCTTATCTCATGAAGGCACCTATGTATGATGAATTATAAGATCTACCAATGGCATCCATACACCTAGCTCCAGAAAACTTCTGCTTGGTTCATCACTTATGTACTTGGGAAGTGTAGCACACCTTGCTCTGCATTCTACCTACTTTGATCTTGATGTTCGTTTTTCGTTTTTCGTTTTTCGTTTTCTGCTCTCATCTTGCCCCGCTGACTTGTTTGGCTTGTACAAGTAGCACACGTGAGCCACAGACCATTGTGAGGTGGTCGATGACACTCCGATGCTAAAGTCAGACAAGGATATGAGGAATGTGTAATGCTGTAACAGGGAATTTGTAGCGTACCTTAGCTTACCAACCTCATGTCTTATTTATAGTGCAAGGAGTTCTGATTTAACCAGGCCATCGTAGGCGTAGATTAGGGAGGAGATCTTCGTGGAGATCTCTCTAATTAGGAGTCGTGTTGTAGGAGGGAAGTTCCATGTTAGCTCCTAGATATGCGGAAGATAATTCCCAATCCGAGAGCATTCCGTGGAAGGGAGTTTCCTTGTGTGGAAGATACTTTGGTGTTTGCTTCCTAGTTGGAAACAAAGAGCTGATGTGGTTGCTCGTTCGAAGCATATCCTCGAGATACTTGCCTGAAAAGGGCTTACGAGTATCGAGGATAGTTGTGAAACATGTGGGCCTAGCATGCTGTGAGATTTCGGGCCCGTCTGGTGGGCTAAAGTTGAGCGGGTTGAGAACCGCTCGGGCTGGATCCGTATTGGGCTGTTTCTTAACTCGTAGTTCCTCCAGATCATCATGACACACGTGTACAGCTCAAGGGTGTGACCGTTTTTATGTATCATCAGCTACTCCCCCCGAATTAGTGGGATGTCACATCGGTTCGCTAAGTCATAGCTGGAAGGGATGTGCCGCTCATGATGATTGAATCTAAATCATTGCTTGAGTCGCGTGCTGTATTAGTTGAACGTGCGTTGGTTTGGCGGAAAAGAGGCGGGAACCCATCGCCTATATAGGTCATTCACAGTGTAGCGTCTGACTCTTCTACTTTTCTTACTTTCGAAGATATCGTTCTGATTAAAAGAGTTTGTTTGTCTTTCCCATGGCCCGAGAAGATCTTCTTGATGATGTTGTCTTGGCCGAGGGCCTAGAGTTTTTTTAAGACAGGTTGTTGTCTAACCTAGTCTTGTTGAAATTCGTACTAGGTTTGGAGTCCCGGAGGATTTGCCGTTGTACCTTCTAACGGGTGACCAGACGCCAATGTTGCCTCTAGATGGTCTTATCTGTTTACATCGGGGAATGCTTCAAACTAGAGTGCGTTTTCCAGTTCTGGACGTGATCTGGGAGTTCTTGAATTTGCTAGGGATTCCCCCGACTCAGTTGGAACCCAATGGATACAGGGTTATCCTCATGATTATGCTCTGTGCTAAAGAGGTCGACGTTAGAGTGACACCGTGGGTGATCCAGTTGCTTACCGTTCCTTGGCTGCAGAGCAATGTTGTCTATAAGTTGAGGATGCCAAAATGCTTCGGTAGAGTGCTCGATGACTTCAAGTTCTGGCATAAGTTTTGATTTTTGGCTCCTGCAGATTCGAAGTATTTCCAATGCAAGGGTTGTCCACTCGAACTACAGCTCAGACCGCTTTGTAAGTTCGACTATTTTCTTGCAACTTTGACGTGCTTGACGATAGATTGACTAGCCGTTTGTCATGAGCCATCTCTAAAAATATCCCTTACCAAGGCAACAAGGCATCCAAGGCATCATATGGGCGCTGGCAGTAGGCTCGCAAAGGCCCGATGGTGCAGCAAGCTTTTCTAGATGCCTCCGGAAGGTTCTAGAGTGCTCTTGGACATTCTAGCTTAGCTTTCTCTAGAGTGTTCTAGCATGGATGAGTCTAGAACACCCTTGTACAAATTTGTGTAGTATTTTCTAGAAGCCTCCTTGTAATTTCTGGTTCCTTTGGAGGTGGGAACTTTCTAGATGCATAGAGAATACTCCTTTGAAGGAGGATTGTGGAAGGTTCTAGGCTAGAAGCCTCTAGGACTTTAAGGGCCTATAAATAGGCATTGGCATTCATTTGTAGAGATCATAGAAGAAACACTTGTACAACTCTCTCAAGCAATACAAAGCATTCTTTCCAAAAGCCTAAACACTTGTGCCTTAGCATTTTCCTCACTTAAGCTTCCGTAGCATCACTTAGCATTAGCCAAGCATCGAAGTGCCTTGACTAGTTAGTTCGACGGGAGTGTGACGCTAGTGGGCAGCGTGTTAGCCAAGGGAAAAAGGTCAGCACGTGACACGTGGTATCAGAGCAGCGACGATCGTAGGGGCGGTCTTGCTGAAGTTGCGTTGTGCTAGCTGCTGTGTGTACGAAGGTTAGGTGCGGAGTAATCTGATCATGTCGGGAAACAAAGAGAGTGTTGTTGGAGGGTCCGTGGTCGAGGAGACTGGAAGAAAGACTAGTCGGACCAGCATGCTTGAGGATCGTATGGCCAAGGTGGAGCTGACCGTGGGCGATCTCCAAGACAGCGTTGGGGAGATGGAACAGAAGGTTGAGTCCTTCAATGGGACGTTGGCTAGTGTCACTATGGATATCAAGCAACTCGATAGCCGTGTCCATGACCTTGAGCTTGGCACTGTGGAAGCCAAGGATGAGACTCAACTTCTCGTCAACCAAGTTGCGGATGCCATGCGCAACGAGATGGGCCAGCTCAAGGACACGCTGATGGGGCAGCTCCAAGCCATCCGGGAGCAGGTTGAGTCCTTGCAATCGGACGTCAACCTATGCAAGGCGGCTGTGGCAGGTAGTGCTACTGTACGAGAGGGACCAAGGATGAAGGTGCCCGAGCCGCCAAGGTACCATGGGAAGCGCGATGCTAGGGAGTTCGATAACTTCCTATGGAGTATTGAAAAATATTTCGACGCGATGCGCTTGGACGACGATGAGTCCAAGATCACCACCGTCACCATGTACTTGGGTGATGATGCCATCCTTTGGTGGAGGAGGCGTGAGTCGGATATCAAGAAGGGTCTTTGCTCGCTTAAGACTTGGGACGAATTCAAGGCGGATTTCAAGCGGCAATTCTATCCGGAGAATGCGGAGGAAGTTGCTATGAAGAGGCTGCGTGGACTGAAGCATACGGGGTTGATCAAAGAGTACGTCAAGCAGTTCACTTCTCTTATGCTTGAAGTCTCGGACATGCCGGAGAAGACTCAGCTCGTCTACTTCATGGATGGACTACAACGATGGGCTGAGCAAGAGTTAAAGAGACGCAACGTTCAATCACTTGCGGAGGCCATCGCAGTTGCCGAATCCTTGTTCGAATACAAGGCTGATTCGAAAAGCCACAAGGGCGGCAACAAGAGTGGCGGCGGTAACAAGGGAAAAGGTGGGGGAGCAAAACCCACCGAAAGAAGCAGCAGTAGCAGCGGCGGCAAGCAGTTTGAGAGGAAGGACAAAGCCAAGCAGTCCTTCTCGGATAGCAAGGTGAAAAACCGCGACTGCTTCTTGTGCGGAGGGCCGCACTGGGCTAGGGAGTGCCCACAGCGACAGAAGCTCAATGCGATGATCGCTGGCAAGAGTGGATCGTCCGGGGAATCATCGGGGGACGAGGCGCAAATGGGGACTTTGCGCTTGCTAAGCAGCGTCAAGGCTACGGTGGAGCAAAGCAACGTGGCTAAGGTAAGTACGCTGCCCCGTTCGAAGAAATCCGCTCTTATGTTTGTGGAAGCCAAGGTAAATGGCAAGGCTTCAAAGGCACTCGTCGACACGGGTGCAACGCACAACTTTGTTGCTTTGAGGGAGGCAACAAGGCTGGGCGTGCAGTACACCAAGGAGCCAGGCACCTTGAAGACCGTCAACACAGCACCGGTGCCTATCCATGGTGTAGCACGAGGCGTCTCCCTTCATTTGGGCGAATGGAAGGGGACGGTGGACCTGACTGTCGTCACGATGGACGACTTCTCATTGGTGCTGGGCATGGAGTTCATGGATACAGTGAAGCCATGGACATTAGAAAGGGACGGGTCGATGACTATTGCAAAGGATCGAGAAGCATGCTCTGTCCCTGTCACTCGGGAGATCATGGAGGCCAAGATGTTGTCAGCCATTCAAGTGAAGAAAGGCGTGCAAAAGGGGCAAGCAACATTCGTGGCCACGTTGATCGAAGATGGGCCTCAACCTAGCGAGGTTTCGAAGGAGGTAGCTGAGGTTTTGAAAGAGTACGAAGATGTCATGCCTCCAGAGCTACCCAAGAGACTTCCTCCAAGAAGGGAAGTCGATCATATGATCGAGTTGGAGCCAGGGGCTAGGCCTCCAGCCATGGCGCCTTATCGGATGGCACCGCCAGAGTTGGAAGAGCTACGCAAGCAACTCAAGGAGCTGCTGGACGCGGGGTTCATTCGGCCATCCAAGGCCCCATTCGGTGCACCAGTATTGTTCCAACGCAAGCACGACGGGTCCTTGCGTATGTGCATCGATTACCGAGCACTTAACAAAGTAACCATCAAGAACAAGTATCCAATTCCTTTGGTTGCCGATCTTTTCGATAGGCTCGGTAAAGCCAGGTACTTTTCTAAACTGGATCTCCGATCAGGGTATTGGCAAGTGCGCATAGCCAAAGGAGATGAGCCAAAGACGGCATGCGTCACTCGCTATGGGTCTTATGAGTTCTTGGTGATGCCTTTTGGTCTCACCAATGCCCCGGCTACTTTCTGCACTTTAATGAACAAAATCTTTCAGTCTTTCTTGGATAAGTTTGTAGTCGTCTATCTCGACGATATCGTCGTGTATAGCGACAACTTGGAAGAACATGTGCATCACTTGCGACAGGTTTTCCAAGCATTACGGGAGAGCGAGCTGTACGTGAAATTGGAGAAGTGCTCGTTCGCCCAAGACGAGGTGTCTTTCTTGGGGCACCGCATCAAGGCTGGAAAGATCATGATGGAACGGGACAAAGTGCAGGCCATCAATGAATGGGAGCCACCCAAGAACGTTTCGGAGCTACGTTCTTTCCTTGGGCTGGCCAATTATTATCGGAGATTCATCTTGAGCTACTCGGCGAGAGCAGCCCCACTGACCGACTTGCTGAAGAAGAAGGTGCAGTGGCATTGGAGTGAAAAATGCCAAGAAGCGTTCGATGATTTGAAGAAGGCAGTCATCGAGGAACCTGTCTTGGCCTTGCCCGATTATGCTAAGTCGTTCGAACTTCACACCGATGCATCAGACTTTGCCATCGGAGGGGTGCTTATGCAAGAGGGGCATCCCATAGCCTATGAGTCTCGCAAGCTCAATGATACCGAGAGACGGTATCCGGTGCATGACAAGGAGATGACAGCCATCATTCATTGCTTGCGAACTTGGAGACACTATTTGCTTGGGAGTCGGTTTACCATCATGACCGACAATGTGGCTACGAGTTATTTTCAAAATCAGAAGAAGATCAGCCCCAAGCAAGCTCGGTGGCAAGATTTCTTAGCGGAGTTCGATTATGTCACGGAGTACAAGCCGGGTAAAGTTAATGTTGTTGCTGACGCTCTCAGCCGAAAGGCCATGCTCGCTAGCGCAAGCAGCGCCGCTAGCAACCTTCTTGATTGGATCAAGGAGGGGACTTCTCAAGACCCCTTGGCCAAGGGACTCATGGAAATGGCCAAGGAGGGGAAGACTCGACGGTTTTGGGTAGAGGATGGGGTGCTCTACACCGTCGGTCGTCGCATTTATGTGCCTAAGTGGGATAATCTTAGGCGAGACATCATGAAGGAGTGCCACGATTCAATGTGGGCTGGCCATCCGGGGATGCAACGGACATTGGCACTCTTGGAGGTAAACTACTATTGGCCTCATATGCGGGACGATATCGAGGCCTATGTGAAGACTTGTCTTATGTGCCAACAAGACAAGATAGAGCAACGTGTACCGGCAGGACTATTGCAGCCTTTGCCGATTCCGGAAAGGCCATGGGAGAGTGTATCAATGGATTTCATATCAGCCTTGCCCAAGTCTGATGGGTATGGCTCTATTATGGTGGTGGTCGATTGCTTTTCCAAGTATGGAACTTTCATACCTGCCCCACGCGATTGCACGGCCGAGCAAGCCGCCAAGTTGTTCTTTCAGCATGTGGTGAAGTATTGGGGCTTGCCTCGGAGCATCATAAGTGATCGGGACCCAAGGTTCACAGCAAAATTCTGGACGGAGTTATTCAAGCTCTTGGGTTCGGGTCTACACTTCTCAACAAGCTTTCACCTGCAAAGCGATGGGCAAACAGAGAGGGTGAATGCCTTGTTGGAGTTATACTTGAGGCACTTTGTGGGTGCCAACCAGAAGAATTGGGCCAAGTTGATGGATGTGGCTCAATTCTCATTCAACTTGCAGCGGTCCGAATCGACGCAACAAAGTCCGTTCGAGATCGTCATGGGCCAGCAGCCCTTGACTCCACAAGCCGTTGCGTCGGGCTACACGGGTAGCAGCCCCGCTGCGTACAAGCTTGCACGAGGGTGGCATGAGCAGCTTGATATAACGAAGGCGTACTTGGACAAGGCGTCTAAGAAGATGAAGAAGTGGGCAGACAAGCATAGACGCCCTCTCGAGTTCCAAGTGGGTGACATGGTCATGGTCAAGTTGCTGCCACAACAGTTCAAGGTCTTCCGCTCGGTGCACAAGGGACTAGTGCGGAAGTACGAGGGGCCATTTCCCGTCCTACGGAAGGTCGGGAGAGTTTCTTACAAGCTTGAGTTGCCGCCCAAACTCAAGATTCATCCGGTGTTCCATGTGAGCATGCTCAAGCCCTACCATGGTGATAAAGAAGATCCAACGAGGGGCGAGTCACATCGGGCACCAACCGCGGTCGTGACTTCCTTTGATCGAAAGATCGAGAGAATCGAGGCAAAGAGGCTCATCCGACGGAGGGGTGTGCCAAGCTATAATGAGTATCTCATTCGATGGAAGGGACTACCGAACAGTGAGGCCTCATGGGAGAAAGAGGGCGACCTATGGCAATTCCAGGGCAAGATCGCGGAGTTCGAGGCACGGTCTTGACGGGGTCGTCAAGGACTTGGGTGGGGGAGAATGTCACGAGCCATCTCTAAAAATATCCCTCACCAAGGCAACAAGGCATCCAAGGCATCATATGGGCGCTGGCAGTAGGCCCGCAAAGGCCCGATGGTGCAGCAAACTTTTCTAGATGCTTCCGGAAGGTTCTAGAGTGCTCTTGGACATTCTAGCTTAGCTTTCTCTAGAGTGTTCTAGCATGGATGAGTCTAGAACACCCTTGTACAAATTTGTGTAGTATTTTCTAGAAGCCTCCTTGTAATTTCTGGTTCCTTTGGAGGTGGGAACTTTCTAGATGCATAGAGAATACTCCTTTGAAGGAGGATTGTGGAAGGTTCTAGGCTAGAAGCCTCTAGGACTTTAAGGGCCTATAAATAGGCATTGGCATTCATTTGTAGAGATCATAGAAGAAACACTTGTACAACTCTCTCAAGCAATACAAAGCATTCTTTCCAAAAGCCTAAACACTTGTGCCTTAGCATTTTCCTCACTTAAGCTTCCGTAGCATCACTTAGCATTAGCCAAGCATCGAAGTGCCTTGACTAGTTAGTCCGACGGGAGTGTGACGCTAGTGGGCAGCGTGTTAGCCAAGGGAAAAAGGTCAGCACGTGACACGTTGCTCATGTTCTTCTGTAGGGAGGTTCCCCACTACTCCTCTTACTTTGGAGGAGCGAACCACCATGGAGAAATTTTGTGACTTGCCTCAAAGGGAGGTGATTGATGTAATCAGAGTTTCTAACTTCATTCGTAGTGGGCTGTGGAACAATTGACACGTAGCCCCCACGTTGTACCGAGAGGCGTGCATCAAGTCGGAAGATGGGGCCCCTTTCAGAAAGAGGAAGGTTGATAGGGCCAATGCTCATGTCCTACCTGATTTGGAATAGTCGTCTGAGACGCTTGCTTACATTACGAAGAAGTCCCGTGTTAGAACTGGTTCATTTTTTACACGACCCGCTCCACGGAGAAAGGAGAGCAAGTCTGCTAGGTCTGTTGAGGCTTAGTCTAACGTTCCCGGCTTGGAGGAAGATTATCTATGGTTGGCGGGAGTCACAGATGGGTCGAAACTTAGTGACGTGCAGGTCGAGGCTTTGAATGACCATCTGGTGCGGGTTGCAATGGCGGCTTCTGTTCGCGGTGATTCGTGTGGGGCCGTTCTGATAGAAGGCCCTTTTGAATATTCGCCTGAGGTAGTGAAATCTGATCGCCCCACTGATGATTTGCCTGAGAGTGGTCGTGGTACCGGTTGTGTTTCCTGTAGTCCGCATGGTTCATCGTCTCGTCGAGGCCACAACTAGAAGTGTTGGAGGGCCCTTTGGATACTTCGCTTCCTCCTCTGCCTCTGAATCATGTTGAGTCATCTTGCAATAAAGGGTCAGCTGCTCTTGATAAAGGAAAATCCACGGAGGAGAGTCTGAGGGCGGTGGTGACCGTGAAGGGTGGTGCTGGTGTAGTTCCATATCAGGGGACGCTTCATCCTGATGCGCAGATAAGCTTGTTTGCACCGAACTTGGTGAAGATGAGCTCGCAGGTCTGGCACCGAGAGGTGGATATAAAGTATGCTTTGAGGAAACATATAAGCAAGCATCACAGCTGGTTGATAGACCACGCTCTGAAACTCGAGGAGATTTGCTTGAAGGGTGTATGGATAAGGGTTTGAAGTACCTTATGTTGGGTATGTCTCATACGAGCCACGCGGCCGTTGTTGGAATAGAAGTCAAGGAGGATCGTGAGAGAGTGTACATCTTGGAGCGTGTCTTCTCGCATGTGCAGACGTTGTATTCTGATGCGCTCCATGAAATTAAGCGGCTTAAAAAGCAGGCCGAAAAGATGTAGCTTGATCAATCAACTGTGGCCGCTGAGGCTCAGAGGGCTCGTCTGGAGAACCTTGAATACAAACTGGCAGAGGCAGTTTCCGAGAAGGGCAGACTCAGGTAGGAGCTGAGTCGGATATGTCGAGAAGCCGAGGTTGCGCAAGAGGCTGCGGATAAAGCGCGTTCTGAGATGCAATCCTTTGCTGAGGAGAATGCTTTAAGGGAAGCTGGTTGGGCCGCTGAAAAGCAGCAGTTGGAATCCGATGTGGATTTCTATGCTCGAGAAGCGAGGAAGGCCGAAGACCAGCTGGAGATGGGGTGTCATGAACTCAGTGTTGTGAAGATCAGTCTCAGGTTGATGCGTTGACTGGTAAGTTGGAGCTGCTGCAACGCAAACTTATTGATGTGAAGGTGCGAGAGGAAGAGCTTCTCCAGGAACAAGGCAAATGTGAGTTTTGTTGGGTCGTACATGGCTGGCTGGAGTTATTGTCTCTGATGAAGGAGGACCATCTAGAGTGGGACCTTGATCGTTATAAGAAAATGTCATATGTAGACATGTCTGTCTCTTCTGCGTCGTCGGACGAGGAGGATGATTCGGTCCCTGACGTCCAGGTTGAAACGCATATGGTTGTAACTTCCGCCCTTGTATATACTAAGCTTAACTCTTCCGTTTCCGTGCCTTCTCTTGATTATGAGCGATTTTGTGTGCTTGTACTTTTTTTGTCTTGACCATTAATGAAAACACTAATATTCGTTTTACGCATTTTGTCTCTATTGCATTCCTTTCCATTTTTCCTTATCGTCTTGCTTTGGCATAGGCTAGTTGAATCAATAGGACGTTGACTGGTCTGTCTGCGGTAGAGGGCTTAACCATTTTGTATTATGAATGACCTGGGTCATTGCTTGTTTGTCTGACTAGTAGGCTGCAACTATTGCCTTGGGCAAGCTGTGGTGGCCGAATGTACGTGTCAGAACATTCATCTTGAGTTTGGTGCCATAAGCTCGGATTGGCATCCTAATCAGCTTTTATGTGGGCACTGGCTATACTATCTTTGTATTGGCACGAGTGGCCTTTTCTAATGTTAAAATGGCAATCCGTTTGCGCGTGAAGGTGCTGACTTGGCTAGATTCATATTGGCGCTCGCTAGTTGAGAAGGACAAAAGAGGTCGTGTGGCGAGCTGCTTGAGACTCCCACCATTCGAATCATTTATGACCGATCAATGCGGATGACATATTCGGGGATTAAGGGTTTGGCGACTAGGCTGAAGAGCAGTGGTCCCATGGCAAGCCGTTGGAATCAGTTCGGGACTGATTAGACTTCCACCCTCCGAATCATTTATGACCGATCAAGGCAGACAACAGATTCGAGGAGTAAAGGTTTGGCGACTAGGCTGAAGAGCAGTGGTCCCGTGGCAAGCCTTCGAAATCAGTTCGAGACTGACTAGGCTCCCACCTTTCGAACCGTCGATGCCCTCCCAGCGCGGTGGGGGCTACAAATTCAAGAGGGTTTGGCAATCACGCTGAAAAACAGTGGTCCCATGGAAAGCCGTCGGAATCAGTTCAGCATTGACTAGGCTCCCACCATCCAAATTATCTACACCTGAGTGCATCAGGCTACAAATTTGGGAGTGTTTCGTCGGCCGTACTGAAAAGCAGCGGTCCCATGGAAAACCGTCGAGATCAGTTCGAGACTGATTTGGCTCCTACCTTCTAGACTATCTACACCCTTGCGCTGAGGCTACAAGTCTAGGGTTGGTGATTCAGCGGCCACACTAAAGAGCGGTGGTCCCGTGGTGAGCCGTCGAAATCATTTCGGGACTGACTGGGCTTCCACCTTCTGGACTATCTACACCCTCGCATTGGGGTTACAACTCCAGAGTTTGATCATAAGGTTTCGTCGCTCGTCACCAGCTAGGCTTACCTGATTAGGCTCGGCGATCACTGTCTGTGAAGGGGGCAACGATCACTGGCAAGTCGTCATCACCAGGCGTGATAGCATTGATTAGACTCCCACTTCCTAAACCGCCGATGCCCAGGCTGGGTGGACTAGGTGTCGGGATGAACCATAAACTATCGTCATCAGTCATGGTTGACTAAGCTTGCCTAATTTGAAAGGAGGTTCCACCTGCTAAGGGGCGTGTGAACCTGATCCATCCGCGTGGCACATAGTGTGGAGGAAGTTACCTCAAACCGACTAGTGATATGTAGGTATGATCTGTATGCTAGGGTTGACTAGGATCTTCTGGTGCTCGTGCCATGCATGAGATGGGGTGTTGTTCGATTATCAGACTGGGCCCGCAGAGGAAGGGCTAGAGTGTCACGCCCCGACCCGGCATGGGAACCGCAGCGTGCCGATACGTGAACTAATTCCATAATACAAGAGGATCGTAACCCCACAACATCATAATATAACACATTCTTGAAATAAGAATCAAACGGAAATAACAACTGAGATAAAATTTGAACAAAATAAGAGTATTCGATTCGCCCCACCAGAATCATAGTGACAAAACCAATATATACAAACATCTAGTATTTCACAAGGTAATACAAAGGAAGCAAAACATACCTGTACAGGGTGGACACGACTAAACGGCACAAAACAAGCCTACATTGGAAACTGGGCCTAAGCGCCACGATCAGCAGGAGCGCCAACACTACCTGCACTCCAATAGAAGCACACCCCTTGCAGGGTCAGCAAAGCGCAAAGCTAGCTGGTGCGAGTAAACTAAATACAAATAACAGAATAATATACAGGAGAAATCCATGCTACACAATAATGAATAAGTGAGTAATCCTAGATACATGATCCATAAAATGGAAGAGGTGTCCCTCTACAGATTCTAAAGTCACACTGTGTCTCTAAGGATAATATTTCTAAGTTCAAGCACCAACACAAGCATTTCATATTCAACAATAACTACAAGTTTACGAGACATGTCGGTCATTACAGGTGATTCAAACATGGTAAATATCAAGTGATGAAGGCAAAAACAATAACGTATTCCTGCATAGCCTCCTAGGTATGGCAATCAAGTCGAAAGTCGAAACCATAAAATTTCTACGTAAGTGTCTCATATCGTAGGTATCCGCATACCCTACGAATATGTCTCACCCAGGCACATCCCACAACGTGCACCAGTACCACTTCGGGCTTGTTTGTATCCTAATGGGGTGTCATATGCCCAGATACAAACTCAAACGTCATGAACGACTAGCCTAACACTGCCAACCTAACACAAATCCAACTCAAGCGCGCTGGGAGGGAAAGCAAGTAATCTCCAAAGCACATCCTCCGGGACCCGTCCTACTGCACTCTCTAGTGGCAAGTGCGTACGGGACCTCACCGCACCTTAGCAAACTTGCAACTGCAATAGTGCCCTCAATGTTTGTAGGTGCGAGTCATCTCAAGCACCACCAAACTCCTAAGCATCGGCACAACATGCATTACAGTGGGGTAAAGACACTTACACTAATATCAACATGCACGTACTACGAGTCTATACAGAATCTAATGTAACATATGTGTAACCATAATCAATTAGGCAATTTTCATAAATCCATGACTACGCTAGGGTCCCAACATGACCCAATTCACCACAATAAAGTCATTTGAGTTGAACTATCATACATGCTCAAGACTCGGCAATCTACGGTAAAACACATGAACTGATGACATACTGAGTCTATTCAATTTTGCAATTAAAAAATTAGTTCATCAAACCGGAACAATAACTTTACCGTGTAATACTAAGCAAACTCGAAAACGTAACATATAAGCCCAATGCCATTATACGAAAGCCTAATCACACCCAAATTCAACCACTATTCTATTTCATTCTTGTATATCATGCTTTCAGAAAACTCAATACATAAATTCATTCACAAAAGAATCAACACAACAATCGAAATCTCCAAAAACCCCGAATTTCGAACTTGTATTCAATCATACACAATCGACGGCATAATGTAAAAATTAAATTCAAGATTTAAAATAAATATTTCTCAAGGTAAATATTATAGTCACACTCACCTGAGCGGAATGGGTTTTTTGAACCCAAATTCTACCGATGGAAGTTCCCAACTCGCGAAAAAGCGAATGTGGGACCAAGGAAACTTTCAAAACTGCAAGGCGATCTCAAAAGTGAGCAAACTAGCCGAAAGTTGGGAAAAGAAAGAAGTAACAACCGGTGCGTGACTGAAAAAATACTTACCGGCAAATAAATCCGGCGAACACCCCGACGAAACCCAAATATCGGTGAAAACTCACCGAAACCCACCCTACTCCGGTTTGATCGCCTTCGAACAACACAACAGGCCGGAAATAGATCCAAGAACAACTGGAATCACGAATTGCAGCTCACCCATGAGATCAAAGCTCGAATTAACATCAGAGAACCTTCCTAACAGACATGCACACTAATTTTCTTAAAAAATTTCAGCCAACCCCGAAACCACCCTTGCATGTGGGGTTAACAGGTTCCAAACGCCGCCCCAACCACCACCTGAGAGATTGATGAGAGCCACATTGCTAGCACTGGCAACGACAACTCCGAACAAGCCACACACCCTGATTTTTTAGTTTTTAAAGGTGAAAAACTCCAGCAAGAATGAGAGGGGAGAAAGAAGAAAAAAATGAGGATGAGGGGATGAGATTCGGGAGGAGATAACGGCGAATCTCGCGATTGCACACCGGAGAAGAAGGAACGTCAAGAGAAACGCACTGAAGGAAAGAAAAAAGGAAGAAAAAGAAGATAAGGGGGATTTCTTTTAAGGTGTGGGTGGCTATGTGCCCCCACCAAATTTCTGAGTACACCCTACCCTCCAAATAATTTTTTTTTTAAAACGCAATCTAAATCTAACCAACCTATACCATTGAAATAAATTTCGAAAATCCGAAGTTAGGCAAATCAAACAACGAAAAGCAAATCGAACAATCGGAAAAAAAAACTACGGATACTACATAGGGTTTCCAGCACGGTGTGTTGTGTGTATAGCGTAGATCGCGCAGTGACACGTGTATGATGCAGGTTGCGTGATGGTTGAGTATCGGTTACTCACCATTAATTGATGGGGTTGCGTGTAGCGCCATTAATTGATTGACGTGCTCTGCGTAGTTTCCTTGGGAATCGTCGTCTTCCTGTTTTCCAGACGCTATTCAATGTTTGGAATTTAATGCTTGAGTGGCTGTTTGGTGAACAATTACGTCTATATAATGGTGCTTCCCAATCGTTGTAGGCGGTATTTTTCGCAGAGTTTATATCCTATAATGTTTTTGTTTGAAGAAGACGCTTTGGATTTTCCAAAGGTTGAAGAAGATGCTTTGGGTTTTCCAAAGGCTGAAGTTGTATCTCTGTGTCTGGAGTCTTCGAGTGTTCTGATGTTTATGCCGTTCAGACATGGCGATAGTTGTCGTTATGCATAGTCACCTGATATGGGTGGGCACGTAGTTGATCGGCTAAGTTACCATAATTCCTTCTCATATCGCGGAGTAGTGAGGATTCCCTTCCAAGGGAAGAGTTCGTCTTTATGAGCAGATGCCTCAACGTTGTTCCTGAATGTTTGATCTCAGATATAGAATCTACGTCCAACTCCGTGGTGGTCACCTCAACCGCTTCTCGATTCGCCTTGTCTCTCTGCCTAGTGCTGGGGTTCGGGATCTTGAGACGAAGAGGAGTTGGACATGGTCCATGGAATGGGCCATTGATTCCTAGATGCCCTCTCACCCCTACGAGCGGAAGGTGCACTCTACATGTGGTGACTTGATACTTGTCCCAGGTTTGTCGTTCCATCGGATTGAGGGTGTGAACTGACAGTGTCTGGTAATGGCTCACTACGAGACTCCCGGTTGTCGATTTTGTACCCCCACATACCATATTTGATGGTGTTTGTATCTTCACGTCGTTTGTGAGGTTGGGCAGTACGAGCAAGTCCTCACTCCATGTTGATCTGATTCCCGTGGTGCATAGTTTTTGGTATTCGCCTCAGGGTGCTCGTAGTATGTATGTAGTTTTTTTTTATTCGCCTCAAGGTGCTTGTTGTTACATTTTTCCAATAATCAATAGAGTTTGTTTGTGAAATTCTTGTTTTATTTCTTAAATGAGTCTCTTAAGAACTCTAAACTCAATATTGACTACAGAAAGGGAACCAAACAACTTAAAGCAAACTAACTGTTGATGAAGATAAATTGATCTTGGCCTCGAAGCGAATTCGGATAGTTTTCACGGATCATTTAGCGGATTGTCGAGGCATTACATAGGTCACTGAAGAGCAAACCTTGTAGAGGGGTGAATCACCACACCGACAGAATGTCGGGAGGGGATGTGTTCCCTCTTGCCATTGTCGTTACGACTCGCTGGGTGGGAGAGTTGGCTACTCTTGTACTGCTCGAAAATGGTGTTTCTTCCGTCTTTAGGCCTTGCATTGGGTTAGGCTGTTCTGCATGATGTAGCTAGATCTGGGAGCACTTTATCTATTTCAGTGTGACGTAATGGCAGTTTTGTGTCGTAGGTTGGTTTCCACGTATTGTCCCTTTTGAGTTGTTAGCAGTATACTTAACACACTGGTGAATGGTGGAGACCACTGCTTCCATTTGGTGTAGCTACGGTCTTCCCAGGATGAGGTTGTAGGACAACAGTGCGTCTACCACCATGAAGTCCAGAAATAGGACCTTCCTTAGTTGTGGCTCTCCGGCTACTGTGGCTAGCCTTATCCTTCCGACGGGGAAACACTTTTCCCTGCTGAATCCGATCAGCGGGTGCCTTAAGGGCGTTAGGCTTTCCTCCTTGAGGTCCATGCTGCGGTAAGCATACTAGAACAGAACATTGAGCGAGCTTCCGATGTCAACGAGGGCTCTCTTCACTTCCCACTTTGTGATGGACACATAGATGACCAAGGCGTCGTTATGTGGCTCGGACTCCGTCTAAGTCCCTGTCTGTGAAGGTCAAAGTGGGAATGAGGTTTTGATTTCTTGAATAGCAAACGCGTATGTCCTCGTCCGCGGGTTGTATCCGTATATCCAACAGAGTCCGCTTGCGGGACCTGTGCGACTAGTCTTCATTCGGTCCGACTCCATAAAGGACATATATTATCCCAGGAGTCTCATTTTCTACCTCTTTGACTGACTCCCCCTGTCCCTGGTCTTTTCTGGCTGCTTCTCAGACTTCATGAAGTCTTTCAATTTTCCCTTGCAGATCCAGCGCTCTACTTCATACCTCATACTTTTGCAGTCATTGGTGTTGTGGATGCCTTCCTTGTGGTACGCACAGTACTTGTTGTTGTCCCTTCTGGTAGGGTCTCCGCGTGTCTTCGTGGGCCACTTCAATTCCTCCCAAAATTTCATAGAGTTGAGTACATCCGACAAACTAGCATTCATGGGTGTCACTGTTCTGGATCCAACATAGTTGGATGACTTATCTACCCTGGGACGATCAGGATCCAATCTGTTGTAAGTGCGCTTCCTCTTGTTTCGCTCCTCATCCTCGTGTTTCTTTCCTTCCTTCTTATCCCTTGAAGCAGAGGGCTTTCTGTCGCCTTCGGTTTTCCTCTTATATGTCCTTGATTCCTCCAAGGTGATGTGTCTCTGGACGCTCTTGAGGAGCTCCGCCATGTCCAGAGGGGGCTCCAAGGTGAGTTCCTTAAATATTTTTCCTTCTCTGAGGCCCATAGTGAAGGTCGTTACTGTTGTATCATCGTTGCACCCGTCGATGAGGGTAAGCTCGTTGTTGAAGCGTGTGACATACTCTCGGAGCGTCTCGCTAGACCTTTGCCTTAGAGAGACTCTCAGAAGGCTGTGGAACCACATCAATGCAGGGCCTTTGAGACTAGTAGGAAAGGATATGCACATAGTGGATTCAGATCCTTCCTTGAGAGCCATCACGTGTTGGTAGTGGCGTAGATGATCGAAGGGATCGGTAATCCCATCGTAGGAATCTAGCTTCAGGGGAGTGAACTTCCTTGGGAGGGCCTCGTTCATTATTTAGTCTATGAATGGTGGGACGGAGAGGTGATACAGTACGTTAGGATCATGCGCTCACTTGCGGAGGGGATTCCCATAGTCGAGCCTTTCTGTCCTGGCGACTGTATCAACGTTAGCCGCACAACCTCCCTTAGTCCAATAGGAACTGGCGGGGGTCTGGCTCTCATGTGCTTGCTCCCTATGGTCCACTAAAGATGGGAGGTCCGTGCTATTTCTGGTCTCCATCAGCAGCAGGTGGATTTTGTCTTGTGAGTGTCTCTACCGCCTTGATAACCTGTTGTATTTGGGATGTTAGCACCTCGATTCTAGGGCCTGTCATTGCTGCCGTTGGTGCAGGTGCGTGAGTAGGCTGCCTGTGCATGGCAGAAACTGATATAGGGACAGCTGAAGCGACGGACGTGTCCCCTAGTTCGTTGTTGCGTGACCTAGTGCTCACCATCTCTCTGCGATTTGGTAGGAGACGACGCTTAGTGTAAACTTAAGAACTATGTCGTCCTCACGGACGGCGCCAAACTGATGCAGTCGTTTTTTGCTACCTTCTCTGACCTAGTCTCGCTAACCTGTTTGACCTGCACAAGTAGCACACGCGAGCCACAGACCACTGTGGGGTGACCGATGGCATTCCGATGCTAAAATCAAACAAGGATCTGAGGAAGGTGTAATGCTGTAATAGGAAATTTGTAGCGTACCTTAGCTTACCAACTTCGTGTCTTATTTATAGTGCGAGGAGTTTTGGTTTAACTAGGCCATCGTAGGCGTAGATTAGGGAGGAGATCTTCGTTGGGATCCCTTTCTAATTAGGAGTTGTGCTGTAGGAGAGAAGTTCCCTGTTAGCTCCGTGCTCTTAGATACGCGGGAGATAATTCCCACTCCGAGAGCATTTTGTGGAAGGGAGTTTTTCTATGTGGAAGATACTCTGGTGTTTGCTTCCTACTTAGAAGTAAAGAGCAAGTGTGGTTGCCTGTCCGAAGCAGATCCTCGAGATACTTGCCTGAAAAAGGTTTACGAGTATCGAGAATAGTTGTGAAACGTGTGGGCCTAGCATGCTTTGAGAGTCTGGGCCCACCTGGTGGGCAGAAGTTGAGAACCGCTCGGGCTGGATCCGTATTGGGCTATTGCTTGAATGCGTAGTTCCTCGAGATCATCATGACACGTGTACGGCTCATGAGGTGACCGTTTTTATGTATCATCATATCTCATTTCAGAAGATTAACCAGAAGAATTTGATACAGTGATATGGTAACTATACTTCATTTAGTGATATAGGTGCCTGTGGCACTCTCGAGAAAGCGTCTCACCTTTTGTTTGACGGTCAATTTAATGGTACATTGTAAACATTCCAACATATTATTTACCTAAAAGTTATTTGACATTGTGACGAGCATCTGACGTCAATATAATGGTACAATGTAAACATTCTAACATATTCTGTCTGACGATCAATATAACGGTACAATGTAAACATTCTAACGTATTCTTTACCTAAAAGCTATTTGACATTGTGACGAGCATCTGACAAGCTTTGTCCACATGGTTTACCAGCTTGATCACCTATGTACACTACACACTAATGAGCTTCCATCTGTTGATGCTCAACACCTAGATAGTTTTTATAATGAATCCTTATTTACCCTAAAAGCACAAACAAAGCCAAGAACATCTAGTTCTCTGCTCACTATCCATAGTGGTCAGTCATAACTTTATCAAGAAAACCTACAAGTTCTTCACTCTGGGTGAGTTGTGCGAAATGCCCGACGCCTTCGATGAACTCCACCGTTGTCTTCCCCTTGATCATGTACTGCATGTAATATGCAACAGAGTTTGGAACAACAATATCATTAGTTGTTTGTACAATAACACATGGGGTCTTAACCTTATCGGGCAATCACGAAGGTCGCCACGGAAGATAGTTTTGGCCATTAAGAGTGCTACTTCAGGTCTCATTCTGCTCAAGCTCTTTCTGAACTTTTCCACTAATGTAGAGTCTTTTTCATCAACAATAGTTGAAGCAAAATATGAAGCCCATGTTTTGAAATTGGGCTCTATATTTGTGAAGATTTGTTTAATTTGTGCCTCGTCAAATCCTCCTTCATAGCCTTCTGCATTTAGGTACCTGCATCATACCAACCTGATTAATGAGGATACTTGAAAAAAAATTATTTCTAAATAACGTAGCAGTTATATCAGATTTCACATTGACAATGCTAATGGCATGTAAGGATGTGTTGAAATTCTTCCAAATATAACCCGAGCTTTGAAAATGCAACAATTGTCTCTGACCCATATTCCATATGTTTCCATTTTCAGCAACTACAACACCAAAATAGCTAGTATGCTAATCTAAGTTCATCCATAGGTATCAAAGAGTACGGTAAAAAAATATATGATACTGTTGTACAGGTTAAAGAGTTTTTTCTAGGCAAAAATGAACAATACACTTACGTGCCTATTGCAAGTGAAGATGCTTTTATAATTAAACTTACGTGCTATAAGCCACTTCAAATTCTATCATGCCTTGATAGATATCAAGGCATGATAGAATTTGAAGTGGCTTATAGCACACCCAACGGTGCACTTACATGTATGAATATAGCTTCCCAAGTCTGAAGTTTTTGTATGAGATTTTTCGGAAAGAATGTCCATAATGACATTAGGATGCTGTGAAGTCAGCCGCATAGGGTCAACCCTTGATTTCATAAGCTCCCTTGCCCTTCTTATTGTATTTGAAGTGTCTGAGGATAAAGCCAGTTTGAGCAAATCCAGTAACTCCTCGTCTGAAACAATACCAGTCTGCATTTTATGCATTATATACCATATGAATAGAATTGCATACATTAAAAATGGTATTTGTCATGCATGGAAAACTCACGAGTTCATGAGCCAATGTTATTGTTATTCTTTTCCAATGGTATACCTCGGTAAGTGTTGAGAGCATAATCACTTCTCCGGACAACGGTTCTGCAGGCGAGGCATGTGACTGTAGCCAAACCTTTCATTAAAAAATTAGCAACCACCTCGTTAGCAAAGAGTAAACTTCTAGAGGGCGCCTAGCATGTACGTCAAAAATTCCTTAAAAATGAGCCCATACTCGAGTAGTCGTGTCTCCCTCGAAGCTTTAGGAGTGAAGGATGCTTGAGGTCAACATAATTATGACTAGAGGGTGTTCAAAAGCCATCATAATTATGACTAGTTTGTGTTCTAAAGATCCATCAGTTTCTATTAGGTACACGCTACCACTTTGGTTGAACAGAAAATAAATTGGGGGGATTCATAGATTCTACATATTATCGATTTGTAGCACTTATTACATTTTAATATTTCTTGGTGGTAAGAGGAAACTAGAGTTGCTCCTTTTTTGTTTGCACAAATTTTAAGTTTCTCTTCCCTGGTATAAAAATGACACATTTCAGTAGGGAGCATATGACACATATTCTTGAAGCACTACTACATTCCATTACACATTTCTTCTTAATTTGGATCCCAATATAATTTTCGTTTCCACTTTAATGACGTTACTATTGCTTAGTGCTATTGGTCATTAGCTCCACTGATCCCTTTGGTTCCATGAACACGCTTCCATATTCTTTATCCCTTAATCATCACTACAATACACACTCAAAATTACACATTTTAACAGTAAAGCATAACAAAAAATATAATCCAAATAACCACAAGCTGAGCCCACAAATTCGAATCATGCAAGTAATGTCGACTTGATCTAACTTCTCACAAATCTATAAGAAACATAATGAAAAATATTACATAGCAAAAGCTTCAAAATGAAAACTAAAATACCAATCAGACTTTAGAATTGGGTTTTGGTTTATTACCCAAATAAATCTAATATCAAATTTTGATATTTCAAAGTTACAACTACAACCACTCAATTTTCCTGGTTTGAGTCATATTTTTAACCTCTAAATCTGGCCTAATGAAATATTGAATGTCAAATATCATGAAATAGCAATGAGTAGTGAAATAACATGACATGGAAGAAGAAGCACCTGAGATGAGGAATAGGGGGTTGAAGAAGAACCCTTGTTGTAGATCTTAGGATGATTGTGATTTCTAATCTCTAGGTTAGCTTGGAATCCATTTGAGAGACAAAAAAAACCAATTTGTATGTCTCTCCTTGTTGGCCTTTAGTTACTAACTGGTGTCAATCGAGACCATGCACAATGTGCAGAGAGATGGAAAGAATGGAAGAGAAGAAGAGAGAGGAAGAGGGGCTGACAAACTTGGAGAGGGGAGATCGCTGACGAGACCTTCGAACCGAGTGTGCAAGTAAAGATTGCAGAGAGGAGAGAGATTAGAGAGAGGTGAGATCACAGATATTTGAGGCGGAGATGTGGAGAGAAGCGAGGGAGGAGACGAGAATTGTTTTCCCAGTATGAGTGAGGCGTCTGGTTCCCACCATTGGAGGGAATCTATGGTACGTGCTAGCATCCCATGCCAGGGAGTAAAATCCCAAACAAACACCCAAAATGTTATTCTAAGTGGGAATAGGAATAGGATTCCTATTCCCATGGAATGGGTGCAACCAAACACACCCTAAGAACCATCATAGACAATCACAAAACTTCAGTAATGGAATAGGCATAAGCACCAGTATCACCTTCATAAATATCCTAAAAGTTAGTTGGCCTGCAGAGGTTGTTGTCTATATAATCTTGTTGCTTTGATCATACTTGGCGTTAGAATAAGAAATGACATTTACACAGCATTTACGCCAATGTAGCACTAGAACTTTAAGACACTTCTTTAGGTCCGCTTTCTATTACACATGAATAGTAAATGACCCCCACATATATGTTGCTGTTGATCCAGACAAGCAGAAGCCCTGATTAGAATGTCCATAGAACAGAAGAATCCTCCAACATTTAGAAAGGAAAGGTTCCAGTTCTGGAAATATAATCAAGGGTCCAATGCAGTCCATACTTACTGACAGCAGCATTGCCAGCTCTGTACCCTCTTCCATAAAGTGACTTGTCTTGAGCAATCTGATGCATGAAGAACTCGCCCAATTTCTTTTCAAGTTCAGTCTTTACACCCTTTTTTGATGGCAAGGATGATGAAGAGGACGCTGATGTTGATGGCATGCTTCTCAATGCAGGCATGACTTCAGACTCCAGCCACATGTAGGAGAGCACTTGACAGATGCCTTCCTCCACCTCAGGGCGTAAATTGCGGTAGCCTGAATTCAGGGAAATAATTAAGTAGATGATACAAAAAGTATTAACGTTTAGAAATGAAGAGAAAAGAGGCGGGTAACCTTTGAGACGTAGCCACCCATGCATCAACTCATGAGCAAGGATTGAACCTGTCAATAATCTGCAATAGGCATTGCCACTATAAGATTTTTATTCACTAATGGAGTTGTTCCAAAAATGTACTATAACCTTCTACGCAATAATTAGAGTTGAAGTTCAGGCCATAGTTTAGGGAATAAATCCTTCGGCAGATGATTTTCAAAAAGTACCAAAAATCAGTCGTGTTTATCAAAAGAAGCAAGTTGGTTTCACAGCAAAAATGCAATGAAAACTAGAAAAATAATATGATAAGCTTGTTATATTACAATTATAATTTTTAATATGAAAGATTTGGAGGAAATGTGACGGTTAAATATTATTTGTTTAGCAAAAAAAAAAACTGAGGCAAATTATAAAATGAATTATTTATACAGACGTATAACTAGATGTCAAAACATTTGAGAGATACTCTTCTATTTCAAAGATGGTATAGAAAAGAGTGGCGTGAGTAATCTCATAAATGATTTTTTTAGGACATTTAATAAATTTAAGCCTAATTACCCCTGAGTTCTAGTTTGGGACAAGTCTGGCAGTACTAAATAATATTGAAAAATTCGCATACATATGTTTCATTACTCAAAACAGCTCATGATAATTCTGGATACCAAGAAAAACTGTAGTGATCCAACTTAACACCTTCAATGTCTGAGCATCCATCAATAAAATGTTATGATAGTTTAAACTTTCCACAGTTTGAAAATATGCTTAGCTTACACTACCTTGGGAGGCCATATAGGACAAGAATGGCTGTGACTTCACATCTCCGAGTCAGCTTCTGTGGCTGTGAACTCATACCTAAAAGTCGGTTTCCACCAATTCTTGGTCTTCTAAGAATCTGAGACATTTCGATAAGGAGAAAAGTAAGGAAACTGTATTATCAATATCACTGCTTTAGTCAACTGCAAAGATCAAGAACATTGTAATATATTTCCAATCATACACTCGTAATAGTCTGCTCCTCTGAAAGACATAAACCTCTAGTCTCAGGGAAATGATGGTGGCCCTGACAACAGTCAACATCGTTTGATCAAAAGCAAACTCCAATAAATCTGAGTATATGGAAAGAATATGGAGGGTTCATTAGATTACATTCTTCTCTCCTTCGATAGCTTCATTGAGTGCTTGTCTTTCGACTAAAAGCATGGGAATTTGCTGATCAACTCTCATGTTCAGTCCTTCATAGAAATCTCTGATCGCATGGTAAAGTGGCTGGCAATCACCAGTATCCATGATAGCAGAGTCGATACATTCTAAGCATAAACTTCTTCCATCTCCCAGAGAAACATATCTCGCATTCCATGACTTCATTACAATAACAACAATTGTAAGTGATATACAAAAACCCAAATCAATAGCAAGGAAGACACAGTAAACTGGCCCTATAACCACCCCCCCACTAATTATAAAGTACTATGTAGCTTAGACGGTGTCTAGCAATTAGTAAAGTATGACAATTCCAGACATGGATGAACGTGATCCTCAGAGAATGAGAATAATCTTACACAGTAATCGCAATGTAAAAAAGACGTCAGTATTGCATGTGAAAATTTCTTGAAGCGTTCTCCAAGGAAAAGGATATTGACATTTTACTTATGGAAATATCAGGGTGAAGCATCATACCTCTAGTCTTTCACAACTACAACAACGAGCTGTGTTATCATGCTCATGGGAAGGGCAATACTTTTGGTTCCAATAAGGATGACACCTATACTCGATCAAACCAGCTCTGTTCACTCGGATCTGGATGGACAGAGACTATAAGAAGCAATCTTAACTGTAAAGTTATTCAAGAATCAGATGCTCAAAATTGACAAAAAAATGACAAATTTTACAAAGATAAAATGATAAGTTTGCTACTTCGACTTTGTAACATGTGCAAAGGCTTCATTTGGATATCTACTACTACTCAACATCTTTGTATAAAATCTATATGGGCAGTATATACCATGAGAACCAAGAAAGTGATAGCATGAGGATACTTATTAATATTTGGAATAGTAGTATTCCAGAAATTATTAGACATTCTATTATTCTTGTAATAGGGTTTTCATATTTGTTTCCTATTCTAGGGATTATTAGACATTTTATTATTCTTGTAATAGGAATTCCAATTAGGGTTCTCATATTTGTTTCCTATTAGGTTAAGGGTTTGTTTTAGAAGTTATCTATGCAGTTAAATCGGAAAGCGGTCGCAGCGCGATCCAAGACCAAATTACGATTAATCGGATTTCATCGGTCAATTTTTTCAAAGCAAATATTTTTAAAATTTAATCATAGTCATAAATTACAAAAATAAATAATTAATCAAAATGGTGTAAATTTGTAATTATATACTTTACTAATTAATCATAGTCATATATTACTTTACTAATTAATCAAATGAATTAATTTTGCAGATTGCAACACCTATATCACTGCAAACAACTTAACTTTCCAACATTGCGATAAATTGGCGAGTCGGCTAAGCCGATTAATCGGTGACCGCTAAACCCCAACTGATTTCACCAAGTTCGGTTTGGTCAAACCCGACTTGTGATTAATTGGCGATTTTTCGCCGCATTAATAACTTAGGAAGTAATATTAGTTATAAATAAGGTATAGGTTGCCCATTATTAGGAGGTCGATTGAATAAAAGTTATTAGTTTATTTCGTTTTTTTGTTTACTGCAATTTCGTTTATTTTATTAGTCTGAATCGATCAATTGGTTTCAAAGCAAAAATTCACTTACATGACAAAGATAGACGTTTACGCAGTGAATCAGAAACTTACAAAGAGTTGAAGAATTAACACACGATAATGGATCAGAAATTTGAGAAGATGCAACAACAACAACTGAAGAGGTCGTTGTGACAGTTTATGGCAAACCATGGATCCCAAACAGTCATAACTCCGTCGCTAGCAGCCCAACCCACCGCCAACACCCCAGCCTTGACAACTTTGATCGCATCACCTCTCTCTCAGGCACAACCGCTCACAGCCATAGACTAGTAGTCACCATCGATAGCGACCCCTATCGAACCCCTCTTCCTGCTAGCAGATGGCGCCGCCTCCTCCTCTTTCGATTGCCCCCTGCTACCAAACAGACCCAAGCAGCACCACCATCGCTGGTAGTGCCACAAGGGCTCAATACCCTCTCCGTCGATGACAGCGCCTCAGTTCAGAGCATCGCTGACAGCAAACACTAATCCATCGTTTGTCCAGGACGTCGACCCTCTCCCTGCAACAATAGTCGAGCAACAAACCACTCAATCGAAAGACAACCCACCCCTGCAATTGGCGGACCGCCACCCTTCCTCCATTGTCCATCATCACCGACCTCAACAGGTCAATCGAGCATGTTCGCTTGCACAAGCGATCACAAGTTGATCAATTTCGATCTGCATGGACTAACCCCCCCCCACCCGCGCGAGCGCTTGTTTATCGCCACCAGCCAGTCGAGATCGTTCGATTCCATCCATCACAAGTCAATCTCTTCGATCGATTCCCCTTTGTTCCAGTGACATTGCTTATTCCAAACCTCCTATCGTCTATCGACCTCTTCCTTTCATTGCAAATCAAAATCAGTTCCACCACAAAACCCTTTTGATCGCAAACCCCCTTCCACCAGTCCAGTCCCCGCCATTTCTTCCACCTTTGTCTCTGTTGATAACCTGGGACACATCTATCGCACACTCACAACTCCCTCAACACTCCAACAACTCCTCCCCCCAACACTTGTTCATCCATACGAAGCGAGAAAAAAATATTTTCTTCCTTAATTCCCTATCCTTTTTCCTTTTGGTCCCTGCTTCAAATTTTATTTCGATCCCTGACCATTCTTTTTCACTTAAGTCCCTGATTTCCCCTGGTTATTAACATCCAAAAAGTTCGTCAGTACCACCAGCCAGTTCGGATTTTGTTGTTTTTTTTTTTTTTTTTGAAAGGCAAGCGTGGGGATTTATATGGGCTCCCCAGACCACTGAAAATAAAAAATGATTAGTTACATTCAGTGTTGTTAAGGCGGACGCCTAGGCGCGCCTGAGAGGCGCCTCAAGGCGTTTTGGCAAAGAGACGCCTCAAAATGATGCAAGGCGGAGCAGTGAAGTGAGGCGTCCGCCTCGGGCCATTTACAGCTTAAAAACCAAAAGCTTATTGCGGCCCACTTGTCTTTTAAGGTTAAGAGGGGGTATTTAGAGTTTTAGACAAGAGAACGACTCCTTGGGGGCTATTGTTGTTGCTGTGTGTGTTCTTTTCCTTCTAATCAGGTTCCTCTCCTTCAAATTAGGTGTTGCCTCTTTCATATCAAGATGTTTCCTCTCTTCTTCTTCTTCCTTCCTCTTCTTCTTCACTCTCCTTCCTATGTTTTTTTTATACGATCTGTTCTGCAGCTTCTACTGTGTTTTTTTTATATGATCTGTTCTACTGCCTCTTTTTTATATGATCTGTTCACCTCCTTTTTTTAATGATCTGTTCTGTTTTTTTATATGATCTATTCTGTTTTTTTTTTTATATGAACTGTTCTGCTGCGTTTTTTTCTTCACAATAAACAATAATAAGTAATATTTCAGTGTATGGATCGTAATATTTTAGCATATGGATCAAAATTTGGTGCAAATTTCCAAAGTTAAACCAATGAGACTTGTTGGGCGATGCCTCACCAAATTGCAATTTTCCAAACACTGTTTGTTTCAAATTCAACCATTAATTTTCCAAACACTGTTTCAAATTTCCAAAGTTAAACCAATGAGAAGTTGATGAACTAGTTTACATTATGCTTTGATGTTTTTCTTGTTTGTTTCTTTTTTAGTGATTTAGTGGACAGGCAAGTTAAGTACACTTATGTAGTGCATCTTTTTCTTATGCTATAAAACTTTATTATGTTTCCATTTCAACTCTAAATATTTGTATGACTTTTGTACATATTGGCATATGCAAGTTATCAAAATGATGATGAATATTACTTATCTAAATGTGTTTCAATTTATTATAATAAAAAACTTTAAAAAATGTTAAAGATCGCCTCGCCTCTGAGGCGTTTTCAAGCTCATCCGCCTCCCGGCCGCCTCAACGCCTTAACTACATTGGTTACATTCGAGAATATTTTCTTCCTCTAGCATCATCATACACAATTTTCTTGATATCTTCCTCAAAGGAGCTTGGAATGATCTCCACTAACTCATGATTAGGAAGAAGCTTAGCTAGTTTATCTGCTACCTGGTTTGTCTCCCTTACTGCGTGCCTTACCCTGCATTCCATGAACTGCTTTATTTCCTCCCTGATACGTCTAGTAATGTGAATTGCTTCCCATGGAGGAGCTTTGTTGGTGGTTATGTACTTGAAGGCATTGTTTGAGTCCATACTAAACTCCACTTTCTGGTACCCGTATCTACGAGCTAGTTTGATTCCCATCTCAATCCCCTGAAGCTCATGTAGGACAACAGTTTGTGCTTTCTGAGACCCTGCTGTTGCTGCTACCACTAGGCCTTCATGGTCCCTGATCACAGCCCCGTAACCTCCCCTAGCACCTATGAGAGAACCATCTGTATTTACTTTGAACCAGTCTTGTTCAGGCTTCTCCCATGCATGCCAAGTGCTAGTACTCATATGGTATTGTACTGCTATTCTCCATTCATCAAAGATACCTCGATTGTCAGCATTGTCATCCACCTGAAGATCCAAGACTGCAGCTCTTAATTTGACATCTTCAATCACCTTTGAGACTATCTCAACTGCTGCTTTGAATTTGGATTGGAACACTCTGGTGTTTCTTTCTATCCAAAGATGGTAGATAGTAGCATTCAAAGCTAATTTTGTTGTTATTCATAGCCACAAGCAATATTTTGTACTGCCGCAGAACAGTGTTAATGATCCAATTTGAGTCAATTTTCTGGCACATAGCTTTACCATCCGGCAGTGGATCAATATTCCGATTTGAGTTTATTTTTGGTGCCAAGTTCTTTGGGGTGCCAACAATTACGCAAGTACAGTTAGGGATCAACTTTTGCTTGGATACTTCACATTTTGTTGCTTGTGCTCATATGACTTCCTTGGTTTCAAGCTCGATGACGCTAGAATTAGGATATTTATTAATATCAGGAATAGTAGTATTTTAGGGATTATAAGACATTCTATTATTCTTGTAATAGGAATTCTAATTAGGTTATCATATTTGTTTCCTATTAGGTTTAGAGTTTTGTGTTAGAAGTTAGATTAGTTATAAATAAGGCATAGGCCGCCTATTGTTAGGAGGTTGATTGAATAAAAGTTATTTGTTATTAGTTTATTTTGTTTGTCGTTTATTTAATTATTTTTGTTTGCTGCAATTTCGTTTATTTTATTGCAATTTCATTTATTTTATTAGTCTGAATCTATAATAAGGGCCATTGAGCTAAAAGGATTCATTTGAGCTTTTCCTGCCGGTTTAGAACGAGCTAACCCTACCCAAACTATAAAAAAAATTATTTAATAATTCATTTGAGTTGAAAATTTCAGGAAAATTACAGATTAACACTAGAAACATGTTAAAATTTCAGCCCATTTCTACATTGTTTCTCGAAAAACGTGTTTATGTCCTAGCCATTAAATATCTTGATAAACGGTCTTTGTGGGTGTTTAAGGACCATCCTTTCAGGTAGTCTTGGAAAATAGGGACTGGTCGGTCGGCCTGTGTCACACCCAAGGCGGCCCTTGCTCGCTTCTTGATATTAATAGAAAAATCTCCTTTATCCCATTTAACATATCTCGAGGCACACATGTCAAAACTGGACAAAAAATTTACCACGTTGTAGGAAAATTTCAGTTCAAATGAATTAATATACAATAATTTTCATTTACTAGGTTTTTTTAGTAAATGAATCTTAGAGGGATCCTAAATGGGCAGCCAAATAAGAAATTACGCCCTTTCATCCCAATATCTAGAGTGATAAAGATGAGTTTAAGAAATCAGCTGGAACTGATCAATAATTAATGGTTGGAGTAAGGATAAGAAATTGATTTCAAATACCAAGGTGGAATTTACTTACAAATTGGTGGCAGACATCACATTTGGGATAGTGCAATTCTTTGTAACAGGTCTTATGGTATGGCTTTCTCTCTGACAATGAAAACTTGATACAAGGAAATACAAGATAAGATCATCGAACTGTAAGAAATTCAGCAAAGTATCTTCTATGATATAGCAACATAATTGATGAAGTAAGGAGTCCCTGGTTCGATCTATCACACCAACAAGGCCACAAAAGAAAGAGAAAGACAAATTGTACCTCTTGCTCTGTGATTGGCAAACCACAAGAATGACAGCGGAAGCACCAAGGGTGCCAAAAGGCTCGCATGCATTGCAAATAAGCTCCATAATCGATTCCCTGGTTGCAACCACTACAAACCCTGCAAATACTTGTATATGTTATCATGATATGAACCAAGGTAAGAAGTTCCTTGATTGCAAATCAATCCACTAACTAGAGAGATAAAATAAAGTTGATAATCAACTTGACAGACAACAAATAAACATTATGAAACTCTTACTAAATACAAAAGGTTTTACTTTTTATGCAATGCACATACCACTTTTCAGATGTGACAAAAAACTGACATGGCTTTATGTCCGTGTCAAAATTGTTTCATTAATCATAAGTGAAATTTCTAAAGCACTCACTAAGAAGCATAAGTTTCAGAGAACATATGAGACGATGTTATTCATTGTTCAAAATTTCTGTCTTGACAAGTCAGAAATACATGATATCATGGACAAGGAAAATCCTCATCTATTCATTACCACTTCACCAAAGTAGCTCGAGTCAATCAAGATACATAACACTCTTTAAGTTTCAAATCATCAAACAAGAGTAAAACTAGTAAGAAGCAAATATGAGGCCTAACCAATCAATGGAAAAACATGTTAACTCTTATGTGGTTCTACTGCAACAAGTTACAAGTTGACCAGTAAGTTCCAACTTCCAAATGAACCAATCAATTTAAGAAACAGGACCGGATAATGTATTCGGTGAGCCTGAAAAAGCAGCTGGAGTTTACCAAGTTGCAAGTTTAACTCAACAAATTTCTAGATACAGACAAAGTGAAGGAACTAGAAGAAAAAGGTTGATAATATAACCTATACTCTCCAGGGAAAAACCGTGTGGGACCATATGGAGGATATGAAGACATATTCATGCTTTCTTGAAGTGCTCGAGCAAGATCTTCATCGACATCTCTTGGCCTTCTATCTCCTGAAGGGAATCCCATCAATCAACTATTTAGTCAAAGGTTTCAGATTAATGGAAATCTGGCATTGTTATGGGAATATTAATAACACATAGAAAATCGTGAACAAGAGATGTTAAATAAAGATGAAGTGATTCAGTGACCCATCCACAAACAATATGGTTTGATCTACCAAATCTAATGAATCCACATGTATTTTGTTAACTTGTTGGAAAAAGGCCGATCTTGATCTTTGATAGTTGTGATTATATATATATTTTAAACCCTCGTGTTTTTCTATTCACCCAAGCTTTTTCATGGTGAAAACTTCTCAAAGCAATAGTTGGAGGAATGTTTTCAAATGTTAAGGCGTGAAGTAATTCATGCATAATTCATGTAACTAACATATGTTACAAATATACAAGAAACAATTATGAAGCATGCAACTATGCAACCGAGTTGTGTGCCTCACCTGAAGCTGAGCAAAAAACAGAAGGAACTGACTGAAGTAAACTAATTGTTTCAGTTTGTTTAGGTCTATAAAGTTCCAAAACCGGTTACATGGTTTGGTTTTTTGTTCTTAAACAAACTTATCTGAAAAAACTAACTATACTTATTCAATATAATATTAAAACAATACACTGATTTGGTTGGTTCGGTCTTGGTAAACCTTGTAGTCCCTGAGTTCGTTTCGGTTTATGTAAATTGATTTCGATTGGTTTGGTTTGAAATTCTACCAAACCAATCAGTTCAGCTCGGTGAAAGCCTCAACCCTGAAGCATAAAAGGCAGAAAAAGGTATACACCTCTAGTCTTGAGGTATGTTTTACCTTTAATGTATTTAAGCATTCATCTAAGCTTTCTAGACATTATAAATAAGATTCACATCAAGTCTATGCAGTTAAAATGGATAACGGACTCATAACGGTCAAGAAGCGTTATAGGTTATAACATGAAATAACGGAATATTTTAAAAAATATATTTTTTATACCCCACTAAGCATTAATGTATTATAGAGTAAAAAAAGTAATCATGTTCATAACATTAAATTCAAAAACATCAATATATTAATAAACATTTTCTCTTTGTATGAGAGTGAGATCGCAACAGAGAGTGCGATTGACTCTTTTTCTTCTTCTCTCGTTCTCTTCGATCGGTGAGGTCTGGTTCTCTGTCGATTGGCAACGGCGAGGTTTGATCCTTCTTCTTCTTCTTTCCTCTGAGTCTAGAGTTCTGGTTTGATCGAGAATGAAATGGGTGATTTTTTTATTTTATTTTTATGTACTGGAACAAAACATTAAAACGGAGTTATTGAAAAAAAAGTTATCTCAATAACGGCCGTTATATCGGAGCCATAATACCAAAATGTGATAATGTCAAAATGTAACGGCTCACTCCCGTTAAGCGTTATATCGGCATTATAACACCGTTTTAACTGCATAGCATCAAGTTGAATGTTGATGCATAAGTCTAATGTGCCTTTGAAGCATAGGTTGAAAATCATCCTCAATAAATTTGTATGTAGGTCGACCAAAAGTTGGGAGCTCATGGAGTCCATGAAGCATAATATCTTGCAAAATGCCATATTTGGGGAGCCTAAAACTGATTATACAAATGATCCTCGGCCAACATCCTCCATTATGGAAACACACACCAAAATAAATAAATTGCTATTCAAATTTACCAATGTGTTTCCTTGACTCTTCGGCTAGAGAAAGTGCGATTGCATGCTCGAGCTCTTCATCCTCGCTCCTTGATTGTCTATCCTGAATAACAATTTATATTAGCTAAATACAATAAAAAATAGATATAGTTCATTTTAGAGGATAGTCATAACAGAGAGCTAGAGACCCAATAATGCCAAATTATATGCATGTACGACTAAAAAAATTAAATAAATTATAGATCTAAATTGACTTACAAGCAACCTAAAATAATTATAATAGAAACAAGTGGAAGAAGAAATGGTAAAATAAAATTAATGTATACTTAATAAAATCCTCGTTTTCAAATTTGAATTTGGATCCTACATTTGCCCAAATTTAGTCTTTGGGCCTGTCATATGTACTAGTTTTGAGTTTGGGTCCTACTTTTGTCAAGAACTTAGCCATTTGGGTCCCAACAAGGCTACGTGAAATGAAGTCCCCCCCCCCCCCCCCCCCCCCCCCCCCAATGTTAGACTATATATGAGGTTTTTCCTATAGTTAGAGAAAATGACATTTGAAAGGAGGGTCAACATAGTCAATGTGGTCTCAAGATATATTGACAAATGTAGGACCTAAATTCAATGTTGGTACACATGATGTGACCCAAGTTCTTAAATTAACCAAATAAGTAGTTGGATAATAAATTTTGAGTCCCACTGAATGGGCACTGGTACATGTGTCCGACTTCACAACTAGATAGTATTTGATTCTAGGAAACACAAACATTAGATTCATGGAACCAGAAAATACAGTCATCCTATAGTAAAGCATGAATTTTGATGGAATTTTCTCTATATATGTATCCATAAGAATAAAAATGTCAAGTTATATTTTGCATGGAAAATTTTATCACCAGATGCTCACATATAATTAATCTTGATCATTATCCCAAAGCAAGGACAAACATAATTAAAATATCAAGACATTTGGACTCAGATAGTGTCTAACACGAGGGCACCACTCTTTTGTAAGAGTCGATGTAACTCATATTAATATATTTGATTAAAATTTATCCTAGTAATAGAAAACATGAACAACTGCAATAACAAAAAATGAATGACAAATCAAACTAGAATTACAAACACAGTTAGAATAAAGACAATGAGAAGTTACCAGGGATCTAATAGGCGCATGCCTAACCATGTTTACATCTCCGAGGAGCTTTGGGTGCTGCCCATTCACATCCTCATCATCCGAACTTCCCTTAAATAGCTTACCAACCCACTTCATGAAACCAGATTTTCTTTCCCCATATGATGAAACATTATTCCCTAATTTTCACAAACAAAAATCCCATGATAAGCACAATTCAAATTAAGCAATAAATTTCGGTTGAGCATTTTATCAAACACATTGAATGCAAATAATTTGAGGGACGAAATTAACCTGAGAACATGGGGTTGGAGAGATGGTTCTCTGAAGAAGCCAAGGGGATTGGAATTGATTATGTATCGACTTCGATGTAGTTCGGAGATGACAAAAAGGAAGATTAAATAGTTTAAAAGAAGAGAAGAAGAAGATGAAGGGAAACATGGGAAGTGGAGGACAGTTGAGGAAGAATGGAATCATTAAAAGAGAAAGTGACTGAGTGAGTGAGAGATTCTTGTAAAATGAAAGTTGAACTTAAATTAACGGTGAAATGTGAATTTGGAGACGAAAATAAAGACAGAGAGACGACGACTTTTTCTTTTTTTCTAGAGAGCGAGAAACAGCGGAAAGTGAACGCACAAAGAGAAGATTTGTTCATTGATTCCCATTCGAAAGTTCATTCCCGGGAGAATTTCAATCTCCTACTGGGCTGGACAATCGGTGGGCTCAATGGGCTTGCATTTCACACGGATAGCCCATAGTCTATCTCATACAGTCCGAATTTTTTTTTTTAATATGGTAAGCAGCGACTGTTTGACACCCAAATTACCCTGTCTGCATTTCCTTCCTTTTTTTCTCCTTTCTTTTCTCTCCCTCCCTCTCTGATCAAGAACAACAATAGCAGCAGCCACCGCCCTTGTTATTGCTGCCCGCCATCGCTTATCTCATCTCTTAGTTCGGTACTTATTTATTTATTTCTTTCATTCATTCTTTTTTTTTGTTTTTATTCTCAACATTCCAACAATAAGAGCAACAACTACGTAGTTGTCGGCCAATGTCCGCTTCACCTAGCTGCAGCCATCGATGGCTCTTCCCCAGTAGGCATCTACGAAAATGTGTTTCTAAATATTGTTTACTAATTTTTATACAATGAAGAGTCATTCCTAAATTTTGATACCCCATTGACCAATATGAAAATTTACCGAAATAAATTTTTCTTAAAAAATTGACTGGTCAACGCTATCCCCGATTTAAGGGTATCATTGACTAGTCAAAAAAATTTTAACCTGATCTTTGTCATCTTCTTTTTTTGGTCTCTACAACTTCCCCTCTCTCAACTCCATTAAAAGCCAACCCAACCTATTGCCTCTCTCTGCGTCCCCAACCCCAACCATGCATCCTCTACGTGCCCCTTGCTCACCATCACACCACGAGCACCCAAGAGCCCAACCCTGATTTCACCACTAGTAGCCACCACTTGCATTCTTCTTCTCTAGTCATCTCACCACCACCACCCAACAGTAAGCCTACCAACGACCTTGATACAGACTCCAACTACCATTAATAGTTCTAGAAACAAAGAGCTAAACTTGGATTCAGTAACTACTCAAAAGACAAATTAGTTTCATATTGAGCAGAGCGAGCCAGTACGTGAGCCAAGAGGTTTCTCCTTATCAACATGAAGCAATGCACCTGCTCAAGATCTGAATTCTCAAAAAACTAACTGCTCCCACACCATTCTCTGATGCCAATCTAGATGTTCTGAGCTTGACCACGTTGCTTTTTTCGAACTGAAAGGAATCAGTTAGCATTACTACATTGGTCCAATTATGGGACTGACACCATTTGAAAGCTTCGGAAAGAGCCGAGGCCTCTGTTTTAATATCGATCCGTATGGACCTGCTTGCTAAAACTACATAATAAAAAAATAAAAAATAAATAATAATAATAAAAAAAAATAAAAAAAATAAAAAAATAAAAAAAAATCCAAATTCCTCTATGCCCGACGAGCTTTGCTACAGAGCGAGGGAGGGAGCGAGGGAAAGGGGCGAGGGATGGGTGGTAACCACCCATCCGCCTCGAGATAAGCGCATCGGATTGGAGATGCGCGACGGCGCTTATCTCGGGGCGGATGGGTGGCTACCACCCATCCCTCGCTCCCTCCCTCGTTCCCTCCCTCGACCCCTAGAATTTTCCATGCCCGACCCTATCAATTAAAGCATTTGTGAGACCAATGACAGGTTGTATTGCCATAATGTTGTCCCAGTCATTCTGTAACCGCACATTGGTAGTAAGTGATGATTGTTTGATTGGATTCTTCAGCCACTTCATAGCTAAATTAAGATGCATTTTTTTTTATGAGACATCAAACAATCATGCTATAAAAACCGTACACATGGCATGGGCTAATCCTAACACGAGAAAGGCTTTATCACGGTCCCAAGCGGACCCATACATAAACTGTTATTCAGCTTGTAACTCAGGTGCCCAATCCCAAGTCAAGCCGGCACAAGAGGCACGAGCCTTGGGGTTTGGCCTAGAACAATAAGGTCTGAACATGGATCTCAGAGCTGCGCTATAGTCCTAGGATCCTCTAGCATAAAATCAGCTCTTAGCCCAATCAAACATTGGGTCCTAAACAGAGCCAAGTGGCGAACAGACTCAGGTATGCACATGTAAGATCTTATGCAATATTTCCTCCCTCTATCACACCCTCGATCGCAGAGACAGTTGGAGAGAGAATTTTCGCTATAGAAGGTGATGAAAAGAAGAAGAAATGTACACATACACTTAGCAATTTACATCCAGTCTTCACTCTTCCTTGCACCAATATTTGACTTAAGAATCAAAGTCCCTTCGGCCACCACAATGGTGGTCCCTGGCTAACTGTTGTTCATTTTTTAAGGCTCGAGATCAGCAATGACAGAACTTAACATATCAGTTTGGCGCCGTCTGTGGGAAAAGACGACAAGTGTTCCATGAAATGAACATATAAAGTTCTTTCTAGCTAAGCAGAGCATCGAGAAATTGTCACCAACATCAGATCTCGAGTATTCAACAACAATGCCCAACCGAATCATCCTCCAGCCAGAGAAGCCTAGCCACAAGGCCGAAATGATCAAATTGAGGGAGCAGAGTAGTCGCACGGCCCAGCCATTGAGGCAAGCGCGACTGACCCCCGGATAGACTAGATCCTAGTTTATATATATGGATCATCTAGTGCGGATGGTGGAGAGACTCGCTCGGGATAGACAACAGCCGAAGGTGGTAGAGATCTGGGGAGATCCCATACCAAAAAAGATGCCCGAGACCGCGTCCAGGAAAGCGAGAACCTCCCCAGGATGGAGCAAAGAGTTGGCCGACGGCAGACTGTAATACAGTCAGGAACCTGCTCCCACTAGGAGCAACTAATACGGATGTACTGTACGACATCACCATCCCTCCCTTCTTGGAAGAGATCATGAACGCCTCACTACTAAAGAAGTTCGTCCATCCAAAGCTCGAATTCTACAATGGAACATCGGATCTGTCATATCATCTCGTAACAGTGCTGAAAGAAAGATAAAAAGTTATCATGTGCAGAACTTTCCCTACCAGCCTGAATAAGGTTGCACTGACCTAGTTCCACAGTCTCCAGCCAAGATCTGTTGGCTCATTTTAGGTCTTGGCGAAAACATTCATCACCATCTTCCAACGGATCAGGAAGGGGTCTCATTACCTGCTAAGTCTAAAACGGAAGCAGGGTTCGACCTCAGAGTATATAATTCATTTTAATGATGAACTGACTCTGATCAGTTGTTGCAGTGATGACATGTCGGTCACTGCCTCACTTCTTGCCTTTGAGGAGGTCAATTTTAGAACTTCCCCCATTTTGGAGTCTGAGATATGGCAAACTTACTGAAAAGTGCGCAGAAGTATATGACTCTCTCGAAGATGTTGTTCGCCATGAAAAGAGGCAAAAATGAAACCAAGCAGGCCCTTAGGGGCCCAAACAGGGGAGAGGAAAAAATTTGTGAAGGGGAGGGCAGGTCAAAGAGGAAGAAAACGACAAAATCGAGTTCGACAAGGCCAAATCTGACAGGGCCACCAATTATGTCAGCTCAAAGTTCACTGAGTTCGCTCCCCTCAACTCCAGCTTGCCCAAAATCATTTCCACCATGAAAAACTGGGACGACATCAAGTGGCCTCCTAAGCTCAAAAGTGATCCTTCAAGGCGTGATAGGAGCAAGTATTGTGCCTATCACAAAGACCATGTTCACATCACCCATAACTGCCAGAGTCTTCAAAACGGGAGAAAGTACTGGGTTTGAAAGGGAAGACTCGGAGAATTTGTAAATTCTGATGAGAAACAACCCCAAGAAAAGGAGAAGGAAGAAACGACCCCTAAGTCGAAGAAATTATTGCAGACATCATTTACGTTCTACACAACGCACACAAAAAACCGAAAAATCCAACCAGTCAAAAAAGTGAGCGATCCCATATCTGCGGACAGGTTCCCACCGCGGAGTCCACCTAGTCCAGCACACCTAGGTAGAACACCCAACCCCGGACCTGACGTTCACCGAGCTAAATATGCAAGGGGTCTATTCCCTACACAACGATGCCCTGGTTATCACGATTGCAATATCGAAATAGGGCATGAAAAGATCGCTGGTGGACATGGGGAGCTCAACCAATATCTTGTTCTCGGAAGCATTCCGCAGGATGCGACTAAGAGAGGATGAGCTGAAACCGAGCAACTAGGTGATGGTTGGCTTCAACGATGCTCAAAGTTGCTCACTCGTGAGCATCAACCTACTCGTAGAAGCAGGGGAACCATTAAGGCTCCTTATGATGGAGTTCATTGTGGTAGACGCCCCCTCTGCATACAATATAGTTCTGGGAAAACCTTGGCTCCACTAGATGGGAGCAGTAGTCTCCACACGGTACCAGTGCCTCAAATACCCAGTCAACGAAGAGACAAAAACTATCAGGGGAGATAGGTCTTCCGCCAGGGAATGTCAATACGTGGCAATGAAGCTATCGGGTAAGTAATCACGACAGCTTGACCCTCTTGAAAGAGATGAACCCATAGGCCAAGGGCTTATTGGTAAGGATTGGCGAGAGTAACATGTAGAACTTTTGAAGAAGAATTATCAATAAAGGTAGTCTCAATAAAAATGACTACTCCACACTCAACTCCTTCTACATGAAAATAAACCAGTCCTAATACGAGGACAAAAATGGCACACAAGCGACCGAGCTTAGCCCCACTAAGGGTGACGACGGCTCGCCACATAAGTGACCTAGTCCGCTTAAGGAACTGAAGTATGATACATCGAGACGAGCTCATTCCATAGACAACTCACCGTTCAAACAAAGCCTGGTCGTAATACGGGGACTAAAATGACGTACAAGCAACCGAGCCCAGCTCTATTAAGGGCGACGATGACTCGCCGCATAAGTGACCTAGTTTGCCTAAGGAACCAAGGTACCGCAAATGGACCGAGCCCAGTCCACGGAGAACTCACCACACCAAATGTCCGGTCTGAGCATGGTGCACAACGATCTAGCTTAATCCTATTTCGGATGTCGACAGCTTGCCGCACAAGTAACCTAATCCGCCTCCGGAATCACAAAAATACATTTGCGAGTAGAACTCAGTCTTCGGACAGTTCTCTGCAAGCGAACCGAGCTTAGTCCACGGACAACTCACCGCACCAAAAAACATGATCCTAATATGGGGACCGAAATGGCGCACAAGTGGCGAGCCTAGCCTTACTAAGAGTGATGACGGCTCACTGCACAAGTGACCTAGTTCGCCAAGGAACTGAGGCACGATATAGCAGGTCAAGCCTAGTTCACGAACAACTAACTGCACACAAAAATGCGATCCTAATACGGAGACCAAAATGGCGCACAAACAACGAGCCTCGCCTTATTGAGGGCAATGACGTCTCGCCGCACAAGTGACCTAGTCCGCCAAGGAGCCGACCAACTCACCACTCGAAGGAGGCCGGTCCGATCACGTGGACCAAGATGGTGAATAAAAACCAAGCCTAGTCCTGATAAGGATGACGACAACTTGCCACTAAGTGACCTAGTTTGCCTAAGGAACCACAACATTGTGGGTGGACGAGTCCAGTCTATTGACAACTACTGCACTGGGATAATATAATCTGAGGGACCAAGATGACACAAAGGGGTCGTGTCTAATCCTATTCAGGATACCGACGACTCTCCATATAAGTGACCTAGTCCGGTTAACAGGAACCTGGCTTGATTTGGCAAAGATGGTTCCTCAACAACCCAACTCATGTTCAGGATTGGGGTCTATTACGAAGTCTACTCAGATGGGCGGAAGGGAATTATTCCAAACTCAATCCCTCTCAAAGACTGAGCCAGAGGAGAATGCAAACCTAGCCCGTTCGAGCAAAGATAGTTCCTCGACAACCCAACTCCTCTTCAGGATTGGGGTCTGTTACGAAGTTTAGCCTAGATGGGAAGATACGACTTCTTCCCAGCTCAAGTCCTCTTGGGGATTGAACCAAATGAATACAGGAACTTAGCTCGTTCGGCAAAGATGGTTCCCCAACAAGCCAACTCCTGTTCACGATTGAGGTATATTATGAAGTCTAGCCTAGAGAGGCATAAAAGACTTCTTCCTAGCACAAGTCCTCTCAAGGACCAAGTTAGATGTGCTCGAGAGCCCAGCCCGTTCGACCAAAGAAGATCCCTCAGCAATCCAACTCCAGTTCAGGATTGGGGTCTAGATAGAATGTCAAGCCCAGATAGGCGGAAACGATTTCTTCCCAATTCAAGTCCTCTCAAGAATTGAGCTAGATAAATGCTAAGAGTCTAGCCCATTCAACAACTTAACTCCCATTCGGCAGAGACAATTCCCCTTCAACTCAAAGTCCTCCTCAGGACTGACAAGACTGCAAGTATATGGTACCGAAGAAATCTAACCACTACAAAGGTCAGAGACCAACAAGGAAGTTTGTTCTTCAAAGCGAACATAGTTCCTGCACAAGCTCAACTACTAAGGGAGACAATAATTACCTCACTATGGGAACATGACCCGGACAAGCAAAGGTGACTATCCTATTTCAGGTGGGGGTAGATTCACCGGTCCAGTAAGTCTAATCTAAGCAAGAATTGCAAATGGCAAGTACGACAGCTACAAACACAGACAAAAAAAGTAAAATTTTCATTAATAACATTTTTCTTTGATTACAAAAACCGCTCATCTAGCGGAAGCATAGTCAAAAGCAGCTTCGTGGGCAACATGGTCTAAAGCAGGCTATGGGACATCGAGATGGGCAACCGTTTCCGCGATGCTCAAACTAGCTTCAGGGCCACATCGCGAACCAAATAACGAATCATCCGCCTCCTCGAATTGAGTGTAAGCAAGAGGCATATAAGTGGAAAGATCGCAACCCCCACAGTCCTGCTCAATATAATCTAACAGATCCAGCCTCCTAGCCGCAACATCACGGGCCTGAACTTTATTGACAGCCTTGCGAAACTCCTTTTCTCTAGCATCCCAATGTGCCTTCGAGCTATTCAGCTATCCAACTGCCTTGGTCAGAATCTCTTCAAAGCCGCCAACTTACAAGCCACCTTGTCACAACGTGCATGCTTGGAGTCACGCTCTTGGGTGAGCACAGAAAGTTGCACCTGAAGGGCCTTCTGAAGCCCTATTAGGCAAACTGCCTCAGCGCGCTCACTTACTAATGAACTCTGGGAGTCAGCAGCAGACCTCATGACATTCGATAAATGCTCAGGAAATGCAACCTGCTCATCTATCGCCATGTCCCAACGTTCCTGGGCATCTTTCAACTCAGACAATAATTCGGCTAGGGCAGTCTGGGCTTCATTCAAATTCCCTTGGTTCCATTTCAGTTGGAATTCTAAGGAAGACTGAGCAGCCAGAGCACTGATCACACCCCTCTGGGCTTTAGACAGCTGGGTATCCAAATTAATCCGAGAGGCTAACCGCTCGGTCAGTAAGTCTTCCTCCCTACGGACATCAGCAAGTTGTGCCTCCTGGTCGATGAACTTCATCTCCAAGGCAAATAACATGTCCCGTACAGACTCCGCCTTGGTACCCGCCATACCAGCATGGGTCAGTGAGCCATCCCCTGCTTGGAAAATAGGGCACAATGAAAACTAAGTGACAAAAGAACTGAGTTGTCAACTTACTTGCATCAGAAGGTATTGTCCACAATTGAGGTGCGTCCCAGTGACCACCTTCTCCAATGGTAGTTGTTCAGCCAACCAAGAGAAATTCCTCTTCATCAGATCAACAGTAATAACCTTGTGATCCACCTCCTGATGTCACACATATTGCTCGCCAGAGCTTAGGAGAGCAACCGCTGGGGCACGTGAATCGACCCTACCGTCAGTACGAATGACTCAAGGACCAGAAGGCAATCTTATTTTCCTGCACCTCCTTTGGGAGAGGACTCAACAACCTGCTTCCTCTTATCAGGAACAGTGGAAGGATGCTCTGACAATACTCCAATTCTCGGACCAGTGGAAGGATCATTGGCAGTGTTTTCAGGAACAAATGCTTCCTCTAATACAGATAGGCTAGGATCAACAACCCCCGATGTTGGCCGCTCCATTCCCATTTTTGGGGCCTCAAGCGACTCCTCGTCAATGATCATGTCCATAACATCCCTCTCCTTTGGGGAGCAACATGAGGAAGAGTGGGGCCAACTCGAGCCTTTTAGAACAACGTAGGGAGAAAGTAATCCCTCGAGAGCTTTCTTTCTAACGGGCTAGGAATCTTCAGCACCTTTTTCTTCTGAGATCCATGTGCCTACACTTCGGCGCCCGAAGAAAAACCAATAGGCATGACTAGGGCACTCCCCACATCACCGGTCTCGCCGGCAAACAACTCGATCCGCTTGATATTATCTGGATAGATAGCTTTCAAAATAGGCATCGATGACGGAACAAGGAAATCAACTTTCACTTTCTCATTTTCAGAAGAAAGAACAACAGGATCATGCAGCTCTAGTCAGAAACAACGAATAAGTCAGACATTTATAGATATTAAATATAATAACAAAAAGAACTTACAGATGTTCCCAAAGCGGCGGATGGCCTGCAAACCATTAAATGAGAAGTACCCAGACTTCATAGAGGCATAAAAGCAATACATTTGTCAATCCTTCGGGTCCCCGAACTGACTAGTCTGATAATGTGGCTTCACTAACCAGCAGATGCTACACTGGTTCATCTCATGGAAGTCAGAGAATGAAGCAACTTTGTCGACAAGTGGAGTCTGACATCCTTTGCCCAAATCAAGATAGCAACCAGTATACTCTACCCGCTCAGCATTATCTGAGCTGGGCAATGGCCAAGTAAGGCAAATAGCACAGTACGACGCTAGGAACATGGAAGCACAGGTCGACCTCAAACATGGCCTTGTACAGGTAGATGCGCCCCTCCATAAGAACAAAACGAAAGTGTGTTTCCGCACTCCTAGATCACTGGGGATTTTGGATTGCCAACAAAGGGCATTCAAGTCCTCCTCAAACGACAGTGACCTTCTAAAGAAGTCTAAACAACCTTGGTGTTGCTCTCTCAATTAATTAAGTTGCGCATATATGATTGACTAGAAACTCAAGCTCAATCAGGCCAAAAAAGTAAAAAACGAAATAAAAAGAAGCTTTGAAAAGGTAAAAACGAAAATCCCCCCAAAGAAGACTTATATAGGTTTGGCGCGAAGGAGAGATGTTTACCTAACCGCAGCATAAACTGAAAGGGCACCGAAAATATGCCATCATAGCACACCACAAATCCCACACATTGTCAGTTAGTGACCAAGTACGCAGATCCACTAACTAGGGGGACTAGTGATTAGGGCATGAAAATGCACTTCATACAAATTTAATTATTTTAACTTGTTAATATTTTTTTGATAATTGATTGAGTTATTTAACAAGTGTGGTCTTTTGGAGATTTTTGTGTTTTAGTGTATTTTTTAGGTAAAAGGCCTTCATAGATATGATCAAGGTGATCCAAAACTTCTTGACCAACCCAAGACAGCCTGAAGCAAGCCCATGTGTGCATTCAGCCAAAAACGAATAAGAGGAAGCAATCTGTGGGGCGTGCTGACATGTGGGGCGTGCTAGCCTGTGAGGTTATGGCCCATGAGATGAAACCCTAGGGTTTCGTTATGTTCTCTAGGGCCACCTCCTTTTTTTCTATGTTTATAACATGACTCCTTGGGCATATTAAAATAGGGCAAATTAAGACAAGATTACACATAATTTTCTTTAGACTTTTTGGAGATGTATTGTCGGCTAGGGTGATTCTTCAAGCAAGGCAAAAAGACGAACTCTTAGATTCAACTGCCAAGGATTGTGATTTCGTTTTTCGAGTTAATTCTAGTTTCTTGATTTTAAGAAATTTTTCGGTGTGAAAAGAAAAAATATAAAAATTTCGAGGATAAATGAAATAAATAATTAATTTCGAGGGTATATTAAATATGAGAAAAAAATAATATACAAGTAAATAAACGTATTAAACATATTAAATGAAACCAAAATACCTATAATAAGAAAATCAAGGGGTAGTTTAAAAAATAAATATATGAGTAGAAGTGATAATTAGGAAATTAGGGGTGGTTTAAAAAATCAATAAATAATTAAAATAAATGATAATTAGAAGAAAAAAAAACTCAAACTTTTTGAAAAAAATACCGAAATGTTTCGAAAAAATCCTAAAAAAATGTAAATTTTAGTAGCTGGTTTTTGTATTATTACGAAAAACCCTGAAATTTAAGAAGAAACCTTGAAATTTTTAAAAAAACACTCGAAAAAAATTTAATTTTTTCTTTCGCCCTTTTTTCGTAATTTCAAAAAAAATGAAAAATTCAGTGAAATTTCGTATAATTTCGTGAAATCACAATCCTTTGTAGTTGGTTTGATTTGTATTTGATTCAGTTTTCTCGATTTCACGATGAACAATGGTTGAGAATTTTTCCATAATAGGCGATTATGTTTTCTTCTTCTGTAGATTCTTTTAATCCGGTGATTGTTTTCTTCATCTCCATATAAGTCTACTAATGCTCTTCTTATATATGGAATATTAGGGTTCAATTTATTTCAGTAGATTGGCTATATGTTATTGTCTTTTACCGCGTTATTGTCTCTGGATATATCGTCGATTTAAGATATCATATATAACAAGCCTTAGTGCTTTCTAGAAAAAGATAATTCTCATATATATTTACAATAGAATATAGTGGTGCTTAAATATTATTGTCTGGTTATATTGTTTGGGATGTGAAACACATAATTGAGTTATCATAACTGAATCACTACAAGGTGAAGCGGTGAAATCTTAGAGGAATTCTTAGACCCTTATGATTTTTTGTTCACCTAAATTTAATTGCTTATTTTTCTCAAGATTTTCTTAGTTTTAGTCCTTGTTTTGTTGGTATTAATTTAAACCTATTTTATAGATTGCTTTCCTCATGGGATCGACACCCCATTCTCTAATGCATTGACCGCGTGTATTGTTTGGGCGTAATCAAGTAGCTGATAAGACATCAAACAATGACATGATCACAGTCGTACATGTGGCAAGGGCTAACCCTAACACGAGAAAGGCTTCAGCACAGTCCCAAGCTGACCATACACAAACTGTTGTTCAGCTTGTAAGTCAAATGCCTAAGCCCAAGTCACGCCAGCCCAAGAGGCAGGGCCTTGGGGCTGGGCCTAGGACAATAAGGCCAAACATGGATCTCAGAGCTACCATAGGTCCGAGATCCACTCGCACAAAATCAACTCTTAGCCCAATCAAGCATTGGGTCCTAAACATAGCCAATTGCCAAAGAGACCCAGTCATACACAAGTTAGATCTTATGCGAGATCTCTCCCTCTATCACGCCCTCGATTGCAGGGACAGTTGGGGAGGGAACACTCGCTACAAAAGGTGATGAAATGAAGAAGAAGGGTACACCTACACTTTGCAATTTACTTCCAGTCTTCACTCTTCCTTGCATCGATGTCTAACTTAAGCATCAGAGTGCCTTCGGCCACTACAAAGATGGTCCCTAGCTAACCGTTGCTAAATTTTACTGGCTCGAGATCAGCAAGAACAGAACTGAACACATCAGTTTTGCTAGTACATTAGCATTCAAGTGCATGTGATTAAAAATCAGTTCATTACGAGCTCTCCAAATAACAAAGATTAATGTTGCTGCCTTGACCAGAACATCTAGATTGGAGTCAGAGAATATGTACACGATTTATCAACATGGTCACTCTCAAAATTTACCCCCTAAGTTTTGATAAAAAAAAAAAGGTTAATAGAAAAACTCACCACAGTCAATAATGTTTAATTAAACTTAAATTAACTTTATATAGTCTACAAATATCATAATAAGGTGAACTTTACTAAGAGTTTTAACTAGCGAGAAGATACTTTCACAAATGTTATTACAAAATTTCATATAAAACCATCTTATTGGCAAAAAGCCCAAGTTGATCATTCGTTTGATTTGATGTGGTGGCAAAATAAGGTGGCCATCAATTTTCTTGGAGAATAGAATATGTTAAAGGGCAGATAAAGACTATCAAGCCTGTCATATGCATGCTTGAAATCTTTGATTTCATCATTCAAGCTTAAAATTCTGAATGAGAAAGCTGATCAGATTCTATCAGGAACAAACACGACAAAAGAAGAGGTCCCATGGCTTACGTGTACTGAGATCTTCTGATCAAGGATTGTGATTTCGTTTTTCGAGTTAATTTCGATTTCCTGATTTTAAGAAATATTTCGATGTATAAAGAAAAAACTTAAAAATTTCGAGGATGAATAAAATATATAATGAATTTTGAGGGTATATTAAATATGTGAAAAAATAATATGCAAGTAAATAAATGTATTAAACACATTAAATGAAACCAAAATACCTATAATTAGAAAATCAATGGGTATTTAAAGAATCAATATATAACTAGAAGAAGTGATAATTAAGAAATTAGGGGGTGGTTTCAAAATTCAATAAATAATTAGAAAAAAAACTCGAAATTTTTAAAAAAATATCCCTAAATTATTTAAAAAATCCTCCAAAAAATGTAAATTTTAGTAGCTGGTTTTTTTATTTTTACGAAAAAAAAATTAAATTTACGAAAAAGCCTCGAAAGTTTTTAAAAAACTCCTCGAAAAAATGTAAATTTTTTTTCCCTTTTTATTTTCGTATAATTTCGCACAATGACAATCCTTGCTTCTGATGACATATTAATCATCAACACCTCATTTGTAGATTTTTGAACATATCATTGTGGCCTTCGTTGAATGACTGCTTCCAAGCTGTATCCTTTTTTTTTTTTTTTTTTTTTCTTTTTGAAAATTTGATTACACATATCTAATTATCATATTATTCTTGTTACGGGTATCGAATCAAGATGAGTAGTGCTAGGGTAAACGCCAGTGGCGGAGCCAGGATTTTCATCTAGAAGGGGCAAAGTATAACATATCTTAGTTGAGGGGGCAAAATTTTGCTTAATAATAATATGGCTAATTTTGAGGAGGGCAATAGTTAAGTGATCTTTTGGGGACCCATGCTACTTGAACAAATTTGAAAGATTCAAGGGAGGGGGGACTGCCCCCCATCCTCTGTTTGTGTCTCCGCCACTGGTAAACGCCATGTTGCCTAGCTAGACAACTACTCATCCATGCATGCCCTTAGTATTGTACAGAGATGGGTGAGAATGCAAGTTCCTAGGGATATCACATATTCAAATTTGAAAACACAACTGATGCATTGATCTCGAACCTGTAAAAATGAATAGTTGTTAAGCCAGGGACCGTCGTTGTGGTGGCCGAAGGCACTCCGATGTTTAAGTCAAATATCAATGCAAGGAAGAGTGAATATTGTATGTAAATTGCAATGTGTATGTGTACCTTTCTTCCTCCTTTTACCGTCTCTAATAGCGAGTGTTCCCTCCCAACTATTCCTACGATCAAGGGCGCGATGGAGGGAGATCTTGTATAAGATCTCACTTGTGTATGACTAAGTCTCTTCGACACTTGGCTCTGTTTAAGACCAATGTTTAATCGAGCTAAGAGCAAATTTCGTGCGAGTGGATTTCGTACCTGTGACAGCTCTGAGATTCGTGTTTGGGCATTATTGTCCTAGGCCAAGCCCTATGATCTGTGCCTCTTAGGCTATCATGTCTTGAGCCTAGGCACCTGCGGGCTGAACAACAGTTTGCGCACGGGTCTACTTGGACTGCGCTGAAGCCTTTTACGTCTTAGGGTGAGCCCATGCTACGTGTACAGTTGTGATTGTATGACTGATTGATGTTTGATTAGCTACTCCCCATAGTTAGTGAGTTTGTGTGTTGAGCCACTAACTGTCTGTGAGTAGAGGTTTATGTGAGGTCACGATGATATATTTCAGCGTCTTTTCGACTATTGTACTGTAGTTATTTCTTGTGCAACAGTTTTTGGTGGTTGCTTCCCCTGCAAAGCAAGTCTATATAGACCTTCTAGTAGGGAATCTGATATTTATCCCTGCTTGAGTTCCTTTTATTTGCCAAAAATTTTCTTCATTCGGGTTAGGTGCAAACTTCTTTCCGATCATGATTGTTTGACTCTCGTCTGACCGTCTTGCAACAAGTACTGAGTTGTTTGGAACATCTCTGATGACACAGAGGGATCTCTCCGACCTTCGCAACTAATATTAGATCCCCGGTGCCTTGTAATAACGCTTTTGTGCAACTGTGAGTTCTAATAACTCCAAAAAGGGGTACATAGCTCTGTATAAAGCCTTGTTCAGAGTGGGTCTACGTTTCCCTATTCCTAAAATTATTTGGTAATTCGTGTCATTCCATGGTTTTGCTTCGACCCGGTTGGCACCAAATGGGTGGAGGATTCTGATTGCCACCCTGGCTATGGGAAAAGCTAATGGTCTCCGCCTAAGGCCTAGGTTGATTCAATTCATGACACCCATCAGAACGAGCAACCATGACACCTGTTGGCTGGTGAAGCCCTATTTCTTTAACGGGCATTCATAGGACACAAAGAATTGGCAGGGATATTACTTCTTTGCTTATGTGCGATCTAGGTACTTTGACCACGAGAACCGGTTGGTCTATCGCAACTTCAAGATTGTCAGTAAGTCCCTTGAATTTTCTTGTCTGATGCTTTTTGCATAATGTTTATTGTTTTTCTGACGGGCCACCTGTTTTGTTTTTCAGGGGGCAGGACGCTATTGCTCATTCTCATGAGGAAGAGAGGGTTAAAGCCGGTTTCTTTCCTTGCCGCTAATGCCCGTTTTGGACGCATTTACTACTGCATTTATCGAGCACATTAATTTGTTCTCTGATGAGGTCGGTGGGGTGGGCCGAGCGTTGACCACTTTGACTAGCTCTTCTTCTGGCGCCAAGGCATCTGGGACACAAAAGAAGATAGTTATAAGGGATTCCAGTCCGTCCAAGAGGAAAGCTGTAAAGGGGTTGCTTCCCTCGGCTAGCAAGTCCAAAAAGGTCAAGGTGGGGGCTACCAAGGCTGCCTTTTCTACTTTGTTGTCTGTCGCAGAGAGGGAGCTTGTCAAGCACTTCCACTCAGTGGTAGCTTTCTGTGCTTCTAAGGAGACAGTGCTCGAGCCCAATAGTCTACCTTTTGCTCTCCTGCTCTGATGTCTTCCTTCGAGGGGGAACACCTTGGTCTTGCTACGACGAATGACCACAATAGTCTAAATGAAGGACAGCTCGAGCGTGCCAATGCTCATCTTCTTGAGGTCACTAAAAGGCTTTCCACTGGAGGTGACTCAGGCTTGAAGTCCCATGCTTTGGGTGTCACTGCTCGCAAGCCGTTGGTGGTTCCGAGCGCCCAAAGAAAGTCATATGCTTCAGAGGATCCTGCTTGCAGTTCATCCGAACCATTTCATCATTTGGATTATCAGGTTCATTTCGCTTCCATGACGTCTGCTAATGATAAAGAGAAGGGAGTTGTGGAGTTTCCTCCCTCCTCGGAGGTCGTAGTTGCAAGGGGTGCAAAACTCGTCCCCAACCCCAAAGCCCTCTGATGATACATCAAACCATCCATTGATCAGCATCATACATGTGTCATGATAATCTTGTCAACAGAACGAAGCAGACCCGATTGCACGCTCAATCCAGCGAGGCCCAAACAACATTAAGCCCATCATTGGTAGAATCCAGATAGTCAGGTCCGAGTTGCAATAAGCCAGTAAGCCCACACGTCACGCGGTTAGGCCAATACTCGTAAGACCTCTAAGGTAAGTATCTGAGAGATCTACCCAAAATAGACAGACCAACAACACATTGGATCCGATTAGGAAACATATATTAGAGTATAAGTTGGGCAAGGAAACTTCCTTGCATGGACAACACTCAGAATAGGAAACCTCTCCCGCAGATCTAGGAGCACGAGTCGTGTAGGGAAACTATCCCACATGGACAACTCCCAATTAGGAAATGATCTCCGCAGCAAGATCACTTTTCCTAAACTACGCCACCAAAGACCTAGCCGAATAAGGACTCCTTCACTATAAAAGGGAGATAAGGTCGATGAATTAGAGGTACGCTAAATAATTCCAGTTTACAGTTTTAAGCCTCTCCTGAGCCTTATCTAACTTAAGCATCAGAGTGCCATCAGCCACCACACGGTGGTCCTTGGTTCATGTTTTCTACCCGTGCAGGTCTAGGTAAACAGCAAGGAAGGAGAGCAGAAATGGACTACATCAGTTTGGCGCCATCCATTAGGATCGACAGAGTTCCTAAAAAAATTTGTAGTTCCACCTTTGATGGAGAATCAGCGAGATGGTGACAACAAGGTCTCGCAACAATGGAGATATTGCTGAGCCATTGAGTGCTCAAACTAGTAGAGTGTCACCCGTTCCACTACCGCCACGAGAGGAACCTCTTCAGACCCTTGCGTCTGTGGCAGACTCGAGGGTGGACCTACTTTCAACACAGATGCAGCGAATCTCAGAGACACTGGAAGCTATCAAACAGTAGATCCTCCACCTGCAGAGGGAGACCGTGAGCAGTGAAGGACTTGTTCACCATAAATTTTCAAATAGCATGTTTAGGAGAGCCGCGCTGCTCCAGCAACTTATCAATGGACAAGAGGCGGAGGCACGACCAATAGAGACCTAGTGCCCAGAGCCGACAGACACGTCTCACACAACCCCATCCACAATGGTGCGACAAACCCAGGCGTGTTGTTTAATCTCACGGTCCCTCCATTCATGGACCATATCATGGACGAGTCGCTGCCCAAGATACACCCCACCAAAGTTGGAGTTTTACAACGGGACAAGATACCCGTCCGATCACCTCTGCCACTCACAGCATGTTATGGCGCTCAAGTAAGGGTTTGATGCAATAATGTGTCGATCATTCCCCACAAGCCTGAAGATGTCAGCACTAACGTGGTTCCACAGCCTTCTTCTGAAATCCCTCGAATCGTTCCTAACGTTGGCATTGGCGTTCCTTATATGCTTCGTGGGCAGCCAACGACTCAAGAAAGGCTCGCATTATCTATTGACCCTAAAGCAAAAACAGAATGAGACACTGAGTGAGTACGTCAATCATTTTAATGACGAGTTGACCCTCATCGATGACTGCAATAATGACACTATTGTCACAGCTTTCACTTCATGTCGGAGAAAGAGCAAACTCTATGACTTCCTTACCCTAGACCCCCAACCAATATGATAGACTTTCTCAGAGATGCTTAGAGATACAACACTTTGGACGAAATGTCGGCCGTCAAGAGAGAAGCGAAATCAGAGAAACGATCCTCTGTTCCAATGATAGGAAAAAGAGGAAGAAGCAAGAGGACGGTGACAAAAACAAGAGGAAGCTCACAGACACAAGACTGACTCGGGCCGCCCCAGATAGGACAAGACCTGGGATTACATCGGGTTCAAGTCTATCACCCCTCTCAATATCAGTATGTCTGATATTCTAGATACCATCAAGGATTGGGAAGAGCTGAAGTGGTTGCGTAAGTAGCGAGGAGACACTATTCGGTGCAACAACAACAAATACTGCGCCTACCACAAGAAAGGTGGACATGATATCAAGGATTGCAGAAACCTCAGAGGAAAAGTCGAATACTGGATCAGGAAAGGCAAACTCAATGAGTTCCTAGACTCGAACAGAAGGCAGGGTCGAGCAAAGAAAAGAGAACAAGTTGTCAGGGAGATTGTAAAAGAAGCTCCTGGCATCATTTACGTCCTCCATGGGGTCGGTCCCGAAGGAGAACAATCAAACAGGTCCTGCAAAAGGACACCGACCAAGATGAAGACACCATCTCAATATGAGGACCGACAAGTGTAGCAACGACAAGTGCAGCATGCAAGATTTCACAGCCCGATCCCATCACTGATGTTCATGAAGAAGGATCTCCAGAAGTACATTCTCCTCACAATGACGCCCTAGTCATTTCCATCCTTATTGCCAAGTGGGAGGTAAATAGAGCCCTAGTGGACATTGGAAGCTCACTAAATGTCTTGTTCCTCATCGCATTTAGGGAAGTACCTATGGTCGGATTCAGCGGAGAAAAGTGCTTCCCATTACGAGGATCAATCTAATGGTGGTGGCAGGAGAGCCACAACTAGGGAAGTACCTCTTCCAAGAGTTCATGGTAGTTGACGCCCCGTCCGCCTACAACATCATTATGGGAATGCCATGGCTTCATCATATGGAAACAGTGGTATCCACCCTACACCAATGCATAAAATTTAATGCCAACCATGCCCAAGGGATTATCCGATGAAATCAGCTAGCAGTGAGAGACTGCCATTATGCAACCCTAAAGCAGCTTAATTGTTGCCAGATACAGCTCGGGCTCACAGAACCATCATGCACTATACAAAATAGGTGAATCACTCTATGAGGGCGGAAGAGCCCAGATAACCAAAGTGCAGCTATGCAGAGATCCAGAAGTCAAAGCTAGCAACGCAATCCAGACTAATAAAGAGCTAAGTAACTATACTTCAGCAAAGAAACACCAACTCCAAGAGTTGTTAATCAGCAAGGAACTGCCCGCCAGCACGAAGTCCACTATTCAGTCACTTCATTAGCTTTTATTAAAAACAAAACTTCGCTAAAGGGACCATGCAATCCGAGCCAGGGACATTTGTGCCTACTTCATAGCCGGACTAGCTCAGTCTCTACTCGGAGTTAAATTATTTGTTACTTTGATTTCGTTTCATGTTTTTTGTTTTTCATTTCAGTTTGGAAGAGTTGTTCGTAGAAGATACATTCCAGAAATAAAACAAACTTTACTGATTACAATGAGCATTAATACAAAGCTTGCCGATCAACTAGTACATCAGTTTATACACTACAAGAATATAAGTCCAATGCAAACATATATCCGCTAAAACAAGGGTAGAGACTCCGATCTGCTAATTCGCCTCCAGAAGAAAAGGTGGTTAAAGTAAAGCGTCAGTGACAGAAGACAAAAGAGCGCGCTCAATTAATTGCTCCATCAAATCACCCCAGAAAGACGGTTCGGATGTGGCAAGCAAAGTACATGAAAAGGGCTGCGAACACTCCAACAATTATTTGCTCCGCCAGTCTGCCATATGAAGAGGAACAGAAGGAAGTGACAGAAAGCTGACGAAAACGTCCTGAAACAACGTGATTGTCGAGGTCTCACAGTGCTGCTAAATGCAGACGCCTCTCAAATGTGTAATGCCTCGGGTGACGGGGAGATACCACCCTGGGAACGAGAGTCGCGACTTCCAATGCTCCCATCAACCATAAACTAGCTGCGAGGACTGATTGATGCCAAAAACTGACATTAATGTCGTTGCATGATTTTCGACATCAATCAAAGAAATATCTATTGTTTTTATTTATTTTTTTCCTTCAACCTGCAATACACTTCAACAATGCACAGTGGAAATAGGCCATATCGACTACTTCACGTGGATTAGAAGACAAATCTGATTTTTAATTTAAAGAATAAAGAGAATGGTAAAATAATGGATGGTTAAAATAAACTAAAAGTTAAAGAAGAAGGAGAAACAATTGAAAAAAAGAAGTATAGATAAAACTTACTTCTTTAATGAAATTAAATTGTAGTACATGCACTTTTCTACCAAGTAAGAATATAAAGCCAATAACTACAACTAAAAAAACTCTCTAAAAAAACTATCAAAGAATAACTATCTTTATAGGTAAAAAGGGTTTGATTGAAATAAGGAAACATGGTTGAGAAAAACAAGGAAACATGGTTGAATGAAATAAGGAATGGTTGAGTGAAACAAGGAATGACGTTGGAGTTGAATAAGGAAACCAATCTTGTAGAGATTTTTTTATGATAAAGTTGGCCATGTGGACGTTCAAATCTACATATTGATTTTCTCGAGATCCGTAGTTGTTGTTGCTTTATGGGCTTGACTTCATGGGTCTTGGGATTGAAATTCTTTAATCTTTATGAATGCATTTGAACTTCCATTGAGCCTTCTAGTTGTTGAATTTAGCCTTATTGTGCCACTTTATGCATGATTTGAGATTTATGCTTGAATTCCTACAAAATGCACATAATACATATAATGAGATATTTTTATTCGATAATTGGACTTAACAATTGTATATTTAAGGGTGTAAAAATCGATATTTTGGGTGCTTTTCACACCACCCCCAAACAACCTTATGCTAATCCTCTAGCAAAGAACAACTAAAAGAAAAATAAGAACACAAAACAAAATATTTTTATTCGTCCTAAACTTCTCAAAGAAATCAATGTCACTTTCGCTGGTATGACTCGATTGCATTTAGAATATGCAACAATGCCTTGAACCCCTAACATGACACTAAATGAGGAGTTTTAGCCTCCTGAGGGTTATCCAGGATGACACCCACAAACATTTTTTTTTATATGAAACAAAATTGATGTGTGTCCTATTTTTCTCAGAGAATGTCCTTGTTATTCAACTACATAGAAGACAAGAGATATATGTAACTTCTTACTAAAATTCACATTACAAGTGAACAACTTTGGAACAAGGTGTGTGTGTGTGTGAATAACCAACAAATGAAATTTTTTGTGTCAAAGTAACATACATTCTAATCCACCTTTGGAATAGCCGTTTTGACTTCAAAACTCACCAGTTAATCTTTCTGAAAATATCACTCTGAGTTTGGGTAAAATATTTTCTCTCTTGCATGTGAAGAAAAGAGGAAATGCAAAAATTCAAACTTCTCACATGCTTATAAGAATAAACGGACATGAAAGAGAATAATAATCTCATGGATGGAATATTGATCACTTGCAAGAATGTCGAGTTATCCACCATAGCGTCTTCTCATCTACTCTCCACTTCTTACCATACCGTACCATAGGGTTAATTATGACTTCTCTAAAATAAAAATGAATCTAGCTTTTTTTCTATTTTTTTTAATATGAGGAAGAGTGGGGTAGATGGTAAGTAAAGAGATGTTTATGAAAATGTAGGGTCTTCAAATAGCTTAATAGGGAACTCATCAATTACTTCCTTTTATTCTCCCTTCTTCACAACCTTTTTGATTTTGTTTTTTTCTTCAGAACTTTTTTTTTTTTTTAAAGTACCTTGCACTTTGGATTTTCACTTTGCAAACCATTTTTTCTTCATAAATCTTCCTAACATTTTTCAGAAACATAAAGGGGAAAATGAGTTTTTTTATATATATCTAATAAACCAAGACAAAGGCTCACATTTGTATTGGATGAAATGTTTAGCAAGATGGTTTTGAGAAGGTTCAGATGGACAAGAGATGCCTAATATGCCTTCTAAGGTTTGACAATTGTTATAAGTCTCAAATAGACTACAAGACCTATGTTTCTCTTAACTCGAAAAAGATGTCATCCTCAGTGATCAACCAAAAAGAAGAATAATGAGACCTCACAACAAGTTAATGTCCAATAAAATAACAAAGATTAATGTTGCTGCCTTGACCAGAACATCTAGATTGGAGTCAGAGAATATGTACACGATTTATCAACATGGTCACTCTCAAAATTTACCCCCTAAGTTTTGATAAAAAAAAAAAGGTTAATAGAAAAACTCACCACAGTCAATAATGTTTAATTAAACTTAAATTAACTTTATATAGTCTACAAATATCATAATAAGGTGAACTTTACTAAGAGTTTTAACTAGTGAGAAGATACTTTCACAAGTGTTATTACAAAATTTCATATAAAACCATCTTATTGGCAAAAAGCCCAAGTTGATCATTCGTTTGATTTGATGTGGTGGCAAAATAAGGTGGCCATCAATTTTCTTGGAGAATAGAATGTGTTAAAGGGCAGATAAAGACTATCAAACTTGTCATATGCATGCTTGAAATCTTTGATTTCATCATTCAAGCTTAAAATTCTGAATGAGAAAGCTGATCAGATTCTATCAGGAACAAACACGACAAAAGAAGAGGTCCCATGGCTTACGTGTACTGAGATCTTCTGATCAAGGATTGTGATTTCGTTTTTCGAGTTAAATTCGGTTTCCTGATTTTAAGAAATATTTCGATGTATAAAGAAAAAACTTAAAAATTTCGAGGATGAATAAAATATATAATGAATTTTGAGGGTATATTAAATATGTGAAAAAATAATATGCAAGTAAATAAATGTATTAAACACATTAAATGAAACCAAAATACCTATAATTAGAAAATCAATGGGTATTTAAAGAATCAATATATAACTAGAAGAAGTGATAATTAAGAAATTAGGGGGTGGTTTCAAAATTCAATATATAATTAGAAAAAAAAACTCGAAATTTTAAAAAAAATATCCCTAAATTATTTAAAAAATCCTCCAAAAAATGTAAATTTTAGTAGCAGGTTTTTGTATTTTTACGAAAAAAAATTAAATTTACGAAAAAATTAAATTTTAGGACACTATTGCTCATTCTCATGAGGAAGAGAGGGTTAAAGCCGGTTTCTTTCCTTGTCGCTCATGCCCGTTTTGGACGCATTTACTACTGCATTTATCGAGCACATTAATTTGTTCTCTGATGAGGTCGGTGGGGTGGGTCGAGCGTTGACCACTTTGACTAGCTCTTCTTCTGGCGCCAAGGCATCTGGTACACAAAAGAAGATAGTTATAAGGGATTCCAGTCCGTCCAAGAGGAAGGTTGTAAAGGGGTTGCTTCCCTCGGCTAGCAAGTCCAAAAAGGTCAAGGTGGGGGCTACCAAGGCTGCCTTTTCTACTCTGTTGTCTGTCGCAGAGAGGGAGCTTGTCAAGCACTTCCACTCAGTGGTAGCTTTTTGTGCTTCTAAGGAGACAGTGCTCGAGCCCAATAGTCTACCTTTTGCTCTCCTGCTCCGATGTCTTCCTTCGAGGGGGAACACCTTGGTCTTGCTACGACGGATGACCACAGTAGTCTAAATGAAGGGCAGCTCGAGCGTGCCAATGCTCATCTTCTTGAGGTCACTAAAAGGCTTTCCACTGGAGGTGACTCAGGCTTGAAGTCCCATGCTCTGGGTGGCACTGCTCGCAAGCCGTTGGTGGTTCCGAGCGCCCAAAGAAAGTCATATGCTTCAGAGGATCCTGCTTGCAGTTCATCCGAACCATCACATCATTTGGATTATCAGGTTCATTCCGCTTCCATGACGTCTGCTAATGATAAAGAGAAGGGAGTTGTGGAGTTTCCTCCCTCCTCGGAGGTCGTAGTTGCAAGGGGTGCAAAACTCGTCCCCAACCCCAAAGCCCTCTGATGATACATCAAACCATCCATTGATCATACATGTGTCATGATAATCTTGTCAACAGAACGAAGCAGACCTGATTGCACGCTCAATCCAGCGAGGCCCAAACAACATTAAGCACATCATTGGTAGAATCCAGATAGTCAGGTTCGAGTTGCAATAAGCCAGTAAGCCCACACGTCACGCGGTTAGGCCAATACTCGTAAGACCTCTAAGGTAAGTATCTGAGAGATCTACCCAAAATAGACAGACCAACAACACATTGGATCCGATTAGGAAACATATATTAGAGTATAAGTTGGGCAAGGAAACTTCCTTGCATGGACAACACTCAGAATAGGAAACCTCTCCCGCGGATCTAGGAGCACGAGTCGTGTAGGGAAACTATTGATATTCACATAATTATTACATAATATATCCTTCAATTTATATATGTTAGTGTTTCGATTATTATATTTTATAGTAATTATTTCGTTTTCATGTCTTTGTAGGAATTTGAGCGTAAACGATGAAATCATATTAAGGCGACAAGTTAAGGAACGACAATTGGTCGATTCTAGCGGTGGTACAAAGTAGAGGGTCACACATCTAAACCCAAAACCTAAACCCAAACCTAACCCATAAACCCAAAATCTAAGCCCATAACCTAAACCCAAAACCTAACCCATAAACCCAAAACCAAGCCCATAACTTAAATCCAAATCCAATGCTAAGCCCAATCAAACCCTAGACACATTCCCTAAATTATTCAAGATTTTGATTTATTTTTGCCTTAAATCACTCATTGAGCCCTCCCTTGAACTTGTCCATATTCATTTTCTCCTAATTATCTATAAATACAAAAATTCAATGGATGAGAAAGGGGAAGATAAGAAGGGAAAAGAAAAATTACAGAAAATTAAACCCTCTTCCTCACAACGTGATTTTCATCACACCAGAGCCACCACCATCACCACCTCACCCCGCCACCACTGTGCGAGCACCATCACCACCACGAAACAGGGGAGTGACAACCCTGTTTCGCATCAGACATCTCCATGTCCCTGCTCCTCTCCCCTGTCCACACAGCCACCACTACCATCTCGTTCTCCCACCATCAGCCACCCCGCACACCACGAAACAGACCACCACCGCCACTAATCACCGTGAAACAGGGGCGTGACAACCCTGTTTCACGTTAAAAACATCACCTCGCCAGTGAGCCTTGCCATCACCACCATTACCCTTCATCTCGTCGTCTCTCTCTCTGTCTGCCACCATCACCCGAGCACCACCACCACCACGAAACAGGGGAGTGACAACCCTGTTTCGCGTCAGACCTCCGCCTCGCCACAGACTTTACTCCCCTCTCTCGGCCTTCCTTCCTGTTTTTATCCCACCTCCACCTCGCTCTCTCTGTTCCCGCATCACAACAGACCAAGAACCACCACCACGCCGCGAAAGAGAGCCTCACCGCGGCTCTGTTCCGCCTCGCCGCCGCCACTGTTCCTCCTCTTCTCTCGGCCTCTCTTCATCTCGAGCTCCTTCCTGCATCCCTCTCTCACGACCACCGTCGCAAGCGGTGCGTCAGCCAGCACGCAACCGCCGCGACAGGAGCAAAAACAGGGCTCCGCCACCGCTCTCTGTTTTGATTTTTTTTGAGTTTTCATTACACCTCTCTCACTAATTTTCCATCCCTCTCTCTATTTTGCAGGTCTGGAGCTGGAGGACGCTCGCGAGGAGCGAAGAACAGCAGCGCGAGCGGTGTTGTCGCTTTGGAGACGAAAGGCACTGTAGCAGAGGCGCGGGAATGATTTAAACTCTAATTTTCATTATTTGCATCCTCGGTTCCCGCTCTGTACCACCATAGAGCTTTTGTACTTCATTTTCTCGGGATTCGTGTTCGGACCAACTGCTGAGTACCACCACATCGAGTGTGCGACAAACTAAATGAGTTGTATAAGTTATTGTGATTGATTTTACTGAATTGTGTGCTTAATTGTTAATTACAATTTATTTCTGAAAGTTTTTGATAAATTGCTTTTACTTGAAATAATTTGTTAATGTTTGACAGAAACATGATATAATTTAATTGGATTTTAACGATCACATATTCGGTGTAAGCAAGGGATTCTCATCCCTAAAGCTTCTCGTTTTTAAATTCAGTAATTTAGATTTAAATAATTTTTGCTAACTCATTGGTGAGTCCAAGCCCACAAAATCCACATTTTTCTTTTATTTTACTTTTCTTATTTTTAAATTTATTTGTAGTTTAGTTTTAAAATGTTGTAACCCCATTTTCCATTTAAATTAGTTTAAATTAAATTATAAATTTCAATTGCATCCACCTTCCTCGTGGGATCGACCCGTACTTGCCATTGTCTACCAGTTAGGCACCGTGCACTTGCGGTTATTACAAGTGGGTTAAATTAGCCTATTTATTTAGGTTAGTTAATTTCCCAAACAGGCTTAGTGGAGTAGGAATTTGTAGGCGGGACTAATCCTCATAGTTAGGATCAATCAACTGAATGGTTTCCACTGACATTGTGGGAAGTTCATGGTATGGCTTCAGTCGTTGTCCATTTACTTGAAAGAGACTACCATTTGTAGGGTTTCTACGGTGATGGCACCGTAGTCTTTAACATCACGTACCAAGAATGGGCCAGACCAACGAGTTTTTAGCTTACCTGGAAGAAGCGAAGACGAGAGTTGTAGAGTAGGACTTTGTGACCAAGATGGAACTCTTTTCTCATGATGTTTTTGTCATGTATCCACTTCATTTTATCTTTGTAGTTCTTGGATAAGTCATAAGCATCATACCTCAATTCTTCTAACTCATCGAGTTGAAGTTTCCGTTTTTTACCAGCCATATATCAAGGTCAAAGTTTTAATTTTTTGTAGCCCAATAAGCTTTATGTTGGAGTTCGACAGGAAGGTGACAAGGTTTATCAAAGACCAATCTATAGGGAGACATCCCTAAACGAGTTTTGAATGAAGTTTAGTATGCCCATAAGGCATCCAAAAGACGTAAAGATCAATCTTTTCGAGGATGTTCTTGATTTGAAGATTTAAGACTTCAACTTGACCGTTTGTTTGATGATGGTAGGAAATGGCAACTTTGTGAGTAACCCCATACTTTTTAACAAGATGCTCAAAGACGTGATTATAGAAATGCTTACCCTCATCACTAATGATACCCTTGGGGGTGCCAAATCTACTAAAGATAAACTCCCTTATGAATGAAATAACAATTTTGCGATCATTGGTCTTTGTGGCAATGGCCTCTATCCATTTAAAAATGTAATCCACTGCAAAAAGGATGTATTGATACCCATGGGAGGATGGAAACAGTCCCATAAAATTGATGCCCCAAACATAAAAAAAACTTCAACCACTAGAATATGATTCAGAGGCATCATGTGTCGACGAGTTATTCGCCCAAGTTGTTGACATTGGTGACAGGCTTTACAATACTCATGGGCATCTCGAAAAGGGTAGGCCAATGAAAACCTAATTGGAGAACCTTTTCCTCAGTTTTCTTAGAACTAAAATGCCCACCACAAGCTTGATCATGGCAAAATGAGATAATGCGCAACTGTTCAACTTCTGGAACACATCTTCTGATAAGTTGGTCAGGGCAGTATTTGTACAAATATAGCTCATCCCAAGAATAATACTTGACCCTAGACAAAAACTTGTCACGATTTGGCTTAGACCAGTGTGAAAAGAATTCCTCAATTGCTAAAAAATTGACAATGTCGGCATACCAAGGAAGTTCTTGCTCTACCAAGAGAAGTTGTTCATCTGGGAAGTCCTTTTGAATGGGCAAGATACTAATAGATGACTGTGATGTTAGCCTAGACAAGTGGTCGGCGATCGAATTTTTTGTACCTGGCTTATTTCGTATTTCAAGATCAAATTCTTGATGCAAAATAACCCATCGGATCAGACGAGGTTTGGTGTCCTTCTTATCGAGAAGGTATCTAAGGGTTGCATGGTCATTATACACAATGACTTTAGCTCCAATGAGATAGGAACAAAATTTATCTAATGCATAAACAATGGCTAACATCTCTTTCTCCATGGTTGAGTAATTGAGTTGAGCCTCATTCAGAGTTTTGCTAGCATAGTAGATGACATGAGGAAGTTTGTTAACTTTCTGACCCAAAATTGCACCTACAGCGTAGTCAGAGGCATCACACATAATCTCAAAATGTAGCACCTAATCAGGAGCTCGGATGATAGGAGCTGAAACTAGTTCAGATTTAAGATGCAGAAACGCAAATATGCACTCATCGTAAAAAAAGTAGAGGGAACATCCTTGGCTAAGAGACTGCTCAAATGGCGTGCAATCTTTGAGAAATCTTTAATGAAGCCGAGATAAAATCCAGCATGCCCCAAGAAAGATCGCACATCTTTAACAGATTTTGGAATCGAAAGATATGAAATGACATCAATCTTAGCTTTTTCCACCTCAATACCTTTTGGAAAGACAACGTGCCCAAGAACAATGCCCTGCTTCACCATGAAGTGAAACTTTTCCCAATTTAAAACAAGACATTTTTCTTCGCAACGCTCTAAGACAAGTGAGAGATGATGTAAGCATTGGTCAAAAGATGAGCCAAATACTAAAAAATCATCCATAAAGATTTCAAGAAAGTTGTCCACCATATCACTTAATATGCTAGACATGCATTTTTGAAATGTCACGGGTGCATTGCATAGCCCAAAAGGCATGCGACGATAAGCGTATGTACCAAAAGGACAAGTGAATGTTGTTTTCTCTTGATCCTCTTGTGCAATAGGGATTTGATTGTATCCAGAATATTCATCCAAGAAACAATAGTAACGATGACCCACTAACCTCTTAAGCATCTGATCAATAAAGGGAAGGGAAAAGTGATCCTTTCGAGTGTTAGAGTTTACCTTACGATAATTAATGCATATTCTCCATCCATTTTTCACTCTTTGTGGCACAAGTTCCATGTTTTCATTTTCAACGACTGTAATTCCCGACTTCTTAGGAACCACATGCATGGACTAGGCTAACCCATTGGCTATCAGAGATAACATAGATGATGTCTGCATCCAGGAGTTTCAACACTTCTTCTTTTACAACACTTTTCAAAATGGGATTTAGACATCCCTGGGGCTCTCTAGAGGTTTTGGTTTCATCTTCCAAATAAATATGATGCTCACAGATAATAGGGTCAACACCCTTAATGTCATGAATATTCCAAGCAATGGCTGACTTGTGAGCTTTAAGGACTTCCAACAACTTGTCACTATTTTCCTAAGTGAGATCTGAGGCAATAATTATTGGATAACTCACCTCAGGACCGAGAAATGCATATCTCAGTTCATTTGGTAAAGGCTTAAGTTCTAGTGATTTCTGAGTGCTTGTGGATGAGTCACTCTCTTGTGACTGTTCTATAAAAAAAGAAGAATAATACAACTCTTCCTCATATTCATAACGTGATAATGGCTTAGATTCAGGTATATGCATTATAGGCACATTATCCAACATGTTGTTGACCTCTTCAATAGCCTCGTCCATATCTAGGTTCATACCAAAGTGTGAAAGACAACGAAACAATACGTCATTTGGTGACGATTGAGCCATAGACTCAAAATATCAAATATTACACACTTCTTCTTCTTCCTAAATCATATCGAGATCATTTCTTCTTTGCAAGGCCTTAAAAATATTCAATTCATCTTTAAGGTTCCCAAAGGAAACATACATGCTACCGCTTCTACAACTGATGTTGGCCTCCGTAGTTGCTACGAAGGGTCGCCCTAAGATGACGGGAATTTGATTATTTGAGCTCGAGCTAGTGTCTAAGATGATGAAATCAACTGGATAATAGAGATCTGCAACTTGAATAATCACATCCAGAACTATTCCTCTAGGGTATCGTTTTGACTCATCTACTAGCTTAAAAACTACATTTGTTGGTTGCATCTTCTTTAACTCAAGTTCTAAATATATATGATAAGGAAAGATATTCACACTCGCTCTTAAGTCAATCAAGGCACGACATTCAAAGTCTTTTCCAATGAAACATGGTACAGTAAGGGTTCTTGAATCCCTGTACTTAACTACTCCAGTTTGTTGAATAAGCGATGTGGCATTGCTTTCAAGGCATGCAATTTTAGGTACTTTCGTTTTTCTCTTTTTAGTACACATGTCCTTGAATTTTTTTTTATAGATTGGGACTTGTTGGATAGCAGACAAAACAGGGATCTTGTTGTGTACTCCTTTAAAAATCTCTAGTATTTCTTGGTATTGCTTCTCTTTTTGGTTACCTAAAAGGGCTTTGGAAAAAGGTGCCTTAGGTATATACTTTCTTGGCTCTACGGGAAGCTGATAGGGTGAGTTTAAACAATCTTAGAAGAACCTTTAGCGTTCTCAATTGGTTTAGGAACGTTCTCTTTGGAAATCACATCAATTATCTTGGGTTGTTCTATGTCATTATCAATTGCTCGGCCAGAACGAAGGGTGGTGACAACTTTAACTTCTCCATGTGAATCAACACTACTACCAATTTCATTGAAATGGGCTTGGGGAGCACCTTTTAGATTATGGATGGGTTGACTGGGGAAAGTTCGTTTTTCCCTTCCCACGGTCAAATGTTACAATTGTTGTTGAAGTTGGTGGATGACTTGGGAATTAACAACATTGGTTGTCATTAATTGGTGCATCATATCCTCCAATGATGGTTTTGGAGGTGGTAAAGGAGCAGCATATTGAGTTTGAGGTACCAACTCCCGGAAGTTGCTAAGTTGAGGTTGACCATAGGAATTATGAGGGACAGGTACCATAGAAAGGTTCACAAGTTGATTTTGCCGGTATGAAAAAGGTCCTCCTTGTGGTGGATATTGATTATGTTGCAACTGGTTAGATTGAAGTCCATATTGAACCTGTCTAGGATAAGTGTGTGAGTTGTGAGCTTGTCCACTAGATTGATTATGTATAAGGCTTATAAGTCTGCTCTTTGGCTTCAAAGGTAGACTTTGTCACAATAGATTTAATTTCCTTAGCAAAGTCCTTGATGAAGGTTTTGATGTCTGGTTCGGGATCTTCCTTTGGTACAAATAGACGTAATTTTCTAGAATAACTAGGTTTCAAGTCTCTATGGGCAGTCCATTGTCAAGAATCAGTACCAGCTTTACACATGAATTTCCCTTGATGCATGGATTCGGTCATATTTCTAGATTCGACAATCAATCCATTATAGAAACTCTACACTAGCACTCGTTTTTCAAAGCCATGATGGAAGCACTTGATGAGTAAATCTTGAAAGCGGTCCCATGCTTCATAAAAAAGTTCATCATGTGTTTAAGTAAACTCTTCAATTTATCTTTTAATTTCTAGGGTCTTTCTCATGGGAAAATACTTCGCTAGAAACTTTTTGACTAAATCCTCCCATGATTTGATGGAATTGGCAGGGAGAGAATTTAGCCATGAGGTGGCCCGGTCATCAAGAGAGAAAGGAAACAAGCAAAGTCTGACATTTTCCTCATCGATGTTTTGGTTCTTAAAAGTACTACAAACTTCAAGAAACTTTCCAAGATGGACATATGGGCTTTCTCGATCATGCCCATGAAACTTCGGCAACATATTAATAATAGTTGGTCTAATATCAAATTGAGTTGTTGTGATATGGGGCAACTCAATGCATATGTTCACATTAGCATCAAGGGGAACATTGTATTCCCAAATTGGAGGTTCTTCCATTTCAGTGTTGATTGGAGAGTAAGGGGAGGTAGGTGGAGATGAGTGTGGTGAAGAAGCAAAGAGTGGATTAGGGTTGCTAGAAAAATTTTGGGTATGAACCAAGCGTTTGTTGGGTCGTTCCCAAACTTTCATAAAAGGAAAAAAAAATGGATTGGAGAGATGACAATGACATAGCACAAGATCAAATATCCCTAGACGATTGCTAAGAAGACATACACAAGCAACAATCACTTCTGAACCACACAAATGCCAAATCTAAGCAAACAACATTTTAATGGGATTATATCTTGTTAATTTGTGAGGGACAAGATTGATTGAAACCAGCAGACGTTACGTTGTTATCTATTATTGCCTGATTAGAATAGGGTGCTAATAGATGATCCTAAAAACTTGTATCGAACAGTACAAAGTCCAAAATCAGGAGGTCAGAGTTACGCTTGCAAGAAGCCAGATTATTGCACAAGTGACAGGAGATCACGTGGTCTAATTAAGAACTGTACATGTGCTACCTCTTTGTAGACCGATTGATATTTGAACGAGGCGTGTCAAATACATACTTAGGGTGTGTGTTCCTAGTCAAAACTGTTAGTTACACCACGTTCTTCTGCGGTCCGCAACTTACTAATGACTTGGCGTACCGGGTGAGTTACCCATGTGGCAATGGCCCCTCGGAGTTCATTGAATGATTAAACCCAACGTCACATTTTTCTTTAGTCAACACAAAATTCAGCAGAATAACCTTGGTTCTAGTTGTCATATGAACACCGTTCTAGTTGGCTCTAATCTTAGTTGATTTTATTATGTGCCTTGGTTTCACACAACTGGAGTGATGAGGTGGGTAATGAAATCCCACCAGTTTCAAAAATAGAGCTAGGTCTGCCCTATCTGTTTATGGTAGTTTATTAATGTAAACAACCACGCAGTTTGTTAAGATGCAGAAACATAAACAAACACCAAGCAATGTCCAATCGATTTTCACTCGGCACCCAAGCCACTAAAACAATGTGTCTGAAAGAGATACTTACTAACTTGTGAGCTCGGACACAAGGTCTCTATTGTGGGAGTAGAGAGAAGTGTTATTTGAGAGCTACTCCTCCTAGGTTCAAGCAATCGCTCTCTTCCCCACAACACTACTGGTTGTTCGCTACAAAAAAAATTAGCCCTTTTTCAAAAAATAATTTTTATTTTATTTCTGACTCTGATTGCTATCTAAATAAATAAACACACAATCAAGCAATTACACATGCAAATATGTTTAATGGTCTTGGTCAAGAAGTCAAAAAATTTTAATCTTTTAATTTTTTTTAAAGTGAATTAATTCTAACCTGAAACAATCAATGCTAAAATAATGCCTAACTATTACAAGTTGCACTCGACCATTCAAGGCATATTAAAAAAAGGTTGCTAAAGAATAAACTTGCTTCCTCACTAGAAACTACAGATAAAAAAAAGTCTTCAAGCAAGTCTTAGGCAATTTCGTAGCTTTATCACCGACTTTTCCTAACGAATTTGTTCAATAGGCAATCGACCTCAAGAAAATCTGAAAAAAAAATTAAAGAAATTTAGGGGAGTGTCACGGAATTTGTTGTAAAAGTTTCACATTAAACGGACACTGTTTGAGCTGTCTGCTGCTCTGTTGTTTTTGTTATATGCTGAAAATTACCTAAAAATGCATAAAGATGACAAAAATAAATAAATAAAAGGAAAAATATTAAAAAAAATTAAAAATCTTATCTATTGTCTCCAAATTTGTATCTTCAAGAATGTCTTCCTTCACCAAGTGATGTGCAACGACGCCATTTGATTGATGCCAAAAATCGACATTAATGTCGTTGCATGATTTTCGACATCAATCAAAGAAATATATATTGTTTTTATTTTTATTTTTTTCCTTCAACCTGCTATACACTTCAACAATGCACAGTGGAAGTAGGGGTTATCGACTACTTCAAGTGGATTAGAAGACAAATCTGATTTTTAATTTAAAGAATAAAGAGAAAAGTAAAATAATTGATGATGAAAATAAACTAAAAGTTATTGAAGAAAGAGAAACAATTGAAAAAGAGAAACAAAGATAAAACTTACTTCTTCATTGGAATTAAACTGTAGTACATTAGAGTGTTATCATTAAACCCAAGGCATAAGCTCCACTATTGTTCCGCTGATATTCATTAAAACCGGTCAATCTATTATTAATTCGATCAATCAATTTGACGCTGGAATCAGGCCGCCATGCGAGCTAAGTAAGTCAGGACACCCAAGTCAGACTTACAAGCCCAAAATTTTATATGCGAGCTAAGTAAGTCAGGACACCCAAGTCAGACTTACACGCCTAGAATCTTATATGCGAGCTACGTAAGTCGGGGCGAACTAAGTAAGTCAGGACACCCTAGTCAGACTTACAAGCCCAAAATCTTATATGCGAGCTAAGTTAGTCAGGACACCCAAGTCAAACTTACCCGCCGAAAATCTTATTCTGACCAAAGCTTAGTCAGCTCCGACTGATTATAATAGCTTCTAGTTCGCTCTAACACCTAGCCGCCAGAAGCGTACGACGATGGCTTAGAAAGTGGGAGCTTAGTTAGTGTTTGTAATACCTAACCGCAATGGCTTGCCAGGGACCATTGTCTGACTGTAGATAATGGTCGCGACTAAGCTTTGGTTAAGTTCGGCAACCATTATCAGACAATGGTCCTTGACAAGCCATTATGTTCAGGTATTACAAACACTAACTAAGCTCCCACTTTCTAACCCATCATTGTCCCCTTCTGGAGGACTAGGTGTTAGAACGAACCATAAGCTATTGTAATCAATCAGAGTTGACTAAGCTTTGGTCAGAATAAGATTTTGGGCATGTAAGTCTGACTTGGGTGTCCTGACTTACATAGCTCGCATATAGAATTTTGGGCGTGTAAGTATGACTTGGATGTCCTGACTTACTTACCTCGCGTATAGAATTTTGGGCGTGTAAGTCTAACTTGGGTGTTCTGACTTACTTAAATCACCTATAGAATTTTGGGCGTGCAAGTCTGACTTGGGTGTCCTGACTTACTTAACTCGCCTGACGATTTGATTCCAGTGTAAGTCAGATCGATTGATCAGACTGATAATAGGTTGACCGACTTTAATGAACAGCAATGGAATAATAGTGGAGTTGATGCCTTGGGTTTAATGATAACACATTATAGGCGAGTTCCTCATTCTGTGGGCGCTCAAGGACTTTGTTGTTTGTTCCTTTGCGTGTTCTGGGCCAGATCTGGCAAGGCATAAGCTTGGGCCCATTAGTTGAGGGGCCCAATGAGAAAAAATATTTATGGATCAACGTGCTAGGAATATGGCACATTCTGCGAGACGATTCAACAACGATTACTTCCCCCTGTTAATGGGGCTGCTTGCAGGGTCATTAATTCAAAAGATGAACCGTCGTTTTCCCGATTTTCCATACGACATTTAATGCTGAAGTAACTGCTTGTTGACGCCTCTTCGTGAACCATTTCGCTTACATATGGGCTGGCTATTCTGAGTTCAAGCATTGCAATGAAAACAATAGAGTATGTTAATCAAATGCATCTTACCAGATAGCTCGCTTTAGGTTTTCCAAAGGCTGAAGGAAGTTCTTAGTTACTGGAGTCTTCAAATGTTCTTACATTTGCACCGATGAGTCTTGATAAGACTTGTTATTATGCAGTGCTGCCAGATCTGGGTGGGCATCTGATTGATCCCATTAGATCTTGTAATATCTTCTTACATTGTGAAGAAGAATTACAAACTTGCTCTCGGAGGTCAGGTATGTCTTCCATCCTCCGGTGCTCGAGCACTCTCTCATATGTTTATTGTTGTCGAGGGTTGGTCCTCGCAGCTAGTTTATGGTTGATGGGAGCGTTTAAGGTCGAGATTCTCGTTCCAGAGGTGGTATCTTTGTGTCACCCCAAACATTACACGTTTGAGAGGCATCCCCATTTGGCAGCGCAGTGAGACCTCGACGATCATGTTGCTCCGGGACGTTCTTGTAGCTTTTTGTCACTTCTTTTTATTCTTCCTCACGAGGCAGACTGGCGGAATAGAAAATTGAGGGGGTGCTTGCAGCCCTCTTCATGTACTTTGCTTGCCACATCCAAATCGTCTTTCTGGGGTGGTTCGATGGAGCAGTGAATTGAGCGCGCTCTTTCATCTTCTGTCATAGACGCTTTACTTTAACCACATTCTCTTCTGGAGGCGGATTAGCAGATCGGAGTCTCTACCCTTGTTTCAGCGTATAGATGCTTGCATCGAACTTAGATACTTGTAGTGTATAAACTGATGTACTAGGTGGTCGGCAAAATTTGTAATAACTCTCATTGCAATCAATAAAGTCTATTTTATTTCTTGAATGTATTTTGTATGAACACTCTTCCTAACCAAAATGAAAAATAGAAAACAAGAAACGAAATCAAAGTAACAAATAATTTAACTCCGAGCGGAGACCGAGCTAATCCGGCCCTGGCTCGGATTGTGTGGTCCCTCTAGCGAAGTTTTTTTTATAAAGCTAATGAAGTTACTAGATAGTGGACTTCGTGCTGGAGGGCAGTTCCTTGCTGATTAACAACTCTTGGAGTTGGTGCCCGTTTGCTGAAGTATCGTTACTTAGCTCTTTATTAGTCTAAATTGTGTTGCTAGCTTTGACTTCTGGGCCTCTGCATAGCTGCACTTTGGTTATTTGGGCTCTTCCGCCCTCATAGAGTGATTCACCTCTTTCGTCTAGGCCTGATGCCTGACATGTTGGTTCTGTAGGCCTGAGCTGTATCTGGCAACAATTCAGCTGTTTCAGGGTTGCATAATGGTAGTCTCTTTCTGCTGGCTGATTTCCACGGATAGTCACTTGGGCTTGGTTGGGTATATATTTTATACATTGGTGCAGGGTGGATACCACTGCTTCCATATGATGAAGCCACGACCTTCCCAAAAAAATGTTGTAGATGGACATGGCATCAACTACCATGAACTATTGGACAAGGTACTTCCATAGCTGTGGTTTTCCTGCCACACCATTAGATTGATTTTTCCGATAGGAAAGCATTTTTATCTGCTAAATCTGACCATAGGGTGGTTGGCGGGCATTAGGTCTTTTTCTTATAACTGCATATTTCTGAATGCGTTGAGGAACAAGACGTTTAGTGAATTTCCAATATCCACTAGGGCTTTCTTTACCTCCCACTTGTCGACAAGGACGAAAATGACCAGGGCGTCATTGTGAGAAGAATGTACCCCCTGGAGATCCTTCTCCGTGAACGTTATTAATGGGATCGGGCCGTGAACTCTTGCGTGCTGCACATATCGGTCCTCATATTGAGATGGTGTCTGCATCTCTGTCAGTGTCCTCTTGCGGGACCTGTTTGATTGTTCTCTTTTGAGACCGACCTTGTGGAGGACGTAAATGACGTCAGGAGCTTCTTTTTCAATCTCTCTGATAACGTCTGCTCTTTCCTTTGCTCGGCCCTACTCATGTCCGAGCCTAGGAACTCTTTGATTTTGCCTTTACTGATCCAGTATTCGAATTTTTCTCTGAGGTTTCTGCAATCCTTGGTATCATGTTCACCTTCCTTGTTGTAGGCACAATATTTGTTGTTGTCGTGCCGAGCATGGTCTCGTTGCTGCTTAGGCAGCCACTTCAAGTCTTCCTAATCCTTGATGGAATCTAGGATATCAAACAGACTGGCATTGAGAGGGGTGACAACCTTGGACCTGAGGTAATTCGAGTCATTGTCTTACCTGGGGCGACCCAAGTAAATCTTGTTGTTTGTGCGCTTCCTCTTGTTATTGTCATCATCCTCTTTCCCATTTCTTATCCTTAAGAATAGAGGATTTCTTCTCTGACTCCGCCTCTCTCTTGACGGCCAACATTTTGTCCAGAGTGATGTATCTTTGGGCGTCTCTAAGCAAGTCTGTCATATAGGATAGGGGGTCCATGATGGCGGTGTCATCACTACAGCAGTCGATGAGGGTTAACTCGTTATTAAAATGAGTGATGTACTCCTCAACGTGTAAGGAACGCCAATGCCAACGTCCGTAATGAATCGATGGATTTTGGAGGAAGGCTGTGGAACCACGTCAATGCTGACGTCTTCAGGCATGGGGGAATGATCAACACATTATTGCATCGAACCCTTCCTTGAGCGCCATAACATGCTGGAACCGTGAGATTAAACAACACATCTGGGTTTGTCGCCCCGTTGTGGATGGGGCTATGCGAGACATGTCTATCGGCTCTGGGCATTGGGTCTCTATTGGTCGTGCCTCTGCCTCTTGTCAATTGAGAAGTTGTTCGGGTAGTACGACTATCCTGAACATAGTATCTGGAACTTTTTTAGGAACGAGCCCTTCACTGCTCACAGTCTCCCTTTGCAGGCGGAGGATTTCGTTGTTGGAGAGCCTCCAATGTCTCTGTGATTTGTTGTATCTGTGTTGAAAGTAGGTCCACCCTTGGGTCTGTTGTGGTCTCCATCGGCACAACGATCTGAAGTGGTTCCTCCCGTGGCAGGGGTGGAACGAGCGACACTCTGCCGGTTTGAGCGTTCGACGGCTCAGCAACATTTCCATTGTTGCGAGACCTTGTTGTCAATATTTCGCAGATTCTCTGGAAAAGGTGAAGCTGCAATTTTTTTTCAAAGGAACTCTGTCAATCCCCACGGACGACGCTAAACTGATGTAGTCGATTCCTGCTCTCCTTCCTTGATGCTTACCTAGACTTGCACAGGTGGCAAACGTGAGCCAAGGACCACCGTGTGGTAGCCGATGACACTTCAATGCTTAAGTTAGATAAGGCTTAAGAAACACTTAAAATTGTAAACTGGGATTATGTAGCGTACCTCTAGTTCATCGACCTTATCTCCTTTTTATAGTGAAGGAGTCCTTGTTTGACTAGGCCTTTGGTGGCGTAGTTTAAGGAAAGTGATCTTGCCGTGGAGATCATTTCCTAATTGGAAATTGTCCATGATGAATAGTTTCCCTATACGACTCGTGCTCCTAAATCTGTGAGATAGGTTTCCCTTTATGAGTGTTATCCATGCAAGAAAGTTTTCTTGCCCGACTTATACTATAATATATTTCCTAGTCGGATCCAATGTGTTGTTGGCTTTCCTGTCTTGGGTAAATCTCTCAAATATTTTTCTTAGAAGTCTTACGAGTATTGGGCCTGACCGCGTGATGTGTGGGCTTACTGGCTAGATTCTGCCAATGATGGGCTTAATGTTGTTTGGGCCTCGCTAGATTGAGCGTGCAATCGGGCCTGCTTCGTTTTGTTGACGATATTATCATGACACGTGTATGGTGTTGATCAGAAGACGGTTTCATGTATCATCATTCATTAATGAGAACATTTCCCTTTGTTTTTTCTTTTGTCTATGCTTGTAGCTGTCGTACTTGCCATTTCCAATTCTTTCTTAGATTAGGCTGAGTAGGCAAGTGTATCTACCCCTACCTGAAGTAGGGCTTAGTCTGGACTAGAGCCCTTTCTTTGCTTGTCCGAGCACATATTCTGTCAAGATAATCACCATTGTTTGTCTGGGTCATGCTCCTGTAGTGAGAAAATTATTGTCTTCCTTAGTTGTTGAGCTTGTGTAGGAGTTGTCTTTGCGCTAAAGACTATACTTCCTCGCTAGTTTCTGACCTTTGTAATGGTTAGGTTGTCTGGAAAACAATATCTTGTTAGACTGAAATTCGGTATTGTGTACCTGCAATCTTGTCAGTTTTGATGAGGACTTTGAAATGAAGGAGAGTTTCCTCTGCCATTTTGGTATGGCCTCCCATAATACGACCTACTCATGATCAAGGGTTAAGTTGTTGAGGAGTCATCTTCACCTGAATGGGCAAAAATCTTTGCATTTATCTGGTTCAACCCTTGAGAGGTCTTGAGCTGAGAAGTAGTATCCTTCACCGATCTATTCTAAATTTCATAATATGTCTCAATCCTGAACAGAAGTTGGGCTATTGAGGAACCATCCTTGCCCGAACAAGCTAGGATTTTGTATATAGCTTGTTCAATCCTTGGGAGGATTTGAGCTGATGGGAAGTCCTCTTCACCTATCTGGGCTAGACTTCATAATATACCCCAATCTTGAACATGAGTTGGGTTGCTGAGGAACCATCTTTGTCCGAACGTGGACGTGCTAGGCTCATGTAGTCCTCTAGCTCAGTCATTAGAGGAGCTGACTGGAAAAAAAATATTTTATGTCTGTTTAGGCTAGACTTTATAATATACCTCAATCTTGAACATGAGTTGAGCTGCTGAGGAGCCATATTTGCCCGAACGGGTTAAACTCTTGTACTCCTCGGGTTCAGTCCTTGAGAGGACTTGAGCTGGGGAAAAAGTCTTTTACTGTTGTATAGGCTAGACTTTATAATATACCCAACCCTGAACAAGAGTTGGGTTGCTGAGGAACCATCTTTCCCTGAACAGGCTAGGTCCCTACAATCTTCTAGCTCAGTCATGGGGAGGACCTGCCTTGGAACGAAGTCTTTTACATTTGTCTAGGCTAGACTTTATAATATACCCCAATACTAAATAAGAGTTGGGTTGCTGAAGAACCTTCTTCACTCGAATAGGCTAGGTCCTTGTAGTCTTTTGGATCAGTCCTTGGAAAGACCCGAGCTGGGAAAAAGTATTTTATGCCTATTTAGGCTAGACTTTATAATATACCCCAATCCTGGACAGGAGTTGAGTTGTTGAGAAACCATTTTTGCTCGAACGGGCTAGGTCCCTGTAGTCTTCTGACTCAATCCTTGGGAGTACCTGCGCTGGGAGAAGTCTTTTACGCCTGTCTAGGCTAGACTTTATAATATACCCCAATCCTGAACAAGAGTTGGGTTGTTGAGCAACCATCTTTGCCTGAACGGGCTAGGTCCCTGTAGTCCTCTGGCCCAGTTCTTGGGAGGACCTGCACTAGGAAGAAGTCGTTTATGCCTATATGGGCTAGACTTCGTTTGAGTAGTGAGCTATCTGTGGATTGGGCTCGATTAGATGCATCACACCTTGGATCCTTTGTGGAGTAAGTCACTTATGTGGCAATCTGTCATCACCATCAGTTGGGCTAGGCCTGGCCGTTTATGTGCCATTTCGGTCCCCGTAGTCAGACCAAATTATCTTAGAAGTGTGAGTTATCTGTGGAATGTACTTGCCCGCTAGCAATGAACTGTCCGTGGACCGAGTTCAGCCCGTGCTGGAGTTTCTTGGCTCCTGAAGCGGACTAGGTCACTTTTGCGGCAAGCTGTAGTCGTCTTAAAAAGAACTAGGCTCGCCCGCTTGTGCGCCATTGTGGTCTCCGTAGTCAAGCCCAATTCCTTTAGGACCGGTGAGTTGTCCATGGGCTGGACTCGTCCGCTTATGGTGAACTGTCTGTGTACTCGTTTCACGCTCTTGGGGTGGATTGTCCGTGGACTGGGTCTAATCCGCACTTGCGTTGCCTTGGCTCTTAGGGCAGACTAGGCCACTTATGCGACAAGTTATCGACATCCTGAATCGAACTATTCTCGAACGCTTGTGCGCCATTTTGGTCCCCGTGTTAGGACCAAGATTCGTTGGGCAGTGAGCGTATGAGGATTGGGCTCGACTTGTCGTGTCATACCTCGATTCCTTAGGTGGGTTAGGCCACTTATGCGGTGAGTCGTCGACGCCTTTAATGGGGCTAGGCTCGGATGTTTGTGCGCCATTTTGGCCCCGTATTAGGATCAGGTCTTCCCATGTGGAAGGAGTTGAATATGGAGTAGAGTCGTTTTTAAATAGATTACCTTTATTGATTTTCTTCAAAAGTTCTACATGCTACTCTCGCCGCTCCTTAGCAGTAAGCCCTTCGCTTGTGGTTCATCTCTCTTCAGGGGGATTCGAGTCGTCGTGGTCACTTATCCGATAGCTTCATCTCCACGTAATGACATTTTCTGGCGGAAGACGGATTTCCCTTGATAGTTCACGTTTCTCCGTTGACAGGGTACTTGAGGCACTGGTGCCATGTGGCGACCATTGCCCCCTTCTGGTGAAGCCAAGGTCTTCCCATAATTATATTGTATGTGGAGGGGCGTCAACCACAATGAACTCTGTCATAAAGAATTTTACTGGTTCCCCTGTTCCTACGAGGAGGTTGATGCTCCTGACTGAGTAACTCCGAGCACCATTGAAGCCAACCATCACTTGGTTGTCTGGTTTCAACTCCTCCTCTCTCAGCCGCATCATGCGAAATGCTTCCAGGAACAGGATATTAGTAGAGCTCCCCATGTCCACTTGCTACCTTTTGATGCCCCATTTGATATTGCAATCATGATAACCAAAGCATCGCTGTGCAGGGAGTAAACCCCTTGCATGTCCTGCTCGGTGAATGTTGGGTCCAGGGTTGGGTGTTCTACCCGGGCGTGTTGGATTGGGTTGTCTCCGCAGTGGGAACTTGTCTGCGGTTCTCGGATTGTCCGCTTCCTTAACTGGTTGGATTTATTTCGATCCATTATGCACACTGTGCAGGAGGTAGATGACGTTTGCAATATTTTCTTCCGCCTCTGGGGTCGTTTTTTCTTTTTTTTCTTGGGGTTGTTTCTCGTCAGAATTTTTGAAGTCTCCGAGTTTTCCCCTTCGAACCCAGTACTTTATCTCGTTCTTGAGACTTTGGCAGTCCTGGGTGATGTGACTGTGGTTATGGTGATAGGCACAATATTTGCTTCTATCACGCTTTCAATGATCATTTTTTATCTCGGGAGATGTCATCCCAGTTTTTCACGGCAGAGAAGATTTTGGCCAAGCTGGAGTTGAGGGGAGCAAACTTAGTGAACCTTGCGCCTGAAGTCGATGGCCCTGTCAGGTTTGGCCTAGTCAGACCTGGTCTTGTTGTTGTTTTTCCTTCTCTTTGACATGTCTTCATCTTCGCACCTTTTTTCCTCTTCCCTGTCCTTGATTCTGGGGGCCTGCTTGGTCTCAATTTCGCCTCCTTTCTTGGCGGCCAACATCATCATTAGACTGATATACTTCTACGCACTTTTCAGCAACTTCGTCATATCCCTTGGGGGTTCTAGGGTGAGGAATTTGTAGAACTGACCTCCTCGAAAGCCAGAAGTGAAGGCAGTGACTGACATATCGTCACTGCAATCATCGATTAGAGTCAGCTCATCATCGAAATGAGTACTCTTTGAGGGTCTCGCTCTGCTTGAGACTTAGTAGGTAGTGAGGTCCTTTTTTTTTGTTCGTTGGCTTCCTATGAATCTAGTGATAAATGCCTTCACCAAGACCTGGAACGAGTTGATAGATCTTGGCTAGAGACTGTGGAACCAGGTCAGTGCTGCCTTCTTCAGGCTGGTGAGGAAAGTTTTGCATAGGATGGCTTCTGAACTTTCCATTAGTGCCATTACGTGGTGGTAATGGCGCAGATGGTCCGATGGATCTGATGTTCCGCCATAGAATTTAGCTTTTGTGGGACAAACTTCTTTGGTAGTGGGGCGCTCATGATCTCCTCCGAGAATGGACGGACGGTGAGGTCGTACAAGACGTCCGGATTGGTCGCCCCTAGTCAGAGTGGGTTCCTAACCGTGGTACGGTATGTTTTTGGGAGGTGGTCCCCGTGATCCCATTGTCCCTTAAGCTCTCCTGCTGACCAACTCTTTGACCCTCTCTGGGGAGGTTTTCATTTTCCTGAACGTGTTCTTGGGCGTTCTCCTTAGTGTGGGATCTCCTCGAATCTCCGCTACTTTTGAGTTGTTGCTGTTGATCCTGAGCGAGTCTCTCCACCACCCACGCTAGATGATTGATATTCATGTAATTATTACATAATATATCCCTTAATTTATATATGTTAGTGTTTTGATTATTATATTTTATTCTAATTATTTCGTTAAGGCGGCAAATTAATTGGTTGGTTCAACTGGCGGTACAAAGTAACGGGTGATAAATTAATTATCACATGTCTAAACCTAACTCGAATACCCAAATCCACCTAATATAACCTAAGCCCAAGCCTAAAAGCTGACCTAGAAATCCAAACTTAACCTAACTAGGAAAAAAAATAAAAACCCTATTTAGGCTTCCTTTCTCCCCTTTTCCTCTAGCCCATTTATTTTCCTACGTTTCTTTCTCCTTATTTTTTTTTCCAGCTTGCGATCCTCGCTCGATAGGAGGACCGGCAGCGCGATCACCACCATCTCACTCGTCGTCCCTGTTTTCTTCTCTTTCTCTCGGCCACTGTAACGAACTAGCAGCAGAGTACAAAATAGGGAGCACCGCCCACATCAAACAACAACACCGTCCACACACCGGCCAAACAAACGGCACCGCCTCTGTTTCATCCACGCAACAAAACAGAGCCTACTTCATCCACCTCTTTCTATTTGCCCTCCTTCATTTCTCTCCCTTTCAGCCAACAATCAATAGAGCAGCAACAGAGGAGGCCGTACAACACCTTCATCTCCTGTTACTCTGTCTCGCAGCCGATTAACAACCCACACACACCACCAACACTATCGGAGCCCTCTCTCGCACCCGTTCTCTTGTTCCCATTTTTTGTCTCCCTCTTGAAGGTTTAGTGAAAAAGAAGGACGCAAGCAGCAGCAGAAATAGGGAGCACCTCCCTTTTTCACTCCCCTGTTCTCTTCCTCATTCTCGTTCTTCCCTCACCCTTTCTCTGTCTCTTGCATATACCGGAGCCGAACGGAGAAGAAGAACGAGGATGAAATAGGGAGGAAGAACAGCAACAACAAGGGAGCTCGTTGGAGAGGAAGAAACGAAGGAGGTTTGGTGGGAAACAACAAAATTTTGATTATGTGGTTATTTGCACCCCAAATATAACTGTGTACCACAACAATCCACTAATAGCTATTCGCGTCACGTGTTCGTGCGAGAACTGATGGATTTCACCTCCATTGATGTTGTGACATCCTTCACCATGATCTTCTAGGCCCCGCACCGAGGCGAAGATGAAACCACAGGGTTTCCTAGAGTTTGTCGTATGTGAATTTATTGTTTTCTATATGCTTGAATGTTAAACACGTTTGATTTCTGAATTTCAATAATTTGTTTTCACCGATTATACCCGGAATAATTATCTAGACTAATCGGTAGTTAGAAGTTCCCTTTGTTGATATTTGAAGCCTGCTTTAATCAATTAATTTGAATCTGTGATTGTGTGTGCTGTAAGAAGACATGCAATGCTAGGGGTTTAGAGTTATTTTAAATAAACTTTTGATTGTGTGTGCCGTAAAAAGACATGCAATGATAGGGGTTTATGCCTTTGCTGAAATCAATTGCAAATGTAGATTAATCTTTAGATTAGTCGTGGTTATTCTTGAAAACAATAATTTAGATTACACGAATCTTGAAGAACCTGTGGTTGATTCGATGTCTTGGTCTACTCTCTTATCATCTTACCAGTTTAATTTTAGTTGTTCAATTTAGTTCTCATAATTTAGTAATTTCCATCTGTTGTAACCCCCATCTCTAAATTAGTTTAAATAAGTCTTAGAATTCAACTGTCTCGTCAATCCTCATGGGATCGACCCATATTTGCCACTGTCTGCTAGTTAGACAGTCGTTCACTTGCGGTATTACAAGTAGGGTTTATTAACTTATTAATTTAGGTTAATAAAATTTCCATCAAGGTTTTGGCGCTGTTGCCGGGGATTGTAACGGTACAATTGAAATCTAGGGTTGTTTTTGCTAGTTTATAAATTAGATTTAATTTTCTTTTAGGAACAGTGTTACGAGTCACTTTCTTATTTGTTTTATTTTCTTGAGTTTGAATTATTTTTGCATTTATTTTGCAGGTGATCACACACATAGGAGCTCAAGTGAGAACGGAGTGAAATATTGTGATTCGCGAGGAAACTCTTAGAAATTGACTTCTACTCGGCATTTCAAGTAACCCGAAAGAGGTTAACGCCGGAGGTAACTTCTACCCACCGCATCTGCACGCGGTTTCTGTGTGATCACTTGTGTTTAGCTTGTTGTAGGTAGTATTGCATGCAAATTTGAATAGTGGCATAATTGAGTTGAAACTTCTGTGCCCTCTCCCGCATATAGGTTAATCACCATCAATTTTTGGGTTAGGAACCTAGGCCTTCACTATTTAAAATTTGTAGCAAGATAATTATCTAGGACATGTGTGATGCTCATTTGATAGCTTAAAGTGGTCAAGTGAAGGAACATATCTCATCTGGGAAGGGTTCTTGAGCTGGCATTTCACTTTGAGCTGGAGAGTGGAAAAAGAGGTAAGAGGAACTCTGTAGTGGCGGATTGATAGGAAATTATCGTGCCTCTCCCACGGTTAGGTTAATTGAATTGAATTGAATTGAATTTCAACCCTGCATTAGTAAAGAAAAGCTCTAGGGTCGTCTGCCATTCATTTTGTTTGTGCATCATTTAGGTGTAATTTAGGGTTCTGTTGTTTTTATTTTATTTTTTAGAGTTAGGTCATCTTCATATGGCGGTTAGGCTTGCATTTAAAAAATTTTAATTAAAAAAATTTAAGCCTATTTAGGAGTGTTGACTTTGAACCTTGATATCCAGTAGTTTATGCATACCTAGATGCGTGATTCTAAGAGTAGGTTTGTTCGACAAGACTTCGAGGAGTTTTTTGTAGTCCCCATTACCTATTTAGGTTCATCATCCTTGTCCTCTGAGATGGCTGAGGGGAAGGCCTTTAAGGATTACTTCGCCCCTTTTCCTAGTAGTGTTTTGTCTTGCATTGTCTTACCTGAGACAAATGCAAATAGTTTTGAACTCAAACCATCTATTATTCATCTGCTGCCTTCTTTTTATGGTTTTGAGAAATAAGACCCTTATCTGAATGTCAAAGAGTTTCTTGACATCTGCGCCACCTTGAAGTACCAGAACTTTTCTGACGATTCGGTCGGTCTTAGGTTGTTTCCCTTTCTTTGAAAGATAAAGCGAAATCATGGTTAAATGCATTAGAGACAGGATCCATCACATCATGGGATGTGTTGTCAATAAAGTTCTTGACAAAGTACTTCCCCATTCATTAAACGAATGCCCTCCGACGAGATTTTTCTAATTTTCAGCAAAAAGAGGGCGAACATTTCTATGAATCCTGGGAAAGGTTCAATGAACTCATTATCAGGTGTCCCCATCATAGATTTGAGAAGTGGTGACTAGTTCAATACTTTCAAGACGGTTTAACTCCTCAAAACCATCGTATGATCGATGCCACTAATGGCAGGTCACTAATGAAAATGAGCATCAATGAAATATGAGTATTCTTTGAGACGCTTTCCGAAAATTCTCAGCAATGGGATTATTCGAGAAAGGAGTCTGATAGGCATAAGGAAGGTATATATGAGATTAGATATCCATCTGTTCACTCCTCTTCTACCTCGAAGTTAGAGAAAGTTGTTATGACTATGGCTTAAAAGATAGATGCATTTTTTAATGTGAGTCAACCTGCACCTCCCACAAACGCTTCATCTGAGGTATGTGCTACATGTTCGAGTCTTGGTCATACAATAGCTAATTGTGACTTGCAAAATGATTATCTTGCATACTATGCTGAGCAAGTCAACTCTTTTAACACTATGCGGCGACCTGGTAATAATTCACAACCTAATTATTACAGTCCAGGATTTACCCAGCATTCAAATCTTCCTTGAGCCCATGGCCCACACCAAGGGGGACCTATTGTTGTCTCGCAAGCTCGTCAAGCCTCTAGCCCTGTTAGGCCCCACCTTAACCAAGTTCCTCCATCCAACACATCAAGTTTAGAGGAAATGGTTAATTGGTTTTTGCAGCGCTCAGAAAGTATAATTGAGCAAAACTCTAAGGACGTATCTGAGTTGAAAGCCACGACTCAACACCAATCTCAAGCCCTCAATAGACTTGAGATAGCAGTGAGTAAGATTTCTCAGTCTTCTTCTGAGAGAGAGCTAGGGAGATTTCCTAGTCAACCTGTTCCAAACCCGAAGGGTCAATTCGCAGTTGGTAGTACATCTGAGTCACGCCATGAAGATTTCCAATCTATTACTACCCTTAGGAGTGGAAAACAGGTTGACAATCAGGTACAAGTGCCCGATTTGAGTGTCGTTGCATCTTCGTCTAAGTCAAAGCGGGTTGCATCTCCATCTGACAAGGATGCTGATAAAGCCTCACATTCTAAAGATGTGCCTCTTGACTCTGACCCCACTCAGGCATCTTATTTGCCTAGGGCACCGTTTCCATCACGGTTAGCCTCAGCAAAGAAAGGAACAAATGCTAACGATGTAATGAAAATTTTTAAACAAGTTCACATTAATATTCCATTGCTCGATGCTATTAAGCAAGTTCCTATCTATACCAAAATGTTGAATGATCTTTGCACACAGAAGCGAAAGCTACATGTGCAAAAGAGAGTCTTCCTCGTCGAGCAAGTAAGCTCAATTATTCAACATAGAACCCCGCCTAAGTATAGAGATCCTGGGTACTCGACTATTTCTTGTGTTATCAGTAATCATATGATTGATAAGGCATTGTTGGATTTGAGGGCGAGTTTTAATTTGTTGCCATACTCTGTTTATGAGCAATTAGGTCTCGACGGGCTAAAACCGACTAAAGTAACACTACAATTGACAGATAGGTCAATCATAATTCCCCGCGGTGTTATAGGGGATGTGATCATTAAGGTTGAAAAGTTATATTTTCCAGTGGCTTTCATAGTTCTTGATACACAACCTGTTCACAACCCCTCCAGTCACATTCCAGTTATTTTGGGTCATCCATTTTTTGCCACATCTAATGCTATTATTAACTGTAGGAATGGAATCATGAAACTATCATTTGGCAACATGATGGTGGAACTCGATGTTTTTAATGTAAGCCAATAACCTCTTGAGTATGAGGATGTTTGTGAAGTTAACACGATTGAAAGTTCGGTGGAGAATTCCTTATTGCAGTCTGCATTAGATGATCCCTTAGCAGCATGTTTGACTCACTTCGATATTGATGATTCCATTAGGGAGGTGATTTTTTTGCTTGATTCAGCCCCTATTATGGATCTGGGTTACACATGGAAGCCTAAAGTGGAACTTCTTCCACTCAGTGAGTCAAAACTAAACCCTTATGTTGATACTATTGGGCTTTTTGACCCATTCCCTTTCCCGCCTTTTCATGATGACCCATTTGACATATGTCCTCCTAGTGACTCCTACATGAAGTCTGATTCTCAATATTCTTTGGAGAGAATACATCCCATAGATAGTGTTGATTCCAGGTTTGGGGGTGTTGTTGAGTTGTCTAGCTCATCATCTTTGTGTAATTCATTTTGTTATGATGAGCCTGTACCAACTGATATATCTATAGACATACCTCTTTTCATCAATTTAATATTGACTGACACTACCTATATGAATCCCTTGTTTTTAAGGGATGATTTTAGTTTTTACCATCCTATTGTGCAACACATTCAATCTTCTGATTTGACACCAGACATAGGATGTCCCTTCTTAGGAGTAAGAAAGAGTCATTTGTTGGATATCCTTGTTGCATGGCGTCTTTGTCGTTTTAGAGGTGTGTTAGTTTCTGTTGTGCTGCATGTGGGTGCTACTATATGTTGGATGGATCCTTTGTTGCTATATGATCTAGTCAACATCGTGGACTAAGTGTCTAGGTTTGGGGGAGTGTTCGCTATGTTTTCCTTCGTCATTTCATGGTACATCATTTATGAGGAAAAATATATGTCGGGCTGACGACGTTAAACCAAGCGCTCCTAGAAGGCAGCCTAACTTCAGTTGTGTCATTATGGTCAGTCTGGATTGAGTTTCGAGTTCTTTCTAGTTGCATTTCACTCATACTCGTTAGCTCCGTAACAATTTTGACTTACAACTGATGCATGTAATTTTTTTAATTTGTATATTCTTTTGTGTCTTGTATTGTTTTTATCAATTTATCATGATGAGTCCATAATTCTTATGTTTTTTAGCATTCATTGGTGGATGAGTTCATCGAAATTGGTAAAAACTTTCCCATGGTAATATCACTCTAACTCTCATCTTTTCTTTTTCCTGAATTTGTCATGATCATCATTTTATACATTGAGGACAATGTTTGGTTTAGGTTTGGGGGTGAGGTTTATGAGTTTTTCTGCATTCTTCAAAAATTTGAACTGAAATGTATTTCACAATTGACTGTTGTATTCTACTCAATCTCCATTGAATACATAGTTAATTATGATTGTGTGAAAATTTTTCGATTTGAAAATGCATTCAAAATCTGAGTTCCTTTCCAATGAAGAGAATGTGCTTTCAAGTATGCTTTTGAATTTGAAAAATGCATGCTTTCACTTGTCACTTTTAAATATCAATAGGAAAACATAAGGTTTGATATTATCTTTAAGTTAAATATATTTCATGATATTTTTTTACTCGACCACTCTTGCACTATAAGTCGAGTTAGCATGATTTGAAGTTAATCAGTAAGATATTAACTAGAAAGCCTTAGAATATTAGTGAAAACTTAACCCTTGTGAGTTTCAAGACATTCTATTTTTCTTGAGGGTTATTAAATAAACTCTGACTTTACTTGAGTCCGCATTATTTCATTGATGATCTCATTATTCTTGTTTCTTTTATTGATTGCTTTGAGAATGACGTTAAAATTGAATTATTACACTTGAACTTCTTGGTTTATTTAGTTGAGATGTCATAATACCGACTAGAGCTTAGGAAGTGATATAGACATTTTTTTAACCGTTCTTTAGCCTTTTAGCCTACCTAATAACAAATATCCGTTTGCTGTCCTTTGAGCCAAAATAGACTTTTTCTTTGCTAACCCCATCTCCAATACCTACTCCAGTTAGGGAGTAATATCCCATACTATTTTTATCCTTACCCACTGTCTCTGAGAATGTGTATGGTTGATATATTTTTGGAATGGACAAATAAAAATAGCTGAAACTAAATATTTCATGAATCCTCGGGACTGAAACGTTTCATTGTGTAGAAGGGGAAAGCATGTTGTTGATTTTATAAATAAAAAAAAAAGATTGATGCTTCGAAGAAAAAAAAAAGAAAAATATGAAGAAGAAATTCGAATGAAGAAAAATTAATGGTGCACAACATTGGTTTACTCTTCAGAGCCCCCAAGTGTTTATTAAAGGGTGTATCTAGTCTTAGAGAATTTTTGCATATCTTTCCATTCTTTTTAGATAAAATCTTAGCCTCATTTCAACCTAATAAAAACCTAATTGATGTTAAGTAAAGGTCTAGTTCATAGCCGTGGAGATTAAATAGACAAGAATTATGAAGTTTGATTCGACATTCTCAAAGTAATTGATATTCCTGTCCATGAGATCATATTCATTTCATTATTTTAAAAGTCTGTCTTTCATGATTATTATATGTGAGATGTTTGTGTTTTCATAATTTATTCTCTTTCTCACATATAAACTGAGTGATAACTAATCAATCTCTGAGTTAATCATTTATGAGTGACAAGAGGAAGAACAACAACAGCAAGGAAAACAATAGAATTGGAAAGTAAGGAACGCGGGAGGTTAGGCGGGAAACACTAGAATTTTGATTCTATGGTTATTTGCACCCCGGATATAACTTTGTACTACCACTGTCCACTAGCATCTATTCGCGTCGCGTGTTCGCGCGGGAACTGATGGATTTCACCTCCATTGATGATGTGACATCCTCCACCATGATCTTCTAGGCCTCGCGCCGATGCGAAGATGAAACCACAGGGTTTCCTAGAGTTTGTCGTATTTGAATTTATTGTTTTCTATATGCTTGAACGTTAAACACAGTTGATTTCTGAATTTCAATAATTTGCTTTCATCGATTATATCCGGAATAATTATCTAAACTAATTGGTAGTTAGAAGTTCCCTTTGTTGATAATCGAAACATGCTTTAATCAATTAATTCGAATTTGTGATTGTGTGTGACGTAAGAAGACGTGCAATGTTAGGGGTTTATGCCTTTGTTGAAATCAATTGCAAATGTAGATTAATTTTTAGATTGGTAGTGTTGATTCTTGAAAACAATAATTTAGATTACACGAATCTCGAAAAACCTGTGGTGGATTCGATGTCTCGATCTACTTTTTATCATCTTACTAGTTTAATTTTAGTTGTTCAATTTAGTTTTCTTAATTTAGTAATTTCCATCTGTTGTAACCCCCAACTCTAAATTAGTTTAAATAAGTCTTAGAATTCGATTGTCTCGTCAATCCTCATGGGATCGACCTGTATTTGCCACTATCTACTAGTTAGACAGTCGTGCACTTGCGGTATTACAAGTAGGGTTTATTAACTTATTAATTTAGGTTAATAAAATTGCCATCAATGATCCATATGAAGCAGGATCTAGTCTATGCGGGGGTCGGTCGTGGTTGCCTCAGCGGCTGGGTCGTGCGACTGCTCTGCCTCCTTGGTTGGATCGGTCGGCCCTATGGTGGGGCTTTTCTGGCTGGAGGGTTGTCTGGTCGGCATTGTTGAGTGCATGAGATCTGGTGCTGGTGACCATTTATCGATGCTTTGCTTGGCTAGAAAGAACTTTGTATGTCCATTCCAGAGAAAACTTATCATTGCCTCTCCACGGACGTCGCCAAACTGATGCGTTCAGATATGTCCTCGCTGATTTTGATGATATTGAACATGCATGAGCAGAAAGCCTGGGACCACCACTGTGGTGGCCGAAGGCATTCCGATGCTCAAGTCAAATATCGATGCAAGGAAGAGTGAAGACTGTATGTAAATTGCAATGTGTACGCGTACCTTTCTTCCTCCTTTCAGTCTCTCTTATAGTGAGTGTTCCCTCCCAACTGTCCTTGCGATCGAGGGCGTGATGGAGGGAGGAGATCTCGCATAAGATCTCACATGTGCATGACTGAGTCTATTCGGCAATTGGCTATGTTTAGGACCCAATGCTTGATTGGGCTAAGAGCTAATTTCTTGCAAGTGGATCTCAAGCCTGTGACAGCTTTGAGATTCGTGTTCGGGCCTTATTGTCCCTGGTCAAGCCCTAAGATCCGTGCCTCTTGGGCTGGCGTGTCTTGGGCCTGGGCACCTGACTTATGAACTAAACAACAGTTTGTGACTGGGTCCGTTTGGGACTATTTGAAGCCTTTGCGTGTTATGGTTAGCCCATGCCATGTGTACGGCTGTGATTGTATGAGTGATTGATGTCTCATCAACAATGTATAACTTATAGAGTGGATCAAGGCAGTGTTCTAGCTAAAGTACCGTAAGTATACGTTTTCTTTAGCAAGATTCAATTAGGATTTTAAGAGGACCGTGGTGGTCCTTTAGCAATTCTTTGAAATAGAGTGACTGCTAAGCATGAGTTTGAAGGGACGCATATGAAGTAATATAGGTTTGCACTTGAAGGCATGTAGAGTGGAGTGGAGCATGCATTTGAAATTGGGGTTGTATGGATTGCCTTAGGAGGCAGGTAAGGTTAGAGTATCAAATGCATGATAAGTACCTAATATAGATGGCAAATCATACTTATTCAGAGTAAAATTTAGTGCAAAATTGTGTATCTTGTAAGACAGATAATATATCACAATCAAGGAAAGGCAGGTTCCATGCCATGATTGGCATTACAAAAAGGGATATTAAAACCACCAGATCTTATTCGGGTTATTAGGAGAACCTTATCGGTGGCATATCATGCCTTTTATACACCACACTGTCCGGTTTCTCTACTTGAACAAAATATCCTCCATTTAAATTAGTATAAATTTGCTATAGAGCTTGCAATGCATCTAACACAAAGCTTCCTCAATACATAAAAGAGAGAGATTGATATATTGGGTAAGGAATTGGTAATCTGCATCCTGAGGTTTAGATCGATAATATCATTGTAGTCCAATATCTAACCCTCTGGATGCAGGTTACCTATTCCTCACTTACAATGCAGCATATACCATGAACCAAATGCACACCACTTTTTCTTGCCACGATCACTTCGAAACACTACTATTCACCACCACTACACACAACAACGTTACTTCATCAGTCTATATACCATTGTTTCCGCACCATCACCAGTAAGTCATCTATATTTGATGAGTCTAATTGTTAACTCTGCAGTTCTTGGTTATCAAATACCCTGGTCAGTTTTCAGCAGTGCAGACATCAATTGTTAGTTTAATTTCTTTTCCATTTCATTCAACCAAATACAATCAAATCTGGATCAGACACAATCAATTTCTTCTATGATACCACCAATGCAAAATATGCAATCAAAATTACTGTAAATCTACTCTGCTGATGAGTAGTTGACTGTAACATGAAAAAATATACATATATTTTGCAAACAAATAACGCACTCAATCGATCTTTGTGTATGTATAGTGTATGTAGATATCTGGGATTAATGTTATTTTACAGGATTCATTATTCACTGTTGTTCTTCTGTTACCAACACCCCAATGACCTGTTCCTTACTTTCATTCGTGTCTGTGCCATCCTTGAAGATGAGGAACTCCATCATCTCGTCGCGAAAGAAAATGAAGCTTCCACTCAAGTGTGTGATGCAAGATCCAAAATCAACTCCAACTATACAATGCCATGCAGTGCCGTAGGTAGGCTTCATCAAATTTCTGCTAAGTTTGTAATTCAATTAACAAGCCTGCCCGGTCATTATATATTAACATATTTTTGAAATCAACATATATGTGTGTTTTTTATATACATGAATGTACCGTATTTTTCTAATTCTCTATTATTAGCTAATAGCTGCAAACTTTTTTTTTCCTGCAGAAAAGAGCACAAGAAACATACCATATATTGCTTATCACATGATACAAGGAGCTAAACTGATGATATAAGAATCAGAAATAGTTCAATGAACATGGATATATATACACAATAATAATAAAAGAAGAAGTATAAGTGTGACACGATGAATTTTCTACTTTTCCAGACCAATTCTAATTTCTAAGGAAGCCAGTACATGATAATTAACTGACCTGTTTAATATGATGAGCGATAGATTTACAGTCAGAGACTTCATGAAGGTCAAGTGCCTGATAAGCTAACTCCAATACATGGCTCTGCATTGCCTCACTCATGTCAGTCTCCCTCACCACTGCCTTCCCTTCCAACATCTCTATCTATCTTGATTGATTTGATCAGCCAACAACTAACAAATTCATCACCTAATTCAGGTATCGGCAAGAATCCCATTGCTGCAAGGGCCATGCTAATAAGGAATGAATTGGCTGGTGGAAAATCAAAGACCTGGATATTTCTTCTTTTCTTTCTTTATCCTCTCCTTCCTTCCTTTTTTTATTTTTATTTTTCAAATGATAATAACTTTGTGCTTAATTGTTGATAATATATATTTGTGGCAATAAAAATGCTTACTGGTGAGAAAGACTTTAGACTGGGCTGAAGAAAATTCCTTGCGAGAATCCCTGTAGTAGTCAACAAAACGCGTAAAAAATGGTGGAGTTACATGTCCACACAACATTTGATCCATCCATGGCAGACACCATAGTTGCTTATGTATTGTTGGTGAATGGAAAAGCTTACCTATCACTTGATATATAAACTTTAGCTTCCACTCTGGAAAACCATTTTTTTTTTTTTGAGCCCAGTAAATGTTACTCCTACAAAGACTGCAAAGTCAACAAATGATCAGGGAAGCTTCCCTCGCCAGACCGGGAAGACTTCCTAAGTATGGAACTGTTTCTTATCCAATGTTGTCTATGTAAGGGCATGAAGCAAACTTCCAGCCCTATCTGGTTAGTAAATGGTGATTTACTAGATTTGAGGAAGATGCCAATAAATGGAAAATTCGAAAGTTTGTTCCCAACTGATAAATATAGATTTTGAGAACATTCTATGTAAGGAATTTATTTATTAATTTTGTGGTGGTTTTGTTTTAGACTTTTTTTTGTAAGTATTTAATGTTATTTTTGCTATAAAAATAGGCCCAAGTGTAAAAGCAAAATTAGAGTTGAAGCTCAATAAAAAAAAATATAGAACAAACTCTGAGATTTTGTTACTCTGCCCTTCATTTTTTTGTGAAGAGTCACCTAAGACATTAGGGAGGTTGTTGCCAAATCTCTGTAGCCAAATTCCATGAACATTTTATAAAAAATTTGTTTTAGAGTTTGACTCCATTCTTGGATTGATTGGGGTGGTAGGCATTACAGCTGATGGGTCCAAATCCCTCTCTGTTGAATTTTGACTTGCAAAGACGAACAACGGTGAACCAGATACCACCGTTGTAGCGGCCAAAAGGTACTCCAATGGTAAAATCAAGTGCTTGAATAAGGATGGAGATAGAATGATAAAATTAGGGTTGCATGTGTGTACCTTTTCTCATCCACTTTGTTCCCCTTATATAAAGAGTGTTTCACTCCTTTATTGACTCTACCGTTGAGGGCGTGATGGAGGAAGGAGATCTCAGTTAGAATCTTATCCATCCATGACTGAGTCTCTCTTGGCACTTGACTCTCTTTGGGACCCACTACTTGATTAGACGAAGATTTGCGCAAATTGACCTTGGGCCTGTTGTAGTCTAGAGATCTATATTTGAGCCTTATTGTCCTGGGGCCAAACTCCAAGATTCGCACCACATTGGGCTCGTGTAATCTGGGCTTGGTCGTCTGACTTACGGGCTGAATAGTAATTAGAATGGCATGGGTTGGACCTTGCTTAGGTCTGTCTTAGAACAGGCTACGACCTTTTCGTATTAGGGTTGACCTGTGTCACATGTCTGGTTGTGGTTAAGTGACTATTTTTGATGTCTCATCAGTTACTCCCCCTAGTTAGTGGGGCTGCATATAGAGCCATTAACTTGTTGTGCGTGGGTGCTCATTCGATGCCATGATGTCATATTTTTGCGCCTTTTCAGCTTTTGCGCTGCAGTTAATGCATATGCAGTGGTTGGATGATTACTTCTCCCACACATCAAGCCTATATAAGCCTGTTCTGGGGAGTTTTATTTTTTTTTTACTTTGCAGAGCTTTTTGATGTTTTCTATTTTCAAACTTTCCAGTTGGATCAAGTACAAACCTTCATTTTCTATAATCATGTCTGCATAGATTCATTTTTCCCGCGATCGACATGCGGCTTGCCTTGACTTCTTTAAGAAGTGGTTGACGACAGAAGACCTGATCGATTTTCGTAGACAATTTTAAATTCCTGGTGATCCGAGGTTGTCCCTCATTGCAAAAGGTGAATTTGATCCTGTTATGAGGGAGGGGTATGTTTGTCTGTACAAAGCCATGTTTAAAGTTACCCTGCGCTTCCCCATCCCTGTCGCCATTTGGTGTTTTCTATCGTACCAAGGCATTGACCCAACCGAGATGACGCTGGAGGATCCTGATTTTCACTATTATCAAAGCAAAAGATGCGAGGCTCCATCTGTCAACTAAGTTGTTGCATTCACTTATTTCCATCAGGATGAATCAACATGGGGGTTGCTGGCTGAGGAAGCCTTCTTGTCAGGATGGTCTTCTAGATGATTTTATGAAATTGGCAGAAGTATTGTTTATTTGAAGTCCGGGTACTTCACTTATGGTGGTTAGTTGATTATTTGCAGCTTAAGGGATCTTATAAGTTCCTTGTATTTCTTTCGCTCTTGCTTTTAATATTCTCGTCTGTTGTTGTCTGACTTGTCAATTGTTCACAATTAGGGGCCATGACCATGTTGTCCTTTATCTTGAAACGGAGAAGATGAAGGTTGACTTCCTTGCTCTACTATCAATGCCTATTTTGGACGTTCTCAAACCGAAGAACATCAGGCATAGTGGTTTGTTTTCCAGTGAGACTGGTAGTGTGGGACGGATTTTGACTGTTCTAGTTGGCTCTTCTTCTGGGACCAATGTCCAAGCATCTGAGTCGCAAAAGAAGAAAGTGGCGAAGATGCCAAATCCATTGAAAAGAAAGTATTTGGAGGGATTGCACTCTTCATCCCGTAAGTAAAAAAAAGTCAAGGTTGTTGTCCAGATTGTTCATCTTGTCTTGTTGACAACCGATGAGAGGGAGCTTGTGGAGAATTCCTTGGTAGTCGTTCCTAGTCATGCGAGAGAGGAGGTGACGACTGAGTCTGATAAGGTTCTAGAAGAGTCTACTAAGAAGCCACTTCCCGTTCCTCCTGCTCCGCTGACCATCATGGAAGAGAAGTTTTCTCTCTATGTCGGAACAAATGATCCCAACAATATGAGTATGGAGCATGCTAATAATGCTTCGGACCAACTTCTTCAAGCTACATTGAAAGCCTCTACCAATCCAGGGGGTAGAACAGTCTGCCTTGGAGGATGTTATTCATGGTCCATCTGTGGATTCAAATGCAGGAGTAGAACAACCTGCCCTAGAGGATGTTGCTCGTGATTCGTCTATGGATCCGAAAGTCTATAAGAAGTGGTATAACTTGTTGTCTCCGGTGCACAGGGTTGATCCACAGATTGAGCCATTGCCCGAGTTCCCATCTTCCAATCCGGATTCTCAAGGCTTGCCTCGTTTGACTGTTCCGCCTTCGCTGTTGACAAGGGAAAAAAGTTTTCTAAGTTTCCTCCCCTTTCAAGCATTGCAAGAGAAGCGAAACTGATATCTGACCCCAAGGTCCTCTATGCTGACGCTCGAGTTGACTTTCGTGTTCCGGTAGTATCCACCTTAGCTCTAATGGCAAACATATGTGGCACCACGAGGTGGATCGTAAAACGGGTTCTATTCATCACATGAACAACTAGTTATCTTGGTTGGTTGACCGAGCGCCACTAACAGAGAGAACTGTGGGGGATCACCTTAATCAGTGGCAAAAACACATGATGCTAGTATGTCAGCAATTGCCTTTTAGTCTGACTTCTGTTATGTTTCCTGCCATATTTTATTGTTCATAACTCCGTATGTATTTTCCTGACCAGTGGATTCCCTACTTGAGCTATGTCGGGATGGAGGGAACTAAAGTGGAGTCTGCATAAGATAGGGTGTATGCCTTAGAGAGGGTGTTTGCTAAGCAACAATTAAAGCTCTTAGACTCTATCTTCAAGGAGGATTCTCCGAAAAATCAGTTGGCTGCCCAACCCAATATGGGAAGTGGGAACTCGGCTGGATGAGGCTTAGGAGAATCTGAGCAAGGTGTTAGCTGCTCAACCAATTTTGGAGACTCAATTGAAAATAATTTAGGAGAGTTTAGGTGAGGCGCTAGTCGCCTAGTCCGCTCTGAGTACAAAGTTGAAAGTTGCTCAAGAGAGTCGTGGTCTGTTGGTGGCTGAGCAGACCATGATGGTTGACCGGCTAGTGTCCGTTCTAAAGGTTGTTGCCGATGCTTAGGGCGCTTTGGAAGATGAACGCGTTGAGGTTGTTCGTCAAAGGCGTCTACGTGAGGCATCTCAGTACATATGGTCTAGCTTATTCAGAAGCTGGGTTCCGAGCACGCAAGTCGAGATGATCGATGGTGATTGTAGGTTGGCATTGTGAAAATAGTCTGGCTATGGCGAACGAGGAGCTAGCCTACTTGAAGGTGCAGTGGGAAGCTTGAAAAAGATAGCTTATTGAGGATGTTGATATTGTTTAGTTTAGTAAGGTCGTTGCAGGGAGACAAGAGCTGCTAGACTTTATTGAGTAGGATCGTGAGGACTTGGACCTTTTTGCTTAAAGACAGTTGGTCTTTGCACACTTTGAAGAAGCAGATGAATCTTCCTATTCTCTGTAGAGTGGTCGTGAAGCTGACCCAGTATCACAGTGTTAGCCAACAATCTTGACGTCCCGGGGACCGCTGCTGACCCTGCTTCGTCTGATCCTACCCTATGAGCAGAGTTATTGTAAAGAAAATGTTTTATCAATGAGAATTAATTTTTCCTCTTCCCATGTTTGTGTTATAGTTTTTGTACTCACCATTTTGATATTTATTCATATTATGTTGAACAGACGAGTTACCAATACTAATTTAGATAATCGAGGCCATCTATGTTTGAAGTGGGGCTTAGTCTGAGCCGAAGTCCTTCTGGACTGAACGGATTGTGCTTTGACAATAATGTTAACTTAATCTTTAGGATGGCTTAAGTTATAGAGGAGTGACCTTTATCCGAATGGATTGAACTTCTATGGTAATGTAAGCTTAATCTTGAATAGGAGTTAAGTTGAGGGGAGGTTGTATTTGCCCAATCGGACTAGACTATTATAACGAACCTAATCTTGAATAGGAGTTAGGATGTTGATAAATCATAATTATCCGAACGGAATAGATTTATGAAATAAATCAGCTCAATCCTGAAGAGGAGTTAAGCCATGGAGAAATCGTATTTGCCCAATCAGATTAGCCTCCTATAGAAGACCTAATCTTAAATAGGAGTTAGACTGTCAATAAATCATTTTTGTCTAAATGGACTTGATGAGACATCAATCAATCATATGATCACGGCCGTGCATGTGGCATGGGTCAACCCTAACACGAGAAAGGCTTCAACGCGGTGCCGAGCAAACCCATTCTTAAATTATTGTTCAGTCTGTAAGTCAGGCGCCCAAGCCCAAGTCACGGGTCTTGGGGCTTGGCCCCATGACAATAAGGCTCGAAAACGAGGCTCCAAGTTGTCAAAGGCCCGAGGCTCACTCACTCAAATAATCTCTTAGCCCAATCAAGCATTTGGTCCTAAACAGAGCCAAGTGCCGAAGAGACTCAGTCATGCAAAGGTAAGATTCTAGGCGAGATCTCCTCCCTCCATCTCACCCTCAATAGCACGGACAGTTGAAGAGGGAACACTCGGTATAAAAAGTGAATGAAGAGAAGAAAGGTTTGCATACACTTTGCTAATTATATCTAGTCTTCATTCTTCCTTGCACCGTTACCTAACTTAAGCAACGGAGTACCTTCAGCCACCACAATGGTGGTCCCTGGTTCATTATTGTTCATTTTTTGTAGGTTCAAGATTAGGAAGGATGAATTTGGACATATCAGATTGGTGTCGTCCATGGGGGAGAACAACAAGTTTTCCTTGAAGCAAACATATAAACTCTTTATAACTAGCAAAACATCTAGATATAGTCACCAACACCATATCTCAAGCATTCAACAACAATGTTGAACCAGATAACCCTCCGGCCAAGGAACCCAGTCACATGCCAAATTGATACAATCGAGGGAGCATAACAGTCTCATGACCCAGCCACTGAGGCAGCCTGGGCAGACCCTTGCATAAACCAGATCTTGTTCCACATGGATTATCTAGCACGGGTAGTGGAAAGACTCACCCAAGGTTATGTTTGGCTTCAGCGGCGCTCAAAATTACTCAGTCGAGAGCATTAGACTACCCTTAGAAGTAGGGGAACCAGTAAAGCTCCTGATAACAAAGTTCATTATGGTAGATGCCTCTTCAGCATACAATGTGATTCTAAGAAGGCATTGGCTTCACCAGATGAGAGCAATGGTCTCTACACGGTACCAGTGCCACAAATACCCTGTCAACGGTGAAACAGGTACAATTAGAGGAAATCAGTCTTCCGCAAGATAATGCCACTACATGGCGATGAAGCTATCCGAAAAATGGCCACGGCAACTCGAGTCCCCTTGAAAAGAAAAGATCCATTAGGCCAAGGGCTTACTTGTAAGAAAGTCTTACTAAGGAGAGTACCGTGTAGAAATTTTGAAGAAGATCTATCAATAAAGGTAATCTCTTTAAAAATGATTTCATTCCACACAACTAATTTTACAGGGAAAAATCTGGTCCTACCACGGGGACCAAAATGGCGCACAGCGACCGAACCTAGTCCTATTAAGGGCAACGACGGCTCACCACATAAGTGACCTAGTCCGCCTAAAAAAACTGAGGTAACAAGCGGCAGATCGAACCTAGTCCATGAACAGTTCACTGCCGCAAAAATGTCTGGTCCAATCATGGGGATCGAAATGATGCACAACAACCAAGCATAGTCTTGTTAAGGGCAATGACATTTTGCCTCATAAGTGGCCTAGTTCACGTAAGGAACCAAGGTACTACACAAGATACCGAGCCAATCCATGGACAGCTCATTGCACAAAAAGGCTTGGTCCGAGCGCGGGGACCGAAATGGCACACAACGGCCAAGCCAAGTCCTATTTAGGATGTCGAAAGCTTGCCACCTAAGTGACCTAGTCCGCCTCAAAACCACCGAAAGACACCTGCAGACATAACTCAGTCCATGGATCGTTCACCGCAAGCGAGTCGAGCCCAGTCCACGGACAACTCACTGTAGTAAAACCTAGTCCTGTCATGGGGACCAAAATGGCGCACAAAGGTTGGCCCTAGTCCTATTAAGGGAAATAGCAGTCTGCCGCATAAGTGACCTAGACCGCCTAAGGAACTGAAGTACGACACAGCGGGCTGAGCCCAGTCCACGGACAACTCACCGCTCAAAAGAAGTTTGGTTTGTTCACAGGGACCAAAATGGTGCCCAACGGCCAAGCCTAGTCCTGATAAGGACGACGACAGCTTGCTGCTAAGTGGCCTAATCGGCCTAAGGAACCACGACATTGCGAGGTGGACGGAGCCAATCTGTTGACAACTCACTGCACCAAGATGATCTAATCTAAGGGACCAAGATGGCGCACATAGGCCATGTCTAATCCTATTCAGGATAACGACAACTCAACCAACAAGTGACCTATTCCGCTTAACTGGAGCCTAGCCCATTCGGGCAAAAATGACTCCTCATTAACCCAACTCCTACTCAGGATTGGGGTCTATTATGAAGTCTAGCCCAGACGGGCGAAGATGAATTCCTCCAAGCTCAAGTTCTCTTTAGGGTTGAGCGAGACGAACACAAGAATCTAGCTTGTTCGGGCAAGGATGGTTCCTGTGCAACGTAACTCATGTTCTGATAGGAGTCTATTATGAAGTCTAGCCCTGACGGGCACAGAAGATTCTTTCCAGCTCAAATTCTCTCAAGGATTGAGCCAGATGAACATGAGAATCTAGCCCGTTCGAGTAAATATGGTTCCTCAGCAACCCAACTCTTGTTCAGGATTGAGGTATATTATGAAGTCTAGCCTAGACGGGTAGAGAAGATTCTTCGCATCTCAAATTCTCTCAAGGATTGAGCCAGATGAACACAAGAATCTAGCTCATTCGGGCAAAGATGGTTCCTTAGCAACCTAATTCCTGTTCAGGACTGTGGTCTATTATGAAATCTAGCCCAGACAGGCAGAGATGACTTCTTCCCAACTCAGGTCCTCCTAATGATTAAAAACTAGATGAATACTGGAATCTATCACGTTCGAGCAAGATGGTTCCTCAACAACCCAACTCCTTTACTGGATTTGGAACTCTAGCCTAAACAGGCCAAAATGACTCCATTTCAAGTCCTCCTCATGATTGAAAATAGATATATGGTACAGAAATCCAGACCGATGAAAGATGGTTTCTTAAGCAACCTAACCACAATACAGGGTCAGGGACCTTCAAGGGAGTCCAATTTTTTTTTTTTTTTATATAAAGACAGATTCTGCACAAGATCAACTCCTAAGGGAGACAATAATTAAGTCACTAAGAAAACACGACCCGAACAAATAGATGTGACTACCCTATAGCTTAACTCTTACAGAGGATTAAGTTATTACTATTGTCAGATTATGAGCCCGGACAAGCCAAGAAATGGCCCCAGTCAGAATTAACCCCTACTTAAGGTGTTGGTGGACACACCAGTCTACTCAGCCTAATCTAAGACAGAATTGAAAATGACAAGTACAACAGCTACAGGAAAAGAAAAAAAAAAGGATAATTTTTTCATTAATGATTTTTTTTCCAGAAGGAACGACTCATGGAGCGGGAGTAGAGTTAGAAACATCTCATTGAAAAACAGAGTCAGAAGTAGCTTTGTGGGCAGCAGGATCTGAAGCATGTTCTGGGACATCGAGGTTGGAAGCCCTCTCCACGACACCCGAACTGGCTTTAGAACCACCCTGCAGACCAAAGGAAGAGTCATCCAACTCCTCAAAATTAAGCATAAGCAAGAGACTTATAAGTGGAAAGATCCCAACCCTCATGGTCCTGCTCGATGTAATCCAACAGCTCCAGCCTCCCAGCAACAACCTTGCTTTGGCAACCTTGAGAAGTGTTTTCTCTCTAGCATCCCACTATGCCTTTGAGCTATTCAGCTCCCCGACTGCCTTAGCCAGGCTCTCTTCAGAGTCTGACAGCTTATGATCCGCCTCACCACGATGTGCATGCTCGGAGTCTAGCTCTTGGGTGAGCATAGAAAATTGCACCTGAAGGGCCTCATGAAGCCCCTTTAGGCGAGCTGCCTCAGTGCGCTCACTGTCCAAAGTGCTTTGGGAGTCAGCAGCAGACTTCGTGACATTTGCCAAGCAGTCGGCAAACACATTTCGCACATCTATCGCCATGTCCTAGCGTTCCTGGGTGTTCATTAGCTCAAAGCTCGAGCAACCTGGCCTTCATCCAGATTCACTTGGACCCATTTCAGCTAAGATTCTATGGATGGTTGGGTAGCCAGCGTGATGTTCAGACTCTTCTGGGCTTCAATCAACTAAACTTCTAGATCAATCTGGGTGGCTAACTGCTTGGCCAGTGAATATGCCTTGCTAAGGGCATTAAAGAGTTGCGCCTCATGTTTGATGAACTTTGTCTCCAAGGCAAATAACGTGTACCATACACACTCCACCTCAATACGCCATCCCTAGGTTGGAAAAAATGCATGGGTATGAACAATAAAGTACGATGAGAAATCAAGTGACGAATCAATAAAGTTTTCAACTTACCACCATTAGAAGTTGTTGCCCACAGTCGAGGTGAGCTCCCGCAATCAACTTATCCAACAGCAACTGGTTAGCTAACCAAGAAAAATTATTCTTCATCAGGTTAGCAATATCAGTCATGTGATCCACCCCTTGGTGCCACGTGTATTGCTCACCAGAACTCAGGAGAACACCTGCCAAAGCACGAGAACCAACCCCGATGTCAGAACAAAAGACTCCGGGAACAGAAGCCAATATCTTTTCTCCCCCCAAAACCTCCTGAAATAGAGGACTCAACAACTTGCTTCCCCTTATCAGCAACAGGGGAAGGAGGCTCGAATGATGTTCTAGTTCCCGGACCAGAGGAATGATCACGAGCAAAGCTCTTAGGAGCAGATTGTTCCTCTACAGCAGTTAGGCTCCGCAGGCAGATCAGAGGTGGCAACCTCCAAGGCCAGCAACATCGTTCTTGGCTCAGCAGTAACCAGGGCCTTTGGCAACTCCTCATCAATGGTCAGGTCCACAACATGCCTCTCCACAATTTGAGCAGTAGGAAGAGGAACAGATCTTAAGTTGAGCTTCTTAGAGCAAACGGGATGGAAAGCAATCCCTCCAGAGCTTTCTTTTTTGACGAGCTAGGCATCTAAGTCTCAGGTGCCTGTACTTTGGTGTCTGAAGAAAAACCTGTAGACGCAATCAGTGCCCACTTTACGTCACTGGTACAAACCACTCCGCATGATATTGTTGGATAATTTCCAGGATGGGCATCAGCGACAGAGCGAGGAAGTCAGCTCTCATCCGCCGCTCGCAGACCATCGATGGTGAAGTACCTAGACTTCACATATGCATAAAAGCAATATAGCTGCCAATCTTCTGGGTTCTCGAACGGACAAATCATACAACGTAGATCAACGAACCAGTAGATGCCACACTTGTTCATCTTGATGGAAGTCAGGGAATAAAGCAGTGGAACCTGATAACTTTTGCCCTAATCAAAGTAGCAATCAGTATACTCCACCCACACGACAATATCTTAGTCGGTGCGATGCCTTGGTAAAACAAGTAGCACCAGATGGCGCTAGGAACAAGAAAGTGCATGCCGACCTCAAACTTGATCTTGTACAGGCAGATGCGTTCCTCCATCAGAACAGAGTGAGAGTCACTTTCTGAGAGGAGCAACATTCCCAAATCACCAGGGATTTCATATTGTTAACAAAGTGCTATCAGGTCCTCCCCGACAATAGTGACCTCTTGAAGAAGTCTGACAACCTTGATCTTGCTTGCATGAGAGATTAAGTTGCACATACATGGTTGAATAAAAACTCAAGCTCGAACAAGCCAAAAAATAGATAATGGAAGGAAGCTCTGAAAAGGTAAAAGAAAAACTCTCCCAAAGAAAGCTTATATAGGTTTGGCGAACGGGGGAGACGATTATATAACCGCTGCATAAACATTAAATGCAGCGGGAAATCCAAAAAGGCGCCAAAATATGCCATCATGGCACAACACGAATCCCCACACATTGTCAGTTAGTGGCCCAGTATGCAGATCCTCTAACTAGGGAGAGTAGCTGATGAGACATCAATCAATCATACAACCGCAACCATACACGTGGCATGGGTCAATCCTAACATGAGAAAGGCCTCAACACGGTCACGAGTGGACCCATTCTTAAATTGTTGTTCAACTCGTAAGTCAAGACAATAAGGCCCGAACACGAGTCTCTGAGTTGGCCCATGACAGTAAGGCCCGAACATGAGTGTCTGAGTTGTCATATGCCTGAGACCCACTCGCATAAATCAACTCTTAGCCCAATCAAGCATTGGGTCCTAAACTTCTTTGTAGTATATATGCTCAACCCTGAAGAGGAGTTGAGCTGTGTAGAAGTCGTCTCTACCCAAATGAACTAGACTTCTCTGGTGGACCTGCTCCCGAATGGGAGTTAGGCTGTAGAAAAATCGTCTTTGTCTGAATGGATTAGACTTCTCTTATGGACCTACTCTCGAACAGAAGTTAGGCTGTGGAGAAATCGTCTATGTTCGAACAAACTAGATTTCTTAGTATACATACGGGCTCAACCCTGAAGAGGAGTTGAGCTGTAGAGAGGTCATTTCTGCCCGAATGGACCAGACTTCTCTATTAGTATATGGGCTCAATCATGAAGAAGAGTTGAACTGTGGAGAAGTCGTCTCTGCCCGAATGGACTAAACTTATCTGATTGACCTACTCCTGAACATGAGTTAGGCTCCGGAGAAATCGTCTTTGTCCGAACGGACTAGATTTCTATAGCATATACGAGCTCAATCTTGAAGTGAAGTTGAGCTGTGGAGAAGTCATTTCTGCTCGAATGGACTAAACTTCTCTGATGGACCTACTCCTAGATGGGAGTTAGGCTACAGAGAAATCGTCTTTGTCTGAACGAACTAGATTCTGTTGCAAATATACGAGCGCAATCTTGGAGAAGAGTCGAGTTGTGGAGAGGTCGTCTTTGCCCGAATGGACTAGACTTATCTATAGTTAAGGGCTCAATCCTGAAGAGGAATTGAGATGTGGAGAAGACATCTATGCTCAAATGGACTAAACTTCTAAGATAAACCTACTCCTGAACAAGAATTAGGTTGCGGAGAAATCGTCTCTGTCTGAACGGACTAGATTTTTGTAGCATATATGAGGGCTCAATCCTTAAGAGGAATTGAGCTGTGGAGATGTCTTCTCTGCAATGGACTAGACTTCTCTGTAGTATATGGACTCAATCCTGAAGAGGAATTGAGTTGTGGAGAGGTCTTCTTTGCTTGAATGAATTAGACTTATCTGTAAATATGGGCTCAATCCTGAATAGGAACTGAGATGTGGAGAAGCCATTTATGCTCAAATAGACTAAACTTCTAAGATGGACCTACTCCTGAACAAGAATTAGGCTGCAGAGAAATCGTCTGTCTGAACGGACTAGATTTATATAGCATATATGGGGGCTCAATCCTGAAGAAGAATTGAGTTGTGAAGAGGTCTTATTTGCCCGAATGGACTAGACTTTTCTGTAGTATATGGGCTCAATCGTAAAGAGTAGTTGAGATGTGGAGAAGTTGTATCTGTCCTAATGGACTGAACTTGTCTGTTGAACCTACTCTTGAACAAAAGTTAGGTTGTCCAACTAGGTCACTTATGTGGCGAGTTGTCGTCATCCTGACTAGGATTAGACTCGGTCGTTTAGCGCCATGTTGGTCCTTTAGATGGACTAAGAAACTTATGCAACAAGTTGTCATCTTGACTAGGACTAGATTTGGCCGCTATGCACTATCTTGGTCCATTAAACTGACTAGGTCACTTATGACAGTTGTCGTTATTTTGAATAGGACTAGACTCAATTTTTGTGTGCCATCTTGGTCCTTTAGGCGAACTAGGTCACTTATGTGGCGAGTTGTCATCATCCTACTAGGACTAGACTCGGCCACTATGCGCTATCTTGGTCATTTAGACAGACTAGGTCACTTATGTGGGAAGTTGTCATTATTCTGACTAGGACTAGACTCGGCCGATGTGCACCATCTTCATCGTCGTATAAAATGAAATCATTTTTAAAAAGAGTGCCTTTATTGATAATTTTTCTTTCAATGTTCTACATGATACTCTCTCCACTTAGGCTCTCCGACCAGTGGGTTCTTGGCACGTTGGTTTTCTTTAGGGGGCTCAGGCTGTAATGGCCATTTGTTTGATTGCTTTATTGATATGTAGTGGCATTCTCTCGTGGTTGATTGATCCCCCTAATAGTCCATGCCTTATTATCGACAGCATACTTAAGGCATTGGTGCTGAGTGAAGACTACTAACATCGTATGGAGCCAAGGCTTGCTCATAATCGCGTTGTATGTAGAGGAGGCATCTGCAACGATGAACTCCTCATTAGGATTCTTATCAGGTCTGACTCCCCTGCTACCACAGACAGTTTGATACTCTGAACCGAGTAACACCGCGCGCCACTGTAGCCGATCATGGCCTACTTGTGCAATTTCAGTTTTTCCTCCCTCAGCTGCATCCGGAGAAACGCCTCCAACAATAGGGCATTGGATGAGCTCCCCATATCAACTAGTGATCTTTTTACACCTCGTTTTTTTATCCCAATTGTTATAACCAAGGTGTCGTTGTGGGGAGAGTTGACTCCTTGCATGTCTTGCTCTATGAATGTTAGATCCGAGATCGAATGTTCTATTCAAGCATGCTAGATAGAGCGGTCTCCGTAGTGGAAACATGTCCACAATTCTTAGACTGTTCTCTTTCATGACTAGTTGGATCGTTTCAGTTCGTCATACACATTGTGTGGGACGAAGATAACGTCCGCGGTCTTTTCCTCGGCCTCTGGTGCAGGCTCTTCATTTTCTTTACTTCAAGGATGCATATCATCGAAGCTCACGAATACCTTGAGCCTCTTTTTTGGACTTAGTACTCGATCTCATTAGGGGTGGGCACGGGACGGGATGGGACGAGATATACCCATCCCTATCCCATCCCGTTCATACGGGATCGGGACGGGATCAGCGTGCTAATCTTCTTCACTTGCAGTCTGAGTCTGAGCAGTCTGCTGGAACTGCTGGGCTGCAGTCTGCTGGCCTGGAACTGCTGGACTGCAGTCCTCTTTAACTAACAAACGAATTTCACAATAAAGTACTCGGATTCCAGTAACAAAATACATGTTGAGTATTGTTTATTAGGTGATAGATACAAACAGAATAACATGCTCTATACTTCACATGGAAGTACCTTGTTAATAGTATACAAGGTAGCAACCTTGCTTGAGGATACAAAATTTAGAAAAACTAATTAAATTAGCAGGACATGAATCATTCAATAACTAATCTTCATCCTACGCATCTGATGGATGTCAATCTTCTAATTATCATCTGGTCTGTAGAGGTGAACTGAACGTCTGTTAATCGGTTGTACAGGTCTTGAGTTTGTCTTGGACTCCTGAAAGAAAGTATATATTGTCAGATGCTTAGAACATTGGTTCAATTTTATTTTAAAAAGTTAATGTATTTTTTTCTTTATAAGATTTTAGCCACGCAATTGAAATGGCGATTATAGTAAAATACATGATACTATTAGTATTAACTCACATCTTTAACAGCAGTTCTTAGCCAGCTGACTTGCTCTCGTGAGACTGTCCTCACCTGAATCACAAACTTGATTTTGTTAGAATAAGGAATCAGATGGAGATATTGTCGTAAACTAATTAAATATTAATAAGATAGAGGACGAGACCTTCTGAACCATGGTCCAAATAACATCAGCCTGGAACTGCAAAATATTGAAGGAAAGAAAGTTGCACTTGCAACTGCTGGAACTGCTGGACTACATTTGACAATATATTTTGTAAACAACACCTGAAAAAAGGAAAGAAAGTTGTTAAGAAAGTTAGCTAACAGTAGTTGCAAATGTTCTATTGAGAACACCCAAGTGCTAGGACTAATACAACCAAACTGTTACAAGAAAAGTAAGCAGTAATTAATTTATGCAAATGTTCATAAAATAAATAAATAAATAAATAAAAATATTAATAATTAATATAAAAAAATTAGTTCGGGACGAGACGGGATCGGCGGGATTGAAAATCTTCATCCCATCCCATTCTAAATCGGGACGGGACGGGATCGGGATGAAATTATTCAATCCCATTAAGACCCGAAAAAATCGGGACGGGATCGAGATCGCGGGATGGGATGCCCACCCATAGATCTCATTATGAGGTTTTGGCCATTCTGAGTAATATGACTGTGGTTTTTCTGATAAGAACAATATGTGTTCTTGTCGCGTTTTGACGCGTCGTTCTTGAGCTTAGAAAACCATTTGATGTCCTCTGAGCTCTTCATGGTGTGGAGTATCTTAGACAGACCAGCGTTTAGCAGGGTGTGGACATGCTACCTTGAATTGACGTAGTTGGTAACCTTGTCAGGCTTTGCCTTGTCAGACCCGACCCTGCTATCGTTTCGCCTCCTATTGGTTATGTCCTCCTCCTCATGTCTCTTTCCATCTCCCATGTTTCGGGTCTTGAAGGATTGTTTGGCTTCATTCTCGTATCCTTTCTTGGCTGCCAGCATCTCCTCAAGAGTGATTTATTTTGCGCACTTTTCAGTAAGTTCGCCATGTCCTTAGGAGGCTCCAGAGTGAGGAAGTTGTAAAACTAACCTCCTCAAATGCCAAAAGTGAAGGCAGTAACAAATGTGTCATTACTGCAACCGTCGATCAGAGTCAACTGATCATTGAAATGAGTGACATACTCCCTGAGGGTCTCGCCATATCATGCTTGAGGTTGAACAGATAATGGGGTCTTTTATTGATTTGTTGGCTCCCCACAAACGGGTGATGAACGCCTTTGACAAGACTTGAAATGAATCAACGGATCTTGGTTGAAGGCTGTGGAACCAAGTCAATGCAGCCTTCTTCAGGATGGTAGGGAAAGTCCTACACATGATGGCTTTTGAACTTTCCTTTAGTGCCATCACCATGGTGGTAATGGCGTAGGTGATCCGATGGATCTGTCGTACAACTCAAGCTTTCGAGGGATGAACTTTTTCGGTAGAGGAGCGTTCGTGATTTGTTCAGATAATGGAGGGATGGTAAGGTTGTACATGACGTCTGGATTGATCGCCCCTAGCCGAAGTGGGTTTTTGATTGCGGTCATGTTGTATTCGGAGCATGGTCCACAACACCCTTTCATCCCCCATGTTCCCTTCTTGACCAACTTTCCAATCCTCAATGGGGACATTGTCGCTCTCATGGACGCGCTCTCTGGCGTCTTCTTGTGTCAGGGACCTCTCTGAGTTTCTACCATTCTCTGACAATGGTTGTTGATCCGGTGTAAGCCTTTCCACCACCAGCCTGAAAATGACTCATATGGAGTAAAATATGATTTATGCGAGGGTCTATCGCGTCCGCCTCAATGGGCGGGGCTTGTGATTGCTCCGCTTTCAGGATCATGTCGATTGAGGCCTTGCGATGGGGCTTCTTTAGCCGGAGCGTTATCTAACTCGGCATTATTATTATTAGCTCGGATCTGGTGCTAGTGGCCATGCCTCGAGACTTTGTTGGTTCAACAGAGCTTATGTTTTTGTTTTGAGGAAAACTTGTCATTTTCCCCACTGACGGCTCCAAAATGATGCGTCTAAATCCATCCCTGTCGATTTTCAACCTGCAAAATGAATAACTGTGAACCATGGACCACCGTTGTGGTGGCTGAAGGCACTCCGATGATAAAATCAGGGGACTAAACAATGATGGACGTAGACTGATTAAAATTGGGGTTGCATATGCGTACCTTTCTAATCCCTTTTATCCACCTTATATAACGATTATTTCACTCCTTTACTGAATTTATCATTGATGGCGTGATGGAGGGAGGAGATCTCGTTCATGGTCTTACCCATCCATGACTAAGTTTCCTTTAACACTTGGCTCTATTTGGGACCCAATACTTTATTGGACCAAGAGTTGCACAAATGGATTTTGGGCTTGTTACGGCCCAGAGATTTGTGTTCGAGCCTTAATGTTTTGGGCCAAACTCAAGATTCGCACCTCATTGGCCTCATGTAATTTGGGCTTAGACGCCTGACTTACGGGTTGAACAGTGATTAGGCTGAGGATGGGTTGAATTTGGTTTGGGCCTATTTTAGACCAGACTAAGGCCTTTCCATATTAGGGTTGACTTGTGCCACATGTATGGCTGCAATCAGATGATTGTTTGATGTCTCGTCAATTCCTATAGTTTTTAGAAGAAAAAAAATTGGCATAATTTGGAGAGCAGACATGATGTTCTTCCATTCATCTTCAACCTCAAAACTCCCTTCTCTTTTTCACCATTGACATAAAAACCAAAGTGGTAAAAAAGAATTGTAATTCTACTTTGGTGGGAGTTGTAAGGAAAATAAAAAAAAGTGGGGGCGACAATAAACAAACAGATAGATATTTTATGTGGGGTATTTTTGGGTTATTTGTTATTTTCCCACAATAATAAATAGCTAATACAAGGTCACACCCAGAATAAATCGGTATTGCACTTTGCCCTCATGACTAACAGTCAATGTGTCTTGATCGACTGTTTTCAAATGTTAATATTTATATGATCAAAATACCCTCAAGAAATCTAAGGCTGAAACTTAATGTTTTGTATCTCAAAGAGTTCATCTCGAAAAAAATAAAATGGTCCAATCAAAATGAAAATCGTATCTCGAGAAAAAACTAATAATTGTAATAAAAAAACTCTTCCCAATCCCCACACTCCCCCTTCTTCTTTTTCTTCCCTCTATTCACACCACCACCGCCCCCTTCCCTGCCTCTTTTTACTATTTGATTTTCACCTTCCCTGCCCATCCTCTCCCTTTAATTTGACAACACACCACCCTGCCAATGTGGCCAATTGGAAAGACTTCCCTTCATTAATTTCCACAAAATAACTTAAAGACTGCAACTACAACAACAAAAAATCAGATAAGAAAACCAACACATTTATTCACTTCTCCTTTAGGTGTGTCAATAAGAAGAGGAGAAAAAAATTCAAAAACTGCAAACACAGTTGCAACTATGCCAGTGAAGAACTCACCACCAGAGTACCAAATCGACTAGGGGCCATCACCTTTAGAAGAGCTCCTCCCATCTTCGCTGCCAATCCCCGTCAACTTCTGCCCACCGCCGATCACCAGGGTGGTCATCGTCGCCACGACGTTCTTCATCGTCACCTACTTTTGGCACATTGTCCCTTCTCCTCTACCGCTTAATCCAATGGTGCCACCACCACCGACGCGGCCGCTCCTTTGTCCCTTCCCTTTCCAACATCAAATCCCCTCCTCCTCCTCATCTCTTTGACTCTGCCAAGCAAAGAAAATCTTTCCAAGCCCCATCCACCCCCTTATACTTCTTCATCCCTCTCTGTGATATAGAAACGCAGAAAGGGAGAGGGAGGGGTGGTCATCGACAAATACCACCATCCACCGCCAGAACCCCATCCCTCTCTGCAAGTTACCATCGCCAGACTCCTGTCCCCCTGCAGCCCACCACCACCCACGACCAGATCCCCTCCCTGTGACTCACCACCACCCCTTCAGAATCTGGTGACGTATAAACCGAGTTTTCCCTTACCTTCTCTTCTCCAACCTGCCACCACACCAGCATCACAAATACCATTGGGAAAAAGGGAGGGGATGGCAGCTGGCGTTGGCGGTGAGGAACTAAAACAAAAATTTGAGGAGAGAGGGTGCCACCGACGGTGGCAGCTGGTGATTTACAGATAAAGAGGAAAAGGAGGACTGATTGCGATGGTGGTGGAGAACTAAAAGATGAAGAAGGGGGCAATGATGGTGTGAACATAGAGATGAAGAAGAATAAGAAGAAGAAGAATGATGGGGATTGGGAATAGTTTTTTTTAACAACTGTTATATTTTCCTCGAGCTATGATTATCATTTTAATTGGATTTGTTGATCTTTATAGAGATGAATTCTTTAAGATGCAAAACATTAAATCCTTAGATTTCTTGAGGGTATTTTGAAAACAAAAGGCACAATGTTAGTTTCGGGGGCAAAGTGCAATGCTGATTTATTTTAGGGGTTACTTTGTATTAGCTATTTATTATGGAGAGGAAATAACAACGATAACGACTATTTGGCACCACAGCTTACTTTCACCCACACCACCCTTTTTTTTTTACAAGATTTCCCACACTACCCATAAATATCACTATTCGTCTTCTTATTCCCTCACTCTTTCTTTCTCAATAACAAGAACAACATCAACAATCTGGAAGGGGTAACGAGGAAAAGGTGATCAATTATGAGGGACGGTGAGAGATGATCGTCGACGACGAGAGATAAAGGAGATTGAGCGACAATCACTGTCACCCCTCTCCATCTTCTTTTTCTCCTTCCCCTTTCAACTTTCTTCTTCTTCTTCTCTTCCTTCCCCTATCCCGGTTCTCCCAATCTCTCTCAGTTCCCCTATATTTTTCCCCCATTCTCTCTTCTTCTCGCACAAGTCATCGCCCCTCTCCATCTCATTCTTCTGCTTCCCCTCGCGGACACTCTACTTTTTCGCCCTCACGGTGGACTATGCAAGATGGGCAAAAGGGGAAGGAGAAGAAGAAAATGGAAAGGGGCGATAGCGAAATCAAGGTGGAGAAAAAGAAAATAAGATGCAGAGAAGATGTGGGGGTGTTTTGGGGGTTCTCTTAGATAGGGAGGGAAGAGAAGAAGAGAAATTAGAGAAGAAGATACAAAAAAGAATAAGAAGATCAGAGAAAAACAAGATGTTGAAAGAAGAAGGGTGGTGGTGAGAAGATAAGAACTTGGGAGGGGAGATAGAGCTTTCCATTAGGGGTGGGCATCCCATTTCGAGATCTCGGTCCTGTCCCGTCCCGATTGTTTTGGGTCTTATTGGGATTGATCAATCCCATATCGATCCCGTCCCGTCCCAATCTAGAGTGGGATGGAATCGGGATGAAGATTTTCAATCCCGCCTATCCCGTCCCGAATAGATTTTATAAATATTTATTATTAATAATTTTAATATTATTCATGAAAATAATAACACATTAATTCTATTATAGTATAAATTGTTTTATATTGTTATCGTATTCATGAAAATAATAACACATGTATCCTACTCTAGATGAAACACAAGTCGTGTACCAAATAATGTTCATCCACAAAAAAAAATCTCAATTTACTAAATCTTTTTTTATAAAGTTCACATGCTAAAAATGCATAGCAAAACATATTCGTATATACAATCATATGTATCTATCATTTTCATATAAATACTAGTAAAGCTAATACAATTATTTACATTTGAAAATAAAAAATAACATCAATGTGAAAATAGAGCCCTTTTCTAACTGACCAAAACGATTCTTAATAACAACCCTAATGTTTGCCAACATGACAAAACATTTTTCTGCATAGTACAACCATTATATAGAGCACATAATCACTCAAAAAATCAATTCTACATTTGTAATTATATATTAGTATATCAGATTATCTCTCCCGCTTTCCATGTCAAGCAATTAAGCAACTTGTCCACTCCTCTATTACCCCCATTTGCCCATTACAGTGCATATTGTGGTCATAAACCTATTACTCCTTGCCACTATTAAGTAGGGAATGACTTCTTTTGTAGAAAGCAAGCCCATTTTTTATAATATTATATTATATGCGAACCCAATTCAAATTTTATTTTTCACTTCTCACATCTTATATAAGCAACAATTACTCCACACCACCATATATACTGTCTCATACCATCATGTATTTTTTTTTCCTACTAACCCACACTATCTAAAAAATTGTTTTTTTAAAAACAGTAACATAAAAATAGGGTAACTTTCAACCAATTTAAACCCTTAATTAAACATTGTAGTATTCTGAGTTATCTAATAAACACAATTTGAATCACTTGAAAATGTTTTGAAATGAGCAAGTTATGGTCATTTTACTAAAGTCGAGCAAATCTGTCTCGCAATGAAAACGAGGTAGTGTCCCTGACTTTTGGCCAACTTATATGCTCAATCAGAACTGATTCTTAAGCTCATCAAAGTACTCTGAGTTATCTAATAAATACAATTTGAATCACTTGAAAATGTTTTGAAATGAACAAGTGTCATTTTACTAAAGTCACACAAATTTGTCTTGCAATGAAAATAGGGTAGCGTCTCTAACTTTCGGCCAATTTATATGCTCGATCGAGACCGATTCTCAAGCTCATCAAACACGAAAATTGTAGTACTCTGAGTGATCCAATAAACACAATTTGAATCACTTGAAAATGTATTGAAATGAGAAATTTATGGTAATTTTATTAAAGTCGCGCAAATCTGGGCGAAGTTTTGCCCAATCCTCACATTCCCGTCCCGTGCCTACCCCTACTTTATATTGTTTTGAATAGGGCTGGGCAAGTACGGGTAGCCGACCCAAAATGTAAAAATCGAAAACCGGCCCGAGAAAATCGGGCCTGTGTTTATGAGACCCGAAACCGGACCGGATTGACCGGTTAACCGAAATACGGGCCGGTCTCGGTTCTAAGAGCAACATTCAAAATGGCCTGTTGATATTGAAATCAAGATCTGATATTGAAATCCCCACAGCCTGTTGATATTGAAATCAAGATCTGATCAAAATCAAAATCAAAATCAAGATCAAAATCAAGATCAAGATCAAGATCAAGATCAAGATCAAGATCAAGATCAAGATCAAGATCAAGATCAAGATCAAGATCAAAATCAAGATCAAGATCAAAATCAAAATCAAAATCTGATCATAATCAAAATCTGATCAATCTGATCAAGATCAAGATCTGATCAAAATCAAAATCAAAATCGGGGAAGGGAGAGGATCTGATCGGCCTCTGATGTGAGAAGAGAAGAGGCGTCCGCGGCTTTGCCTCCGTTGTGAGAAGGGAGGGGAGAGGGAGGCTGCCTCAGATAGGCCTCCGCCTCCGTTGTGAGAAGAGAGGGGAGAGGGAGGCGGCCTAAGATCGGCCTCCGCTGTGAGAAGAGAAGAGGCGTCCGCGGCTTCGCTGTGAGAAGAGAGGATGCGTCTTCGCTGGTTTCCTCGCCATTTAGAATTTTTGGAGAATGTCTGTGAAGTTGAGGGGAGAGAGAATTACTTAAGTGAAGGAGTCGGGTCGGGCCGGTTACCCGACAGGCTTCAGAAATGGAAACCGAGGCCCGGACCATAAACTTCGGGCCGGGCCGGGCTTTTACAACAGAAATTTTTTTAATTAATTAAAACCGACCCGATCGGTTCGGTCCGGATTTTCGGTCCTAAATGCCCACCCCTAGTTTTGAATTTGGGAGGGGAGAACGATTTTATTATTATTGTTGTTATTATTATTATTATTATATATATATAATTTTTTTTTATAGATGGTGTGAAATAGAATAGTGGTGTAGAATAGAAAGTGGCAACGAATTGGTCCACTACAGAAACGAGACTTCAAAAGTTCCGGGACTTGAGAGCGGAACAAAATACGGGAAGATTCAATTGTCTGCCGAAAAGAGATGCAGCAATACTGAAGAGGCAGTTATCTCACTTGCAAACATATCTGGGCGGCTTCAAATATATGACGGGGTTGCCTGATATTGTAATCGTTGTTGATCAGCAAGCAGAATATAAGGTTCTTCGAGAATGTGTCACTTTAGGAATTCCAACAATTTGTTTAATCAATACAAATTGTGACCCGGATCTCGTAGATCTTTCGATTCCCGCCAATGATGATGCTAGGGCTTCAATCCTATTCATTCTTAACAAATTCGTATACGCGTTGATTAATATTATAATAAGTCCATCACTTCGGGAACTCCATAGATTTTTGGAATCGGTTACTTTTTCTGAATATAAAAAAAAGATAAAATTTGCTGGGAATATTTTGTAATTACTTGGTATCCAATAAATCCACCCATACCAAGTTTTTTTATATAATTTCCGGTGAATTTGGGAAGTCTTAAGCCCAAGCAAGAGCACAGTTACTCTTTGAAATTATAAAACTGAAAGGAATGTTCGTAATGGAACACGTAGGAATAGTAAGCCCTATTGTTTTTTATTGATCTTCATAAGCGAAAGACATAAAAAAGACAATCAAAATATCTTAGATTTTTCTATCCCTTATTTGCTATAATCCTTACTTATTTTTCTCGATTGTTGCACAGAGACAGTCAGGCGACCACCCATTACATTCTACCTTTCCCTGGGGGTTACCGAAACTAAAAGGAAAAAAAAAAACTTTGATTTGATTCTATGAAAAGCCAATTATCCATCCAATCCAATATTGAGTGAATGTCTGAGCATCAGAGACTTTTGTGAGTCTGTATACAAAATATCTTATGCCCTTTACACCACTACTAATTTAATTTGTTTGATTCCCCGTTTGACTATCTAACTCAAGACTCGGTCAATAGACGCTATACTAGTAATGAAAGTCTTGATAGACTAACCCTTAGGAAAGAAAAAATTAGATGGGTGGTGTGAAGTGTGGTGCCAAATAGTCGCTGACTCGCTGCCAATAGCAACTAACCCTTAGTTTCACAACTTGGGAGTATGGGTGGGTACGGGACGAGATGGACCCATCCTTATCCCATCCCGTTCATTCGGGATCAGGATGGGATAAACTTCATCTCGACCTCGTCCCATCTCAAATGGGATCGGGACGGGATGAACACATACTAAATAGTCCTCTAATAAAAAATAACAAAAAAAGTTTTATCTCACATTACTCACACACCAATAATGTCAAATTTATATACATATAATTTACATCATAAATAATAATATATATATTAAATAAATAAATGTTAAACTTGTTTTTAGAAGGCAAATAAATATTAAATTTCATTTATAATTAATGATTCAGTTCATTTAGATTTCATATAGAATTTCATCTTACATTGATTTAATTTCAACACATCATAAACTTTAATTTAGAAAAATATTTTGATTAAAAATAATAATAATAATTATTAAATAAACGAAATGGGACGGGATAGGCGGGATTGAAAATCTTCATTCCTATCCCATCCCACTCTAGATCGGGACGGGACAGAATCGGCATGAGTTTGATAAATCCCAAAAGGACCAAAACAAATCGGGATGGGACAGAACGAGATCGGGATGGATTCTGAATCGCGGATGGGATGCCCACCCCTACTTCGGAGTGGGGGGAGTTTTGTGTTCCATAGCGTAGCATACCTAGGCGCCTCCGATTTCAACCCAAGTCTTCTCCATCGCTTTCTTTCTCTGATTTCTTCTTAGGGTTTTGTCTGAAGGAGATCGTGGTCAGCGAGTCAATCGATTATTATCTTCCTTCCTTGTATGGCGTTACAAGGGCAGGTGATCGACCCTGCCGTTCTGGACGACATCATCAATCGCCTATTGGAGGTCCGTACAGCCAGACCAGGGAAGCAAGTGCAGTTGTCGGAGGCTGAAATCCGTCAGCTTTGTGTCAGTTCCAGACAAATATTTCTCCACCAACCTAATCTGCTCGAGCTCGAAGCGCCAATCAAGATATGCGGTAAAAGTCTTGGACTTTGATTCTTTTCATTATTCATTTCATCGGATTTAGAGTTTGGGCTTTTGATTCTTGGTACTAACAAGTAATGTTTTCGTTAGACTATAACAAGTAATGTTTATTGAAACTTGCACTCTGCAATTGCAACTGCAAGAAAATCTAAGTTTCCTTGTTAGAGTAGAAGTTTCTGTGGTATTCAATAGTTCCATATAGGCTATGGGCCTATATGGGGCGCATTCTGTCACGAATGTGACTAATTTGGTACTTGAGATCAATGGATTGAAAAGAAACACAAATGAATTGAAGAACACAAAGTGGAATTGCAGCTTGAACAGAAAGAAATTCAATACAGAGTCTTCTCAAGCTCCGTGGGCAAGAGCCCTAAATTCTCTCTTCTTGCCCTAATCTGTTATTCCCTCTCTCTTTTTATAACTAACTGAATTTCATAAGAACCACTAAAAATAGGCCTCGTGTTCTCATAATGTGCCCATGTAACTAACTCCTACAATTTTACCCTTTTATTTTAATTCAAACTTGGCACCCTTTTCTGCCTTCTCTTTTCATTCCCGCCTCCAGTCTTGACAATACCTTCCCCTTCTGTAAATCCTTGTCCCCAAGGATTGAAATGAGGAAATTGAGTGTATTGCGGACCAGTCCTCCCATGTGGCTTCAGTGGCAGTGGAGTTAGACCAGTGAATGAGGACCTGAGTCACTGCCCTGTTGTGTCTGGGTACCAAGTGTCTGGCTAGAATGGTAAGAGGTTCGACTCTAAATTTACCCTGTTCATCAACCAAAGGAAGTTGGGGAGTAGGTACAACTGATGCTCCAAGCTTCTTCTTTAGTTGGGATACATGAAAGACAGGATGTATGCGTGATTGTGGTGGTAGTTGAAGATGGTATGCCACAGCTCCAATCTTCTCAATCACTTGGAATGGCCCATAAAAGCGAGTTGACAGTGAGTTCCTTCTCAAATTTACTGATGTTTGTCTGTAGGGCCAGTGTTGAATGAACGATCAGTTCTCAGTCTATCTGCATACACTTTCATTCTCTCTTGAGCTGGGTGAAGTTTTTCTTTGAGAATCTGCAGCATATGCTCTCTGTCAGCCAAGTAGTTTTGCACACCAGGAATAGTGAGGTGCATGAGAGGAGGTAGTGCAAGAACGGGGGAACATAACCATAGAGAGCTTGAAATGGGATGGTTTGTAGGCTAGTATGAAAGGTTGTATTGAACCAGTATTCTGCCAAGTATAACCACCTTGACCACTGTTTTGGAGTATCCCCTATCTTACAATGCAAATATGTCTCGAGACAAGCATTGGTCCTTTCTGTTTGCCCATCGGTTTGAGGGTGATAGGAAGTGCTCATGGATAGTGTAGTACCCAAGGCAGTGAATAGATCTCTCTAAAAAGCACCGAGAAATTTTTTATCCCTATATGATGCTATGGACGTAGGAAGGCCATGGAGTTTATAGATATGTTGTAAAAAAAAGTTCAGCAACTTTGGTGGCAGTAAAGGGATGGGAAAGAGGTATAAAGTGACTATATTTGGTCATCAACCACTACCATAATGATAGAGTGAAGTTGAGATATAGGTAAGCCTTCTATAAAGTCCATAGATAGGTGCTGCCAGACGTGGTCAGGTACAGGGAGTGGTTGCAACAGTCCGCTGTTTGATCAGGTTTGTTTCTTTGACATATATCACAGCTGGTTATGACTTGAATGAGCTGTGCTTTCATACCCGACCAGGGAAAGTACTGTTTGAGTCTATGATAAGTAGCATTGATACCCGAGTGACCTCCTAGGGCTGAGCTATGCATTGTTTGTAGGCTCTGAGATCTGAGAGACCCATTTGTACCTATGTAGATACAGTTCTTGAATCTGAGCAGTCCATTATGCAGAGAATAGGGAGGCTCAGCCTGGTTGTCCAACAGTAATTGCTGAAAGAGTGTACTTGCTGATGTATCGGAGATGTAGCTGTCCAGTGTAGTAGCATTGGTAATAAGCATACAGGCTGGATTAGTAGTTGAGCACCTAGACAAAGCATCCACAACTTTATTTTCCACACCCTTTTTATATTGAATCTCATTATCCAAACTTAGCAACTTGGCCAACCATCTTTGTTGAAGCATGGTGGTCACTTTTTGGGACAATAGGTGGTGGATACTCTGATGATCAGTAAAAACATAAAATTTGGATCCCATAAGGTATGTCTTCCATTTCTGTACAGCTAACACAATTGCTAATAACTCTTTTTCATAGGTTGACAAAGTAGAATTTCTTGGACCCAATACTTTACTGAGTATGCTACTGGTCGACCACCTTGTGACAATACAACACCTACTCCAGTATAAAAGGCATGTTGAAGTTGGGTGAGGTCAATACTGGTTCTTGGCTCATGGCTTGTTGGTCTAAGGACTTGCTATAGATCAATATATCGGAAAAAAAACCTGTATAAATTTTCTGAGGTAAGGTTGGAAAATTTGATTCATGAGTGCTTGGAAGGTGGCTGGAGCATTGGTTAGGCCAAAAGGCATGATTTTGAACTCGAATGCCCATGGTGGGTTTTGAAGGCTGTTTTTGGAATGTTGGGTGGGTGAATGAGTATTTGATGATAACCAAAGCTCAAATCTAATTTGGAGAACACTATGGCTCCATGGAGTTCATCCAGAAGTTCATCAATAAGCGGCATTGGAAACTTATCCTTCATGGTCATTTCATTTAGTTTCTTGTAATCAATAAAAGAAACCGTCCTTTTTCTTAACTAATAGGATTGGTGTTGCAAAAGGACTGTGGGAGAGGGAGTATTGAATAAGGCCTGATTGGAGCATTTCATATACTAATTGTTCCACTATGGACTTTTGAATATAGGGTATTCTATATGGACTTTGTGAAGGAGGTGAAGTGTCAGGCTTGAGTGGGATTCTGTGATTGAGAGGCCTAGTGGGGGGTAGTGATGTAGGCATCTGGAATATGTCTTCAAACTCAGCTATTAGTTGGGAGATAGCTGAATTTGGTTCAAGTTTTGGTTGAACATGGCTGATGGAAAATAGTTGGCCAATGAAAGTAGGGGTGTGTTTCTTAAAAAACTTGGTAAATCCCTTTGTTTCCATCATGGATAGTGAATCACTGTCAGAGGAGCCCTGCAGAGTAACCTTTTTACCTTTGATATTCAAAGTGATCTAAAGTTTGATTAAGTTGATTGTGATGTCACCAAATCCTCCTAAGGGTATTAATCTTATTCTACCTTCAAAGGGAAGTCGCTGCATAGACCATTGAAGACAAGGGCAGATTGCATTGCTGTATAACTGTTGGCCATTTGCCACTCTTACTATCATTTGGGGGGTTAAAGTAGTTGGCCACTTAGTTTCCTTGATAACTCTTGGATCCATAAAGGAGTGGGTGCTTTCTATGTCATTGAGTATGGAGATGGGTCTCTTTCTTAACATCCCCTTGATAAGAATTGTGTTGGCTGATGCACTATCATGGATAGCATGTAAAGAAATCTCCATATCTGACTGAATCTCTTGCACTAGATTTTCAGTCGCTTTTAAGTGCTTTGTCTCCTCTATATCAGATGATTCATCATCTGGAACTAACATGTATAAGTGTTGTTGTTTACACACGTGCCCTGGTTTGTACTGTATAAGTGTTGTTGCACATGTATAAGTGTTGTTGTTCACAATTGTAGCACAACCTCTTCTCACGCCTTATTTTCATTTGGGCCGAGGATAATCTTCTAATTGGTGGGGTGGATGAAGTAAATCTGACATTAGGAATGGTTGAAGGAGTATAAGAAGGTTTGAATAAGGAAGAAGACTGATATACTGATATGATGAAGATGAAGTGTTGGGAGTGTAATTTGGTTTGTATGTGGACTGTGGCGTTGAGGAATAAGCTGGGTTTCTAGGAGTGTATGTTGACTGTATGTTATTTCTGGTTGAGGACCATTGTTGAATTCCTGATGCTTCATGCATTTGAGCAAGAGAAAAGGCTTGGTTGACATTACTAGGTCTGAAGAGTTGCACAAGAGCCTTAATATCAGGTTTCAACCCACTCATGAAGCTCACTCAAAGTATGCTTCATCTAAGTGTCCATTGTGTGTGAGCATGAGAGATTTCAACTCCTTGAACTTGTCGTAATAATCGCTCACTGAAGTATCTTGTATCAGCTTATTAAAAGTGGCTACATAATTGTCTAGAGCTACATCTTCAAAACGTTCACATAGATCTATCACAAACCGTTTCCATGGTAAAGTCTCTTGCCAACCTGATAATCTAAAAACCATTGATTCGCCCTTCCGTTGAAATGAATGGATGCAGTCGCTACTTTATGTTCTTCCATTACATTATAGAAAGAAAAGTAATGTCACACTTCTTAACCCATGATCTAGGGTTGGTTCCATCAAATAAGGGAAAATCAAGTTTGGGAAATCGAGGGCTCATACCATGAGTCACCCATGGAGTATGGGAAGAGGATCCGAGATGTGGCTCGGTGTTTCCAGTCGGTTGTGTTGTGGTTGATTGACTTGAATCAGAGGCTTCTCCATTCTTCTGAGTTGGTTGAATAAACTGAACCGGGTGTTCGAATTGTGCTCCCAGCAGCTTTCCTTGTGCCTCGTTTACTAGTGCTAATCTCTTCAATTCGGCTTTGACAAACTAGATCTGACCATTGGTTTCGGCTTTATGTCTCTTTGATTCCTTGATGAATGTCTCCATTTCCTTAGATCTGGTTTTCATGGATGCGTGGGTGGACGGATCTAGATGAAGCTCTGATACCAAATGTCACAGCTGTGACTAATTTGGTACTTGAGATCAATGGATTGAAAAGAAACACAAATGATTTGAAGAACACAAAGTGGAATTACAGCTTGAACAGAAAGAAATTCAATACAGAGTCCTCTCAAGCTTCGTGAGCAAGAGCCCTAAATTCTCTCCTCTTGCCCTAATCTGTTCTTCCCTCTCTCTTTTTATAACTAACTGAATTTCATAAGAACCACTAAAAATAGGCCACGTGTTCTCATCTTATACCCATGTAACTAACTCCTACAATTTTACTCTTTTACCCTTTTATTTCAATTCGAACTTGGCGCCTTTTTCTGCCTTCTCTTTTCATTCCTGCCTCCAGTCATGACACATTCGTTGATTCTCGCCAAAAAAGAAACCAAAACCAGAATTGCATAAGGTGTTCTGGACCAAGTTAAGTTATATGGCGAGGAGACGAGTGATAGGCCACCAGTTAGGCATGTCTATCCAAGGAGGAACAAAGAAGTATACAAGGAGGAACAAGGAAGTAAAGAGGTTAGAAGCAGTTAGTGGCTGATCTATCAAACCAGGGTGCAAGGCTGAATGACAAGCTGGCAAATAGCTGTATCAGTTGTGGTTAGATGTCAGGCTGGCAAATAGCTGTGTCAGGGTGGTTGAATGTAAAGCTGGCAAGAGTTTGTGATATCAGTTGTAACAAATGGTCTAGTGTTGTAAGCATGTATTTTGTATAAATAGAAGTGGAGATAGTCATAATAAGGGTCGGAAAATTCTGTAAACAGAGCTGCTGCTCAAGTTGAGGAGAGTCAAGCCTCTCGAAAGCTTGTACATTTTGTATCTTCACTTTCCTTTCATCAATAAAAGTGTCAGTTCATATCAATTGGTATCAGAGCATTGATCTTGGGTACGATGTCTGCAAGGATAGATCTTTCGGAAGAACAAATGAGATGTATGCTAGAGGTGAGAAAGATACTTCAGTCCATGGAACAGAAGCTAGAACTATTATCACGAAGTGTCTCTTCTTTGAAGGCGGAAGTTGCGGGTGTGGAGCAGCAAACTTCAGTGGTAGAAGATGGGAAAATGGAAGAAAGGACTGGTGTCCAGGGTCACAGGGAAGAATGTAATCCTCCAAGCATTGATATACAGTTTAATGAGACTGAAAGTGATGTTGACCAAACTGCTGAATCACAAGAACTAGATGAAGATCATTGTAGAAGTCTGAAAACTGAAGACAATGGTTACACCAGGACAGTTGAGAAATTCAATGAGGAAGCTCTGCCAATTATATCTAGTGATGCTCCCAAGTCTCTAAGAGACAAAGATGATGTTTCACAAATCTTGTTGGTGAGGTTCAAGTTTGTGCCTACTTTCCTTCCTCCGGATATGTTGCTGAAATTCTACCCTGGATTCTGTAAGCGGCAACTTTGGCCTCCTTTCCATTACATGCTACCATTCTCGGCGGATCAAGGTGGGCGGTTTATTAGGCCAGCAAACCTCCAAACATTCAAGTATCATGGGTCATGGATCAGCAAGGAGTTAGGACAGCAAAGGTCAGTCAGGATTCTGTTGTTTCTGGAGTTTCACCTTGAGGACAAGGTGAGTCTTTGGGGCGGGGGTATTGATAGGCCACCAATTAGGCATGTCTATCCAAGGAGGAACAAGGAAGTATACAAGGAGGAACAAGGAAGTAAAGAGGTTAGAAGCAGTTAGTGGCTGATTTGTCAAACCAGGGTGCAAGGCTGAATGACAAGCTGGCAAATAGCTGTATCAGTTGTGGTTAGATGTCAGGCTGGCAAATAGCTGTGTCAGGGTGGTTGAATGTAAAGCTGGCAAGAGTTTGTGATATCAGTTGTAACAAATGGTCTAGTGTTGTAAGCATGTATTTTGTATAAATAGAAGTGGAGATAGTCATAATAAGGGTCGGAAAATTCTGTAAACAGAGCTGCTGCTCAAGTTGAGGAGAGTCAAGCCTCTCGAAAGCTTGTACATTTTGTATCTTCACTTTCCTTTCATCAATAAAAGTGTCAGTTCATATCAACGAGTTTGTCAGGGTTTCATTCTAGCATTCACACTAAGGTGAGAATCTAGGAGAGTAAGAAGAATTTGGAGTGCAAGTTTGTTCGACGGAGAGTGGAACTTTTATTTACACAGAGTCACAAATGATTGTGAAGGGGATGACGCACTTGGTGTTCTGGATTATAGAATTGGTGATTATTATTTTTTATATTTAGTATGGAAGACGGTTGGGAGTTATATGAAAAGTGATCCCTTCCAAGTTGTCTTTTTAAACCATATGTGACTTTTGTTGTTAGAAGATGTGTAACTGTGAATGAGAGCCGATCTTGCAATTTGATGAGGAATCCTAGGTCCATCTCCTTCTTCATTGTGATTTGACCTTGGAAGTATGATCCCACTTCTTTAGGCTATTTACTATCATGTATTTACAGATATATTCAATGTTTTGAACTGTAAGTTTTAGATATCACATAGAAATGTTTCATTGGGAACCATATGGGTATGTTGTATGTTGGTCACATTCTACACGTGTAAAGTTAATGTTCAGCAATGCCAATACTTTTTCTTCTTTTCCTGGTTCTTCCCTTTCTTTATGTCCCTTTCTTACTTTCCTATGATCTTACATTCTGAATTGCAAATGAAAACATGCCCGGGACATAGAGATTGATGAATCACCTGTTGCTCAAGATCTTAGGAGAGCAGTTTCGGCTTCATGGAAGCTTGCTCCAGTGAACTGGATTTGCAATTTAAGGGGATTCTGCTGTTCAACTATGGCAGTGAGGCTTGAAGGCTATGCCACTATGTTCGGAGAAGTTTTCAGTCGCCAAGAGGATACTCAGCACTTGGGATTTTCATCTTTTGTTTGTCTGAGGAGATACATATTTCCTTCTATTAGCACCAAATGCGTGTCTATTAACTATGTCTTGCATTAGAAAGGAAGAATATTTGTTGAAGATTGTTGGAGTACTCTAATCTTGCATACTTGAATGCGGTGATCTGACATGCTTAATCCTCTTTTTGTATCATGTGCGCTAGAGACAGGTTCTCAAATCTTGTTCTTTTTGTTGCTTATGGATGTAGGTGATATTCACGGGCAATATGGAGATCTCTTGAGGCTTTTTGAATATGGAGGGTTTCCTCCTCAAGCCAATTATTTGTTCTTAGGGGATTATGTCGATCGTGGCAAACAGAGTTTGGAAACAATATGTCTTTTGCTTGCATATAAGATTAAATATCCGGAGAACTTTTTCCTTCTAAGGGGAAATCACGAGTGTGCTTCAATCAATCGGATATATGGATTTTATGATGAATGCAAGCGTCGTTTTAATGTAAGACTTTGGAAGACATTTACTGATTGTTTTAACTGCCTTCCTGTGGCGGCTCTTATTGATGAAAAAATTTTATGCATGCATGGTGGTCTCTCCCCAGATCTGGGGCACATGGATCAAATTAGAAACTTAACTCGCCCAACTGATGTTCCAGACACTGGTTTGCTTTGTGATTTACTTTGGTCTGATCCTGGTAGAGATGTGAAGGGGTGGGGAATGAATGACAGAGGAGTTTCATACACCTTTGGTGCCGACAAAGTGTCCGAATTCTTGACGAAGCATGATATAGACCTTGTCTGTCGTGCGCATCAGGTTCGTAAAGGTCATCTTAGGTGCCATCTTGCATTATCCAATTGAGTTTGTACTTTTTACTGATATTTTGTTTCCTTATTGCAGGTTGTCGAAGATGGATATGAATTCTTTGCTGACAGACAACTTGTTACTGTATTTTCAGCCCCCAACTACTGTGGTGAGTTCGACAATGCTGGTGCAATGATGAGCGTTGATGAAAGCTTAATGTGCTCTTTTCAAATTCTTAAGCCAGCAGAAAAAAAAACTAAATCTATGATGTCCTCAAAAATGGGATAACTGTGAAACAGGTCAGTTTCGTATTGTTGCAAGTTTTACAGTACATATCATTGCATTCGTTTGTTATTTTCTTGATATTGTCATAATTATGTTAATGCAAGGTTCTTGTTTTTGTTTTCGGTAAAAAAATTTATCACTCAGGAAATGGAAAATTTTTGATCCTGTGGGAAAAAATGTTAAGAAAAAGAAAAATATAACAATATAGAAACCTTAAGAAAAATTACACATAACTCTAAAACATGAAGGGATGAACTTAAATATAGACATGTATATAATTGATATGCGTATAACTCTAAACCTGAAGGGATGAACTTAAATATAGACACATGAATATAATTGACATGCTAATATGCTATAAAAATAATTAATTTACCCCTTGGAAAGTTTTAAAAATACTTCTAAATAAATGAGGGAGTGCTTGGGGACGAAGAATGGCGGGGATGGTCGATTTGGGTCAAAGAAAATTAAGAGAGCATGAAATCTTGATTTTGGCTAATTATATGGCGGTGGCATCTAGCAGAGCAGAAGTGGTGGATGTGCATAGCAACTACTATTTTGAGCAATAGTCTTTTATACTTGAATCTTTTGGGAGGAAATTTTTTGCGAAAATAAAAGTTTCCCCTAAATTTTTTTGAAAAATGTGAATTTGCCAAGAAATGTTTATAATTTTGGTTGAAATTGTTTTTTCCGAAAACATACCAAATTTTTTCACCGAAAAAATGTGAATACACCGGGGGATGATTTCATTTCGGTAACCTGTGAAAACGAAAAAATCAATATTTCGAAAAAAATCAATATTTGTGGTTTAAAGAGCAGAAATGGTGGATGTGCATAGCAACTACTATTTTGAGCAATAGTCTTTTATACTTGAATCTTTTGGGAGGAAAAATTTTGCGAAAATTAAAATTTCTCCTAATTTTATTTTGAAAAATGTGAATTTGCCAAGAAATGTTTATAATTTTGGTCGAAATTGATTTTTTTCCGAAAACATACCAAATTTTTTCACTGAAAAAATGTGAATACACCGGGGGATGATTTCCTTTCGGTAACCTGTGAAAACGTAAAATTTCAATTTTTTTCGAAAGCACATACCTTGTGTGAATGTATCTTGATCTGAAAGATTGAATGTATTTTTTGCATAACAAATGATTGGAGTTAGATATCGTTGTATGGAGCTATACAATTGTTAGCATAATCTCAATGACTTTTTTGTATGATTATTTGAACTAGTGTGTAGAGTTAGACATTGTTGTATGGAGCTATACAATTGTTAGCATAATCTCAATGATTTTTTTGTATGATTATTTTTTTGCATGTATATTCAGTGTTTTTTTTAATAAAATTTATACGATGCAAGATCATCCGCAAATGTACGTTTTAAGCATATTTTCAACATGCCTTGGTCTTAAAGCATGAAAAAAAGAACCAACAAAACAAGTTTAATTTGTTATTTTTAATTAATGACATAATTAAATACAGGCAAAATTTTATTATTTTTTACAAAATTCGTAAGCGCTTCCACACGCTCACATTTCAAAGAATATTATAGTAAAAATAAGAAATATTTTCATATTTTTGAATAAGTGTAATACTGAATGTTTTGAGGGGTAGAGAAAAATTATATGCAAAGGCCTTTTTATAATTGAGTGTCTTTTTGTAAATAACAAGATTTGTTAAGTTGTATTCACATTGGATTTGAGAAAAGAGTTGACATATATATATATACTTTCACATCACAATCAATAGAGTTTCTTATGGTTTTCCACTTTCTAGGGATATTTTAGGGCATCTGGAAGTATTGATATTTTTTTGATGGACTTGATAGTATTTGACCAGTGCAAATACATAAGAGCCCATGGTAACTGTTCATCAATATGTTGACTGAGTTTGTAAAAAAAAAACAAAATTGTGTGAGGGTAAAATCGTTTATCACGAACATGAACACACCAAATTCACTGTAGCTATTGTAGAAGAAGTCAGTGACCAGTGCAAATACATAAGAGCCCATGGTCGCTGTTCATCAATATGTTGACTGAGTCTGTGAAAAATGAAATTGTGCAAGGGTAAAATCAACAGTGACGAACATGAACACACCAAAATCATTGAAGCTACTGTAGAAATCAGTTTTTGTCAAGGGAACATATAGTTATTTCTCATTGTAAATGCTAAGAATGGAAATTGACATTCATAAAAGTACCATTTTAAGGTTTGATGGTATCATCATTTGGGAAATTGGGGTTCGGGGCGAAGCCTTGACTCGGGGGTCAAGTTGCCTGGTAAACTCGCAGGGTTTGAGACAATGCCCTGAGCGGGGATTGGGGAAGCGCCCTGAAAGGTCTACGAAATTCTAGAGTTTTCTAATTCAAAATTATGTTGAAAACAAGAAAGTTCTCCTTGTGGGATAAGAAAATCGAAACATGAATTGCTTTTAGGTTGTCCTTGTTGGGTTTGGAATTATTTAGCCTGTATATTGGATTTTTTGTATGTAGGTTTAGGCATCCAGAAAACATGCGAAAAATTATTTCTCATATAGTTAGGGGCTTTGATGTATCATATTTCATTTTCATTTTTTCATATTTTTTTGTGGTGTGTGTTGGAGGGGGGGGGGGGGGGGGGGGGGGGGGGGGGTAATTTGTAAGAAAGATTCAGAGGTAGCCTTGGTGGGGATTACATGGTAATCTAAACCAGTATATAAATCTGACCAGTTGCCATTTTTTGAAGTGACAAAATTTCCATTTAATCAATCATTATTTTAAAATTTGACCTTAAAATAAAGAAAAAAACCTACAAATATTTCTTTGAGTCTGTACAAAAAAGTAGTTTTAATCGCATACTCCAAGTTGAACTAAAATAATATACAAAGATGAACGCGTGTTGGGGTAGTTTCTCATGTATCAAATAAGAAAAAAAAAAACGGAAGTGCATCTTTAAACAGTGTTTGTTTGAGTGTTCAACGCATGTTCAAGTATCCAATACGTGTCGGACACAAGATTTTTTTTTCTTTAACTAATGTGTCCTTTTAACATTGGTTTTGATGAATTAATTTGTTGGGTTTGATGAATTAATTTGCTAATATTTTATAACGTACTAATGGTTGATCTTAAATCTTATCATAAGTGCACGATTGTCTATTGAGTTAGAAACCAACAAGTATGGGTCGAATCCCACAATGAGGGCTTAAAAATAGTTGAAAAACTTATTCTAAAATCAATTTGAAATATTTAACCTAGTAAAATAAAGAAGTTGTTGATGAAAAGATAAAACAAACATAAAAATAAAGACAACTAAGATATGTAGAGAGTTTCGGACATCCATCATGGATTGATGGCACGCAAAAGACTACTCTTAAAATACTCACTCTATTTCATGCTAAAAACACCTAAGAGGGACACTCGTCTTTTCGTTTGGTAGATTTAAATTTCAAATCACTTATTTCAAGCCTTAGAATAGTCATGAAAATGTAGACTTGTTGAGAACAGATAAATATATCCACTTTAGGACTTAAAATTTAGAACCATAAAGCTTGAGATGAATCCAAGTAATTGAAACATAACTCATCTAAAAGTTTTATATAAACATCAAAGTCCAAGTACTAAAGCAATCTACTTGCAACATTTTTTTCAAATTAAATGCATAGGAGATAGAAAAAGAACAACTTAAGATAACCATAATGGTCATCAACCCATGGGGTTCACCACACCTTGAGTGGGTTTACCCACTCATGGTAGACCCTTGAACTCTCAAAAGCTCTACAACTATTCACCTAAATATTTTATCTAAAGTGAGTTTCATGAACTCCAAGCATGAGGTATTTATAGGTGAAGGGTGAGACTATTATATGGATAATGTGAAGATGTGTAACTAAAGATGCACATGCTCTTTAAAAACTTGCCGCACTTGTGTTCGACACATATCTGACACCGATACTCGCTCGACACGCCTTCGACATATTTCAGACAGTTAGTCAACGTATCGGCGGGGTCAAACACATGGTCAATGTGGTCAACATGTTGGACACGCCTCTGACACACCCAAAACTCAGTCAAGCCACAGTCAAGACTTGACAACCAACTATATTTTAATTTATTTTTTTAATTGGACTCAATTAACCACCTAATTAGTCCAACAGAAGTGAAAAACTTTTAATTACAATTTAAAGAGTGATAGAAAAGGCGGCGAAAAGCCACTAAAGCATAGAGAGGTATTGCTTCTTTTTAATATTAGTTTATTCTTCTCTCCTTTGATATTTCTCTTTAATTCTTTACTTTTTTTTCCTCAACAAAATGTTATTTTCTTCTCAACTTTTATACCTATTTTTTTTCTACTGTTCTTTTTTCATGTTCTTTTCTATTTATTTTTCCTACTTGCAATGGAGAGATGGATGCATTGTTTGGTAGGGGATCTGAGTGTGAACAAATCTTAGAATTATTTTTTCTATTTGAACTTTTTTTTATTGAATTATTGTTTATCTTCATTTGGTTTTATTTAATAAGGTATGACGTGTCGTCCAGTCCTAGTTTCTCGAAAATTGTCTAGTCGGCTTGTCGTGTCCGTGTCTGATACGACGCGCATGTTCGTGTCTGTGCATAGGGTTGTTTGTATTTCGAACATGTTCTTGGGCTTAATGAAATTATGAGGAGTTGTTTACAAATGAAAATTGCAAAATTTGCATGGGAAGGTCGAGGAAAATATGGAAAAGGATAAAAGTAATATAGTGAAATAAGGAAAAGTGAGTTGGATGTGTATTATGCAAATAAAGGAATGAGTAAAAATGTGAGAATAGATAGTTGAGTTTGACTTAAACTAGGGGTGGGCACGGGACGGGATGGACATCATCCTATCCCATTCCGTTTGTTCGGAATCGGAATAGACCTCATCTCGACCCCGTCTCATCCCAAACGGGTTCGGGGCGAGACGGGACGGGATGAGCATGTACTAAATAGTTCTCCAATGAAGAATAACAAAAGATTTCATCTCACAATGCTCACACACAAATAATGTCTAATTTATGTACATATAATTTTCATCAATGTCATATAAAATTTATGGTTCAGTGAACTTGCAGTTTTTTTTATGTTGAGCATCTTCTAAATGATACAAGAATAATTGTCGTATAACCAATCTAAAATGTAAAAAAACATAAATTTTCATTGGTTTTATCTTACCTAAAATATTCAAACTAAAGTTTCTATCTAAACAAAGAGTACTAAATTAAGCAAGAAGTTTTCAAACAATAGATGTTTTGATTTAGTTTCAACACATCCTAAATTTTCAATTTGAAATAGTAGTTTGATTAAAATAAAATAAATAAGTTAGGGACGGGATGGGATGGGATGGGCGGGATGACAATCTCCATCCTAAATGCCCACCCCTACTCAACACTTTTGGAGTTTGTAGAGATTTTCTTAGCTATGATAAAGTTGGCCATGTAGGAGTCTAAATTTCATGTTGATTTCTTCGAGATTTGTAGATGGTGGGGTTTTGTTGGCTTGACTCCATGGGTCTTGGGCTTAAAAATATTTGGTACAATGCATATGTGAAATTCCAATGAGCTTTCTTGTTGTTTAACTTAGCCTTATTGTGCCACTTTGTGTAAGATTTGATATTGATGCTTGAATTTCTACAAAGTTCACGTACTGAAATATTTTAATTTGATAATTTGACTTACTAATTGTATATATAAGGGCATAAAATGTCTCATTTATATGCTTATCAACTATCTACCTGCCTTTTCTTTTCTAAATGTCCTGATTTATATAAGATGCCAATCTTTCTGAATCTTACGATTTTCAATTATGAATCTCGTCTCAGTTTTATTTATTTATTTTGCTTTATATCTTGAATACAAATGGAGTAGAGTGGTGTGGGTGTGGCCAACCAACTCTCCCTCCCAAACTTTGGAATAATAACCCCTATTGACCAAGCGTTACATACTGGGATGCACGGACTCGGATACACGTATCGTATCGGACATGGATACGACACGGCGACTCGGCAATTTTCAAAAAACTAGAACTCAGGGACTCGGCGACACGTCGTACCTTATTTTTATTTTTATATTTTATTAAAAAACTATTAACATAATGTCATAACTCAAACAATAATTAATAATCCAAACATATAAAACATCTAAATGCAGTGAGCTTAATTAATGAAATTATTTGAATGAATGAAAAGTTTGGGTATATAAGTGGAGACTAGGGTAATGGATTCTAATATGGGCCGGGCCTAACTTGGACCCTACGCAACACATCAATGTAATCCAAATCCACAATGGAAGAGAAGAAAACCTAAGGGTGTTTGGTTGCATGGAATCCTATGCCATGGGAATTTATGAGGGGACCACTACATTTTAGGCTAAATTGATATATCAATCCACATTTACCATTTGATTTTGTGATCAATGGTGGGAATGGAAGTCCCATAAACATGAGAATCTCACTCCTTGGCCCCCCAAGGCATGTGATTCCCATGTTCATGGGACTTTCATTCCCACCATTGATCACAAAACCAAATGGTGGATGTGGAGTGATATATCAATTTAGCCTAAAATGTAGTGGTCCCCTCATGAATTCCCATGGCATAGGATTCCATGCAACCAAACACACCCTAAGATTCTCCTTGGGTGAGACTCATCATCGCATCTCTTCCTCTCAACAGAAATAGAAATAGAAATAGAAATAGAAATAGAAATAGAAATAGAAATAGAAATAGAAATAGAAATGATGTTTGTTTTAGTTGCTAACTTTCGATCCAAAATCTGGTTGCGCAAGAGGAAAAAAATCGTCCCTATTACCTTTACCTACAGTTAGTGAAGACCTAGTGAAACAACATTAGGAATTAGACTCTAGTCCTTCACTTCTAGTTCATTTTTAAACTGAAGGACTCACAAGTCCAAGAGCTAAAAACATTGATAGTCTTTAATAGGAAACACCCACCCACAAAAGAACACAAAACATGTTTCAAACTATAGCTATAAGACTGAAGAGGATGAAGATGGGAGGCGGAGGCGAGGTTGAAGAAACTTTGAAATCAGTATCAGATCTGACCATGCAGTCGATCTCTGGTCAGATCTCTCTCTCCCTGCTCGATCGATCTTTGGTTAGATCTCTCTCTCCCTGCTCGATCTGAAACAGCGAAAGCAATCGATCTCTGGTCAGATCTCTCTCTCCATGCTCGATTTGAAACAGCGAAAGCAGTCGATCTCTCTCTCCCTGCTCGATTTCTCTGGCTCTGTTCGGTTTCTCTGGCTCAGTCGATCTCCCTGCTCGATCTCTCTGGCTCAGTCGATATCTGGCTCGGTTTCTTCCTCGATTCCTCCTTCTCTCTGCAAATGTTGGGTTTGTGGGTTGAGAAAGATGAAATCGGGGAGAGGAATTAGGGCTTGTAGATCTCAGCTGTCTGATTTTATCAAGATCTGAAAAAAAAAATTATTAGCAACCGAATCTTGACCGTGTCCAGACCGTATCCGGACCAGGTCCGGGCCGTATCCTGACCAAGTCACGTTGACCGATACGTTGACCGCGTGTCGGATACATATCGGACGCGAATCGCACGCGTATCCGTATCCGACACGTGTATTACTAGGATTCGGTGGGTTTTTCCGAGAGTCCGTGCTTCCTAGGTTACATAAGTCCCATTTTCATTAAGTACTTCACATCTGGTCTCTTATCTATGATCCCATTCAACCAGACGATACCCTTAACATTCCAAGTAAAAGTGTGATGTTCTTTGTGCCTCCTGTCAGCCCAAACTAGAGCTGGGCCATCACGAAATGTATGCAGTGCCAGTGACTAGGGTTGGTACAGCTGACTGACGTAGGATGCTCCTCTTTTCTCTCTTACTTCAGAAATAGCAGCGACTGCAGTTGCCAGTTAAACACTTGAAGTGGCATTGATATTTGGATTTTTGGTCATCTATGTTTGAATTCTGCATCCCTTTATGAAGTAATGTAGTATTAGTTTCTTCATTCTCTGTTTTAAACATGCTTACGCAACTGAATCACAGACTTCTACAATTGGGAGGTGAATTTCAAACTCCAAGGAGATCCTGATTCGTTATTGATGTGCTCAAGACATACTGGGTTTTTTCATGCATTTCTCGCATTATGTCATCCGGCTTCATTTTGTTTGTCCTGAATTGTTAGTACTTTGTTTATTTGTATTAATTTTTTTTTTTGCTGAGGCTAATACGTTCCTATTTCGCAGTAATTGTAAGAGATTGTCTGGACAAGATGTGAATCCTTGAAAACAAGCATAGCGTGATAATGCATCATGCGGTTTTCCATTTAGTGGATTCATTCATATTTATAGCAGAGGCACAAGGGGAGTGAAGATCAGAACCATAGCGGGGAGGAGGGCAGAGTGCCAATAAATTTTTTTAAACGTTTTTTTTAAAAGATAAATCGTGTTTTTGTTTTGTCCCTTTTTCTTTCTCCATGTTAGATAATAATCCTTCTTTCAGAATGCAACGTTCCTCCGATATTCACTGCTCAGTGAAACAGGGTTCTATCCTGAGCTGCATTAGTACAGGCACACACAATTATTGATTTAGAGTTGTGATCAAGTTAGTGTTATGTTGAATTTCGTTTTATAGTGTCGGGACTATATAATGTCAATACTCTACAAAAAACGCTGAACTGAACCCCTGACCAGGGCAATAGTCCCCGGGTTAATGAGAAAACAAGATAATGCTTCTGAATGGAAATTGCTCACAAGTCTTTGATAATTAGCTAATCACACCAGCACCCACTGTTAGTTTTGGGACAAATTCAGACGGACTGATATTGTGGGTTTCTGCAATGGCTTGCTTTGTTTCCTCAGACCTTCCCATATATAGAAGTTGTACTCAATCTTCAAGGCATTGCCTAAGGTTTCCGTTATGATTCAAATAATGATGTATACAAGGGGTTGAGTGCCTGTTTGATAAACACTTAATTTATCATTTAATGCTTAGTTTTGCAAAATTCGATGATTTTCTAATTAAGTGGTGTTTAATAATGTGTTTGAAGTCTGAATTGAATCATTCTTTAGTGCAAAATTAAGTGATTAAACAAAGGTAATATTATCTTGCTCAAGTGTTCCAAGCTTTCAATTTTTGTCTTATATTTCTATCTTTGACATGGTTAACATATTAAAAACTACTACAGCACACCGGGGGGTTAGGCTGGTGCTACCCTCCACCGTTTATTTGGCCTCGAGATAGGTGATACACTCATCTCGAGGCACAGTGGATGGTGGGGGTTAGCCTCCCGGTGCACTAAAGAATTTTCGGGAAAAGAAAGAATAGACTATTGGAAATTTGAAATGCTTTTAAAGAGAAAACTGAGAGAGTATTTAAACATCTGTCAAGCACATTCCTTTAAAGATAAATTTTTTGTATTTTAAACTCTATCAACTATATGGATGGCGGATTCATGGGAGTGATACAACCAACATTAATAATACATCATGAATGAATACATATGATAAAAAAAAAAAAAAAAAAAAAAAATTGATTATACGCAAGTAAGGAAACTATAATAACGGTCTATGCAAATATATAAATAACAAAATTGCCATTAACCTTGTGAAGCATCAGAGGGACGTTGTCAGTAGGGCTGTCTGTATTGATCAAAATCGACATAGATGGCAGGATCTGTTAGTATCCCATATTGGAATTGATCAAGGTCTTCCATAAAGTCGGTACTTGAATTTTGAGGTATCGTGCTATTCCATTCAAGGAATGATTCTATAGATGGCATGGATGACGCGGCAGAGCCTTGATGCTGAGATTGAGTTTGTGGCACTTGTGCTTTTGGTGGAACTTCTGATTTAGATGCTTGTAACTGATCAGCTTTCAGTGTGGGTTCAGCTGTTGGAACTCCTTGTGACATAGGAGCCCCATAATGATTTTGATCGAACTTAGGTGCCACTGATGGAGCTTGTGATATGGATAGCATTGGTGGAAGTCGTGCTATAGGATCCACATATGGAATATCATCCCTTGATAGAAGTTGCAAAATAGATCCCATTGGTTGATCGCTTTCTGAGATAGACTGCATTGTTTGAGTTTGATAGTACCGGTGATAGATTGCCATTTCGGGTGCAACTACACCATTGTAGCTATGGAGAGCTTGAGGTGCAGAATTGCCTGTAAAACCAGAGACGGTGGGTTGGTGAATCACATGATAGTTCCCCCTTGGCTTCTTCACACTCAGTTGGCCTTTATTTTGATCTGCATCAGTATTTGATTCATGATTCAAAGGTGTATCATCTTCTAAACCACCATCTTCACTTGGCATCGCTTGATCTTGATCAATTTTTGATTTTCCTTTTCTCTCATATATCCTGCACAACACCCATGCATCCAACTGCAAAGAGCACGACCAAAAGTCAGAAAGAATGAACACATCAACATGCATACCAGTCAGCTAGAGTTTCATACCGACGAATTGAACTTTAATTGTACCTTCATGTCGTCTACGTGCTCTTTCTCATGAGTGCTCTTGTCAAGCGTGTATTCATGCATGATCCAGTTGCTCTTCTTTCCCTTGCTGGACTTGCCATTCATGTATACCAAGGTCTTCTTGTAGCCAACTTTTTCATCAGACTTGTTTTTAACTTCATCATCTCTTCCTGTAGCCTTCCAGTGTCCGCCTCCAGTACGACGATTTGGACGCTTTCCATTTGGATACTTTCGCTCCCTGGGAGTGAAGAAGTACCATTCGGTCTGACCAGGTAATGGGTACAAAGCTATATCACAATCCATGCACACAAATATATAAGTGCTATCATATATGATATGTTATAAAATAAAATCAAAATCAATATAAAAAACTGCATCAATCTTCAAGCTAAAACCCTAGTTTTTACCCCTAATTTGTTAAAAAAAAAAAACTAAAACTGACAAAATTCAATCAAAATTTTTTATTTAAATTTAATAAAAATAAAAAAAATCAGAAGGTGATCGAGTTGATTTCTACTAACCTTTAAGGTCTCTAGGCTCATAGTCGTAAATATTGACATCCAAGATGTTATGAGGAGGTAATTGAACACCCAAAACTTTGTTCTTGAGATAAAAACCAAGTAACTCTTGGTCTGTAGGTTTAAACCGAAACCCAGTTGGGAGGCATTGGAAAAACGTCTGAGCTGCCTGAATTATTGCCTCTCTACTTGCATCAGTGTTTACCTTCGCACCCCCCCTGGCATTGTTTTCCATGTAATAATAATTGCCAGAGAAGTTGAGAAAGGAAAGTAATTGGTAGAGAATAGATGGTTTTTTGTTGTTTGTAATTTTTTATTAGATTGGAGTATATATATATTTGTATTTATTTCCTAAGCAGAGCAGCATCAGGAGTTCTTGCCTAATTAGGATTCCTGCTCCTCACAGGAAATTCAGCAATCCATGACAATGTCTAACTAGTCCTTCTAAATTAATGTTTAAAAGAAGCTAAGTGAATTTAGAATTTCCTTGAAGCAAGCTGAATTTGGGTGGGTTGCACAGCAATGACTTTGAAAGCAAAAGATTAAACTCAGGTATGCATTTGTCCGGATAATCAAAGATATTTTGTCACTGCAGTAGAGATACTGATGGAGCTCACGGCTGAAAGAGATTTTGCACCATCTTGCGTTCTAAAGACAACTTGGACAGAAATTTGTAATCAAAATGATATGACAGCATACATCAATTTATAGAAGACAAATAAAGACATGCTGTGATATATATTCAATCGAAGGAAAACAGTCACTAGGAATCAAGGGAGTAATTAATGATCCTTAATTAATATTCAATCGAAATGAGGAAGATTGCAACGTCATGGAACTCTTGAGTAAAGCTTTTCGGATGGGTCTGTTGATCACAGATTTGTCATTTAACTTTTTTTGTAATCCTTTTCAGTTAAGTGATCAAGCTTCACATGTTCTGAACAACCGAAAAAAATCACTAACAATATTTATGATGAGGTTCAAAGATGATTTAGATTTGATCATTGCCACTTCTTCCTTTCAGGTTAAGAATTTGCTTATGGTGATGAAACTCTGAGTAAACAATATAGAGATTATTTATCTAATATTTTATTTTCAAATGAACACCAAACAGGCAGTTGGCTCATGGTACGTAAGCTTTGAATAAGTCTCATCGTGCCTCTTTTCCTCTGCAATTTTTTTCTAAAATTGACAGTTGTTTATTCATTTATTGCATATGTAATATGTTTTGGATCTTCCCAGTGTTAATACATGATTCCAATGTTCTACTATTATCCTTTTTGTTCTTTCCTCTTTTTTTTTTTTTTTTTTTTTTTTAATTTATTATTATTACGATCTTTTCATGTTTTTAACGATTTTTTTTTCTCTCTATATCATATACTTTTCTGTGTTTTCTTCTTTGTTATTTAAGTTTCAAAACTCTTACCTGTTTGTTTCAAGGCCATTTTCTTTGTGTTTAATGTCACGGGCTTTCTTTTCACAAGTACTTTCCGTGCGGCACTGGCAAACTTTGCCCCGACTTATCAAAGAAAGTTAGTCAGCTTTGCCCACAAAAGACTTACTTAGACTTTGGAAAACTAAGCAAGCTAAGAACACACAAGAGAGCTTAAGAGAACTAGAACTTGTATTGCTTGAATTCTCTGAGGTGATTACAACAAATGAGGCCTTAGCCTATTTATACAACTCCACCTCCTCAATGGACAGTGGTGATCAATTTGATCTAACTGTCTACAATGAACTTCTACACACTTCCTTAGAAATATCTAAGGACTAGAATCCTATGGAACTCTATGGAATTTTATGGGAGGTTCTAGAGAGCTCTCTCTAGAACAATGTGAAATACTCTAAATTATTTACATTTGCCAACCTCACTTGGCTAGGTAAGAAGATAGTTGTGACATTTTTCCCCACCTAATCAGGCGACGTCCTCGTTGCCTTCAAATCCTCGTACGCTTTGATTTTCTCGTTGAATTGCCACAAATGTTGGATTGGCTCCCAGCTAGCTTCACTTTCTGGCAATCATTTCCACTTGACGAGTAGCTCATGTGTGGGAGGTTGGTTGGAATGACGCACCACACGATCTGACAAGATAGTCTCTGGTTCCTTGTCATGTTGGATCCTCATGCCCATTGGTGCTCTTTGTGAAACTCCTCTGTTTGGATCATCCTGATCTTCCTTATACGGTTTCAATAGGCTCACATGGATGACTGGATGAAACTTGATCCTCGGCGGTAACTCGACCTTGTAGGCTTGCTTTCCCACTTTCTTGACTATGGGGAAAGGACTCTCATATCTCCTGATAAGGCCACGATGCAGTCCAGAAAGTCTGGCATGAGCATGCATCTTGACAAGCACAAGGTCTCCAACCTGGAACTCTCGAGGCCGTCTCTTCTTGTCGGCCCACTTCTTCATCCTCTTGGATGCCTTTTCCAGGTAAGCTCGAGCCTCATCAGCTTGATCATTCTATCCTTTGGCAAACTTATAGGCTGATGGACTCACTCCAGTGTAGCCAGTGGCAATAGAACTCGGGGTCATAGGTTGTTGTCCCATGACAATCTCAAATGGACTACGACCCTGTCGCTTCACTCTCCTGCAAGTTGAAAGAGAATTGGGCAACATCTAGCAACTTAGCCCAATCTCGCTGGTTGGCACTCACATAGTGCCTAAGATATAACTCCAACAAGGCATTCATCCTTTCCTTTTGATCATCCGTTTGAGGATGAAAGCTAGTAGATAAATTAAGGTCGGTACCCAACAACTTGAACAACTCAGTCCAAAATTTCCTCGTGAACCGAGTATCCCGATCACTGATGATAGATTTGGGCACACCCCAATACTTCACCACATGTTTGAGGAATAAATGTGCGGCTTGCTCGGCTGTGCACTCCTTGGGTGTGGGAATGAATGTGGCATACTTCGAAAATCTGTCCATGACCACAAGTATCCAATTGCAAACTTCCGATGCGGGCAACCAAACTATGAAATCTAAGTAAACACTCTCCCAAGATCTTTCTAGGATGGGGAGGGGTTCAAGTAAGCCAGCAGGTGACTGTTGCTTCACTTTGTCTTGTTGGCATACAAGACAAGTCTTCACATATGCTTCAATATCATCCCTCATATGTGGCCAATAATAGGAATCTTTCACAAGAGCAAGAGTCTGATGTATACCTGGATGTCCCGCCCACTTGCTATCATGGCATTCTTTTAAGACTTCATTCCTTAGGTTGTCATGAGGTGGAACATAGATTCGCCTTCCCTTAGAGTATATCAAGCCGTTCTCCACCCAAAACCGTATTGTCTTTCCATTTTTGACAAGAGCTATGATGGTTTGAGCCATGGAATCATGTGTCAATCCTTCATTTATGCGTCCCTTCAAGTTGCTTTGAGGTTGACTTATGTCAGCAAGTTCTCCTTTTCTACTCAAAGCATCCGCAACAAGATTAGCTTTGCCATGCTTGTACTCCAAAGTGTAATCGAACTCTGCCAAGAAATCTTGCCACCTAGCTTGTTTTGGTGTGAGCTTCTTCTGTGTCTGGAAGTAGCTAGTGGCAACATTGTCGGTCTTGACCAAAAATTTTCTCCCAAACAAGTAATGTCTCCATGTTCGCAGGCAATGCACAACCGCAGACATTTCCTTCTCTTGTACTGTGTACCGCCTCTCAGTATCATTGAGCTTCCTACTTTCAAAGGCAATAAGATGCCCTTCTTGCATCAATACCCCACCAATAGCAAAGTCGGAAGCATCCGTATGTACCTCAAAAGACATATAATGGTTGGGAAGTGCCAACACCGATTTTTCCACAATTGCCTTCTTCAATCTTTCGAAAGCTTGTTGGCATTTTGAACTCCAATCCCAACTTCGTCCCTTCTTGAGCAAGTCCACCAATGGAGCAGCTATGGAAGAGTAGCCTTTGATGAACCTTCTATAATAGTTCACCAAGCCAAGGAAAGATCTTAACTCGGTGACTTTGGTCGGTGGTTCCCATTCTTGGATGGCTTGTACCTTGGACTTGTCCATACGAAGCTTGCCTTTGCCAATGATATGACCCAAGAATGTCACCTCCTCTTGGGCAAATGAGCACTTCTCCTTTTTGACATAGAGCTCGTTCTTCTTCAAGGTTTGGAACACTTGCCTCAAGTGATCCACATGTTCCTCCAATGTCTTACTATAGATCACAATGTCATCAAGGTACACAACTAAGAACCGATCAAGGTAAGGAGCTAGTACCTTATTCATTAGAGTGCAAAATGTGGTCGGCGCATTAGTTAAACCAAATGGCATGCCTTAAGACCCGTACTTTGTAACACATGCCGTCTTTGGTTCATCTCCTTTGGCTATGCGGACTTGATAGTATCTCGAGCGCAAGTCAAGCTTGGTAAAGTACCTTGCATCACCAAGTTGATCAAAAAGATCCGCAATAAGTGGAATCAGGTACTTGTTCTTGATAGTGACCTTGTTGAGTGCCCGATAGTCAATACAAAGCCGTAGGGATCCATCATGTTTCTTTTGAAATAAGACCAGTGCACCATATGGAGCTTTGGAGGGTCGGATATAACTAGCATCTAGTAAATCCTTCAATTGTCTTCTCAACTCCTTGAGCTTAGGAGGTACCATACGATAATGAGCAAATGCGAGTGGCTTTGCTCCAACTTCTAACTCAATAGCATGATCCACCTCTTTCCTTGGTGGAACCTTCTTAGGCAACTCGGCATGCATAACATCCTTGTACTCCTTGAGAACATCTTGGACGACCTTAGGTACATTCACCTCTCCATCCATGGGACCTTCGTCTTCCTTGAGGGTAGCCAAGTAAGTAGGCTCATTCCTCTTTACTCCTTTAGAAAGTTGGAGAGCGAACACCATTCTCTCCTTACTTATCTCCCGTACCACGGGCACAACACAAGGTTGTCCCTTCTCCATGATGCACATGGTGTTGGCATATGGGACCAGGAACGCTTTCACCATGTCCAATAAATCTATACCCAAATAGAACTTGTGATCATCATTGGAGCAATAGTTATGTCGACTTTACCTCGCCATTGTCCAAGCCGAATATCGGTGCCACGAGCTATTCCTTCAATTGGGAGACTTTTAGCATTGACTCCCTTGATATATCCTTTCTCCTTCGTATATGATAGGCCAATTTGTTCAGCAAGGTCTTTGGCCATGTAGATTGTGTCGGCTCCGGTATCCACCATGGCTTTCAAAGTCTTGTCCCTGATCTCGGTTTCCACGTACATCCTTCCACGTGGTTGTTCTTCGACCTTAGCTTGAATGGCACTTAGGAGATTCATTGAGGCGATCCTTCTTTCCTCCTTTGCTTATTCCTCCATGACAAGCACGACAAGTTTCCCCCGGTTGGGACACTCAAAGGTCCGATGGGGTCCACTACATAAGAAGCAGGATATCTTCTTGGGTGATCCATCTCTTTTCTCCTTCCCCTTATCTTTGGAGTACTTGTGTTCCTTGGAGGGCTTCTCTTTGTCTCCCCCACCTTTGCCATCATTACTCGGCCTTTTCCCTTGTCCCTTGAATGAGTCTTTTCTCTTGAACTCAATCAATGATTCGGCCGCAGCCATAGCCGTTGCAAGGTCTTGCACACCTCGTCTCTTCAATTCCAACTTGGCCCAACCCGTTAGGCCATCAAGGAAGCTAAACAAAGCATCCTTTTCTCCCATGTCAGGAATCTCCAAGAGCAACTCCGAGAACTCCTTCACATACTCCCTTATGTGGCCTTCCCTATGTTGAAGGCGACGAAGCTTGGCCCTAGCTTTGTTTTCGGCATCCTCCGGGTAGAATTGTGTTTTGAGTTCCTTCATGAATTCTTCCCAAGTGTCGATGGTGCACAATCCTTTCTTGACATCATCAGACCTTATGCGCCACCAAACTGTAACAACATCATTTAAATATAAGGAGACACTACGTACCTTTGATGCTTCATCTATTATGCCAACTGCATCAAAGTAGCGCTCCATGTTCTACAAGAAGTTGTCGATCTCCCTTGCACTCCTTGCCCCACCATAGGCCTTAGGTTTGGGAGCTTCGACTCTGTGGGTGATTGTCCCTGGTGTAGTCCCACCATTGGCTACCGCAACCATACACACACTGAGTTGAGTTTCTAGCTTCTCAACTCTTTCCCTGTAAGCATACATCTCGGCATCTTTGGCAACAATGTGGGCTTCAAGGGACTCGATCTTCTTGGACACCATGTCCACAACTGTGTTCAAGGCTCCTTGCATCTCTTCCCGGAGCTCTTGGTCCTCCCCATTGGACGCTTGCCCCTCGATGCGTTGTTCCATGTCTTCGACTTTCTCCCTCAAGTCGGACATGGTGGCACACAACTTAGCCAACCTTTCATCCATCGCAGCGATCATGTCCTTCGACTTGTCCTTGCGAACTTTCCCATCTTTGTCGTTGTTGCCAATTGCTGGGTTGTTGACCTCTGACGACATTCTCTTGTGTAGGATGATTTCACCAACCTTGCCAAACTTTGCTCTGATACCAACTGTCATGGGCTTTCTTTTCACAAGTACTTCCCGTGCGGCACTAGCAAACTTTGCCCCGACTTATCAAAGAAAGCTAGTCAGCCTTGCCCACAAAAGACTTACTTAGACTTTGGAAAACTAAGCAAGCTAAGAACACACAAGAGAGCTTAAGAGAACTAGAACTTATATTGCTTGAATTCTCTGAGGTGATTACAACAAATGAGACCTTAGCCTATTTATACAACTCCACCTCCTCAATGGACGGTGGTGATCAATTTGATCTAACGGTCTACAATGAACTTCTACACACTTCCTTAGAAATATCTAAGGACTAGAATCCTATGGAACTGTATGGAATTTTATGGGAGGTTCTAGAGAACTCTCTCTAGAACAATGTGGAATACTCTACATTATTTACACTTGCCAACCTCACTTGGCTAGGCAAGAGGATAGTTGTGGCACTAAGCATTCTTTTCCATTTGATCAAATCTTTAATTATTTATATGGTGATGAAAGTACCATGACCAACTAAATCAGATTTAGATTTGTTAAGTAAATTTGATTCCCCTTTTCGTTTTCTTCTCTTAGGATGTGTTTTAATTACTTGTCCCCCCCACGAAGAAAACAAATGTGCAAATACAATTCTAGATATTTTAGAATTGTGGTAATTGAGCTCCAAAAAAAAAAAAAAAAAAAAACAATTAAGTCTTGGTATGTAGGTTGAAACTGAAACCCGGTAGGATATATCCAAAACAGTCTCGATTGCTTGAATTATTGCTCTCTACTTGCATCAGGTTGAATTATTGTTGCGTTAAAAAACTTGAGAAGGGCAAGTAATTGGTAGAGATTATATGGTTTTTGTTGTTTTATTAGATTGGTTTCATATAATGAGTGAGGCTAGGGAACCGGGTTTTGCAACTATATTTTACAACCAGGATGATGTAGCATCGTCAGAGGAGGTCTTTTACAACCTTGAGATACACATAAACTTTTTGGGGATTTCATTATTCTTTTGAGATCATGCCACGTCATCCTGGTTGCAAAAACATGGTTTCCTAGCATTTTTGTTCAAATAATTGTGTCAATTTCCTAAACAGATCAGGAGTGTTATGTCTATGATCTATGCTGTCAAGATATGCATAGGAGTTGTCTAATTAGGATTCTCGGCAATAGGAGGCTCCTTGTAAAGAAATCGGTCCATTCTGATACTAATTGTCATGAACCAACTAACCGTCCCAAAAACCGAGCTGTCCAGGAGGGGAACGTTCATGACTAGGATCGTGAGAGCCATTATAATTATGAAACAATGAATATCACAAGCATCTTGGTTCTGAACTAGAGCTTTCAGATGGGTACCTAATGACAGATTCATTATAAGTTGCTTCATTGAAATACCTTTCAGTTAAGTAATCAAGCTTAACATGTTCTGAACAGCAAGAAAAAAGCACTACAAAATTTCCATCATCATCTTCTGCATAAATTTGCATATAAATTCAAGCAAACATTTAACCAAACACAACAACTATGGAATTTCTTATGTAAGGTTTCCAATTATTGCAGCAAAACACAGGGTTGGGTGCAGCCATGTCTTGGGGCGTAATTCCGCATCCAGATACGTTTGCAGTTGATTAGAAAATTGGCCAGCTCCTGTCCATCGAGGACTGTAGCGATCATTGACACCGATCGAAGCACCACCTTCGCAAAATATACTGGGTCCTGAAATGGAAGAACTGGTTCCATTTGGATCGCTTCAACACAATACCTGTACACCCTGAGAATCAAAACCAAGTCTTAGAGTTAGTATGATATACACATATATAAAAACACATAAACAATACATTACATACCTACTACACTAAACAAATAGGAATGGGTGAGAATACAGAAAAAATGTTGATAATTATTACCTTAGGAAGAAGTCGAGAAGTTCTTCTGCAGGCATGGGATGCCCCCTAGAAAATGTTGCAAACACAGTTCTTTCCTCTTTGGGAACATAAAGGGAGGGAGCCCATGGTTGTGCCCGTTGGATTGAGACTGGAAGCTAGGAATGAAGGACTCCAGGGCTTGGCAGATGGATTGAGGTTTGAAGCTAGTGGTGGTCTCCAAGGTTGTGCAGTAGGATTGAGATTTGTTGAAGCTTGGGGCACATCATGCTGTCTTAGTGCTGGTTCATTCACCAGGCTCGTCCTTGGATCAGTTGCAACATTGACATTGACCATGCTAGCAGCAAACCCCAAGGCTCTCCCAATCTCCCTTTCCATTCTACAGATAACTACATCTTGGACAATGTCCTGAAATGCCTTACTCAAATTTTCGTTTGTCATATCTTTTATGGCACGTAAGGCACTAGCTTTGTTTTCATAGATAAACAGCAATTACATCCTTCTCCCAGTCAGACTAGTTGTGACTGGTAACTCCATATCAGGTTGTGGTGCCTGTCGATTGTGTTCCATGAATTCTATGCACGGACTCCCTTCTTTTGCTGCCAAGCTAATTACAGCATCCTCCTTTTTTAGAGTATACCAACAATGCTAGGAAGTTTGCATCCACAACCAGCATGCAATGATCTTCATAGACTGTATAGGTCGCATTCCAGTTTGATCATCATGTGACTGCAAACTTGTCGCTCTAAGTTGTGGTACCATTGAGCTGTTCAGTTGTTGCAGAACTACTAGCCATGATCTCTGGCAAATAAAATACTCATGTTAGAAACTGATTAACTTTTCCACATAGCTAAATAGTAATCTTTCAGACATTAGAGTATAGAAGTTATAATGGTTTGATTATGTGACTAAAGAAATCAGTAAAATTTCTAGATTTTTGCGTCTTGTTTAAGGCATAAATTGGGACACAGTTTAGGGATTAACGAAACTTTAAAATACAAGCTTGACTCTTTAGGCGCGGAAGCAAGAAGCTTTTCAAAAATATGGCATCTCAAAATAGAGTGGTGCTAAAAGATCACCTCCATCCTCTAGCTTCATGACTACTTAAATCTAGGACGCTGGAAGTGCATATATATGTGTGACAATATACAAATCTCTCTATCCTATATATATGACAAAGACATTCACAGGAATATAAATGATAATCGTGTACTTACTAGAATATATAATGAGTAGAAGGACTTCCTAAACTGGCAAAACGGTGTAAAAGTCTTTCTCATGCATAACAATTTTGTCTACTGTAGTCTTAAGAACAGAAGAGGGGTTGAGGTTGGTTTAAGTCAAAAATATATTTTAGCTTCAAAACCGATGTTCCTACATTCAGCAAAACCCAGGAAGCCCAAGCTTTAATAGGGAAACCCGAACATATAAAATATATATCCTTAAGACCCCAATTTAACATTAGAATTTTCCCAGCCTGTTGGTATTATACTAGTAGAAGATACAAGAAAACAAATTCTTTTTTTCAAACTCGCTCAGTTATTGACCCTAGAAGTAGAACCCAGGAAAGCCAAAATCACCATTTTTCACAGTAAATACACAACTTATTTGTCAACATATTTCAGCCATATGCTAAAAACACTTGATACAAAATTCATTACTTGTGAATCTCCCTTTCAATTCTTAGAGGTTTCAGAATATTGAAAGTTTAGATGATACTTCAATCATTCAACGTTCATATCGAAAAATTCAAAAGCATTCTTTGCATTTGAAACTTGCTGGAGTATATTTCACATCTTGAAGGCAATGAAAGGAGACCATCTCGCTGATAAATATGGTTTTTTTTTTTTTTAACAAAAAGAAGAAAACCCTTACTTCTTACCTCAACTTGAGGAAAAAAAAATTAATATCAAGAATAATATGGAAATCATCAGGAGCTCGAATTTGGTTTGAGTAGTGAAAGCACCTCCAGAAAGTTGTCAGCTGAGATAATGGTTTTTATATTGAACAAATGGTTTTTGGTGGAACAATGACGCTTTGAACAAATTGACTCTTACAATGCTTTGGCAAAAAAGAAAAGCTCCAAATAATGAAATAATTATCATATTTCATTTCTTTAAGTTGACGATGTTGTAATTTCAAGTTTGGCTTACAAACATGTTCGCCCAGAACAACTTTTTTTTTCTTTTTCTTCGATTATGCCAACAATTGTCCACTTGCACTAGATTAGAAATCAAAACCCCCTCGGTGATTCTAAATGGCGAGGAAACGGGCGAGGGAGGGGGGTGTGACCCTCCATCCCTCTCGAGATGCGTGCCGATGTGAATCTCAAAGGGGATGGGGGGGTCAAACCCCCCTCCCTCGCTCGTTTCCTCGCCGCCTAGAACGACTCAAACCCCCTATTCTCATTCACAAAAACAATGAAACAAAATTGAAAATGTTGAGAGACGGAGAGAAAGAGGGAATGTGTTGAAATATTGGTTTGAATTTCAAAAATAAAGGGAAATGATTTCTTAACTTTCAAATCTCTCTCTAGATTGTTTAGTCTCATAACCTCTATGTAGCCCACTTTGGAGGAGTTAATAAAGATAGTTTTTGAACTTGGATTTGGACCCTAAGGGGTACCCACTTTTCTGAAGGAGGGAGAAGATAGACCAATGTTGATCCACTCCACACGCACCATCACTGTCGTCGGGTCAAATTAAGATGAAACATATTCTTTTTGTTGAAATTTTATTTGGAAAAATAAAATATTAAATATATTTTATTTGCTTTAGAGAACAAGACTAAGTCAGAGGAGACCCAGTCTTCTTTCCACGTTTTCTCTCAAACAGATCTTTCTATCGGCCTATAAATAGTTGTTCTCTCTCTCAGATAAATATATCAAAATCAAACACAGTTTTATTAGAAAAAAAGTTTTTCATTTCAGAGAGTTTATTTGTAAACAGTTTCTGATTTTTCAGAGAGTTTCCAAAACTCTGTTTCATCAAACAGAGTTCGAGTTCTGTTTTTCGAAATACTTTGCTTATTTATTGTAATTGATTTTCGAGATTCCGAGCAAAAGAAACTAGACGAATAAATTTCCGTTCTTCAGAAAGTGCATGTGACTGAACGAGACAGAAAAGGTATTCTGGGCTGTTTTATCCTGGGGATGACGGAGCTTACAAACTGCTTGCACAATCTTGGGCAGAGCCGCGAAATGGCTTAAAGAGAGCGACCTAGTCTGCGACTCAACTCGAGAAAAATTTGGTAACTTCATTTCTGTTTTAATTTGCAGCAATTTATTTCCAACAAAATATTTGAGAGAGGTGTATCTTTGTGAAGAGTTTGATTTTAGGTTCAAGTATGAAAGAGAGTTGTTTTGGTTTCATTTAATGGTGAAAATTACAGGTGAAAGAGTACAGGAATGGGGGGGGGGGGGGGGGTGTAATTTATGTGTTTTTTTAGAAAAATTAAATTCACACAAGGTGTTTTCAGTTATTGGGTTATTTTAGTAAACATGCGGTGACAAAAATAACACTATTCAAAATCCATAAGGTAAAGATTGTCTACCCTACCCTATTGAAATATTTGGTCTTATTTAAACATAACATTGTGAATTCCAGCCCTATTGTAATATCGATGATTTTGATATGGGATGTAGTTTGAACCCAAATGGTTTCTCCTTTTATTGATAAATAAAGGTTCACAAAAAGAAACTTATCATAACCATCACAATAAGAAAGTATATATGAAACAATCTTCTCATTCCCTTCCACGATTACAGCACACAAAGATACATTCAATAGGCAATTGACATTGATCCATAGAGGAGGCGTGTCAATGACAGGGTGGTAGTGGGTCGAGATTGTGGTTATGCCATCATGAAGACATCAACTATAAAAGAAGAAGTTGATGATACTTGTTTTGTGCCAGTTTGAATGTCAAAATAGGAAACAAATCTTAGGCCAAAACGGTTATGACAATTAAATATCAAAGAGTCATCAATTCCCTCGATTACTTTATATTTCGTTTAATGGAGAGCCCTTCAAATAATTTAAGTATAGAGAAATTGGGGTTGACACATTGAGAATTTGGACCCTCAAAATTAGAGTACATGGTTTCAAACCCTATACTGTGATTATACTTTCAGTATAAAAGCAAGAATTAATGCATGCCAACTTTTTATTGAGCAACAGAGTTTTACAAAAAATAAACACAATTAACAATTGGATTTTGGGATCCATTTGATTTATTTTTATCTTAATGATAAACCAATGACTAGTTGTATTGGATCTATTTTACCATATTAGATTTTGGGTTCGTTTATGACGTTAGGTTTTGCACGTCATCTATTAGTGTCCGAGTATTTTTATCTATGTGCTGGTTAAGGGAAGTCAATTGGGTTGATTATATCATTTTGGACCTCAGACCAATATAGTTTTCAAAATGGATCCCAAGCTCAGTTATAATAAAATAATTTACCCTAGTAACTATTAATTATCTTCATAAGCTATAAGCAATAGGGTCTGTTGCCTTAAGAATATGGACAGTTGAAATTAAAATACAGAGTTTCGAACCTTACGAGAAATATTAAAACAACCATTCATTTTTTATTTTTTTATTAAAAAAAGTTGTACTAATCCATGCAATCGATAGATCATAAATAAGTAAGAAAATTGACGTAATATTTTTTATCAAATAATTATAGGACAATTTAATTATAAGAAGGTGGTCAATATTATGAGCAAGGTTTCCTAATAGTAAATAGGATTAGATCATTATCATAACTTTTAATTGACAGTGTTGCTTAACTTTTAACAAGTGTTGCATAACTTTTAACTGACAATGTTGTAGACTCTACTTGGAATTTGGTGTGTGTTGGATGAATCTATATAGTTTGAGGAATTCTAAATGTCGAGGAAACGGGCGAGGAAATGGGCGAGGGACGGGACGTGGCGGGGTGGGGACCGTCCACCCCGCTCGAGATGCGTGCCATCGTTTTTGGAGCGCGCATCCCGAGCGGGGTGGACGGTCCCCACCCCACCCCGCCACGTCCCGTCCCTCGCCCGTTTCCTCGCCATTTAGAAGCGCTCATATAGTTTACATCAAACCTATAACCCTGGAATTATGCACCCATATACCTTTCATTTTCTTCGAAAAACATTCAAGTATAAAATCTTGACATATGGAAAGTAATAAATATCATGGTAGAAGCTCTTTTTTTGGTTTCAACTTTGAATGCTCTTTTTTAAAGTAGTACAAACAATGGTTAGAAGTAAATATTATTAGTTATAAGTTGCTAAAGTTCATTTTTAGGGCGATTTAGTCATAGCAGTCGCAATGTGCAACTTTCAAAGATTTCACGGGTCCCAAGGGTCGGGCTTTGAGTCGCTCAATATATTCCATACAATTTTTGGGTTATTTTCAATGTAGTTTGTAACCCTAATATTGAAAGTTTGATACTAGTAGTTGATGATCATGAGGCTATAAATTTCAGGTTGTTGTTGTTGTTGTTGATGATGATGTTAATGTAGTTGTTGTCGTTGTTACAATAAAGTGTGGCAGGCTCAATGAGCGAGTCCAAGGAGTAGACTTAAGCAAATTAGGCTACGTAAAATTTTAATATATTCTTCTCTATGTTCTCTTTGTTTTTCTCTCGTTGGTCCAAAAATGTATAGTACATACTCAATAAATGCATTGACTTATTAAGTAGAAAAAGATACACAATTATCATCAATTTAGTTAGTGTATTGAAGAATAACAAGTGTTATTACACAAACAAAGCAAGCACGGTGTTAGTACGTACGTTATGTACATAACAAACTAAAGTAAAGAAAAATCGTAACATCACGAAGAAAACATTTAACTTAGGTTGTGCATTGATACTACAAAAGGTTGTTGCAAAATTTTTCTTTCACTTAGGTACTATAGATCTTTTGTGAATCGAACTTTAGAGCTTTTGTTTTATCCTACGAATATTATATTTATCAAGCCCCTATATGCGTGATTAATCTCATCAAATGAGCATTAGTTGGAAAAAAAAAAAGATAGATAGAATAATAACTCTAATGTATAAAACATAAATTTCAAATAAAGTAAGTAGGACTCTTTCAATCTTATAATCAACTTCATGTCCACCATAATATAGAAAGGCAATGATAACATTTTATTTTGGTCATGTTTCTTGTATACCTACTTACCAAATAACATATATATATATATATATATATTAGAATTCAGATTGATTTCCATGAAATCTCCCAATATTTAGCATCATCATATTCATTTCCACAAGAATGTAAAAATTTATTTATTTAATATATTAAATAAATCAAATTGCATTATTGGAAAGAAAATAATGTTAGATATAGTTAAATTCACAAGAAATCCTTAAACTTTTACACATTTCACTGTCCAACTAGATCTAAACGCGTGATCCACTATTGTGTTTGCCTATTAAAAATATATGAAGGGGACCATACTTCATTACCAATTTAAATTACATCAAATTTTAGGGTAACAATTCATAAATTGATAGTTTATGGCATGTGTTCCTACATAACTAGAACTAACCTAAATTGATAGTTTATTTATCTCATCACAATTCAACTAGATCTAAAATATCCAATAATGTGTAAATAATATTTTAATTTTGATTGTAATTGTTTGTACTCCTACATAACCAAAACATTAATTTGAACCCATTGGGAAAAAGTTAAAAACAGCAACAATAAACGTTTTAGATTCATCAAGGATTTAGCCCTTTAATCCCTTTGGATAAAACTAAATAGATTAATAAAATAAAAGATCTAATAACTCCCTATTCTCTCCCAACAAACTTATAGGCAGGCCATTGATCTGAAGCAATGAAGAAAAAAAAATGTTTTTTTTTTTTTTTAGTTTGGCACTCATTAGGTTATACCTATTAGAGTTTGGCTATCGTTTTGAAAATGGTTTGTGTCTAAGCCTCGTTTTCTGACAGAACCATTAAGTCCAAGTCATTGACCGGTCAAGATTAATTTTCGGACCCTTTTGCCTTTACCTTAGGTTAAACTAATGAATGAGATTTCTCCTAAAACATAAAACCATTTTTTGATTGAATCTCCTCCTTGCGATGCACCTCCTTCCTGTTGTGACAAAAATGCTCCTCCCTGTGACAGACACACCTCCCTGCGACAAAGATGCACGCTCCTCTTTGCTATGACGAATATGCTCCTCCCTGCTGCAACAAAGACTACTCCCTACGATGATTGCTTCCGACTCTCTGCTGCTTGAGTTTGGTTCAAATGCCAATGCTCCCAAAGATGCATAAAATGTATTTTCTCTATGTACCATGCCAGGATCTAATGTAGATAAGTTTAGATCATTGTCATTTTTGAGATAGTAATCAGAAAGGTGGCTCATGTTTCTTTTCCTCTAGGTTGAGAAAACGACCAAACAATAAGAGTCGAAGTTCCAAGCCATTACAGGGAAGAAGTATTCATTGAAAGGTTGATCTAATTATCTCTTTCATTCATCTCACTACCGTGGCGATGTGTAGTTGCAATGGTTTGTTCCATGTGTGACTTTGAAATCTTCCTAAGGTTAGGAATGATATTTAAATTAGATTTAAACCTATTTCTATATACAAATTTTTGCGCTCAGTAGGCTTTCAGCTCATATAAATACTTTTTCCTTCTTTTTAAGTATTGATCATCTTGATTTAGGGAATATGTGGCATTTGCATCTTGAGAAAATGGTCAGCAGGGGAGAAAGATCTATGGTTTTCATAAAATACGAAGTACAAAATTTCCAGCAACTGAATGCGTAATTTCCACTTCTCTGGAACCAACCTACACTTAAAATCAACTAGGGTTTATTAGATTTTATTGGGGCTTAAGTAATGGCTAACAACGAATGATAAATGATATATGAAAATTTTCAATATTCTGAAAATGCATACACCAATTAAACTAACTCACAGGGCTATGAATAATACATAAATGTTGTACACAACTATTTTTTTCTTCCTTCTTTATTTGAATTTTTTTATTTTAATTCACGCATCCGACCTCTTCTTCTTCTTCTTTTTCGTTACATGCTTCTCCTCTTCAACACAATAGAATATTTCATTACTGAGGATTCATGGAATATTTCAATTCTGTTCTTTCTAATTGCCCATCTCAAACAACTATCCAACTATACACATTCTCAGAAAAATTGAAAATTAGTTAATGAAATACATGGTTAACAAAGAAAAGGAGGCTCAAGCAGGCTACGAAAGGGAACTTATGAGTGGGTAAGTCCAATGGCTAGGGAACAATCCAAAATAAATGCTTAAATCATTTCCTAAGTTTGGGCAATATTATGACAACTCAACTAAATAAAACAAGAAGTTCTAGTGCTATAATTCAATTTTAATGTCATTCCGAAAGAAATTGATAAGAAAAATAAGAATAATGAAATCATCAACGAGATAATGCCAACTCAAGAAAAATAAGAGTTTATATATATATATATATATAACCCTCAGAAAAACTAGAATGGATCAAAACTTGAAAGGGTTATGTCTTTGCTATTATTCTAAGGTTTTTTAACTCATATCTTACTTGTCATCTTCAGATCGTGCTAATATGGCTTATGGTGCAATAATAGTCAAGTTGCAAAATCTCATGAAATAGATATAACTTAAAGATCGTACTAAAATACACAAATATGTCAAGTTGATAACATGTATTTCCTTAAATTTAAAAGCATCAAACATTTCAAATTCATTCTCATCATCGCAGAACACTCTACCCGACAATAAAAATGACTCAAAATCGTTTTTTTGGTGTCACAATTATCATTAACAATTATCTAAGTAATCAATGGAGATTGAGTAGAATACTTAGAGTAATTAATCACTTTAATCATGAAACTCGATTTAAAATAATAAAAATATCATCGAAACTCATGTACCACACCCTCAAACCTAAACCAAATATTGTCCTGAATGTGTAAAATAATAATCATGACAAATGAATGAAATAAGCAAATAAGGGGAGGCTAGTATTACCGGAGTGAAAATTTTACCAATTCCCAAGAGGTCATCAACCAAGGAAGCCCAGAAACATGAGAATCATGGACTTGACATGAAAAACAGATAAAATGCATACTCGTGACTAACAAAAAATACAACAAAAATGCATGACTAAATTGTAAGTAAATCGTTACAGAGCTAACGAGTACGGGTGGAGCACTTGTAGGGTACTCAAAAATCAATCTAGACTAACAACAAAGACACACAACGAAAATTGGGTTGTTCCCTGGAGCACTTGGTTTAACGTCATCAGCCCGACATATGTTCTCCCTCATAAATGATAAACCATAAAGTGAAGAAGAAGAACTAGTGAACACTCATCCCAAACCTAGACACCTATTTCATGATGTTAATTAGATCAAAAGTGTCAAAGAATCATATAGCAATAACCTGAAATTTGAGAGTCAATCCAACAAATTATAACGACCACATGCGACAAAACAAACACGAACACACTCCAAAAGCTACTAGGACACCAAACAAAATCATAATGAAATGCAAGTGAACTCACATGGCTAGGAAATCAGTAGTGACCTAGAACATAAAGTTTTCACAAGTAGTGATACACAACAATTGATCCTGGCATACTCCTGAAAAGGGACATCCTAAGTCTAGTGTTAAATTAGAAGATTGAACCTTTTTCACAACAATATGGTAGAAATTGAAATCATCACTGAAAAACAAGGGATTCACATAAGTAGCTTAAGTTAGTGTAAAAGAGATGCTAGGAGATGTGTCTATAGACATATCGTTGGTCTAGGTTTATTACGACAAAATGAATCACACAAAGATAATGGCTTGGACAACTCAACAACCCCCCAAACCTGAAATTGACACTACTTATGATTGAAATCTCGCAATAGATGTATCTTCTGATAATGCATTGACTATTTCTTGAATTATGTTCATCTATATCTTGAAAATAGTCAAGGCAAGACTCCAAAAAATATTCAAAATCAAATTTTATGCATGGGTCACTAGGAAGGCATACGTCTAAAGAGTCAACATGAGAAGGAGATAAAGGGAATGGTATAGTCTCAATCATATTTACCTCAAAAACATCATCAAACTCTTTGGATTGCTAACCAACATTAAACACATTTAGCTCAACTTTGATGCTCCCAAAGACAATTTCATGGTTCCGATTCTGTAGTTGATGACAACATTCGCAGTCGCTAAAAATTGGTGACCCAAAATAACAAGAATGTGATTATTAGGATTGATAACAGGTTATGTATCAAGGACTTCAAAGTCCACTGGAAATGAAATTTATCAACCTTAATAATCACATCCTCAATAACAACACGAGGAATTCTAATTGACCTATCTATCAATTATAGTATTGCATGGGTGGGTTTCAATTCTCCGAGACCTAATTGCACATAAACAACATATGGCAACAAATTAACACTAACCCCCCAAATCCAACAATGTCTCATCAATCATTTGATCTCCAATGACACAAGAAATGGTAGGACATCCTGAATCCCTAAATTTAGGCGTGGTTTTGTATTGAATTATGGGGCTAACTTGCTCGGTGATGAAGGCTCGTTTGTGTACATTTAACTTTCACTTTTGTGTGCAAAGATCCTTTAAGAGCTTGGCATAAGTAAGAACTTGCTTAATGACATCAAGTAATGAAATATTGATGAGAACATGTTCTAAAATTTTCATTATATTATCAACATTAGTTCCTTTCTTAGCCAAGACCACCCGTGATGGGAGCGGTTCCTTAGACATATAAGATGCTTGGGGCACCTCAAAATCAACAGGTTAATCATTAAATGAGGTTTTATCAGCATTCTTATGAGATGAGGATGCAACCTATTTAGAACTAGGTGGAGACACAACACTCTAATCAAGCATTTGAACTTGGTTGTCAACCTGTTTTCCGCTCTTATGGGTTGTAATGGATTTGACCTATTCAAAATGTGACCCTGAATTGGCATTAGCTTCAAATTGTCCCTTTAGATTTGGAACATATTTACTAGGGAACTTTCATGACTCTCTCAGAAAGTGACATAACTATCTGACTCACCTCTATCTCAAGATTATGAATGGCTTGGGACCGTTTTAGAGAGGTAGCTCTCAATTCAGTTATAGCCTGGGAATTATGCTCAAGCACGTGTCCTGTTTGCAACATAAAATTTTTCAAAGTGTCATTTTAACTAGGTTTGTTAGATGGAGGAACAAATTGATTAAATTGAGGCTTATCATGATTAGGTGCTTGAGGAGCTTGAGGAATGACAATGGGGCCTTCCCACTTCTGACCACTGGCCCATGAGAAATTAGGATACTTAGCTAAACGAATGACATTAAATGCATTGACTTGCTCAGAAAAATAGGCAAGATACTCACTTTTTAAATCACAATCAAAGGAATGACAAGGACTTGAATATGCATCACAAACCTCAGTTGGAACACTTGTAGGAGGTTGGGTTTGAGTCATTTGTAAATATGCATCAATCTTCTGAGCCATGGTCATTAAGCTGGCTTTAACTTCGAAGGAGGACGATAAGGAATAGATGATGTCGCTCACACTACATACAATCACCCATTTGTATCAAAATCTCTTTTTGAATAATCTTATTGCTGAAAATTTTCAAAAAGAGTTTCAAGAATTCCCTAATCTCATGGTTTTGAAGGCTCAACGCATCTTGAAAATAGTAAAGGCTTTTTTAACCCTAAAATAGACGGTGGTTAACCTATCTGCGGAAGAGGACACAAAATTTTCAAATCAATCCTGTCACTATTCAAATTTGTTTGCAATTCGAGCTAAACAATTAAAAAAAACACTAATTAATCCACTAAAAACTGCGATGCTGATGCGGTGGGAAGAAGTTACCTCTGGTGTGAACCACTATTGGGTTACTTGCGATGTCGGTTTGAAGTCGAGTTGACGTCTATCAGTTGCACCGTCCACCTGATGGCTCGCCGACTTTTTAGAGTGCCCTCTTGATCGCAATCTGTAAACAATTCAAATAATTTGTTTTGTTATGCTTTTCTTTTTGTTTGTTATTTGCCTTTTTTTTTCAAAGTAGCCAGCAATACTCTACACTTTCCTACCTATTAATACTTGCAAAACAAACCTATTAATACCTAAAAAACAACAAACGACACAAATCAAACCTACTAAGAAATGAAAGAAAAAAAAATGAAAATTTGTCCTAGAAATAAAAAGAACACAAACAACCTAGTTCTGACTTAAAATCAAAAGAAATAAAAACAAACTACCCATGATTGATTTTTTTTTTCTTTTTCTAATTGACCTAGACTACAAATTAGTAAAAATAAACCCTTCAATTCAATTGTATTGCTACAACCCCGACAACGACGCCTAAAACTTGATGTAGATTAACAACCTAAATAAATAGGCTAATTAAACCTAGTTTTAATAACCACAAGTGTAGGGTTGTCTCACCATTAGGATTAATACGGATCGAATCCTCAAGGATTGAAGTTGGAAACAAATTTTAGAGTATGATTACACTAATTTAAGCAAGGGGGTACAACATGATATTCTATATTATTGTGAACTAAAATAAACAATAAAAATTAAATTAAGAAAGTTGGATGAGAAGTGGACCAAGGCATCAAATCCACCATTGGTTTCTCCGAGAAGTGTTCAATCTAAATTATTGTTTTCATAAAATGAGAAGAATTAAGGATAAATAATCTCTTACTTGCATCGATGATGCGATCGTTAAAACCATTTAGTTAAAATCTAAATCTAAATTCACAATCAATCTCAGCAAAGATGTAAACCCCTAGCATTGGTGTCTTGCAAGAACATACACAATCACATGTTTACTTAAACAATTAAAATCAAACTTTGAATAATAAAAAGTAATATAACTGCCGACTAGTCTAGATATAAATATGATATAATCGGTGAAAGCAATTTACTAATATTTAGGAAAAGACTGTATTCAACAATGAAATATAACGAAAACAGTAAAACAAATCTCAACAAACTTTAGAAACCCATTGGTTTTGTTTTCGCCTAGGCATGGAGTTTAAAGGCTCATGTTAGTGGTGGTTATCGCGGTGAGAACCTCCCTTGCCTGCATTTTCAAATCTACATATACGTGCAGCGAAGAGACACCAAAACCCAACCATAAACAACTCCTCAAAGAGAGCCCAAAAAACATGTGTGTGAGCCAGAACAAATGAGGAAAGTCCCTCCCAAACATGCGTGAGGTCGAACCCAATTTCTCTCTACTTCCCTTCTTCAACGTGAAAGAGAGCTTCACAAAACATATCTAATTCTTTCTTCATAAAACCCCAGCTATAAGTTAGCCCCGAAGAGCTATTTTCAGTTGGAGTTGGAAACCCCTCTGCATTAGGAATAGTCATCAAGTTTATGTAAGAAAGCTTTCAAAGAATCCAACTACTAAATTCCTTTCTAACCTAAAATATAAGAGGTAAAAGACTTGATTAGAAAGAAATAAAGGTAAGATTCCAAATCAAAGAAGATAACTGAAATTTATGTATTGTAATAGATATTGGAAAACAATGAGGTTGGTTGTTTTGTTTCTAAACTGAGACATGATATGGGGTGGGAGTTGGAACTTTGTTGTGGTTTATTCATTTGTAAGATAAAGGTTTAGGTTGAAGAAGTGGTTGGTCAGTATTGGTAAGGTGTTTGGTTTTGGGTTTGTTTGCTTATAATATGTGATGCATCCAAATCTGGTCTCCCAAAGATCTGACCTGCAAAACAAGGTTAGTTAGATTGCTAAAGACCACATTTTTGGTTGTCAAAGGCACTCTGATGCTTAATTCAATTAAGCTATAGGAAAGAACTCAAATTGGACATCATTAATTTGGTGTCGTCTGTGGGAAACGAAAGTCCTTTTCTAAAAAAGAGTCTCTTATTGGTAATTTCCTTAGCTCTAATCAGCAACAAAAAATCAGAGCAAATGGAACATTCTTCAATCTCTCAACCCGACAACAATCAAGGCAATCCTTCCACTAGTGAAATTAAGTTACCAATAAGGCGTGCCCCAAATCCAACAACAGCTACCATGCCAGGTAATGTAGTATCACAACGTGGAATGGTGGCCCAATCATCTCTATCGTCTATCAATACAATGACAGATCCCCGTGTAGACCAAGAGAGTTGGTCCATATGGATTATCTAATCGGAGTTGTTAACAAGCTCACCCATGAGCGTGCTACACCTATCAAACACATCCACACGCCACTTCAACAAATATTCGCCAATAACGTTCGATAAAACCACAAAATTCCTATCAAACTTCGACGAACAACTTTTGAAGGCAATGAACCATAGGGAGAAGACTCTCAGAGTGATGGAATTCTTCCACAAGTTCCATTCAGGATCTGAGTTACCGATCCCAACGTGCTTTATGAGTTGGCCAGCCGCCATTCTCTGACGCACTCATGAAAACCCCTCTGTCGAAAAAGTTCACTCCACCAAAATTTGAAACTTATGATGGCATTGCTAATCTGACAGACCATCTACGACATTTCCACTACATGATGGCACCGAAAGAAAGCACGGAGTCCATTTTGTGTCGAAAGACTCTTTTCAAGCATTAGCCACGACCTTCATCACAAGGTTCATTAGTAGTTAGCAGATCAGAAATGGCCCACACTACTTACTCCACGTAAAGCAAAAACTCGAAGAAACTATTAGGGTGTACGTTACTCGTTTTACTGACGAGTTAACTATTATTGACGGATGCAATGATGACACAAACATAGCAACTTTCACTTCTGGATTAATGGGGGCTATTTTACAACTCTCTGAACCTGGACCCTCCAAGGAGTATGACGACCTTATTGAAGACTTCTCAAAAGTACATCACCCTCGAGGAGATGTTGGCCGCCAAAATGAAGAATGAATCTGAGAAAAAATATTTCCCAACAAATCAGGAAAGGAGATAAGAGAGACGAAGAGATGACAGGCCAAGGGAGCAGAATGGCCACTCAAAAAGGCATCAGACCAATGGCAGGTCTGAGTTCAACAAGCAAGAATCCGAAAAGCTGCAGTCTGAAAGACCTAGACATGAACAGTCAACGAACGTGATCAATATGATGTATAAACCTTTCATGGCTTTGAAAACAAGTCGAGTAAACATCTTGAAGTCCATGGCAAATTGGGAGGACATCAAATGGTCACTCAAGCTGAGAGGAAATTCGGTCGGACAAGATAAGAGCAAGTATTGTTGTTTCCACAAGGACCACGAACATGACACAAAAACTGCTACAACTTGAAAGACGAAATCAAGTACTGGTCTAGAGAGGACGATTCGGAGAATTCGTCGGGTTGACTGACAAGCAGTCTAATGACAAAGAGTAGGCGGACACTACCACAAGGTCAAATGAGTAGCCTAGAAAACTGATATGTCCTACACGGCATAGCTGGAAAGAAGGAACGATCTAACCGATCGCGGAAGCGATCAATCCGGGATTTATGGACAAGGATCTGATACTCGGAGCCTTCTGTACAACGCGCCAGAACAACTCAATGAACTCTGACTTTTTTCGAAGAGGATGCAAAGGGAGTTCATTTCACCCATAACAACACCCTGGTGATTTCAATATTGATAGACAGGTGGGAGATCAAGAAAGTACTAGTCGACACGGGTAGCTCAACCAACCTTTTGTACTTGACGGCGTTCCACAAAATGCAATTCAGCGAAGAAATGCTTACACCCAACGACCAACCAATGGTAGGTTTCATCAGAGAGCAGTGCCGCCTACTCGGAATGATTCAATTACCAATCGAAGCAGGAAAGCCAGGTAAACAACGAGTCCTATTAACAGAAATCCTTGTTGTTGACGCACCATCCGCGTACAACATACTACTCTAAAGACCTTGGATACACGAGATGGGTGTGTGCTCTACCATGCATCAATGTCTGAAATTTCACTGATGATGACATCGGGGTAATCGAAAGAGATTAGCCAGCAGCACATGAATGCCATTACACATCAACGAATGCCCCGAAACAGATAGCAATCATTATCACGACCAGAGGAGCCACTGCAGCAACTTGGTCAATTGCAAATGGATCCCGACCTTCCAAAAGACAATGCAGCTCCAATCAGTCTGAGAGTCCGACCAAATACTGGACAACCAAAAAAAGAAACAACACCAGTCCATCTGGATGGTAAAGAGAGAGGAAAAAGAGTCTGGATTGGCACAAAAATCCACCCAGAACTAACAAAACAACTGATTCAACTGTTGAAAGACAACCAAGATGTCTTCGCCTGGACAATGAAAGACATGGTAAGCATTGATCATTCGTCATCACTCACAAGCTACAAGTCAATCCAGACAAGAAGCCAGTCCGACGAAAAAGAAGGCTAGTTGCCCCAAAACCCAACCAAGCAATAAACAAGGAAGTGCATCGCCTAATGAATGAAGAGATGATCACGGAATCTCACTACTCGGACTAGCTGGCCAACACGGTTTTGGTCAAGTAAAAGAATGGTAAGTGGAAAGTATGTGAAGACTACACGGATCTGAATAAGGCCTGCCCAAAAGACAGTTTTCCATTCCCACAAATAGATCAAATAGTGGAGACCACTACTGGACATGAACTCCTAAGCTTTTTGGACTCATACTCTGGCTACCACCAGATACAGATGCATCCACCTAATCAGGAAAATACATCTTTTATGAGGTACTTACTACTACCGAGTGATGCCATTCAGACTAAAGAATGTGGGAGCCACGTCCCAACGTCTTGTAAACAGGATGTTCAAGGATCAGATAAGCAAGACTACGGAGGTGTAGTCCTATGATATGCTAGTCAAGAGATTGAACAAAAACGACCACATCAAAGACCTCGAACAAACCTTCTCTCAGCTCCGAAGGTACCAAATAAAGCTTAATCTAGAAAAATGCACATTAGGGGTAGAGTCAGGGAAATTCATTGGGTACATGGTCAATCAAAGAGGAATCAAAGTTGATCTAAAATAAATGCAAACACTCCTCAATATGCAGTCACCCACTAACATCAAAGGGGTGCAAAGGCTCAATGGTAGAATAGAAACTTTGAACAAATTCATATCCAGATCATCAGATGTGTCTTCCCTTCTTCAAAATTTTGAAAGGAAACAAAATGTTCAAATGGAGTGAAGAATGTGAGAAAGTTTTCCAAAGTTTGAAACGTACATGGGAAGTACCGAACTGTTATCAAAGCGAAGAACAAAAGAGATTTTGTACTTGTACCTATAAGTGTCTGAACATGCAGTCAGCTCAGCACTGATGTGAGAGTAAAAAGGTGCACAAAAGCCAGTATACTACGTCAGCAAGACATTTGCATACTGATGATCACATAATTATAACATTTTTTACCTCCTATTATATTTTTGTTAATCCTTGTTTTATTTTATTTTAGATTAATTATTAAATTTTTGTGTTTTTGTAGAATTTGGAGCAATAATGAAGAAATCGAAGAAAAATGAAATGAACAAATCACAGATGGTAACTTCAGAGAAAGTGGAGGTGAAAATAACCTGAGCCCTTGGCTTAAACCCAAAACCAAATCCATCAACCCAAACCCATTGCCAAGCCCACTCAAACCCAAAGAATATTCTCCCAATTATCCCATATTCAGTTTTGATTTTACCTTGATTCACTCCATGAATCATCCCTTTATCTCATCTCTATTCATTTTGTTCATTATCTATAAATACAATTGAAAATGAATGTGAAAGGAGAGGAGGAGAAGGGAATTAAACCTCAATAGACAAAAACAAATCCTCCTTGCTTCATAAAGTGATTTTCATCACACACATCTCATCACCATCCATCTCCCACTTCCTCCTCTTCCTCCACCATCAGTCTTCACCTCGCCACCGTCTAGCAGCCAACCACCGAGCACAACCATCATCCATCACTGTCCTCGCGCAACAAAACATGGAGCATCTCCTTGTTTTCTCATCACGTCCCTCTCCCTATTCCATCACGCCACACAGCCACCACCACCACCGGAACACGACCCCCTTGTCCTCTCTTCTCCACCTCGCCTTCCTTCCTTTGATCAACCTCGGACCAGCTTGTACACCACCACCGAGACAGAAGTAGCAAACAGGGAGCAACCCCCCTGTTTCTCTCGCCCGTTCTCGTATTTCTCTCTCTCTCTCGCGGGGCAGTCACAACGCCACAAACCAAAACCGGAGGATCTCCTCCATCCTCCAATCTCGGTCGGGTGACCTGAGCATCACTGGATCCTCCGGTCCCTCTCTCAACAACGCTCCTGCTTCGGTGGAGTTTCCCGCCTCTCTCTGTTCAAATCGATAAAAGTGCTCGCGATGAGCGAAGAAAAAGCTCGCGAGGAGCGAAGAGGAAGCAGCAGCAACAGAGCGACTTGTTGGAGAAGAAAGCGCGGGAGTTTTAGGCGGGAACCAACTGTTTTTCAAAATAGTTGGCTATTTGCACCCCCTGTTTCATGCTGAGCACCCCGAGCTTGTTGTGTACAGCCTGGATTCACTGCTGAGTATCACCGCACCGAGGCGGCGACAAACCAAAAGGGTTGTATAATTTATTTTACTGACTTAAATGCTTAATTGTTAATTACAATTTTATTTCAGAAATTTGATAAATTGCTTTCACCTTTCATGTTCGATTAAAACTTGATATGTTTGGTAGTTAGATTCACATTTTATCAATATTCAAAGCATGTGCTAAAAATTATTAAGTTTAGACTTTGATTAAGTGTGCCTTAAAAAGACACTTAATGTTTGGTAAGAGTTTATTTGCTTGAGATAAATTGTTCATGTTTGACAAAAACTTGATATGATTGGAATTGGATTTTAATGATCACATCTTCAGTGTAAGCAAGGGATCCTCATCCCTAAAGCTTCTCGTTTATAATTTCAGTAATTTAGATTTAAATATATTTGCTAACTCATTGGTGAGTCCAAACCCCACAAAATCCATCTCATCCATCTTTTCCTTTTATTTTATTTTTCTTATTTTTAGTTTAGTTTTAAAAACACTGTAACCCCATTTTTTTGTAAATTAGTTTAGATAAATTCTAAAATTCAATTGCATCCACTTTCCTTGTGGGATCGACCCGTACTTGCCGTTGTCTACCAGTTAGACACCGTGCACTTGCAATTATTACAAGTGGGTCAAATTAGCCTATTTATTTAGGCCGGTTAAACCCGCAACACATACACAGAAGTTAACTACCCGGCTTTGAAGAAGTTGGCACTCACCCTGGTCGTATCTTCAAGAAAGCTACGACCATACTTCCAAGCTCATCCCATCATTGTCATGGCAGAACAACCACTTCGATCGGTGTTACACAAACCATAACTATCCAGAAGAATGGTAAAGTGGGCGATAGAGCTTGGTCAATTCGACATCAGTTATGCTCCTAATACTGCAATAAACCTCAAGCATTAGCAGACTTAATTGTTGAATTCACGGGCGTCAACAAACATCAACCAAACAACAATCAAGATGAAGAACACACCACACGAACTGTTCACAAATGGATCATGCACTTCGACGGGGCATCCAATGAGAAGGGGAGTAGAGCAAGAATAATCATGTAGAACTCGGAAGGCGTAACGTTGGAAAAGTCGATAAAATTCAGTTTCAAAGCCTCAAACAACGAAGCCGGGTATGAAGGAGTGATAACCGAATTACAACTGGCCAAACACCTCGAAATAAGATAAATCAACGTTTTCACTGACTCCAAACTGGTGGTCAACCAGTTGAATGGCGAATTCCAAGTTAAAGGCGCTTGGATGAAAGCCTATCACCAGAAGACAAATGAGTTGATCGTAAGCTTCAAATCTGCAACCGTTCAACGTTTCACAAGAGAAAAAACTAACAGAGTTGGTAAATTGGCCAATGAGGCATTACGAGCTGAAGAAACTAATAATCAGCTCGTCACAGTACAGAAGAACTCAATACTGGAAAATCAAGTGCAAGAAACATGTACAACAGATCAAGAGAGCAATTGGATACTCCAATCTTGACTTACATACAGAGTGGAACACTTCCAACGGATAAGATGCAGGCTCATAAACTATGAAATAGAACAACGCGATACACACTAATTATCGACAGACTCTACAAGTTGTTTGCCATGGGACTGCTGCTAAGATGCCTCTGACCTGGCGACGTTGACTATGTTCTACGAGAAATTCACTTGGGCATATGCGGGAACCATTCAGGAGAAAGAACAATAGCCCACAAAGCCCTAACATTTGGATACTACTAGCCAACAATGCAAACGGATGCAAACGAAGTCGTTCGTACCTGTGACAAATGTCAAATATCCGCCCCATATACTCACATGCTTGGCCAAAACCTAATCTCGATGAGTAGTCTGTGGCCATTCGCACAATGAGGTATGGATATCGTGGGACCAGTCCCAGTATTTGACAGAAAGAAATTCCTTCTTGTTGCAGTGGATTACTTCACCAAATGGGTAGAAGTAGAGTCGTTGGAAAAGATCAAAAAAGCTCAAATTGAAAACTTTCTCTGGAAGGATATAATATACAAATTTGAAATGTCACTGACAATGGGAAACAATTCAAAGGCAAAAAAGTTAAGAAGTTGTGCGAGAACTTAAGTATCAAACAACACTTCTCAGCACCCACCCACTAGTGAACGAACAAGCATAGGTGACCAACAGAACAGTCCTAGAAACAATAAAAAAAAAAACTTGAAGCATCAAAAGGATTGTGGGTGTCTGAACTGTCAGGCATAATTTGGGCCTACAGAACAACGAAGAGAACTACGACCGGATAAACATCGTTTGCCCTTGATCTGAGGCAATGGTACCATTAGAAATTGGCATGCCAACATTCAGAACCAAAGAGTTCCGAACAAAGGATAACAATGAATCCCTATGAGTGGGACTAGACCTACTCGATGAAAAATAAGAAAATGCCTCGATCAAAACAACAGCCTACCAACAACGGATGACGAATTAATACAATAAAAAAGGAAAACCCCATACGTTCAGCATCGGCGACTAGGTCCTCAGAAAAATCCAACTCAATACAAATGAACCAGGCGCGAGAAAACTGAATCCAAACTGGGAAGGACCATACAAAGTTGTGAAAATCAACAGACCAGGAACATACTAGTTGGAAGAATCGAAAGGCGAACAGTTACCACTACTATGAAATGTCTAACACTTGAAAAAATATTATTAATAAGACTTCCAAATTCAAGGAAATCTTCGCGTCATGTTCAAATAATCTAATCCAGTCAGAACATTAAAGTCAGACTAGGTATCTACTAGAAAAATTTCTAACCAGACCATAATGTTGGATCACGGAGTAAACCTTAAAAAGACTTAGGACAAATAAGTCAGACGAATCCATTAAACTTCCGGTCTGATTAACTACGAAGTATATTTATAAAAGAGTTTGCACGAATAAGTTAGACTCACTCGTAAATATTCTGGCCCGACTAACATGTCGGACCACGAAGTATATTTATAAAATAGTATGGACGAATAAGTCAAACTCACTCATAAATCTTCAAGCCTAACTAACATGTCGGACCACGAAGTATATTTATAAAAGAATCTGGACGAATCAGTCAGACTCACTCGTAAATCTTGTGGCCAGACTAACATGTTAGACCACGAAGTGTATTTATAAAAGAGTATGGACGAGTAAGTCAGATTCACTCGTAAATCTTATGGCCTGACTAACATGTCGAAAAGTCTGGACGTATAAGTCAGATTTAATCAAGAAATCTTCTGGCCCAATTAACAAGTCGAACAACAGAATGTGCTCAAGGAAGTCAAGACAAATCAAAAGTTTCAGACAACCAATAAGCGAGTTCAAAGGCAGAAATTCAGCCAAGTCTAAACTACCAAGTTAGACAAAAAAATATACAAAGTAAGAATAACGAAGTAAGCCCATATTTACCGTTTGCGACAAGATATCATGGCTAGTCCAGACGTTAGAAAGCTACGATTACGACAGTTTCCAAGGACACAATCTACCAAAAAAGACATGCAGATTAGAGAGCAACCAATACGAAAAAGACAAAACAACAAAAGGCACAAAAGTGTCAACAAAAAGGTTTTCATTCATTTCTCTATCCGGTTACATCAGGAGAAAAAGATACAACAGCTGGAAAGGAGACAGTTGAAGTAATTAAAACATCACTTGTAGGAACACTCAGAAGAGGTTGAGCATTAGTATCAACAATATTGTCAGTAGGAAGAGGTGGAGTCTTGCCTCTAAAAGAGGAATAAATTTTCTTTTCAGCAATAGGAACAAATGATGGCACAGGTTCGGAAGGAGGAGACACGGTTCTTCACCAACCAGATCACTTGGCGGATTTGGAACATATTCCTCATTGCCATCATCTTCGAAGACTTGGTCAGCCAAGCCACAATATCTTGACAGATCGATACCCTCCTTCGATTCCATAAAATCGAAGAGGTCAATTCGACCATCAACGACCTTTTCCACTCTGCTGCTTCTGCAACCTTCAATCTATCTGTGACTGTTGCATGCTCGTTCTTGGTCGACACAAGTTCTCCCTCAACAGTGATGAGCCTCGTAGAAGCTTTTGATTTAGTAGTAGCAAGCTCAGCAACTAATTACACTACTCGTTCCTCAACAACCTTATGACTGACAGATTGTTCATCAGTAGAACGCATGGCTTCGTCACGACCAGCCTTCTCACTAGGCAGCTCCTTCTCAACAACATCCAACCTATCACGAAGTTTGTTCAACTTTGTCTCCTAGATCTCAAAGCTCAGAAGAAAACTTGTCCCGGACAGCCTCCACCTCCTTTAATGAAACCCGAGTAGTCTCAGCTACCTTTTCCTGCTCTGCATAGGTCTTCCCCGCCATCTTCCTCTCCACGACTGTCACCTGATCACGAGTAGCCTTGTAATATGACCCCATTACACCAGCATAAGTGAGGTGATTCATCATCTCCATTATATGCTTAAGACCTTGATCAAGGTGATTACTAGGCTGATTCACGAGCATTGGAGCCTTCTCAACCAACCACCTATGCCACTCGACAATGAGATTACGCGCACTATCTGGCACGTCTATCTATGAGAACCAGCTGAACTTCCCATCCGATTTAAAATGGATGTCTTTGGGGTTGGGTTCCTTCCAACCAATCTGTGGATGATGAAGGATTTGGGGATCAGGAAGAATTGAAGCCCCACCCCCAATAGTCGGATGGACAGTCGGAATGGTAGTGATAACAAAGGCACTACTCTTGACATTCTTCTTAAAGGCAGCAGTGGCAAAAGTGGGATGAGCAGGAGGAGAAGCAGCCAACACTGCTACATCAATAGTGCGACTCGGAGAAGGTGGAAGAGGAGATTTGGAATTTTGACCACGGTCAACTTCAACCTCGTCATACATTGGGTTGTAGTCAAAGTCAGCTATGGTCTTCGTGCTAGTAAGATCACGAGACCGCTCCAAAGCAATTTGAAACATCTTGTTATTGATGACACGAGGATCATCATCCGACCACTTATCAAAGTCGGGCACACCGTGAGCAGACATGAGGCTCCTTCCATGTTTGTGTAACGGATGGGATACCTCCATTTTGCTTTCCTTCAGAGTTTGATTTATCTCCACCGCCTCTCGAGCAGCAAGTTGAGCCTCATCTTCCTCTCATTTCACAGATGATCTCGAACAAGGAACAGTCCGAGTAACCCCTTAAACAGAACTAGCAAAACACTTCCTATTTGGAACGCGGCCAGGACTAATCGACAGCTACTTCGACGGGTTGGCAGGCTTAGGGAGCTTCCTTTTTCTAGTGATCGAGCTAGCACCACCAGTAGCAGCAAGAGCATTGAGTCGTAACCCTCCTAACTGAGTTCACTTTCCCATCAATGATAGCATCACCCACGCTAACAAGAGCAACACATTCCTCCTCCTTTCCAGAAATGATGACATGGCCAACATGAGCAGTAGTGACTTCAGCAGCTCGAGCCTTAGTAAATGTCACTCGCTCCGCCTCATTCAAAATGTACAAGCCACTACGCTCAACAACATCTAGGGAAAGGAAAGCCTCCACGGCGACTACATGAAACGTGAGAAACCGATCACGGATTTCCTGCTCTTCTGCAGTCAAGTACAACTCCTTCACTTATTTGTCTCCCAGAACAACCACATAATGTGCCGGTTGTGAAGCTTGAAATATCCATAACTAACGGACGCATAAAACCAGGGCCTCGCCTAGCCGTTGTAATCATCCCTAAGCTTCCCAAAACATGCTGGAGAATGGAGAAAACAAATACGATTATTACCCACCGTAAGCCCCACCACCGCATGCAAAATCTTATGGTCTAGAGGAATTCCAGACAGAATGGCTCTCACCATGGTTGAAACCACCACCCTCCAACCATTGGGGAATAGGAGCAATGCCCAAAAATTCCAAACACGACCAAAAGATCTTTGGAACAGGAAGTCAAAAACCAGACTTGAACATGCAAGGATACAATGCAATGTAGCCATGCCTCGGACGACAAGGATTGTCATCGACCCTAGGTAAGATAATCTCTAGGTTAGACGACAGTGAGAACTCTTGGCAAACAATGTCCAAAATCCTCTGCGTCGCTTGCTTAGATGAGAAAAATGCCTCACGGGAGTCAAGTACATCCCCACTAAGCATCACATTAGAAAGGAATTGTGCAAAGAAGAAAACGAAGAAGGAGAGAGAAAACAAGTTCTGATAATAGAGATAGTGTAAATAAAAAAACATAAATTCCCTACCCCATTTTATAGGGTTGGGCAACGAAAAACCTACTAATGAAAGATGTGCAAGATACGATAGCTGCACGAAATCCAAAAAATTGCGCCGAAACGAATAGGCGAGCGAGACATCAGAATAACAACCATATCGACAGTTGTTAACGGCATTAAATGCACTACAATGATGAAGTTGAAAATCCAACCACCGTAGAGTTAGTTGTCATGCAAGCATGCCCAACAACTAAGGGGAAGTAGCTAATGATACATCAAATAAGTATTCTATCACGACCGTACATATGGCAAAAAACATCTATAATGGGGAACAAGCACTTTGGTTTAGGCCCAATCCAAGAAGCCCGAAAAGACAAGCCCAATCTTCAAAAAGGCTCAAAATGAAGTCTTCATAATAGACTCCTTTCAAGATTAGAGAGACGTCATAGAAAAGACAAGTCATGGCAGGAATCACTCACCCAAGGACGTATCTTAATGAAGGATGAGACTGTTACAAAGAACATCTCCCATCATCATGCCCTACATGCTTAAGTCACGCATAGAATTAATAACAAATATTATATAAGGTAAAGGGAACATTCAACAAATGTATGAAATTTTTAACTGAATTATACGCTGTCCAAATTGAGTTCTCTCCTACAGATTAACTGACTTAAGCATCGAAGTGCCTTCGGCCACAAAAAAATGGTATTTGGCAATCTAACATTGTTTTGAAAGTCAAATATTTGGGAGACCAGATTTGAATGCATCAATATGGGTTCAAGTATAATGGGTCGAGTCAGACTAACACGGTTTTGGATTGGGTTTTGGCATGGGTTAACATGGCCGTCCCAACCACAACTTTCATTTATTTTTTACATTGCTAAGTAAAATATTTCAACTCTTAACCATCGACTGCTGCCACTTTGTACTGCTCATTGAATTTGTCAAACTGATTGCTTTGTTGAAGCACCGAATTTATATGATTTCATCGTTGAAGCTTCAAATCTTACAAAAAACATTAAAATAAAATAATTCACTTAAGCAACTAACAAACACAAGTTTTAGAAAATAATATATGTAATATTTATGTGAATATCGTTTACCTACCTAGATGAGTGTCTAAATGCAAGTCACTAGTAGCATATATATGGGCATATGACTATATATAAGTTCTCAAATGACATATATTCATGGAAATATATAAATAAGTATTAACGACTAGTATGACGTGTCGATTACAAGAATGATGGCTAGAGACGACTATTAATATAACAATGATTAAGAATATGAAGCTTTTCCTCTTAGTTTGGCGTGTGTATAATGAAAATCCTACATTTTCTTTTATACAATCTACTTTACGAATAGAATCTCATAGTCCACTAAAATAGCTTAAGTGCATAGCATATAATATTTTTAATAGAACATTCAAATAATAGTTGCAAAAAAATAGTAAAAAGGAATTAGAATAATCAAGGTTTATATATCACGGAGATTGCAGCTTGTTAATTGATTAATATCCAAAGTTTGTCAATTAATTTGGAGCCTTATATTCGTTAATGTAATAATAATGTGTACATTTTCAAAGATTTTGTGGGTCCTAACTACCAAGGGTGAGCCCTCGAGTCAATCTCATATGATTGCGAGACCCTACCCTAGGTTTTGGGCTACTCAAATGATCCATATATGGAGAAAATAAGTATTGAAAGTGATGAGTATTTAGAAAGAGGACACATATATAAGAACTTATTTGAAACTACGAGTTTTATAACTGAAAAATGCTTGGGAAACTCTAACACGTGAAAACTTTCAAGTCGTTGTAGTATAGTGGTAAGTAGGGGTGGGCATTTGGGACCGAAAACCCGGACCTAACCGACAACCGGATCAATCGGATTGGTTCGGATCGATTTTAATTACTTAAAAAAATTTCGGTTGTAAAAGCCCGACCCGGTCCGAAGTTTCTAGTCCGGGCCTCGGTTTCCATTTCTGAAGCCCGTCGGGTAACCGGCCCGGCCCGACTCCTTCACTTAATTAATTCTCTCTCCCCTCAACTTCACAGAGAGCCTCACATTCACATTCAAATTCTCCAGAAATTCTCACATTCATCACAGAGAGTCTCACAGTTTCCTCATTCTCACATTCACCAGAAATTCTAAATGGCGAGGAAACCGTGGACGCCTCTTCTCAGGCCGCCTCCCTCTCCCATCCCACTCCCCTCTCTTCTCACAGCGGAGGCGGAGGCCGATCTGAGGCAGCCTCCCTCTCCCCTTCTCACAGCGGAGGCGAAGCCGCGGACGCCTCTTCTCACAGCGGAGGCGGAGAGATCTTGATCTGATCTTCTCGGATCTGATCTTCTCACAGCGGAGGCGGAGAGATCTTCTCATCTGATCTTCTCACAGCGGAGGCGGAGAAATCTCAGATCGGATCTGATATTGATCTCGATCGGATCTTGTTCTCGATCTGATCTTGATCTCGATGTGATCTTGATCTCGATCGGATCTGATATCGATCTCGATCGGATCTGATCTCGATCTCGATCGGATCTGATCTCGATCTCGTTCGGATCTGATCTCGATCTCGTTCGTATCTTGATCAGATATCAGATCTTGTAATTTGTTGTATTTTTTTTTTGTAATTTTTTAATATAATTTTTGTTGTATGCTGTAATTTTTTGATATAATTTTTTTTGTAATTTTTTTAATTTTGTTGTATGGTTCCAGTATTTTTTTTTTTATATTGTAGAAGCATCTTTTTGCTCTTAGGACCGAGACCGGCCCGTAAATCGGTTAACCGGGACTTCGGTTACCCGGTCAACTCGGTTCGGTTTCGGTTCTCATAAACACGGACCCGAATTTTTCGGGCCGATTTTCGATTTTTAGCTTTTGGGCCGGTTACCCGTACTTGCCCAGCCCTAGTGGTAAGTATTCTCGCCTGTCACCCAGGTAAGGGCGCACAAGTTTTTAGGCCCACTTCCCAATCATGTCTTCTTGGGCTGGACTTTTTGACCTTACCACGAAATTTGTTCAAGGCAAGCCCTATTTAACACCACCAAATCTGTTGTTCTACACCACCAACCCCACCATTCTCTCCCACACCACCACCCATTTAAAAAAAAAATCCAAACACACAACCAACTCTCGAGACTTTGATGAACAGAGAAAAGAGCTATTGTTCTCCATCTTTTCTCTTTTCCTCCATTTATTCTCCATCTCTTCTCTACATCTTCGCTGGAATCATCTCCATCGATAAATCATCTCAATCAAGCTCCTCACAAATCATATCTTGCCCACTTCCAACTCAACAGCCAGTCATCACCACCACCTCGCCAACACATTTGTCTCCTCTAGGTGGCGGAGAGGTCGTTGTGGTGGTGGATCTCGCGAATCAAATAGGTGGACAAGCGTTCAATAAGGTTATAGCTGTCGTTGTGTCATTTGAGTTGGTTGAGGTTGTTGTTGGAGTTGTGGTTGCTATCGTATTTGAGGTTGTGACTGCGATGGTGGTGGTGGTTGTTGAGGTTGAATTTGAGGATGTGGCTGCGGTGGTGGTGGATGTTGAGGCCGAGTTTGAGGTTGAGGTAGGACAATGCTTGGAGGCCTAAGTGCCTGACTGAATGAGGCCATGGTTTTCGGACGAACCACCACCGGAATCAACCTCTTTGATCCCCTCTCCCAGCTGGACAAGCTTTTCCAGTCTTGAATCAAACCTCTAGTCACCACACACTTCCATCATCCTTGACAGCCCATCTTCTTCTTGTGATTTCTTCTATCACACCACCAGCCACAACACAACAACAAATCATTCAATCCCCCCCCCCATTTCTTTTTCGACCAGTCACCGTCCTCCATCATTCAACGCTGACATCCCTCCCTCGCTCAGCCGGGACCTCCATTCTCTTATTCTTCTCTGTTTCATTTTTTCTTCTCCATTGCTCGCGCAAAGGCTTCCACGAAGATGGAACCAATCTTCGCAGACTCCTTTGCAAGGGAAATTTTTTGCCCTCGTCCAGGCTCCTACGAAGGAAGACCCATCCTCTTGGAGATCTATGCGAGTGAGAGATCTCCATTCGCATGAGCTGGTGCGAGGGCCAAATTATTTTTCCCTCGCAAAGGCCACTGCGAGTGTGGAACCCATACTCATAGAGTCCTTTGCGAGGTCGATGGAGAAGAAAAAATAAAACAGAGAAGAAGAAAGAGACAGTGGTGTGGCATGGAGGGATCTGCTTGGGCGGCAGTGACGAGGCTTCGAGGGAATATTAACTAGTTGATGGTGCAAAGCTGTTGGTTATGTATTAGCATATGCATTGGGTGTTTGATGCTTTGTTTGTGTTAACAGAGCATTTTGCTGCTCTGTACTAAGGTACTCTAGCATTGCGGTTTTGTTTTTACAAAACATAGCAGGTAGATGTTGTTGGTTTGGCAGGTGTTCTTGCTGAAAGTGTAAAACGTTGTGGTGTTGATCCGCAATGAACAGGTCTTTGGGCAGTGACTAGGCGAGTTTGGCACTATTGAGCGGAGAGGAGAATAATAAGAGGGACGAGGAGGGGAGTATAAGTTATGGGGAGGAGTGACGGAGAAGAAATAGAAAATAGAGGAGAAAAAGATGGAGCGTTTGATTGGAGAAGAAATAATGCATATTTTGGTAAGTGAATGTTTGGGGATGTGAGGTGGTTTCACTGCACCACAAATGCTTATTCATAGCGTTTCAAAAATGTTATTGTAGGATATTATAGCTTTTTAGTAAACACTGTGTCTGCTGGAACTATAATAGGTACTGGGTTATTTATAGGATTTCAGAAACGCTATTGTAAGTAGACCATTTATAGCGTTTTTCAAGTGCTATTGTTTAGCTTGTAATAGCTATGGTTAAACTTGTAACAGCGTGTAAAAAGTGTTATTGTTTAACTTGTGACGACTCTTAAGAAATGTTATTGTCTAGTTACCAATAGCGTTTCTGAAACGCTATTGTCTTTCCTCGCGTAACAATTAACAAATGCTATTGTATTAGTTTCTATAACGTTTCTCAAGTCCCTTTTTTTTTTTTTTCTGTAACACTCATCAATTTCTATCAAATGACTTTTTATAACACTGATTTCTTTAACCATAGAAGATAATATTGCATATATTATATGTAAAACATCAAATGATCCAAAAATAAATATTAATCATCTCATAAACATACGAACTACCATCACGATTTGAATACAATAAAAATATTATCTCAATGACAACATTTGTCTCAAAAGTACTACACTATATCTCAATGAAGAATGATCTCTTTACTCCCACCATTACATGAATTTGACATAAAGTTGTTGGACAGTCTCATACTTTGCATCGTGGTGATTGTAAAAACAATTCACTTTCTTTGAACCTGAATCTCGAGAGAGAAGAAATAATAAGATGTGCATGAACAGTCCACTTTCAGTCCATTAATCTTAAGTCTGAGTCTAACCTTGAACTTGCATGGCGTCAGGAACACCTTTCTTCGAAGCCAAATCCAAGGACTTCTTACATGAAACATAATATTTATGGCATTTGCAGAGATCACTAACCTTTCTTGCCCTTATTTCGTTCTTTAGCCATCGCAAGAAGCTCATTTATATTCTTCCCCGTAACCCTAGTCATGTCCTAAAAGGTATACAAATAATAAGAAATCAATGGTATGTTAATTTTCAGGTCATGGTTTTTTTTCATACTTACAAAAAATAAAAATGTCATACCGGAAGATGGAACTGTGTAGATTCTAGGTAGGTGCTTTTGTAGTTTAGACTCAGCACAACTCTCAGTGCCCATGTGCTCTGCCAATTCCTATAGCAATGAAGCGCCTCACATATCAAGTGATTGCTCATACTTGGATTGTTCTAGTGCCTGCAAAACAATTATACAAGGAAAAATAAGACAAAGAACATAAAGTACACTAGTAGTGTTAGTTAGAACAGATGCAAATAACCATAAGACCCAAACTAATAAACCATACCATGTGACCATGAAAGAGAGAAGTGGTGAAAGAAATTTAAATAAAAGCATAAAAACTAGCAAACAAAAGATAACAAGTATATTCTTATATTTAGATTTCAAAAGTGGGCTTGTACGAGATTTCCTACTCTTATAATGTAATTGAGCAACATGAATGAAAACAAATATAGGTGGCCAACAGAAGCTGGTTTTATCCTTGGATTTATTAGATTGCAACATTTCCCTGAAGCAAAATGCCTCGACACGTATATCAAAAGCCTGTTGTCTAGAAAAAAAATTTCCCTAAGCCACCTCCTCCCAGAAACCCACAATTCAGTAAAAGCATCTCCAATGGTAAGTACTGCAAATGCAGAGTTTTTGTGCCAGAAACCCAAAAACATCCTCAATAGGTAGCCTAACAACACACTTGCATAAGTTGTCAATCAGCTGGTGCATATCATCAACGCGAGGGAAATACTCACAGCTCATGAATTTTGACGGTGATAGGCCTTTATTATAGTTAAATCTTATAGTTTTTATCTACTTTTGTTCTTATATATTTGTTTGAAACCTTCCTTTAGACCATCTCCATTCTCCAATCTACAGCTGCAAAATGCATTGTTCTCATACTATAAAATTGGTTGTCAGCATCTCATGCATGGAAGTGAATTTAGAGAAATATCAGAAATCAAATCTATGAGTCGAATAAAGAATACATAGTAAGGAAAAGAAACTGAAAGACATACCCTTTTCTTCGACAACGTATCTGCAGATCACATTACTTTTGGTTGAACATAATTCTTTCCATCCATCATTTTTACAATTCACATTGTAAATCTAAAATTAACATGCGTTTAAGATCACAGGTTAACCCAACTTATGCCCTACAGTATCCATAGGATATTAAATAAAAAATTTGGAACACTAGCGCAGAACACTAAATTTTTTTGAAATGAAGAGCCCATACAAACAATACCTGATTTTGGAATGTCTACTTATGGCCGCCTAGAGGAGGCATGAGCCCAAACCCTATCGCACAACTAATAAAAAGAAAACAGAAATATCAGTTAGCATCATTAAAATTACACAAGTCTTTTGTACAATCTAGTATACAACTGAAACATTTCATCAAACACCTAGTGATCAACAAGAGATGATCTAGAAAGAGATCAACCTATTTTGAAGATGTTCAACTCATGATAAGATCCATAGATGATCTAAATAGTTAAGAATGCATAGTCTAATGCAACCACTGAATTAAGTAACTAAGTGACAGGGGACATATGGAGAAACATTCATTTTACCAGAAAAAATAACTTCATAGATACATAGAACTTGCCCTACTACAAACAACAGAGATATAGATAGCCAAATTCTCAACTCATAAAATGAAGCTCCTCAACAACACGACCTGATCAATTAGCAGATCTATTGAGAACACCGCCTGACCGATAGATTAGAAGATTTGATCGTTCTCTCGAAACGAGAGGGATCAAAACGTGAAGAAGATTTGGAGAAGAAGAAGAAAAAGAAATGAAGAAGATCTAAAGATGTGAAGAAAAAGAAGAACTGAAGATGTGAAGAAGAAGAAGAACTGAAGAAGTGAAGAAGATGTGAAGAAGAAGAAGAAGAACTAAAGATGTGAAAAAGTGGAGAAGAGGCGAGCAACACAGGGGAAAGCTTTGCAGGGAAGAGCTAGCGCAGGGAGAAGGCATATCGAAGTCTCCTGTTTTAGGTTTAGACTGAAATTTGGGAGAGAGGGGAGATAAGGTCGAGCTAAAAATAATTTTTGGGGGCGCCAAAAAAGCCCGCCAAATTAAATAGAAGTTTTTTTATTTTTAAAGATTAAAATTTTACTTTTCATAGCAAAATTGTAAAAAATGTTATTGGCAAATGCTATTAATGATGATATGTGGTGTAGTGGTTAAAGAGTTTTGCATGTTCTTAACAACGGGTTGTTTCACCGTGGTCTGTTACAGCACTAACATCAGAAAAATAGGAAGAACCATAACAAAGGGAAATCCTTAAATCTAGCAACCAACTCAAGTCTTACTTAATATGAAATCCTAGAGTTTACGTTGCCCTGCTCAACAAGTTCAGAGAACACCAAAACAACTACATCTTTGGCATGCCTCCTTCAAGTTTACCACCTTATATTCTTGAATATATTGTAGCATGTAACTTAATTCCTTTGATTATTTTTTTTGCTCACCTGTATTTCTGGAAGCATGCCCATATTATATGCAAAGACCAAGCTTGCACTTGCTCCAATGGTTGTGAAGACCATACTCTCTGTTGATCCTGGAATGTTGTAATCCCTAGCAGGATTCTTAATTCCTACAAAAACAGAGAGTTGTGTATGTAACCACTGCATAAAACATACCCATAGACATCAATAGGAGCAAAACAAGAAAATATTAGAGCACCAATCCTACCAAACTCAGAGAGCACATATCCAATCTAAAGTTTTAATTGCCATCATGGCTCCACATTATTTCTATATTGAATGAACTGATGTAATGGGTCTAGCAGCAATGCATTCAAGCAACCACTTAAGATACAACACGAACTACCCAAGATAAGGGTCGAACCAATAGAGCACAACAATTGAATGGGTATGTTGCCTCTGTGAAAGAGGAGAACTACCTTTAATAAAGAGTCTTAGAGATGTTCTTGCTCCAGTCTCCGGGAACATTTTTTATGTTTATTTCTTAACAAGTTCAGATAGGTTATTACGTGTTGCCCAACATTCGGAAGCAACAAGGCAATTAGACAAGTGATGAAGCACCTGCATTCCCAAATACATTCAATTGGTTTCCTGACAGTTACCAATACTTAATAGATTGAAGGAAAATATATATGATGAACCACGAGCCCAGGTTTCTCTAAATTATCATTCAAGCTTAGAGGAACTTACTTCTCTCATGGAGTAATATATGGGGAAACCATAATGTAGAAGGCTGATAGATGATAGAACAAAACTTCAAGTATTGATACTAGAAAACAGAGAAAACAAATTCATCTTTTGTTAAAGTAAAGCATGGGGTAGTAGAATTGAGTATAGAGTCGAGATCAATTGTCCGTATTAGATAGTGCCAAAATCACAATAATAGAAGAAAGAGATTTCAAATACATACCATCTTGAAGTGACAGTATACATGTTGCAATGATATAAAAGGAACACAATAAGAACATACTCAACTTCACAGATTATTCCATCGAATATAGCAATAAGTGAAGAAACTAAGGAACATATTTCTGATCAACAAAACAAATGTAAATGGATCTCAAAGAAGTGAAAATATTTATTGCCACAAATAGGAAAATAATCATCAACTCTTGTTGTAACTAAGTCGCACTGTCTATATAGGATAAACATTGTAAAACCGACGACCTACAGAACACTGGAATTCTATAAAATTGTGCATGAGAGTAGTAAATAATAATTAATTCTCTTCAACCAAGCCAACTAATGTAAAACTAATTAGTATGGCATAGTTAGCAAACTTGTTAATATTTCAAGTACCTTGCGTCGCCTAGCTTGTGTAAAGCACCTTCAAGTTGTTTCTCCAGATTTTGCAACTCTTTCACATTAAGTGGCCCAAGATCTTCCCCAAGCAAATGCCTTGAATAATGAAAATATCTTAAAAGAGTTAGAAAATTTTAACATTTTTTTTTTTATTGAGAAATCAAATTTCTTGAACAAACAATTGAGATTTAAGAATGACAATTAACCTTTAAACAGGTTTGCTGGTCTATGAAGAAGAGCATGATTCAACTTCTCCTAGCCGTTTTCATTATGGAAACTTGATTTGCTGATCTATGGACAATTTCTTGAACAAACAATTGAGATTTAAGAATGACAATTAACTTTTGAACACTAACTCTTCCTTGCAAAAATCAAACCTTTTGAAGCAAGACCCTTTACTATATCAAAAACAGTAAACTTCAAATAAACTCCTATCGAAATCAAAATGTAGACATGTAAACTCCAACAGTTGAACATGTTTTACAGATGCCCAAACACCAAAATAACAGCATAAATAAGCAAAAACTCCTTGCAAAATGAAGAATTTCATCAAATACTGAGCAAAAGAAGAATTCTAGAAGAAAAGCAGTAAAGGGTATACAAAGCACAAACCTTTGGCTTGAATCACCATCTGCAGGAGGCAAGAAATCACTAGAATGCTCCAATCAAATTCGCCCATAGGTGGAACTCAAGGGTGACCTGACATTGGAAAACAAACCCCCTTGAGCGACTTCATCTTCATGAAGAAACAAATCTTCAATGTAAGGGTGGCTGAAGGAGGAAGGATCTACGAGCTCCCGCTCTATTGTTGTTTTTCTTCTGTCTCTAGATCTCTCACTGTCTTGATCTTTCTGTCTCCCTCGCTATCTCCCCCGATATATCTCTCTCCTCGATCGATCGAGTGAGAGGCGAATCGAGAGTGAGCGCGACAGTGAGAGGAGAGAAGTGGGAAGGCAAGGCTAGGGCAGTCCTTTGTAGCGAGGGAGATGGGTTTACGTTTTAGGATAGAGATTTAAGCGCGATTCTAAAATTTTAGTGGCAAAAAACGCAATCTAAAATTTTGACTCTCCTGTTCATTTTTCCATAGCATTTTATTGTAGTTATGTGAAACTTGGGATTTTCATAGCACAAGTTATAAAAATGCTATGAACAATTGCTATTAATAGACAATTGTGGTTTAGTGTTTGTTGGGAATTGAATGAATGTTTGGGAGGAAGTTTAAAAAGTGTTTGTGGTGGGGTTTTTTTATTTTTTTATTTTTATAATGGTGGTGTGGGAAATGAAGGTGGGATTGGTGGTGTGGGACAACAAATTTGGTAGTGTTAAATAGGGCTTGCCTTTGTTCAATGCTACACTGAAATGTTGCTCTAAATATGGAACATTAACTGAAGTGGTAATGGGGGAGTCATGCAGAGGCAAGCTTGCTCGAAACCTAGAACACATTTACATTTTTTTTTAATCAAATTGGGATGTTGACCCATTTTATTCATTTAAAAATCTACGCCCGAAGGCTACATGACTAACCCTATAGGGATAACTAAAAAGCCGAAACAAACTCGCACAAAAGATAGGATTCACCAACACAAGTCTAGACAATAACTCAGTCTTTGTACCTTTTGTTTTCTTTCCTAGTTCTATTGAATTTTCGGGGACAAATGCTGATATCTTTGGTGTGACGCCTCTTATTCATCTTTCCGTCTGACATAGCCCCTAAATCCAAATCACTAATTGCTGCCTGTGGACCTAGCTCAGATTCTGAGTTAACTTCATCACTATCCTCGTTAGTACTTTCGAGTGAATCGATATTCAATTTCGGCGGTCGAAGTAGCCTATTTTCTTTGAACAAAGATATAGCCTTATTCAAGTTGTCTCCGACTCTTTTATAATCCGGGGAAGTTTTGATAGTGTATTTGTCAAAATGTCTCTTTAACCTGACCAAAGACTGAAAGTCATCATCCGAGGGTTCCTGCATTTGCTGACCCTGCATAGCATCCCCTATCTCTGTGCTAGTAGCACCGATGTGCCCCCTCATATGAGTAACGAAAACCAATTGTGCCGACTGAATTCCAACATCATCGGGTTCAATATGATGTTCTCCATTTGGCCTAGAACTACTAACTGCGAGCACTGGAAAGGACCCTGCATTTTTCTGCTTTGAGTGGTGCCTGCTCTAAACGTGGGGAACTAAGGACACACCCTGTTTCTATCGCAACGTCCCCTGTATTGGGCGAAATGCACTCTGTTTTAGAACCAGAGTGGCCAATCTCTTCACTCCCTGGATTGTCAACGTGCTGCATCCCTGGAGCCTCTCGCTGTGGCGACATGATCATGTTTGCTCACTGAAGACCTGGAGCATCCTGCCCAATTGAAACAGCTCCAGTCGAAACACTGGCTGCTCCTCGCGACGCTGACAGTTGAAGAACTATAGGACTGCTATTATTATATATGTTCGTGTCGTCCAAACGACTACTCATCGCCCCTGAATTGACTGCATCCTCCTAATTTAATGTCATTGCTTGTTTTCCACATACATTTTCAATCTCCGAAGCTGTATACCCTGCCTCAAGTAAGCATTCCTCCGTAGTTTCTAGAACAACCTCGGCAATATCATGAGCCATTTACATTTTAGAGTGCACTATTTGACTAGGATTGTTGTGCATTCCTAGCTCAAAGAACTATTGCATGCTAGCTCAAATAACTATTTTGACCCTGCATCTAAGAGCAAATACAATTATTTGCCACTCAAAACATTATTTTTTAGCTTTTTTATTTTATATACACCATCAATCTCAAATTGATCCACCTTTTTTAGCTTGAGGTTGTGTTCTTCTTTTAAGCCCAAAGTAATTTAGGAAACGTACGTCTGTTAGCATAATTCCACATTCTTCTAGATCAACACTTCTATGTCACATCGATCTTCCATCCATTTCCCTTTTTGCAACTACTTTTCTCCTTAATGTCGATTCAATATATTCGTACTTTCATATTTACCTGGGAGTAATACGCTTTTATCTTACTATAGACCTGGCGCACTCTCACTGCTTCATCCTAATAGGTTTGTCATTTGGCAGCAACAACTCCACACCACCCTTTCCTCTTTCTCACACCACCATTGAGTTTTTTTTTGTTTTACTTACTCACACCACTAATAAATATGTATAACTTAACAGAGAAACCCAAACTCAAAACGAAAAAAATGCAAAACAGGGTAACTTTCGACCAATTTAAACCCTCAATTGAGAGCGATTCTTAAACTCATCAAAACATGAAAGTTGTAGTACTATGAGTTATCTAATAAACACAACTTGAATAACTTGAAAATATTTTTAAATGAGCAAGTTATGATCATTTTACTAAAGTCGCGCAAATTTGTCTTGCAATGAAAACGTGATAGTGTCCCTGACTTTCGGCCAACTTATATGTTCGATCAAGATCGATTCTCAAGCTCATCTAAACACAAAAATTGTAGTACTCTAAGGGTGTGTTTGGTTCAATGGAATCCTAAGATGGGAATTGGAATCCCATGTCATGGACTTGGCCAACTTTGATGTTTGGTTGTCCATGGGAATTGGATTCCAACTACTATTGTGAGTGTTTGGTTGACTAAAACTAATCAAGGGAATCTTTTCTTTTTTAAAAACATAATTATGGAGATATAACAATTCCCACAACCAATTCTACTCTGCAGAATCCGAGAACCACTTCGAAAGTTTAGCGATCTCGTTACCGAATTCAAGGGCCCACAAGGTAATTTTATTGTATATATATATTTTTTTTTCTTTTTTTTATTAGATAATTATTTCAGAATGGATTCTATGATACATTTGTATATTTTTTTTCTTTTTTTCATAAGATAATTCTTTCGGAATGGTACCATTCTATAATACACGGTTCGATTATTAATTTTGAGTAACTGAAATTTCAATTAGGTTATCGGTTATAAAAATATAAACTAGCATTCTTAATAACGCAATGTGATAAGACAACTCATCAATTAAAAAAGTTGTTTTGCCATGCATATGTGCACAACCCAAAGACTTGCCACAATGTTAAAAGTTGGGATCGAGTCCTTCACCTTTTTTTTTTTCTTTTTTCTTTTTAAGTTTACTAAAAGTTTTTAAGACCAAAATTTGGCGTTGGAAATTTACGAATTAACTATTTTTAGGTGTAAGCGATTTGCAATGCTACCAAAACTTTAATTGGTGTTGTATGAATTATCTTGCGATGGATTGGAAATATTCATTAGAGTATTGTTGGGTGAAGATATATTGAATGATATAAACTAGATAATAATAGCTGAATCCATAGGGAGTGCTTCACCTGTAAATGAGATAAATAGCTGACACAAGTTGTGAGCTAAATGGCATTGACAATGCTAATGGCATTCTATGTTACATGATCATGTTACAAAGCTTTAAGTTCAAAACAACACCTCAAACAAATATGTACACTACACACTAATGAGCTTCCATCTGCTGATGCTCAACACCTAGATAGTTTTTATAATGAAGCCTTATTTACCCTAAAAGCACAAACAAAGCCAAGAACATCTAGTTCTATGCTCACAACCCATAGAGGTCATTCATAACTTTATCAAGAAGACCAACAAGTTCTTCACTCTGAGTGAGTTGTGTGAAATGCCCGTCGCCTTCGATGAACTCCACCGTTGTCTTCCCCTTGACCATCTTCTGCATGTAATATGCAAATAGAGTTTGGAACAACAATATAATTAGTTGTTTGTACAATAACACATGGGGTCTGAACCTTATCAAGGCAATCACGGAGGTCGCCGTGGAAGATAGTTTTGGCCAGTGAGAGTGCTACTTCAGGTCTCATTATGCTCAAGCTCTTTCTGAACTTTTCCATTGATGTAGAGTCTTTTTCATCAACAATAGTTGAAGCAAAATATGAAGCCCATGTTTCAAAATTAGACTCTATATTTGTGAAGATTTGTTCAATTTGTGCCTCGTTAAATCCTCCTTCATAGCCTTTTGCATTTAGGTACCTGCATCATACCAACCTGATTAATGAGGATACTTGAAAAAAAAAATTCTTTCTAAAAAACATAGCAATTATATCAGATTTCACATTGACAATGCTAATGGCATGTAAGGATGTGTTGAAATTCTTCCAAATACAATCTGAGCTTTGAAAATGCAACAATTGTCTCTAATCCATATTCCATTTGTCTCCATTTTCAGCAACTATAACACCAAAATAGCCAGTATGCTAATCTCAGTTCATCCATAGGTATCAAAGAGTACGGTAAAAGATATATGATACTGTTGTACATGTTAAAGAGTTTCTTATAGGCAAAAATGAACAATACACTTACATGCCTATTGCAAGTGAATATGCTTTTATAATTAAACTTACGTGTTATAAGCCACTTCAAATTCTATCATGCCTTGATAGATACGTCATACATGGTATCTATCAAGGCATGATAGAATTTGAAGTGGCTTATAGCACACCCAATGGTGCACTTACAAATATGAATATTGCTTCCCAAGTCTGAAGTTTTTGTCTGAGATTTTTCAGAAAGAATGTCCATAATGACATTATGATGCTATGAAATCAGCTGCATAGGGTCAACCCCTGATTTCATAAGCTCCCTTGCCTTTTTTATTATATTTGAAGTATCTGAGGATAAAGTCAGTTTGAGCAATCAAGTAACTCCTCGTCTGAAACAATACCAATCTGCATAAGGGAAATAGAAATATGCATTATATACCATATGAATAGAATTGCATACATTAAAAGTGGTATTTGTCATGCATGAGCCAATGTTATTGTTATTCTTTTCCAATGGTATACTTCGGTAAGTGTTGAGAGCATAATCACTTCTCTGAACAGTGATTTCTGCAGATGAGGCATGTGACTGTACCCAAACCTTTCATTAAAAAAATCAGCAACCACCTCGCTAGCAAAGAGTAAACTTCTAGAGGGAACCTAACATGTACGTAAAAAATTCCTTCAAAATGAGCCCATACTCGAGCAGCCATGTCTCCCTCGAAGCTTTAGGAGTGACAAATGTTTGAGGTTAGCATAATTATGACTAGAAGGTGTTCAAAAGCCATCAGAATACCTGAGATGGTAAAGAATTGTGACTAGAGGGTGTCCAAAAGCCATCATAATTATGACTAGTCTGTGTTCTAAAGATCCATCAATTTCTATTAGGTATACACTACCACTTTGGTTGAACAGAAAATAAATTGGGGGGGGGGGGTGATTTATAGATTCTACATATTATCAATTTGTAGCACTTATTACATTTTAATATTTCTTGGTGGAAAGAGGAAATTGGAGTTTCTCCTTTTTTGTTTGCACAAATCTTAAGTTTCTCTTGCTTAGTGTTATTGGTCATTAGCTCCACTGATCCCTCTGATTCCATGAACATGCTTCCATATTCTTTATCCCTTAATCATCACTACAACACACACACTTATCCCTTAATCATCACTAATCAGTCATCACTACAACACACACACACACTCAAAATTACACATTTTAACAGTAAAGCATAACAAAAAATATAATCAAAATAACCACAAGCTGAACCCACAAATTCAAATCATGCAAGTAATGTTGACTCGATCTAACTTCTCACAAATTTATAAGAAACATAATGAAAAATATTACATAGCAAAAGATTCAGAATGAAAACTTAAATACCAATCAAACTTCAGAATTGGGTTTTGGTTTATTACCTCAAATAAGTCTTATATCAGATTTTGATATTTCAAATTTACAACTACAACCACTCAATTTTCCTGGTTTGAGTCATATTTTAACCTCTAAATCTGGCCTAATGAAATATGGAATGTCAAACATCATGAAATAGCAATGAGTAGTGAAAGAACATGACATGGAAGAAGAAGAAGCACCTAAGATGAGGAAGAGGGGGTTGAATAATAACCCTTGTTGTAGATCTTAGGATGACTGTGATTTCTAATCTCTAGGTTAGCTTGGAATCCATTTGAGAGACAAAAAAAACATCAATTTGTATGTTTCTCCTTGTTTGCCTTTAGTTACTGATTGGTGCCAATCGAGACCAAGCACAATGTGTAGAGAGATTGAAAGAATGAAAGAGAAGAAACGAGAGAGGAAGAGGGGTTGGCAAACCTGGAGAGGGGAGATCGCGGACGAGACATTCGAACCGAGTGTGCGAGTAAAGATTGTAGAGAGGAGAGGAGATCACAGAGAGAGGGGTGAGATCGCAGAGATTTGAGGCGGAGATGCGGAGAAAAGTGAGGGAGGAGACGGGAATTGTTTTCCCAGTATGAGTGAGGTGTCTTATTCCCACCATTGGTGGAAATCTATAGTACGTGCTGGCATCCCATGCCTGAAAGTAAAATCCCAAACAAATACCCAAAATGTTACTTTAAATGGGAATATGATTCTTATTCCCATGAAATGGGTGCAACCAAACACACACTAAGTTATCTAATAAACACAACTTGAATCACTTGAAATATTTTTGAAATGAGCAAGTTATGGTCATTTTTACTAAAGTCGTGCAAATTTGTCTCGCAATTAAAATGGAATAGAGTTCCTGACTTTCGGCCGACTTATGTGCTCGATTGAGCCGATTCTCAAGTTGATCAAAACACAAATATTGTATTACTCTGAGTTATGTAATAAAAATAACTTGAATCACTTAAAAATGTTTTGAAATGAGCAAGTTATGATCATTTTACTAAAGTCACGCAAATCTGTATTGTATAAAAAGGGATAGTTTTTCTGACTTTTGGCCAACTTATGTACTTGATCGAGACCGGTTCTAAAGTTAATCAAAACACAAAAGTTGTATTACTCCGAGTTATCTAATAAACACAACTTGAATCACTTGAAAATGTTTTGAAATAAACACAACTTGAATCACCGGAACTCTGCGAGATTTTGCAACTTTCCCGCATTGTACATTGCGAACAAGAATTTTTTTTGTTCGCAGGGAACCCTGTGGGGAATTTGGAAATCCGGGTATTGCTTTTTGTGAATAGGAATTTTTTTTGAAAAAAAAACTTCTGTTCACTTGGAACTCTGCGGAGTATCATAATAAGTCCGCCTGAAACTCTGCGGCCTTTGTCAAATAGCCCGCATTGTTCCATGCGAACAGACAAAAAATCTGCACATTTTTGCTGTAATTGAGTTTTCTGATAAAAAAATTTCTCAATATTTCTTTTATGACCTTATTCGCATTGTCGCATCGAACCTACACTTTGTCGCAATGTTTGCAGACATTATTTTGGCATGATGTCGCATTATTTTCGGAACTAAACTAATCCATTGCGTTATCAACAAAATTTGAAAGCATCCAATGTGAATTATGGGTGTCTAGTGCATGTAGTAGAGGTACATTGTGAACCATGAATTTACAAAACTTTAATTTTTAAGTTTAAAGTTTACAAAACTTAAAGAATCTAAACAAATATTTCCCAAATGTATTTTTTCGAAGTTTACAAAATGAAGACACTATGTTTGTTGCAAGAGAGATGTGTATTGCACTTTGAGAGGTGGCATTTTTGAGTTGTTGCGTTTTGGAGAGTTTGAGGGTTTCGATATGTAAGGGTTTCGATTTTGTGAGATTTTCGAGGGAGATTGAGGAGATTTGCAAGAGATTTAGGTGTGAGGAGAGATTTGAATGTGTGAGAGGGAGGAATTTCAAATGAGTGAGGGAGGAACCGTTTGTTGATTTGAATGGTGAGGGAAATTTTTTTTGGGTTTTTGTTTTTATAGGTGGTGTGAGAAAGAAAGTATGGTGACGAAAGAAAATAGAATGGTGTGAGAAAGATGAAATGATGGTGTGAAGTAATCGCCTAGAGATTTTCCCACATGTAAATACGTTTATACTTTACGATGATATCATCTAAGTTAAAATAATAATAATATTAAAAAAAAAAAAAAAAAAAAAAAAAAAAAGATCGTCCTCTAAGTTTTAAGAGATCCTATATGGCAATGGAAATGTGTTTCTTTTCAACAGTCCCCTTCTAATTCCTGCTGTTGTGTGCATCTTAAGCCAAGAATCTCTGTTTTTCTCCTCCTTGTCTGGACAACAGTCGTCTACTTCTTCTTCTTCTTCTTCGTTCGAGCTTCTTCAACAATGGACACCCAAACCCAACGCAAGTTCGGCACAAACATCTACATAACAGCTCTAGACAGCACAGTGAACGTGAACTCCCTCTTCATGCTAGCAGTCTTCATTGGCCTCACTTGGAACCCCACAGACCCCAGATTCAGCCTTGTCGAAGACCCCAATTGCCTTCCCTCCGCCGCTGCGGCGGAGGATCTGATATCCTTCCAAGTTTACTCCTTTGGGTGTTTTCTCTTCTCCAGCGTCGTCTCCCTGTCACTCAAACAGTCCCTCAAGATCGCCAAAAACACAGATGCGTACAATAGCATGATGGCCAGGGTGAATCGGTCGATGTTGAGAGTGGGGATCCTTTTTGTGTCTGTGGGGTCTGTTTGTGGGTGTGGATTTTTGATGCTTGCTTTGATAAATTTGGTTCAGTTTAAGCTTGGGAAGCTTAGTTGTTCAAGTAAGTACAGTGTTGCTGCTGTTGTTCCTCTTGTCATTTTGGTCCCCTCTGCTCTGCTTATCTATGTTGGGCTTGTTTTGTATGCTTTTACTAGGTAAAGGTTGGGTCTTTATGTTTGGGTAATTTTGGGTTGGTTTCTGATTTTGGAGATGTGAGGATGGATATGTGTTTTGGATCTGATGCAAGGAAATTTGGGTTTTGTTCATTTTGATTAGATATTGTGTTGTTTCTTGTCAGTTGATTGGTTATCAATGTGGAATTGATGTTTGTGAAATTGACTTTATAGTGTGGAATTTACTTATTGGGGTTTAGGGTTTAGATTCGTTTCACTGTTATTTGTTCATTATAAAGTGTAATGAACAAAAAGAGTGGAATGAACAAGAGGAAAAGAGGTTTATTTGCTAGATGAACAATGGGTATTGGTTAAGATACTGGGTGATTGTTAAGCGTAATTAAACATCTAGGTGATATAATCCGTATTCGAGATGAAGTTAATTCCTCTTTGAGCTGATACGGAAGCAAGATGTCATTTGAAATTCAAATCAAGTTCAGAGATGGTAAAGTCGATGTAAAATATCATCTCCTTGTATAGTTAGTAGATATACTCTTTCCTGAGTGCTGCACTCACCACCTTCTATCGCATTTCTTTTCTCAATATATCCTCTAGTTTGTGTCAAAATAGTATATGTAAAAATAAATTAAATATAAAGAAGAGGAAGAAGGAATAGGACAATAAGGATTAAGAACATCAAGTTGGGCAAATAAATAATGGATTTATTTATTGTTCTTCTGCAAATCATGTAATCAGTTTTGTGCTGTAATGATCAGGTTTTTTCCCGTGCCTTCTTCATCTGCTATTTTGACAGTGGCAAGGAAGAATAATCAGTGGGGTATTCCTGGTTGAGCTGATACCAAAGCAAAATTTCAGTTCCAACTAAGTTCAGAGACACTAAAATTATATGAAATAAAACATCAAGAAGAGGAATAAGGAACATGAGAATAAGTCATGTTGTGCCACTTAATTTGACAAATTGCCAATTCATGTATTTTTCTTCTACAAATCATGCAATTGGTTGACTGCAATGATAAATCGCCTTTAAGATGCAGATATTAAGTGATTATATATTGTATTATTTGTTTTAGTGCGATTAATGAGAATTATCAAAGCAACAGAAAGTCGATTATTAATTCATAGACTTAGTGCTTTAGGTGAATCAGTGGAGAACTGTAGAAAATCAGATTTTTATTTCTCCCCTTTTCTGAGGTGTGGTAGGTGGTGTGTGTTGCATGTAAGTATGATAGTCCTAATTTTCAGAGAAAATACATTAAATTTGGAAAGAGATTTAAGCAAGATTGGTACATACAAACAAACTTTACTAGTCTCTGCCAGACTTGCAAAGAGAACTTATTTTGGATCTCCTTCAAAACTTCATGTAATATTGTTTCACGCCTGAACTCATGGCAAGGTTCTATGATAGCTATCAAACTGAAATTTCACCCACAACTTTCTACCTCCCTCAAACAATCCTAGTTTGATGTAACTAAGATATTTTAATAATATTAGGAATAGTAGTATTTTAGTAATATTAGATAATTCTATCATTCTTGTAATAGGGATTTCAAATAGGATTCTCATAATTGTTTCCTGTTAGGTTTAGGGTTTTTCTTTTGTAAATAGGAGCATAGGTAGTTCATTGTAATCAGTTGATTAATGCTTATGAAAATAATTTTATTTATCGTTGATTTACTTTGTCATTCAATTTATTTGATTTTCAGCATTATCTTTCAGTTTTCTTATTCCGCAAGTTATATTCTATCAATTGATATTAGAATCGAACAGTTCTTTGTTATTTGGTTCGATTTGAAAAAGAAAAAACAACAAGTGAGAGGTTCATGATCACTAAAGATTTGAAGAGAAGAAAGAGAAGAGGACATACATAATTTGTCAGATCCACATCCAAGTCCTTCAATCGCCGCCACTCGTCAAATCCATTCCAAACCTTGTAGTCACTCCCACTCGTCAAATCCATTCCAAACCTTGTAGTCACTCCCACCAAGATGGATTGGACATCGAAGTTGAAGCAAAACAAGTATGTGGGCTCTTCCAAACTCATGTATGAACCTCCAGTGACTGTAGATGGCAGGAAGATAGTGCAAGTGAAAACTGCAGTTTTGCAATTAGAATTGAAGAATGTGAAAGACTGATCATAGACAACATTGTGGGCAAGCGCTTGGCTCATGGATATGTGAAAGATTATCTGGTAAAGGCTTGGGGAACTCAAAATTTTGAGATGAGTATTCATAGAGACAAAAACTTTGTCTTCAAGTTCAGAGATGAAGGAGATAAGAGTAAGGTTCTGGAAATGGGCCCTTTGCACATAGCTAGCAAATTGTTCATTCTAAGAACATGGTTGCCAATTATGGACGAGGAAACTGAGGCGCTCATGTCGGTGCACATTTGGGTAACCTTGAAAAAGGTCTTATTGTTCCTTTGGAACCCAGAAGGTATCCAAAGGATTGCAAGTGCTATTGGAGTGCCTATTAGACTTGATAAGGCTATAGAAGAGAAGACAAGGTTGGCATACACAAGGGTGTGTATAGAAGTGAATGTTAACTGGCATTTACCAAGAGATATCTATGTAGTTATCAATGAAGAGAGGACGAGAACCGTAGAAGTTGAGTATGCATGGGTACCAATTAAGTGCAACACTTGTGCAAGCTTTGGGCATTCGAATAAGTAGTGTCCTAAGAGTACAATAATCAAGAAACCTGTTTTGAAGGTCTGGAAAGCAGCTGGGAAGAAGCTAGTAAGGGAAGAACAATCCAAGGATTGTTGGACCATTGCTCAGGCAGGCAAACATTTAAACCGTGAGCATCCAACTCCAAGAATGAGGGTCACAATATGAGCGGTACAACAGTTCCAGATAGTATTACTGGTGCAGATGCTGGCAGCCAGTAGAGAATCACCAGAAAGACACGATGGAAGATGTCACTCCAACAATGCCTATAGATGCAAAGCCAGAAACTAGCACTGTGGGCAGGGGCAGACCCAGGATTTTAGTCGAGGGGGGGGGGGGGGGGGGGCGAAATGAAAAATACTTATTAGTTGATAATAGTAGTTATCAATGGTAAAGCCAAAATTTTTTTTTACCTGAGCTAGTAACTAATAAAAAATACAACTATAAAAAATACATTGCATATACCAAATTGGATTCAATGTAGTCTAATTTTAAGCCAAAATAAGGTCACTATCGATAACCTTAGCAATGAGCAAACGAGCATAATAACTAGAATATATAACTAATATCGCAAAATAATTGTATCCGTATCTAGGTGAAGCTAATTTTTTTTTGAAATTTGCGAACCTATTATGATCATAATACAATTTCATAGAAAAAATAGTTTAAATGAGGTTCAAATTTTGTACGAATTAGCTAATGGTATATATTTTCATTGAATTCTATAGTTATTATTTTAGATATTAATTTTAAATATTTTTTTGTTGGAAGTTTTATACAATTATACCACTTGTGAAAACAATTCATTTCTTTAATGTTAATAAGTTTTTATTAAACTAAATATTTTTTAATGCTTGTAATTAATAATAAAATTGCATTGAAAATAAAATAAAAATGCACTCGAAGAGTATCGAACTCAGGTCTTGTACAAAATATAACAAACCTACAACCACTACACCAGCAAAGACATATTGAAAAATTTGCATAAACAAATCAGATATTGTATTCTACATTATATAATCGATTTTTAAGACTAAAATATATATACTAAAAATATTTTAAAATTTGAGGGGGGGGGGCAGCTGCCCCCCCTCGGCCCTTAGTAGGTCCGCCCATGGGAAAAGGTGATGTTGTCTCTTAGAACCCCAAACAACCTCCAAATGGTTTCTACCTCTGCATCCAAGGATGAACAGGAATCCATATTTGACGGTATAGATGGAAGTCCACAATCCCTCGCTATGGTTAAAATGTTTTGAAAATGATAAAAGAATATAACAATGGGAATGAAGTAGCAATGTTGTGAAGGAAGCAATCAAAAGATTGGGTAGGGATGTGTTAAAGGAAAGACTCACCGAAATAAAAGTTTCTATTGGAAAAACAAGCAACTATGGTGGGTCAAAATATTGTTGAAGAGGAATGTGAGGTTACCACAACTCAGTCGCATAAGAAAGACGCTTCTCAAAGATCTTTTCCAAACAAGAAGACAAATACTAAATTCAGGTAATTGACGATGATAATTCATATAGGATGTAGATGGTTATTGGAATGTTGTATGGATGTTAGATTAGAGCTAGCATTCAATGGTCTTTCTATCAGTGTTCATTGCCATTTGGTTCTTTACGTTGACTTTTCTTACATCTTAAGCTCGACATTAGGTATAAATCAGGTCATAAGGATGATTAAAGATCTGATTGGTGCTTGTGAGAGAGTAAAGTTATAGCAGATGTATCAATCAACTACTTCTGTAGCAGACCACTTTGCAAGATTATTGCCCAACTTGGAGATCATTCAACTAGAATTAATTAGGTTATCTGTTGAAGTTTTGAAGCAATTTTATGTTACTGATGATGTAACAAGTGAATTGCATGAGCAATTGTAATCTTCATCATCATTTTTATTAATATTAGGTTTGGGGATCCTCAAAACCCCTTTTTGTTTTCCAAAAAAAATGTCGTCATCACCATCAAATCTATTTAGTTGAACTAGCAACCAGAGTCACCGTTGTCCAGCCCCATTGTCGCATCAATGGACACCGTTGTAGACCCTTCTCGTCGTGCCCCCGCAGCGACAGTCCCTGAACTCCCATTTTCTCTCTGTTACAATTCGTGGTTGGAGGAAAATCCCTTTCTTGGCAATCCCTAGCCCTTATTTTAACTTAACTTCTTAGTCGCCCTTGCTATTAACATTCAAAGTATTAGGAGAGCACCCCACCCGTGTGAAAAAAAAAAAAAATTGAGTGCCCATACTATGACCTATATCCATTCCCCTATTCTTACTATCATTACCCATCCTATTCTCGTCTCCATATCAATACCACTATAGTTCAAGTATAGCCCAATATCCCACGGTGTTTTATAGTGATTACCCCGAATTTACTATTTTCCACCTCAAACCACATATATCCTCTCTTACACCCCTGACCCCGAGTCTCCTATACCAACCCCTCCCCTAGTGACCCATGACATAAAACCGCTACCACCTAAACAAGTTTACCCTACACCCTTACCCTCACCCCCATCTGCTAGTGATGTACACCTACTACCACCTCCACCATGATGCAGGTTGAGTCAGACTCGGATAAGTCTTGGAATAAGATTGTAGAAATGTACTGAGCACTGCGCAAGGTAGCTACTGACAAGAGTCAAGATCTTCAGGCACTATTGGATGCAGATGACCTTGCCTGGATACGGAAAGAGCAAGATGAGTCATACTGTTTATCAAAGTCCGTCCCATTTTTTAAGAAGTTAAGGGCATCTTCACACTACATGATTTCTGACTTGTGAGGCATTTGACTTGTGTGACTTCTTTCCCATGTTTGAGCAAATAGGAGATAGGGGTGGGCATCCGATCCCGCGATCCCGTTCCCGTCCCGATCCCGTCCCGTCCCGTCTCGATTTTTTCGGGTCTTAATGGGATTGAATAATTTCATCCCGATCCCGTCCCGTCCCGATCTAGAATGGGATGGGATGGGATGAAGATTTTCAATCCCGTCCCGTCCCGAACTAATTTATTAATATTAATTATTAATATATTTATTTAATTATTTAGGAATAAGCCATTTGATAGGGGAAGCTTGAGCAAATAGGTAACACATGTTTATGATATTCCTGGAAGTCTCAATCATGTTGTACCTACACGTATGCAAGAGTTATCTGTCATGACATGAAACTATTGTCATTTGCATTTATCTAGTCTGATAAAATGTGAATTCAACATAATTCGACTATGGATTAACAAGAATCCAAAGGTCTTGAAATATTCGAGTTCATATTGTTTTGTTCAATATTAATTTGGATTCATATTGTCCTTTTTTATAAACTTCAATAGTTTGTTAATTGAAGATGGTACTGCTGTCTGGATACAACCAAGTTGAGGCTCTATATATTGTTCTGTAGCATGTAATCATATTTTTTATTAAAAAAAAATTTAATGGGACTTCAGACTTCTAGACTTCTATGTATTTCAACAATAGTTTTTATTTTTAATATGTTCTATGTATTTTAGAACTTCAGACTTCTAGTTGATAATATGTTCAAAATGTATTCTCCAGATTAGCACGCTGATCCCGTCCCGTCCCGTCCCGAACCCGTTTGGGATGGGACGAGTTCGGGATGGGGTTTTTCCCATCCCGTCCCGTCCCGATCCCGTATGAACGGGATGGGATAGGGATGGGTATATCTCGTCCCATCCCGTCCCGTGCCCACTCCTAATAGGAGATGTCCCTACAGAGGCAGACACATTGAGTGACGATTATTATGTTGATCCGTATTGCACATTTTTGTGGCATGAGCTTATGCACAAACGTCTTCTCAAAATTTTTGCAGCTTCCGGTTCTTTAAGTCACTTTGGTTTCTTTCTAAGTTGGTTCGTCGGTTTTTTGCCAGTATGTATTGTGGCAAGCTTCGGGGAAACAACTTTGCCTTATTTTCAGTGACTGATTACTTATGCTCATCAGACATCTTCAACTTTAAACTTGAGGACGAACTTCTTCAACTTGGGGATGTTGATATAATTAGGATATTTTAGTAATATTAGGAATAGTAGTATTTTAGTAATATTAGACAATTCTATTATTCTTGTAATAGGGATTCTAATTAGGGTTTCTCATAATTGTTTCCTATTAGGTTGAGGGTATGCTTTTTATAAATAGGAACATAGGTAGTTCATTGTAATCAGTCGATTAACAATGACTTAGTCGTTCAATTTATTTGATTTCCAACATTATCTTTCAATTTCGTTATTCCACAAGTTTTTTTTTTTTGAAAGGCAAGCAGGGTTTTTATAGGATTCCAGAACTCATAAAGATGCCGCAAGCTGGGTTTGAACCCATGACCTAGTGGTACCATCCGCCAAGCTGGGTTTCCACAAGTTACATTCTATCATAGTTTGATCAAACTCAATGGAATGGTTCAACCTCTAGCTTCTGTGGGGGAGAAAAACTCCAAGATATGATTATGTCCAGAATTTTGTTGGCTTGCATGACTAACTTGATAAGTTAGCATTCAATACCCTTGGGGTTGACGAAATGGCTAAAACATAGTTCATGAGTTAAATAAGTTTCCATGTGATCCTCAAAATTCTTGCTAAAGATATCTTGAAAATTAGTTGCATTTATGTAAGCACAAGAAAAAGAAGTTTGTACGATGTTTCATGGCACACTTGAGCTATTCGATTCAGATGGGCATTGTTTAGTGAGATTGTTATCATTCATGATACACATTTTCTTTAGTTTATGAGGATTGTAAGGTCATCGAACAGAAGACAATAATCGAAAGCTATGAATGAAAGAATTGAGACAAACTACTTATTTGTTCCGCTTGGACAAATATTGTTAAGCGCATCTTGGAAAACAGAGGCAGGACTAGATGCACTAGATCCACGGGATCTAGCATGCTCTATTCTGAAATTCTGTTGGCAAGGTAATACGCAAAGCATTGATAGGGTTCTATCTTAAGAGTAGTGATGCTCTTTAATAGCTATTGAGTTTGCAGGGACTAGCTCAGATTTGACAATGTCGTCTTCATCTGGGGACTTCTTTGAAATGGTGAGTGGCAGAGGAATTCCTGAGATAGAAAGAACATTGATGTTGTCTACCGCCTGACAGTATTTTATTTCCATTTCTTAATCATGAGAAAGTTTGGGAAGACAAGGATGGTTATTGCTACCAGCACTTCCATTGCCACGTATTCCTCAATTTTCTTCAGAAAGAGTTAGTGCTGCAATAAACTATACTGTATACCCTTAGTGCTGTCTCCATTAGGATTATGTGGGTTTCAGGTGCTAGCACCTTTTTGGAGCTCTGTAACACTATAAAATCCAGGCTCATTGGAGATTATTCATTCATCCAAAAATCATTTGAGAGATAACATTCATCGAAGAAGAAAAATGGAAGCTCCAATGAAGTACATCTGCCTTGCTTTGCTCGTAGTTGTAAGCACTGCTGGACTTGAAAGAGCTAATGCGGCTGGAGAATGTGGAAAATCATCTCCAGACAAGGAGGCTTGGAAGCTTGCACCTTGTGCAATGGCAGCACAAGATCAAAATGCTGTTGTCTCTGACAGTTGTTGCGCTGAGGTGAAAAGAATTGGCCAGAGCCCACCTTGTCTGTGCGCTGTTATGCTATCCGATACTGCAAAGAGTTCCGGAATCAACCCTGCAATTGCCGTGACCATTCCCAAACGCTGCAATCTTGCTAATCGCCCTGTTGGTTACAAGTGTGGAGGTAATATTTCTTTCTTACTGTATTCTGCTCCATTTTCACAATTTTATTTGCTATTGATGGTTCATTTATTTTGCTTATTCTGACAATCTACAAATGTTTGTTTTGCAGCTTATACCTTGCCTTGAAAGGCTAAGGAAAGAATAGGAGCCAAAGAAATTGGTGTGGACATGAGGCGTCTGCTGTTTGCTGTTTGTAACTTATTGGCGTGGTTGTGTGGCTAGTGTATGTATTTAGCCAATAAAGTCTAGCTGCGGTTTCTGTCTTGTTATCTACAAACATCTGACTACTGTATCTTGTAATGGTGTGGTTGCTGTTTTGTTTATGAAGAATCAGAAGCTAAATATTATCAGACGTTTTTCTGCTCTATCTGGTTCAGTTTACATAACATGAGCTGAAATGGCAAAACTGCTAACTTAAATTTCTACAGTCGAAACCTAGTAATATTGTCTCAGTTTAGTAATATACTCATCAACAAACACGGGGATCCACTAAGTTCGTACTGTGGTGTCTATGTGTGAAAACGTACGATAATTGGGATCAAATGTCTTGTCATATATTGTCAATAATAGGAAATGAAAATGTCAGTGAAAATTGATGAACCTAGAAAATGGGAAAAATAAAACATGTAATTAAGATAACTTCCATTGTGAAAATTGAAGAGTTACAACTTAATTGCACTTTTGCAGGCTCTTTGAATACTGCACTGCGCCTAATAAACACAACCCAAAAGAAGTCCAAAAAGAAATTGAAAAATAAAATATGAGTTCTTATGGACATGATCTCCATGCAGAATACTCCCATGGTCATCGTTTGAAACACATCCAATGACTGATGCAAATGAAGATGATAAAGCATCTTGATTCAGAATGCTCAGATTGACCTCCCCATTGGTCATTGTTTCTGACTAGTTCATTCTCACTTATCTGCAGTTTGAGTGCCTGCAGAACAAGCACTCTGGGATTTATACCGCCCTCCTTAGACCTGGTCCTGGCTGCATCGTCTGATCGTCCCTTCTTCAACAGTTTATTTTTTTTTATCAAACTAACTTAAATGCAGACTAACAATAAATTGAGTACTTCGCACACATACAGGTTTATATTCCCCAACTTTTAGAAGGTAAGCACAGCAGTAGTTAAAGACTAATGCCAAACAGACTATTATAGATTGATTAATAGATTAACGACTATTAAAGATGAATATTCAAATCATCGGTAGCTTAACGACTAATTCAATTTGCAGATTAACAATAGGCTTAAAAAAATATCGGACATCAAACATTACTTTAAGAATTTCCAATCCAAACTCAATCCCAGTAAATGAATCCGATGAGGAAATCGTGGTGATAGATAGTAGCTATCTATTTACAACTACTCTATTCATAGCCTGTTATAACGTCATTACAACTTATAAAAGCATTACAGTTTACCGAGTTAAACAAAGATATTTACTAGTAAAAACTCCCATGAAATACAAAATAACCACACTAGAGGACTCACAGTTTTACTAGTACAAAAACAACAAAGCCTTAACAGCAAGTCCTGTCAACACCAGGTACTACTATAATACCGCCACCTTACAAATTACATTAGCTTCTCATCCACACATTTTCAAGTTCCTGGGAAGCACAAAAAATCAGATAACCAGTTGTTAATCCACTGTCATTAAAAACCACACCAAAGAAAATGTTAATGAGGGGATTCTGTGAACATGATCGCAAAGCTAAGATACCTTGGCAAGTGAAATAAGAGCCATGGATGAAGTGTAGATAAGTTCAGTAATAGAGTGAACCTGTGGAAACAGAAATTAGAGAAATAAAAAAATGTTAGAAACGCCACAAAGTTGATTGTGAACACTTCAAGACATTCTTGCTTTCTCTCGTAGAAGATAATCATACCTTGCCACCAGTTTCCTCTTGAAGCACTGTTCATATTGCTTCCATTTGGATCATCATCCTCTCCATCTTTCTTAAACTGATATAAAGTCAGAAAAAACACATATCAAGACATAAAATCAACCTATCATATATTCCTTTTAAGTTTTAAGTAGTGACAAGATTCCTTCCTAATGAAACCAAAACCTAAAGCCTTGGAATGCCTCCCATGCATAGCTTGATGAAAGTTCTTATTAATACTTACAACATGTGGTGAAGGAGAGGATCGAGGTTTTGATGGGTCAGAGTAGACATCTTGACCGCCATAATAAATTGATGAGCTCATATAGCACGGTTCTACCCTGTCATCCTGAAAAATGGAACTGCGGCCTTTGTTTACATCATGACTCTCACCATTGCTACATTGTGTACTATTCCCTGAAGCAAGCATAAACTTTAGAAGATTTTATAGTATATCACAGAAACATAATCTAATAATTCCAGAGGAACTGACTCAAGTGAATTGCAAAAACTTCTATCTCAATTTAACTTTTACCACTATAATCTTGTTGACACACAAACAGATATCGAAGTTCACCTACTTGATCTCTTTTTGCCAGTCTCTTTTTTCAGATACAATGGAAGAAAGAAATAAGGGTCCAGTCCATTACTTGTTGAGAGAAAGAATCACAGGAAAGTGGTCTAGTTTTGTTTGGTTCAGCATGCAACTCTTAATAAAGGAACCCATACTTTATTAATAAAGAGAGCAAAAAAAGTTTTCCCAACAAGTAGGTAATCACATCCAATCTTCCCTGAATGAGAATCAATTGACGAAAGGACAAGAACAATGCTCATTCTCGATCAGTAAAGTTAAAACCATAATAAGGAAACATGAAACATCCACAACCAAGCAAAATTGAAATTTTTTTTACTCAAGACAAAATTCCTTTCGTGAGAAGCATACGAATTCAAGGATGGTTTAGTCCAAAGATGCATAATAACGATTAAAATAGGTAATCGATATAGATACTCTTGAGCTCAAATCAAATCCGTTGTGAAAATCTTACCAAACTCTTCGAGGATCCAATAGAAGCAATATCACAATAAACTATTCGTATCTTGTATTCAAGATAAACATGCTTAAAGTTGTATCCTTTATTATTATTTTTTTTTCTAATCGAAAAAACAGAATCTCCATTAGACTGTAATATAACCCCAAGATGCCATTCAAAACATATCTGAACAAAACAGACTTCCTCCATAATTGGAGCCGTGAATATTAAAAACCCTTCTCTTTACATACCTTGAGATTCCTGTTTGGGGTTCCAATGCTCGGAATCCTTCCTTCTCCATGACCCACTCATCTCCGACCTCTGATACTGAAAATCAAAACGCAAACCATTAAAACTGAGTTTATTCAAACAAAATCCAAGCAATAATTCAACTAAAATTCAGAAGAAAGTCTACTCTTCAATTAAGCAAAACTCAGTCAAGGAATCACAAAATGAACACAGATCAAATTTTAAAAAATTAAATTAAAAAAACCCCAATTAACAAAAACGTCCCAAAAATAGCAAAAATGGTGAAAACAAGCAATACCCATCGAAGAATGAGAGGTTACCGAGGATGGGGTGGCGAAAACAGAGTCGAAAATCCCCTTTGAAGAAGAATCGGCATTTGAAGTAGAAGATCCACCACCCTTGGAACCAAAGAGTTCAGAAGAGATTGAATAAGGAGGTGAAGAAGAGTCAGTTGTTGTTGGCTTCCTACCACCACAACTACCACCTTCCATGATGAATGAATGATGATAAGATGTCTCTGTTCTCAAAACCAACCAACAAAACTATCTCAAAAAGCCAAAGCCAAAATGTTTTTCTTCAATAACCACCGACAAGCTCGCTCTTCAGAAGCTCTAGAAACAGAGAAGCAAAAGAAGGATAGGATTTGCAGAGAAGAAAAACAGAGCACGCGAAGATCTCTCAGAAAGAAAGAAAGTTTTGTGAAAGTGAAGCCTCAGTCTTTACCCCAATTTATAATAGAGGCAGGCAGAGCGTGTCTGTGTGTGTAATAAAATGGATGGGATATAAAAGAGAAGGTGAAATGAGATGGGTAGATTCATTGAGTCTCCTCCTCAGAGGAGGAGGGGAGAGGAGAGGAGGAGGCTTCTGAGATAAGTGACACCTGGGTCCATCTAACCCCATCCAAGTGGAGCGCCTGCACGACGCCAATCGATAATCGCCACGTGTTTAGGTTTGGATAATAATAATAATCTCTCTCTTGTCCCACATAAGTATCCACATACACATAGTATCAAATTCTCCTATTGTTCTGTGAAGGTTTTTTTTTTTTTTTTTTTTTTTTTTTTTTTAGCAGTAGTAGTCAACTATAGAGTGTTTGAGAGTTGAGAGAGACTATTAAAGAGAGCATATCCGAATAAGGTTTCAAGGGTGGGGTAAGAAAACCCTTATCTTGTTATCTTGATGTCTCTCAAAGGGGCTGGGGGGTCCACTTCACAAAATCAAAGATTTTATTTTCTTCTTACCATGGCATTGTGATTTGTGGTGAGCGAAGGTGAGGTTCAAGTTTTTGGATCAAATGGTGTTGAATCTGATTTGTTGCAATTGGTGTGGGTGGAAAGTTAGGAAGGGAAGGGAAGGGAAGGGAAGGAAATATCATGTGAGCAAGTGTTTGTTTTTTTAGGGTAAGAACAAAATGAAAGGGGACATCAAGTGTTATCCAAGAGTCGCCGCCGCGCATGTAAAGTAAGTACTATATATGTGCTCAATTATTTGCCATTTGGCACATTATCCATGTGTCTTAACATCATTTAATGCATTATCACGGCAGGGGACCGCGTCATTTTTTTGTGGTATTCATCTAGCCTAGGTACATCCCTTGTGATGAAGGGTAAATTTTAATCAAAATTCTAATTGTCGAGGGAAGCAGCGAGGAAAACAGCAAGGGATTCCAAATGGGGGAGGGGGAGCCGTTCATTCCCCTCGGGATGTGTGGGGTCCCTCGCTGCTTCCCTCGACAATTAGACGGGTTCAAATTTTAAATAGGCTAAACCAGACAAGGGGTGCATTCAATATGAAACTGTAAGTGGAAGGTAGAAATGAAAGAAACGTGGTAGTAAAGGCAATCAAAGCTAATCTAGTAGTAAACCTCATGAGATGGTGTGGTTGAGGAGGTTTCAACATTTGGTGAGGAGTCAATTATACGAGGTACTGAACTACTTATCTAGATATGGAGAGTACACATGAGGAGGAAGTAATGTCACTTGTATATATGTAAAAATGAGGAGGAGGAGGAGAAGATCAGTATTGACAAGATTGATGTATTCAATTGAAAGAAATGGAAGGATAGACATGAACACAATAAGATAAGACCAAAACATCACTTGTTCGAAAAGAAGAAGAACAAAGAGGGGGTCTCTCGGACAAATCTCGACAGATTTGCTCTCCTTCTTGACAGATCTGCTCTTCCTGCTCGACAGATCTTGACTGTTTTCGCGATTAGATCTGGTTATCTTGACCAGAACTAAAGCAGCGGCGTGAGCGGTGTCTGAAAAAAATTGCGCCGCCCCCTAGATTTGGACGTCACCACGATCGGCCGCCCCCGCGATCTTGATGTCCTACTGAAGTTGCTGCCTCGGTGAAGAGGCAAAGGGAGGCTCTGGCCGCCTGCTCTGTTCTCGACTGATCTCGCCTAACTGTATGTCTGACTAGGTCAGGGCATAGTGTGGCATGACGGCTCCTCTAGCTGTCAGTACTTCCCCTCCCCCAATGGGGGTTAGGGATCATGCAGAAGAGGTCAGTAAGCCTACTTTCGCTCAAATACTGGGAAAAATACTGGTTGATGAGGTTAAGGAAACACACGTGATAGTCTTAAAGTTCTCTAGCTACAGACCAACATTGGAAGATATTCGAGATTCGATACATCGAACCTGGAGGATTCTGGGCGATTTCTCGCTAGGTTTGCTAGATCAACGTCACGTTCTTGTCCGACTTCAATCTGAGGCGGAAGCAAAGAAAGTCTTGGCAAGGGACTCGTTCTTGATTCGGGGAGTTCGATTCAAAGCTTTCCGCTGGCATGATGGTTTCAGTCTGAAAGCAGATCCGATATCGGTTGCACTATGGGTAGAGTTGCCTACCTTGCCTTTGCATTTATTTCATCCCCCTTTTTTGAAAGTAATTGTGAACTCTTTTGGTGTTTTTTTGCGCATGGATGATCATACTCGATGTCTTTCACGCCCGGGTTATGCCCGTGTTTGCGTGGAGATGACTTTGGCGAAAAAGTTACCGAGTAGAATTTGGATAGATAGATCTAACAATAGGGGCTTTTGGCAAAAAATTGAATACCCCGGTTTCAAATATTGTGATTATTGCTCATTGCTAGGGCATCAAGAGGATAATTGCAGAAAAAGTTAGGTCATAAGGGCAATGTGAGAACACCCAACTTGGTGAAAGAAGAGAAGACTGAGAAACAAAAGGTGGAAGCCAAAGTCCTCAAGCAACAATATGTCCCTGTGGTCAAAAAAATAAAGTTTCAAAGCCAGAAGCTGACACTAGTGGTGTAAAGAATAATCAGGGTAAGGAAATCCAGGAGGGAGTTGGTGCTGAGAGGCCGATGGTCAAAGATTCGGGGAATGTCATGTTGTCAAACAAATTCAAGTCACTTACGGAGAACATAGTTGAAGACGAGAGTAATCTAATGAATAATCATTTGCCTTGTAAGGAGAAGGCTCCAGTTAGTGACATGGCAGAGCCAGAAACAACGGAGAAATGACTTATTGAGGCGGGGTACACAGCTGTTGAGATTGAAAAAGCGATTGAAAAACAAGGAGAGACAATTTCAGGGCTTGCTTCGTCCCAGCCAGAGCGTGTTCTGCCAATAACAAGGCTTGCTTCGTCAGAGCAAGTCGCGCTTGGAGCAGAGCATGTATGCTCTGTTTCTGCAGAGCACGTAGCGTCACCAATAGAGCAGGTTGATTTGGTGAACAACACATCAGATGTTGTAGATTATGATCTAAAGAAGTTGATCCCTAGGAAAAATGTGAATGATGGTCAAGCTTTTCTGCAAGAATGTGATAATGCTTCAGGTAGCAGCTCAAGGCCGCAGAGAGCGCACGAGTATGTTAACCAATTGGAACTAGGGAGGGCGCATGGGTTTTTGATCAAGGCTGTAGGCGGGGATGTCGGGATCTCTAGCCCAGAGAAAAAGAAGAGCAGTGGGAATGCTTCTCTACAGATAAATGCAATGATTCCAGGTAGCAACTCCGGGCCAACAAAGGAGGACGCAGTAGCTGACGATGATCACGTTGACAGTGGGTTTGTCTATGGCACTGACAATGGTGCTGGCAGTGGAGCTCACGTTGGTGCTCAGACTTGCGTTCATAGTGGTGACAAGGTGCATGACCGGAAGGTAGGGGTTCCAGCAAATGCGGGTATTGTACAAGATGACGAAACTTTAGTGGATGCAGTAGTACTTGAAGCACCGGATAAAAAACATATTAACTATTTGGTTCATAACGCTAACAGCGAAACCGAAATGGAGACCGATACCGACATTTCGGATACAATCAGTTCAGAAGAAGAAGATTTGGATGAATACACCATTAGGTCAAGATTAGTGTCAGGTTTAAAGACAGACCAACTTCGATTATTGAAAAGATTTGATGCGACGGACTTCAAAGACATCAAGGTATTTCCTCGAAGATCATCTAGAATGAAGAAAAGTAACAACAAGTACATGCATTGATCTAGGGGTTTGGTCAGTATTTATTTTGGGTTTGCTATGATGTATGTCCTCTGGTTTTTTTTATCGGGTAAAGTAGTCATGTACCCCCGACTGATGTAAAAGATTTTTTTCAAGTAATAAAATTTTATTTAAAAAAAAAAAAACAATAAGATAAGACTACAAAAATGAAGAGAAAGGACTATGGTTTTTATAGTAGGAAAATGCATAAATTAACTGGAGGAAAAGGATAAGATGATACTTGTTAATTGTAGAAAATTGTTTAATGAAGGTTAAGGGAGTGGGGATGTTTAATTGGTTCATAGGGCGTTGTGGTCCTGGGCAACCTAGGGTTTGCGATATATAGGACCGCCTACCTTTATGTCGGCGCCCTCTGTGGATGCATGTGTTGTTCGTGTTCTGTGTATGATCGGTCAGTTTTGTGTTGGCAAACATAGGGATTTTCTGATGGTCTTTAAGTTATAAATTAGAACAAGCTCTTAGACTGACTGATTGAAAATTAGGATTCATATGCAAGTCATATGTATTTTGAAATTCAAGTTAATGCATATGACATTTGCAAGCTCACTTCCGTCCTCTTTCTACAGTACACCATAGCCTAATGTGCAAATTCCAACTCTTTGAGTGATTCACTCGTATTATTACCAAACCATGTATTTCAGACATCTCTAATTTTTGGATAAGCATAAAAAACTTACGCGACCATCCATAAGAAGAATTTTCTTAAGGAGTACATACCAAATCTCTACGACATTGTGGCACAAGATCAGATCAGGATTGTTTCCAGAAGGGTACGTACTGCAGTTTGAAAAGACTCTGCACAGTAGAAATCAAATGACATGGTCTCTTCCTTTCTTTTTTTGAAAGTGAATACAACCTCATCCACATTCAAATTCCTACAACTTGGTCCATTTTCTTTCTCCCTTTTGCAACAACTTGCTTCATTTGAAGCCTATAGATCTTGCAACTGTGTAAAAGCAAGATACTATCTTCTTTCCCAAGTTCTGTGAATTACACTCAAAAGTCAAACCATTAGTTGCATAGTAATCTTTAGATCACACAGTTCATGATGTGATGGTATATTTGAAGTCCATAATTGCGTATCTCCATGGTGAGGATGGTCATACATCATGTGATTGCATTTTGAAGTAGCTAGTCCGATCCCAGAATAAGAACAATTCATTGAGCACTCATTGTACGATGGGTTCTTCTGCACTCGTGATCTTATCCATTTATTGGTGTATATATTCATATTGTGCCATTTCAAAGTATGTAAATGTGTCATGGTTGTGACATATTCATTTGTATTTGATCATGTGCCACGATTAATTGAGTAGCAGGTATTGTATTATAACTGGTGTAGGTCGTTCTTCTATTTATTTTTACTTTTTTCTGTTATACTTCCAAATTTCTTGAAAGTGTTCAGCATTTTGGAGAATAACTAGCATAATACTTGTTAAGGAATCTACGGAGCCAACTGTAAAAGCAATGAAACCATTCTTCTTTCCCAAGTTCTGTGAGTTACAGGTCGAAATGCTAGTTGATAGTTGAATCGATTTGAGACAGTATGTACTTTGATATTCTAATGTAAGTTGTGGATTCAGGTTTACTTTGTTGATCAGAACGGGTATTACATTATGGCCAATTCTAAATTTACACCATAAAACAATGTGTGTACTAAGAAGCCTCTACTATGAACACCTGCACTTTCTTTCAGATTTCATTGCAACATAATATCCATCAATTAACACGTTAAATCAAAGACATCTAGAACTTGGGCCAATACCTGCTTTAGCTCAACCCAGGTACACACATATATTCAATTTGCCAGATTCACCTATCATAACATTAACATAACTACTTGCACAAACACAGATTTGATCAAGGTTAACCTTTCGCGTGATAAACATAGTGAAGCTTACTTTATAATTACAACTCATATAAAGTTTAAGCCAATTTCCATGGCAGACACTGAAGATTAGAACAAGATCCTTCCCATGTGCTTCTGCATATTCCATAAATCCCATCGCAACACTCGCAGCTTACTCCAAGCTTCTCAAATGCCTTCCAGTATCCTGCAAAATGAAATCAAACAATCCATTAACATCCATTGATTAATACTCAATACGTGATAAAGACTGAATTATACCTCAAATAATAAAATCTTACCTTGATGCTGAAGAGAAGGAGAAGGAGAAGGAGAAGGTAAAGGTCTGCTGCCATGAACACCATGTAACAAGTGAGTTTGAGCAATAACCACCAAAGCTAAAACCAAGAGAACAGAATGCCTAAACTGACTCATTTCTTTGCGCTTGTTTTTTTTTTCTTTTTCTTCTATAAAATGGCTTTTTCTAGACCTCTTTATATCTGAATCGATGAAGGCCGCCCACCAGAAACAGCACATGGAATTTCCTTAAGCGTCTAAAACGTCAATAGACTAATAATTTGTAAAAAATCAAAAAAAAAAAATGAAGTAGAGAATAAGCTTTATATGGTCTTTTTCCCTTATTAATTAATAAGTAGGGGAATCTAGAAGATGAATTTGGAGGTAGAACCGCGTTTTTTTCCAACTTTGGTTTACATGTTTGAATTTTCAGAAGCTTCTTTTCTTGTTGATTGAAGTGAACGAACCCACCTTATCACCTTGTGGAAAAGTTTTGCGTAAAAGATAGATGCTTCCATGATTTGTCTTATTTTCAACTGCGTTCGTGTATCTCTTATTATATTCTAGATTGTGTCCTTGTTGCTTGTCTTGATAATGATAGCATAATATATATGTTGAAACAAGTTGTCAAGTTTGCAAGTGGTATGGTGGCTCTTAAGGATACGAGGGTCCAGGTTGGTTGGGTGGGTGACAATCTGGAAAAACCTACCATGCACCAAGGGACTGAATGGCTAGTGCATGGGACTTGTCATATTCTTTGAAAAGGAGAATTCTAATTGGCGAGGAAACGTGCGAGGGAGGGGGTTGGAACCCTCCATCCCCCCCGAGATGCGCGAATGCACACATCTCGAGGGGGATGGAGGGTCCCACCCCCCTCCCTCACCCGTTAGACAAGCCCCCTTTGAAAAACTTTTCCAAAAAGTTAGAAGAATGAACATTTAAAAAATAATAAAAAATGAATATTTCATGATGAGAAAAATTAGGGGTGGGCAATAATCTCGGTCCGGCCCGTTCCAGTATGGTCTTGAATCGGTTCAGACCAAGACAAATTGGTTTGCAATATTTTTATCCCGATCCCGATTCTGGGTCGATTTGAACCGAGACGAAATCGGTTTTCAAAAATATAGTCCCAACTCGTTTCGATTTGTCCTGATTACTGTAGCAAATCAAAACTAAAAGTCCAAAAGCGCAACTATTAGCCAACCCAAAAAAGGCAAAACCCAACCCATCGTCCAAAACAAAAGGTGTTGATACTTGATACTAGGGATGGGCACGGGACAGAATGAAACGAGATGGACCCATCCCTCTCACATCCCGTTCATTCGGGATCAGGATGGGACATGACATGATAGACCTCATCCCGACCTCGTCCCATCTCAAACGGGACGAGATGAGCACGTACTAAATAGTCCTCCAATAAAAAATAACAAAAAGAGTTTTATTCACATTACTCACACACCAATAATGTCAAATTTATATACATATAACTTACATCATAAATAATAATAGATATTAAATAAATAAATATTAAACTTTTTTTGGAAGACAAATAAATATTAAATTTCATTTAGAATTAATGATTCATTTCATTTAGATTTCATATAGAATTTCATCTTACATTGATTTAATTTCAACACATCCTAAACTTTAATTTACATGAGTATTTTGATTAGAATTAATAATAATAATTGTTATTATTATTATTAAATAAATAAATTCAGGAAGGGACGGGATAGGCGAGATTGAAAATCTCCATCCAAATCCCATCCCACTCTAGATTGGGACGGGACGGAATCGGGGATGAGTTTGATCTATCCCAAAAAGACCAAAAAAATTGGGACGGGACGGGACCAGTTCGGAATTGCAGGATGGGATGCCCACCCCTACTTGATACAACAAAGGTGTTGAATGACATCTCTAACAAAGCTTTGACCGTCACCTAGCCAATGAGTCTGTACACTGCCTCACCTTCTAGGAGTCATCCAGGGGCGGATCTATTTGTTAGGTAAGGTGGTCAATCGCCCCCCCTTATCTTTTTAAAAAATCCCACTAAGTTACTC